>CAJVRI010000523.1:0-600000 GCA_911649635.1 Poeciliopsis gracilis
TTGTAGCTGAGTTGATTTCATTTATTTATTTTTTTTAATAATTATTATGAACCTTCTCAAAACACTTGTTTTGTTGAGTTGAGATGTCTGTTGTTTTTGGTTCCTGATGTTGTTCTGGGAGGGTGGTTATTGATGTGGCACAGAGTGGGGTTCTGTGAGGTAGCTGCAGCAGCCAGGCAGAAGCTGCCTACACAGCTGCTGGTAAGATGTGCTAATGCTACCCCTCACTCTTAGTGATGTTTATGTTGTTCATAATTGTTCTCACACTTTTGTACTATATAAATTATAATGTTAATTATTTTTATGTGTCTAAAAAAATAACTTTAGGTTCATTTAGAATTAAACTGTTGCCCTTTAAAGCTGTTTGAAATTTTCCCTCCAAAATGTTTGTAGAGCTACTGGGATCTGACTGGATGTGTGTGCTACACCGATGGTTGAGTGTGTCCCACGTTGTGTTATAGGTATGTAATAAATGCACAGATTTTTGTTATAGTTTTATAGCTTTAAATTTAATTACTTTATATGTGTTATTTTACGTAAAGTAAAAAATTTGAGTTTTGTATTGTAATTTTGATTTTTGTTTACATTGTTTTGCATTGTGCGTTAACATATTTCTTTGGTGCTGATTTGTACACAATTTTATTTTTTCTTTACTCCATTTGTGGTTAATGTAAAAAGAGAAGCTGCCTACACAGCTGCTGAGCTACTGGGATCTGACTGGATGTGTGTGCTACACCGATGGTTGAGTGTGTCCCACGTTGTGTTATAGGAATAAACTGACGCAGAACCTGAGTCCTGTGTGATCCATTTTGCAACTGCTACATCTGGTGCCGTGACCCGGATCCATTGGTTAGCCGCTGCCGACCGCCGAGGGTTCAGCTGTGTGTTAGTGACGCTGATGTCATCAAGCTGGTCGACCTGTGGATCCTGTTCATTACTGTTGAGGTTACGATCACTTTTTCTGAATACAGAGACTTGAATCAGTGACTCAAATCACTATATAAGTTTGGTCAAAGTCAATTTATTTTTTTTGTGAACTGTGGAACCCTTTTGGGTTCGGGTTTTTTTTTCTACATTACTGCTTTTTTTTTGTATTGAGTGTAATATGGCAGGCAGAGGCCATAGTACCTTTAATGTTTTCACACCAGTAGTTGGTCGTGGCAGAGGGCTGTTGGTCCAGAATAGTACCGAAATTATCGAGGAAGCAGAGGAGATTATTGACATACCTCCGCTGGAACCCCAGTTTTCCACCCCTGTACCTCATAATGAAAACACCATACAGCAGTTACGCGACCTCATTGGTGAGATAGGGAGCCAAATAGGTGATGCCATTACCAGCCGTTTATTACACAGTGGATCTCAGCTCACTCCAGAGAAGCCTCCACCGTCACAGTGTGGGCAGAAGGAGACATCCACAGTCATTGATCTCACAAAAAATGAGCCTGGTAGTGAAACCAGACATTAGAGAGCCCCCTATTTACCGTGGTGATGATGGTGATAGGACCTCTGTTTATGAATGGATAGAAATGATGGAGGTCTATCTGCGCAAGAAGGGATTCTCAGCTGAGGAAAAAAATAGACGAGATCTTGAACCACCTGCTTGGCAAGGCAAAGAGCATTGTAAAGATCGGACTAAAGAGTCATCCTTCTGCCATACCTGTGAACCCTGAGGCAGTCTATAGCATTCTGAGGTGCTATTTTAGCAACATCCCTGGGTCTTGCTTACCACTGGCTGATTTCTATGCTACTCAGCCGATAGCAAACGAGACACCAGTGGACTACTGGGTTAGACTTAACACAGCTGCTGAAAATGCTGACAGACACTTGAAAGGTCAAGGAAGCACCCTGAATAAAATGGATGCAGAGATAGCAATGATGTTCATCAGAAATTGTCCCGATCCTAGTCTTGCCTGTGTTTTCAAGTGTAAGCCCACCACTAAGTGGACACTCACTGAGGTGCAGGAGGCAATTGACGAGCATCAAAGAGAGCAGCAAGTGAAAAGACCATATACAACTTCAGCAAAAGCAAAAACTCTCCAGATTGCTACTGCAACAGCAGCACTTGACCACTCAGAGTCTGAAGTAGAACATAGGCAAGTGAACACTGTCAAAGTTAATCCTGTCAGTTTTACCAGCTCGAATGATCGTACTGCAGAGTCAGGTGCTCTGGAACGGGTGTTAACTATGCTAGAAAGAGTATTAGAACGCACTGCCCAACCTCTTGGTGCTATTCAGCCTCAAAATTTCCCCACCAGTCGTTCTCCTCCATGTCAAGTATGTGGCAACAGCAACCATTCCACAAGAACACACTGCATGAGGGAGAGAAGATGTCTGGCATGTCTCGAGATTGGACATCAGCAAAGAAACTGTCCAAAAACTACTGACGTTCAGCGAGTTGGAGGCTCAGCTGACCAGGGAAACTAAGCCACTCACACCTGAGAGGGCACTGTGTGAGTGAGCGTGATGAGTCCCTCACCTCAAAAGAAGATATACAATCTGTGTATGCAGAAAGTCTAAAATCCGCTCCACCTAATACTTTGGTGTTGTTTCAAAACATATCCAAATTAGAAAAGGCCGACAGCCTCTTTTACACTGATGCACAGGTTGGAGGTAAAGTGTCATTGCAAGCCCTTTTAGACACCGGCTCCATGGCCTGCACTATCAGTGTAGAAGCTGAACAACTTCTTAAGAATGCAGGGCTTGCACCCCAAACTGACTCCAACCATAATGATATTGTTCTTGTCGGCTGTGGAGGAGTTCAAGTAAAACCCAAATGCATCCATGAATTGGAAATGGAAGTGTATGGTTGTGTATTTAATGTTCCAGTTTTAGTAGTCCCTGGGCAGAAAGATCAGCTAATTCTGGGCACAAATGTCATCAAACACTTACTAAACCAGTTCAAACAGTCTCCTCAATTGTGGCAAGTTTTATGTAAACCAGAGTCTGCCCAAGTACCAGAAATAATACAGTTTCTTAGTATGCTGTCTGGTATTGAGAGATGGAGAGGTGATGTAATTCCAGATTCTATTGGAACAGTTGAACTGGTGCAGGCAGTCACTCTCCTTCCAAAGCAAGAACATTTGGTTTGGGGCAGACTTCCCAAAAACTCTCCTCTGTCTGAGGGCAGTGCCATTCTAGTTGAGCCATTGGCCAAAACACAGATCCATAAAAAAAGACATTATTGTCTGTAGATCAGTGGCCTCCATGAATGGTGACAGGTGGGTCCCGGTGCGCATCCTGAACACCTCTGATAAAGTCATCACATTAAAACGTCGTACCAAGGTAGCAGAGGTGACCACTTGCATAGCTCTTGAAGACCTAGATGTGACCCCTGACCAGGTGTTAGATGCAAAGGTCAGTGTCAACAGTCAGACAGTGAAAAATGATGATTCAACCAGTTCTGACATTCCCTGCACCAGTTTCCACAACGCCCTGAGTGATTTGGGGCTGGAAGATCTGGACATTGATTCTTGTGAGGTGTCCGATTATTGGAAGTCAAAACTGTTGCAACTGATCCAGAAATATGAAGGCATATTCTCAAGAAGCAAACTGGATTGTGGGCTGGCCAAAGATTTCGTCCACCGTATCCGCCTTTCGGATGATCGACCATTCAGGCTTCCATATCGACGTGTTCCGCCAGGGCAGTATCACAAGCTGCGACAAGTTCTCACAGAAATGGAAGAACGGGAGATCATTCGTAAATCTAACAGTGAGTGGGCATCTCCCGTTGTGCTGGTGTGGAAGAAGAATGGAGATCTAAGGGTCTGTGTGGACTATCGCTGGCTGAATGCTCGTACAGTTAAAGATGCTCACCCATGGGACTTCCGGGGAGCGTCGAACATGTGAGGACGTGTCTGCCGGAGCTCCGCAGGAATGTGACTGTTTAAACCTTTTTTTAGCACGATATATTGAAGTTTCTTTTACAGTTCCAGTTCATTACGTAATCTACATGACATTTATGCTCAACCTGCTTTGGTAACTTTATGAAACCATGGCAAACCGGGGTAAATCCGACACCTCGAAGGTAGGCCGTAGCAAACCACGCTTGTCGCCTGAGCCCGAGGTCGCTCCAGTACTCGATGCTAATGAGCGTCTGCTAAAACGTATGGAGGAGATGCTGGAGGGTGTGCGCTCAGATCTTGTGAGTAAATTTGACGAAACTGTGTCCGGGGCTGTGAGAAGGGAGATTACGACTGCTCTTGCTCCGCTGGAAGCTAAAGTTACCTCACACGAACAAGCTATTGCGGACCTTGAGCGCTCGGCTACTGACCACGATGACAAGCTAACAACCCTCGGAGCTACTGTTGCTTCGCTAAAGGATATGGTGGAGTCCATATCAAAGAAATGCGAGGACTTAGAAGGACGGTCGAGGCTGAATAATGTACGAGTGGTCGGTGTGCCTGAAGGATCTGAGGGAAGCCGCCCGGCGGATTTTTGTGGCCACTTTACTTCAGGATTTACTCGGGTTTATCGTACAAGCCCGCGCTGGACAGGGCTCACCGGACCCTCCGTGCTAAACCTAAGGACGGGGAACCCCCACGTCCCTTCGTTGCCAGAGTGAATATGTTTCAACAACGTAACGAAATCCTGCGTAAGGCCAGTGAAGCATCTCCTCTGATTTATAATGGGAGGAGGATTTCTGTTTTCCCGGACTTCACTGCTGCTGTGGCCAAAAAACGGACTGCCTTTGCTAAAGTTAAGAAGGAGCTGCACTGCTGTCCAGGTGTCAAATTTGGTCTTTTCTACCCGGCAATATTGCGGATTACTCTTCCAAATGGGCAAGTCCAGAGGTTTGAAGATCCGTCGCTCGCCATGGATTTTGTTGAGAAAAAGCTAAAAAATGCGGTGACCCCTGACTCTGTTTGAATGTTTGCCCTATGGCAGACATTTCAAGGACACATTTTTGCGTTTATGCATGGGGATTGCTATGACTTTGACACTTTTTTTGTAGTATTTTGTCATGGTTAATTTTTTGACCCCAAGGACTATTAATGTAACTTGCACTAATGCTGCAGATTTGATAGTTGAGGTTGGCTTTCTTACACTTTAAGTATTGTCTTTGCACACTGGTTTGCACTTTTTATTTTGTTCTGTTTTTGTGTTATTATTTAAGGAAGAAAAAAACATCCAGTTTATTTATTCTTTACCAATTTGTTTATTGTGATTATTATTACTGACATTATGTTGATGTTTTTTTTTTTGTGTGTGTGTGTCTCAAATTACAATATAGTGCACCTAGATTTTGTTTTTGTTGCATTCTATTTGGAGGGCTTTCTTTTTCTAAGAACTCTCCAAGGACCTTTTGTAGGTCGGACCATGGGCATTTTGTGGGGGGGAGTGGGTTTCGCGCATCCCATTT
The DNA here is from genome assembly GCA_911649635.1 of Poeciliopsis gracilis. Taxonomy (NCBI): domain Eukaryota; kingdom Metazoa; phylum Chordata; class Actinopteri; order Cyprinodontiformes; family Poeciliidae; genus Poeciliopsis; species Poeciliopsis gracilis. The sequence continues at coordinate 5,360 of CAJVRI010000523.1, forward strand.
GGGGGGATGCTTCTGCGAGATGTTCGGTTTGTTTGTTCACTAGGTTTTCTTTTTTGTGTTGTGTACCTCCAACTCTTCCTTATCTTTTCTTCTGCTTAACCCTTTGTTTTATCGATCAAGCGCCCAGATTCTTTCTGCTACTTATATGTCTTATACTTTGCTATGGCTCTAATACTAGGACAGGACCTCCAGTTTGCCAGTTTTAACTGCAAGGGGCTGAATAATCCTGTCAAACGCAGTAAAGTACTACACCACCTCAACCAGTTGGGAGCAAGAGTCATCTTTCTACAGGAGACTCATCTTAGGAAACAAGAACATCAGAAACTGAGGAAGAACTGGGTTGGCCAGATCTATCATTCTTCTTTTTTCTGGTAAGGCCAGGGGAGCAGCTATTCTTTTCCACAAATCTGTCCCTTTTACTTGTGATCAGATTATTTCTGATCACAATGGTAGATATGTTATTGTCACAGGTTCAATTAGGGATATACGTGTTATATTAGCTAATGTTTATGCTCCCAACTGGGATGATGAAGCTTTCTATAGACGTTTTTTCTCTGAACTTCCGGATATGTCAACACATTATTTAATATTAGGCGGAGACTTCAACTGTTGGCTCAACTCGACACTTGACCGTTCTTCATCCAAGCCGGCCATGCTCTCTCGATCGGCCAAAACAATTCATTCATTTATGAAGGAGTTTGCAGTATCAGATGCGTGGCGTTTTCTTAATCCTTTGAAGAGAGAGTACTCCTTCTTCTCACCTGTGCATCGTACATTCACTCGCATTGACCTTTTTCTTATTGATAATAGGCTGTTACCATCCTTGTCCTTGTGTAGATACGATGCCATTGTTTTATCTGACCATGCCCCGCTTTTGATGAATGTTAAAATAGGCACTTTATCATCCCAACGTCCATTATGGCGATTAAACACACGTCTTCTCTCAAACACTAGCTTTATTGACTACATTTCGAAACAGATAGATTTTTTCCTGACAACTAATAGGGCACCAGGTATCTCTCCCTCCCTTCTTTGGGAATCATTGAAGGCTTTTATTAGGGGAGAGATCATTTCTTTTATTCATTTCGAGAATAAATTAAGGAATGAGAAGTTGAACACCCTAAGACGACAAATTGCGCAACTTGATAATATGTACGCGGCCTGTGCTTCCCCAAATGTGTATAAAGAGCGTCTTTCACTACAATCCGAATTTGATATTCTCATGACCCACCGCACTACAGAACTTATGCTGCGGTCCGGGGCACAGTTTTTTCGAACACGGTGATAAGGCTAGCAAATTGTTGGCACACCAAATCCGCCAGGTGTCTGCATCGCGTCAGATTATCAAGATTCAAACAGACGCAGGTGTGACGACAGATCCCTGTCAGATTAACCTTGCTTTTGAGAAATTTTTATAGGTTATTGTATTCATCAGAATCCACATCCACGGATGCTGACTTAGATAATTTTTTCGCCAAATTGGAAATGCCTACTGTTGATCAGGAAACGGCGGCTAACCTGGGTAGACCTATTACTTTGTCAGAACTTAATGCGGCTATGCGATCTCTTCAGGGAGGAAAATGCCCAGGCCCTGATGGGTACCCCTCTGAGTTTTATAAAGCGTTTTGGGATAAACTTGCACCACTCTTATTAGAAATGTATAATGATGCTTTTGTTGTTGGAGCCCTGCCCGAGACTCTTAATCAGGCCACCATCTCCCTTCTTCTGAAAAAAGCCAAAGACCCGCTTTGTTGTTCATCCTATCGTCCTATAAGCCTTTTAAATGCCGACTTTAAACTATTATCGAAAGTATTAGCTATGCGTCTTGAGTGTGTTCTGCCTACAGTAGTTCACTCAGACCAGACCGGGTTTGTTCAAAATAGACATTCTTTTTCTAATGTTCGGAGGCTTTTTAATGTTATTTACAATGACTCATCCCATAATAATCCCGAAGCCTTGATCTCTCTCGATGCTGAAAAAGGCTTTCGACCGAGTTGAATGGTCTTACCTCTTTTATGTCGTCAAAAAGTTTGGTTTTGGTGAAACTTTTTTTGACTTGGATTAAGTTGCTCTATTCTAACCCACAGGTCTCGGTTAGGACTAATAACACTCGGTCGGAGTACTTCCTCCTTCATCGCTCTACTAGACAGGGATGCCCATTGAGTCCCCTTTTATTTGCCCTGGCTATTGAACCGCTTGCAATCATGCTTCGTTCGAGTCCAACTATTGTGGGCATACAACGTCATAGTTTGGAAGTTAAGGTCTCACTTTACGCTGATGACTTACTTTTATATGTTTCAGATCTGCACAACTCTATTCCCGCTGCTTTGCACCTGCTTTCAGACTTTGGCCGGTTATCTGGGTATAAGCTGAACCTGGGTAAAAGTGAATTGTTTCCTATTAACTCAGCAGCTAGGGCTCTTCCACTGCAAGGCTTTCCTTTCAAAGTAGCCAATGACAGCTTCACATATCTTGGAATTCGAGTTACGCATAGGTATGAGGACTTATTTAATGCTAACTTTTCTCCCTTGCTATTGAAAGTTAAAGAAGACTTTGAGCGCTGGTCCTTACTTAAACTGTCTCTGGTAGCTCGAATTAACTGTGTCAAAATGAATGTTCTTCCCCGTTTTTTGTATCTTTTTCAATGTGTCCCAATTTTTTTAACCAATTCCTTTTTTGGTCGGGTAGATTCTCTTGTTTCAGATTTTCTCTGGGAGGGAGGGTCCCTAGATTGTCTAGACAATATTTACAGAGACCTAAGCCGCTAGGGGGGATGGCCTTACCGAACTTCAGGTACTACTATTGGGCTTCCAATATTGGGGTTTTGTCAGCCTGGCTTCGGGGTGGCTCATCCTCTCCTGACTGGCTTGTAATGGAGACGAATTCAGCAAAACCTGTGTCTCTTGCAGCTTTATTGTATTCACCAATTAAATCTTCGACTGCTGCTTACACGAAGAATAGCGTAGTTAAAACCTCTCTCAAGATTTGGACTCAATTTCGGCGTTATTTTGGTCTACAACTCCTTTCTCCATATGCTCCTATCGCAAACAATCATGTCTTTTCTCCCTCTCTCATAGACAAAACGTTTGTGATTTGGTCAAACCTTGGCATTCGGACCTTTAGGGATTTATTTATTGATGGTGTCTTTGCGACCTTTCAACAACTCTCTGCCAAATTTACTCTTCCATCTCGAGATTTTTTCAGATTTTTACAGGTGCGCAGCTTTGTTCATAGTAATTTTCCCACTTTTCCTAGGCTGCCTGAGGACTCTGACCTTGACTCTTTGCTTTTGCCCATTCCTAGGCTGAAAGGATCTATTTCAATTCTTTACACCCGCATAGCTTCGATCCGCTCCAATTCTTTAAGCTCAATCAAGGCCCTCTGGGAGGAGGACATAGGAGAGGCTATCCCTGACGAGCTTTGGTCACGTATCTTAATTCGGGTGCATAAGTCTTCTATATGTGCTAGGCACTGTCTTCTTCAATGCAAGCTTGTGCACCGCGTTTACTATACCAGGGCTCGTCTGTCTAAATTTTATAGCACTGTTTCCCCAGTTTGTGGTAGGTGCCAACAGTCTCCTGCAAACCTTATACACATGTTTTGGTCGTGCCCCCAGCTCAAGAGTTTTTGGACAGAGATATTTGTTGTTATATCAGACGTGGTTGGCAGAAAAATTGATCCGAACCCCCAGAGTGTTTTGTTTGGGGTGTTTTCGGGGCCATCTCCTTTGTCCTCTTCCCAAGAAAATTCTTTGTCCTTTATGACCATTATTGCAAGGAGGATAATTCTTATTAAATGGAAGTCACCACAACCTCCTTCTTTTATACACTGGTTGAGGGATATTGTTTATTTTCTTAAACTTGAAAAAATAAGAATGTCACTACGGGGTTCCTCTAACAAATTTGTAGAAATCTGGCAGCCATTGCTACAATTAGTTGGTCAAGTTCATTTTCATTCTGTTCCAGTGTAGTCCTTTGTGTATGTATTTGTCTGCTCATCCTGTGTCCTTTCCCTCTGATTTTCCCTTTCTTATAGTTTCATATTTACTTTCCTGGGCACAAATTGTACCTATTTTTGGTATGGCAGAATGCATCTTAATTTTATTTATTTCTAAACATTTTTCTTTTTTTTTTGTTCTTTTCCTTGACTTTTTCTTATTGTCTGGGAGTGATTGGAGGTTGTTTTGTTTTGTTGTTTTTTGTTTTGTTTTTATAACTTAAGGGAATTGTATGGTTTGTTTTATATGTATCACATTGTAAATGTATGGCTATGCAATTCCTGTTAAAAACCAAATAAACAAAGTTTGCAAAAAAAAAGATGCTCACCCATTGCCGCACCAATCAGACTGTTTGACAGCTTTGGGTGGCAGTGCTATATTTTGTGCCATGGACCTCACCTCTGGTTTTTATAACATTGCCATGGCTGAGGATGATAAAAAACTAACAGCCTTCACCACACCTATGGGGCTGTATGAGTTTAACAGGCTACCTCAGGGCCTTTGTAACAGTCCAGCCAACTTCATGCGCCTCATGATGAACATCTTTGGTGATCAGAACTTTTTGACGCTGCTTTGTTATTTGGACGATTTGCTTGTATATGCTCCTGATGAGGCAGAAGCTTTGGGGAGGCTCGAGACTGTCTTTAGCAGGCTGCATGCCCATGGTTTGAAATTGGCCCCCAAGAAATGCCAACTATTCAGGAGGAGTGTGAAGTTTTTGGGGCACATTGTGGGTGAAAATGGTGTGTCAACCGATCCCGATAAAGTCCAAGCAGTTGTTGCTATGACAGAGTCTGATTTGATGATGGAGGATGGTGTCACACCCTCACAAAAAAAGATTAAATCATTTTTGGGGATGGTAATGTATTACCAGCAGTTTATACCAGACTGTTCACGCATTGCCAAACCATTGTTCACTTTGACTGCCGCACCCAAGGGAAGAAAAGTGAATGGACGGAGTGCAGCAGCATTTAAAAAGTTACATCCGAATGACTGGAAAGAGGAACATCGCCATAAATTGGAAGAACTAAAAAATGCATTGTTGGAGACTGTGGTGCTTGCACACCCTGATTTCAGTCGCCCTTTCATTCTGTCCACAGATGCTTCACAGGATGGGTTGGGCGCTGTGTTATCTCAGGTCCAGGAGGGTGAAAGTAGAGCACGACCCATTGCTTTTGCCAGTAAAACTCTAACGCGTGCCCAGAGTAACTACCCTGCTCACCGCCTTGAGTTTCTGGCATTGAAGTGGGCTGTTTGCGATAAATTCAGTCACTGGCTAAAAGGGCATACTTTCACCGTCTGGACTGACAATAATCCCCTGACATACATCCTCACAAAACCCAAACTCGATGCATGTGAGCAACGGTGGGTTGCCAAGTTAGCGCCATACAACTTCAACATCAAGTACATACCTGGCAGTAAGAACATTGTTGCCGATGCTCTCAGCCGAAAGCCTTTTGCCCAGAATCGTGTCTGTCAGCGGATTTTGAATGAACCATATGACGACCTTGAGGGGGAGTCGCAACAAGTTCGAGAAGCTTTAATTCAGGAAACATTCAGGATTGGTGTCAACCACCAAAACATTCAGCATGCAACGCCATTGAATAAGCTGGAAAATCAGTCCCTATCTGACAGTGAGGTATCTGCAGTATTAGCTGGCCATATGGAGTGGGATGAAGGCACCAAGCAGAGAGTGGTTTCATGGCTGGCCCAAGATCTGGAGAAGTTGACCCAGCTAGGTGAAGACCCTCTGCCTGTTTTTTCACTTCAGGAACTTCATGAAAGGCAGAGGAATGACCCTGTCCTGTCGCAAGTCATCCCATTTGTCATCCGAGGAAGACGACCATCAAGACGAGAGAGAGCTGGGTTGCCTCTGAAGGTGCTCAAAATCCTAAAACAATGGGAAAAACTGAAGATCTATGATGACATCCTGTACAGAGTTTGCAAAGACTCACTGACAGGGAAAAAGCGACATCAGTACATAACACCCTCTTCTTTGACAAGTCAAGTCCTCAGTGGTGTGCATGATAATGCTGGCCACCAGGGTCAGAGTAGAACTTTATACCTTTCAAGACAAAGGTTCTTTTGGATCGAAATGGAACGAGATGTCAGAGACTATGTAAAATGTTGTAAGCGTTGTGTTGTTAGTAAGACGTTGGAGCCTGAGGGAAGAGCACAGCTCGAAAGCATCAAAACCACAGGCCCCTTGGAGCTAGTGTGTCTGGACTTCTGGTCCGCAGAAGACTCTAAGGGGAAGAGTGTGGACGTGTTAGTGATGACAGACCACTTCACTAAGATGGCTCATGCCTTCAAGTGTTCGGACCAGTCCGCAAAACAGGTCGCACGTCAGCTGTGGGATAAGTACTTTTGTGTATATGGTTTCCCGCAGAGAATACATTCAGACCAGGGTGCGAACTTTGAGAGCCAACTTATCCAAGAGCTACTTCAGATAGCGGGAGTGAAGAAGTCCAGAACAACACCCTACCATCCTATGGGGAATGGTCACACAGAGAGGTTTAATCGGACTCTAGGAAACATGATTAGAGCATTGCCTCCGAGAGAAAAGCAAAGGTGGCCTCAGATGCTCCAAACGCTAACCTTTGCTTACAACTGTACTGCTCATGAGTCGACCGGCTACGCCCCATTCTTCCTTATGTATGGTCGGGTTCCTAGGTTGCCAGTGGACGTTATGTTCCACAATGTGGAAAGAGACAATGACATCACCGACTACGACAGTTACGTTAAGAGGATGAGAGACGACCTCAAGGAGGCGCTGCATGTTGCTCAAGTTCATGCTAGTGCAAATCAACAGCGACAGGCTGAGCTCTACAATAAAGGTGTGAAAGGTGCCGACATCAACGAGGGGGATCATGTCCTCTTGGCCAACAGAGGTGAACGTGGACGCAGAAAACTTGCTGATAGGTGGGAGTCAACCCTGTACACCGTGATTTCAAAGGATCCAAGATGCCACACCTATCGCATTAGAAACCCTGACAACGGATATGAAAGAGTGGTTCACAGAAATTTGCTTTTGCAAGCCAGTTTCCTGCCAATACATGTGGATCATGAAGCTGAGCCTTCCTTCTCCAGTGTTGGAGAGGAGTCGCAAGAGAAAGGAGAAGGCGACGGAAGTCTGTTTTTGGAGGAACCTGAAATTGACAAATCTGAGCGCACTGCTGGCTGGGTTGCAGAGGTTACCTCATTGGAGAACTTCTCAGAAGTAGGATACACAGCTCTTGATCCCCTTCCAGTTCCTCTTGTTGATCCCGAGCCGCAGACAAGTGACGACAATGGAGTATTTGTAAGTGTTGGAACTGGATCAGATGGTTGTCTTGGAGAAGCAGCAGAGAGTTCACTCAATGTTTCTCTGACAGATAGGGACAACAGACAAAATGACACTGCTAGAGGACACCTGAAGACAAACAGCACTCAGTCTCAGGATCAGGTCCCTACAAGACAACCTACTGTGAAAGTTGTAGACACTGATACACTGACTGTAACTGCACCCATGGACCGCATTAAGACCAGAGTGGGCAGGGTAGTGAAACCAGTGAATAGGTTGATTCAGAATATGACACAGACAACTAAACAAGGAGGTTTTATGGTTGGTGGGTTAGCTAGAACCCTTTTCAAGTAACTAATTATTGTTTTTTTAGGATATTCCTGTTCTTTACAGACGTGACAGTTTCTTTTGGTAATGTTATTCTGTGTATCAAGATAACAGTTCTTTGGTAATCAAGTTGAGAATGTGTAGACGGCACGTTCTTATGCAAAGTGGACATTAAAAGTCTGGCCAACTCCTTAATGTCGCTTTCTATCGATACATAGAAACCGTTGGTTGCATAGTGATTACTAGAGAAATGTAGCTTGGTTTTGCTGACGGTATCTTGTATGCTGCTTCTGATCTGACCTGTAACTGTTTTGAGAAGTTCAGGGGGGAGTATGTAGCTGAGTTGATTTCATTTATTTATTTATTTTAATAATTATTATGAACCTTCTCAAAACACTTGTTTTGTTGAGTTGAGATGTCTGTTGTTTTTGGTTCCTGATGTTGTTCTGGGAGGGTGGTTATTGATGTGGCACAGAGTGGGGTTCTGTGAGGTAGCTGCAGCAGCCAGGCAGAAGCTGCCTACACAGCTGCTGGTAAGATGTGCTAATGCTACCCCTCACTCTTAGTGATGTTTATGTTGTTCATAATTGTTCTCACACTTTTGTACTGCATAAATTATAATGTTAATTATTTTTATGTGTCTAAAAAATAACTTTAGGTTCATTTAGAATTAAACTGTTGGCCTTTAAAGCTGTTTAAAATTTTCCCTCCAAAATGTTTGTAGAGCTACTGGGATCTGACTGGATGTGTGTGCTACACCGATGGTTGAGTGTGTCCCACATTGTGTTATAGGTATGTAATAAATGCACAGATTTTTGTTATGGTTTTATAGCTTTAAATTTAATTACTTTATATGTGTTATTTTACGTAAAGTAAAAAATTTGAGTTTTGTATTGTAATTTTGATTTTTGTTTATATTGTTTTGCATTGTGCATTAACATATTTCTTTGGTGCTGATTTGTACACAGTTTTATTTTTCTTTACTCCATTTGTGATTAATGTAAAAAGCAGAAGCTGCCTACACAGCTGCTGAGCTACTGGGATCTGACTGGATGTGTGTGCTACACCGATGGTTGAGTGTGTCCCACATTGTGTTATAGGAATAAACTGACGCAGAACCTGAGTCCTGTGTGATCCATTTTGCAACTGCTACAGCAGGAACAACTAAACTCATCGAAGGACTGAAGGCTGAAATGTTAGAACTAAAGAAATTGGTGTTGGAAACAGTGGAGGTTACTAAGAAACATCAGGTAGAGAGAGCCACCACACGCAGCTACAGCAGACCCAGAGGTTGCCCAGCCTGTCGAGAAGCACAGTCAGGGGTGATGTGTGCTCACTGTTATAAGTGTGGTCAAGGAGGACACCTTGCCAGAGGCTGCCGTCAGAACAGGGGACAGCAGGTAAACAAGACAGGGCTGCTGGGCCGGGACCCTCAGTAGCCCCACACAAAACACTCAGTCCCACCACAAACAAAACAGGCTCCCATACTGAACTTTCATCTACCCCAACAACTCACTTCATGAATCCACGGAGCAGACAGAAACTTCTGAACCTCATAGGTAAGAGATGCCTTGTTCATTGTCGGCTGGATGCTGCTCCAGTAGAAGCACTATGGGACACTGGTGCCCAGGCATGTCTCATTAATGAAGAATGGAGACAATTACACTTACCACACCAGCGAGTCAGACCTCTGAATGAACTACTGGGGGGTGGATACACTGATTGGGCTTGCAGCAAATCAGACACAAATTCCTTTTCTGGGCTGGGTGGAAGTGGAATTTAGACTGGGTAAAGACTCACTCTCAGCAGAACCCCTGTTGGTACCAGTACTTGTGTCAAGTGATTCCAGTGTGGCACAACAGCCAATAATTGGCTACAATGTTATAGAGGAAGTTCTAGGAGATAACACACTTAAACACAGGAAATCTGAAGTCATCCAAAATGTGTGTGGAGCCTTTGCTGTAACTGTCCAAACTGCACAGACAATTGTCAAACTAATTCAGACATCAGATAGTCAGGTTGATGTGGGTCTTGTGCATACAGGGAGAAGTCAAATCAAATTAACAGCTGGACAAATCACCATCATCCATGTTAGAGTGAATACTGGAGCTCAGTTCAGAGGAGAAGACCTTCTTTTTGTTCCTTTGGAGGACTCGGTGCTGCCAGAAGGTGTCAGCTTCGGTGAGGAGGGTCTCATAACAGTTCCTAAGGAAAGCTCAGGATTTGTCTCAATTCCAATTTCCAACACCAATAAGTATGATGTCACTCTACCTCAGCGTGCAGCCCTGGGTCACTTAGAATCAGTAAAGACAGCTTATACTGTAAGTGCACAACAGCTGAACATCACTGATGGTGAACAACGGAAAGATGACCCTTCACCCAGAGCAAAGCCAGCTGCAGCACAGTTCCTGAGCACCAACAGCAAAGCAGAAAAACAGAAGCCAACACAGTGGGACCCTCCAGTCGACCTCAGCCACTTAACGGAAAGCCAAAGACAGACTGTGAGACAGATACTGAGAGAAGAGTGTAATGCATTCGCCTATGATGAAGATGACATAGGGTTAATTCCCTCTTTGAAACTTCATATCGCTCTGCATGACACCACTCCAGTGAAGAAAACATATATGTCAGTTCCCAAGCCGTTACATCAGGAAGTTAAAGAATGCCTTCAAGATCTGCTGAATAGAGGCTGGATAACTCAGTCACGTTCTCCATATGCATCACCAGTGGTGTGTGTAAGAAAGAAAGATGGGACTCTGAGGTTGTGCTGTGACTACCGGGAATTAAACAGAAAATCCGTCCCTGACCTCCACCCCATTCCCTGAATCCAAGACATGCTGGATTCTCTAACTGGCAGCTCCTGGTTCTCTGTATTGGATCAGGGCAAGGCTTACCATCAAGGGTTTCTGGATGAGAAAAGTCAGCCCTTAACAGCTTTTATAACACCCTGGGGTCTGTACCAGTGGACCAGAATCCCCTTCGGTTTGAGTGCTGCCCCAGCAGAGTTTCAAAGAAGCATGGAGGAGTGCCTGATTGGTTTAAGGGATGTGATATGCCAGCCCTATCTGGATGACAATTTAGTTCACAGCCCAAGTTTTGAGGATCATCTCAACCACATGAGAACTGTGTTGCAAAGATACCAGAAGCATGGAGTGAAGCTGAGTCCAAAGAAGTGTGAGGTGTTTAAAAGAAAAGTGAGATTTCTGGGGCGTCTTGTCTCTGGTGAGGGCTACACGATGGATCCAGCAGAAGTGGCACCAGTTCAAGCTTTGAAGGAGAGGACCCCAACAACTGTAGGAGATCTGAGAAAAATGCTGGGATTCCTCTCCTATTATCGAACATACATACCAAACTTCTCCAGAATGGCTAAGCCCCTCTACCAGCTTCTGGTCAGTTCACCTGAAAATCACCTGAAAATCCACCATCGGAAAAGCATAAAGGCAGGCAGAACATCAACACTGCAAGAAATAAAGGTAACCTCCCATCAAACACTCCCATTCACTGGACACAGAACCATCAAGAGACAATAAACACACTTATTGACAAACTCAGTGAGCCTCCCATCCTTGGGTATCCAGATCTCACCCAACCATTTATTCTGCATGTGGATGCTTCCCAGGAAGGATTGGGAGCGGTTCTGTATCAAAGACAGAATAACAAAATGGTTGTCATTGGGTATGGATCTAGAACACTGACCCCACCTGAGAAAAATTATCACATGCATTCAGGAAAATTGGAATTCCTAGCACTTAAGTGGGCAATATGTGAAAGATTTAGAGATTATCTGTATTATGCACCTCACTTCACTGTATATACAGATAATAACCCCCTGACCTACATTCTCACCACCGCCAAATTAAACGCCACAGGTCACAGGTGGGTTGCCCAACTTGCAGATTTCAATTTCACCATTAAATATCGTCCAGGCAAACACAACACAGATGCTAATGGACATAAATGACTTATTGCAGCAATGCACACAGGAGTCACCTGTGATGTGATTAGTGCTTCAATTCAGGGAGTGACTGTGCTTCAAGATTCCCCATCTGTCTGGTTAACCACAGCTCACATCAAAACACTGGATTTAGTAAGTGATGCATCTTCATCCTCATTGCCTGCAAAGCAAGAAATAAGTCTCAGCTAGTTTTGCCAAAAGAACACCATCTGTTAGTGTTTCAAGAATTACACAAGAAGATGGGTCATCTGGGGGTCGAAAGGACTCTGAATCTGATTCGAGACAGGGGTTACTGTGTCAGAATGCAGCAGGACACAGAATATTTTGTGGCCCAAGTGTGTGAGTGCTTAAAGTCAAAACGACCACAGAGAGCAGCCAGAGCACCACTGATGCCCATTATGACAACACGTCCTTTCGAACTAGTGTCAGTCGATTTTCTGCATCTAGAGGCCTGTAAACAAGGTTTTGAGTATATTCTGGTGATAATGGACCACTACACTCGCTTTGCACAGGCCTACCCCACAAAAAACAAATCTGCAAAAACAGTGGTGGAAAAACTATTTGATGACTTTGCTCTTCGCTTTGGCTTTCCAGAGAAAATCCACCACGACATGGGGAAGGAATTTGAAAACCAACTGATGGCTCAACTGCAGAGGTGTTGTCATGTGCGAGGGTCCCACACAACATGCTACCACCCACAAGGGAACGGACAGGTGGAGCGATTTAATCGAACGCTGCTGTCTATGCTCCGAACGCTCACAAGTGAGAAAAAGGCTGACTGGAAAAAGTCATTATGCAAGATGATGCATGCATATAACTGCACCCGCAGTGACTCCACAGGCTTTGCTCCATATTATCTGCTCTATGGACGATCTCCACGGCTGCCAATAGAGCTCCTGTTTAACATACAGCCAAATGAAACACAACAAAGCTATGCTGAGTATGTCAAAGATTGGCAAAGTCGGATGCAGCAGGCTTACGAGATCGCTACCAAAACTGCCACCCATGTATCAAACAGAGGAAAAAAAGGATATGACAAAAGAGTTTATGGAGCTGACCTGCAGCCTGGGGGGCGTGTGCTTGTACGCAACTTATCAGAGAGAGGAGGCCCTGGTAAGCTCAGATCCTTTTGGGAGGATAAAGTCCACATCATCGCAAAGAGGAGAAGTGATATCAGTCCAGTGTATGAAGTAGTACCAGAAGGAGGTGGCAAAAGTCGTGTGCTGCATAGGAACCTCCTGCTCCCCTGTGACAGTCTTCCAATCGACAACCCAGAAAGAGGCTCAAAAGGGACTAAAAAGACTAAGTCGAATACATTGTCACGTCATCTTTGTCAACGAGAAGAAACTTCAGACAGTGAGAGAGATGAGGAAATGGAGCTAGTATGCCGGTTTCCTCCTGCTCAGCACAGTGGTCACCGAGCTGTCAGCTTAAACCCAGATGCTGAACCATTTACACCAGACCTACATGATCAAGACAATGCACCGAAAGTGAAGGAAACTCAGGCTACATGGATGGACAACATATCAGAAGAAGAGGATGGAGGCCAAGATTGGAGCTGCACCAGGGAAACAGCTTCTGAGGAAGAAGATGATCCAGTTGTCTCACCGCCTACATCGAGCTATCCAAAGAGAGAGCCGTCCGAGGATGCTGACCTATTGTGCTTTGGGTGAGCCAACCATGGTGGAAGTAGGTTTTAAAGAACTACCTGCAAGTATGACTCCAACCTGCAAAGAACTTTGGCGACCCTGGATAGTTCCAGTACAGAGTTGAAGACACAATGTATATAAGTTCAAGAACTACATTCAAAAGAAAAAGGACTATGTACGAACCCTCCAGAGACAATACAGTGACTGTGCTTTCAAGACAAAAGACTGGTGTCAGAATGAAAGAACTGTGGCTGAAATGAAGGTTCTGTTACACTAGAGAGATGATCTGAACAGATCTAGAAGTACTTGTTACTGGACAGTTGTAATCTAAAGTGACAATATCCTCCGTTAGTAGTGGACACTATTATAATAATATGAATGTCATGTAAAGTACCTCACTTACAACATTACTTCCAGTAAAGGGGTCAATAGGTGATGATAAATGCTCTTTTAAATGTCAGAGGACATTTTTTTTTTATTGAGGGGGAGAGTGTGCCGCACAAGCCATTTCCATGGAATAGTTGTAGTAAATTAATACTGTTTTGGGTTTTATTGTGTGTTGTATTTACGAGTTGTGTCGCAGTTCGACGTGGTTGCGGAGGGGGGTTAATATCCCTCCGCCGTTGCCAGGAGATGGCAGCTGGAATGGTTGTGGTGTGCTGTGTCTCTTGTTTTCTAACGGCTGTGTAGCGACACGCTAACGGTTACTTTGTAACGAATATTAAATTAAAATGTTGCGGAATCAATCACAAAAGCTCGTTTGGTTGTTTCACCGCTACAAAAGGCACCAGCACCTCCCGACCCCGTTAGGGAGAAGGGTGACCGGAAAATGGATGGATGGATGAAGATATCAAAGCAACACTACCCATCTTTTTGATGAAAGTATAATATTATAGCATGATGTAAAGCTAAAAAAAGTCTGTTTTATATAATTCTGCCCCTTTAAACCTAAACCCATTTCCAAATAGTGTTAAAAGCCCTGTGAGTGTGTGCTGATCTACAGCACACACTCTAGCACACACTGTAGATCCGCTATAGTCACTGAAGTTTCAATAAAATCTGTCATCTGACTGCAGAGCTATCAAGTTTAACAGATGTTATGTTAATGTGTTGCAGAAATCCGTAAGTCTGATTGACAGAGACCCATCTTTTTGAAGACAGGTTATGCATTACAATTTTCATGGTTAAAGCTCACCTTGGAATTAACAATATTCCAGAATATTAGCCTTATCTAACTGGAGGATGAACTACACACACTGAGAAAAGCAGAATGTGTCAGAATGTGCATGTACGAGATTTTCAAAGGAATGTTATACATATTAATTTCATTTTCTGCTCTCATTATCTTTGATCATTTAACAACTGAATACTACTTAAAAAAATATCTTTGCTTTATTCAGTCAAAAGGTAATTGCAAGCATTAAGAGGTGGTGTGTGTTGCTTTAAGTTGTCTGTTTTTGGAACCCTGATGTTGCAGTTTGTCAGATTTGTAGTTGTGGTTAAGAATGTTGTTCCTATGGAAGAAGAGGGTCTGTAGGGTTTCTTCTTCCTCTTTAGCTTCCATGAATTCATTCCTGGTAAGTTCATTTTATTTTTCTAATCTGCTGTCAGAGCAGGTGTCTAAAGAGACAGTTCACTTTAGAGTTTAGTTTTTAAATTCCTGAGCTCTACAGACTTTATGTAGTATCTTTTTAATTTAGCAGGAAAAAAGTGTAACCGACACACTGCCTTAATTTGGATGAAATTATACTTACCATTATGGTTATATTCTTAACTTGAATCTTTCCTTTGGCAGCGATTAATTTATTTTTTATCCGTTTCTTAATGCAGAAAGGCAAGGCCACACAAGAGAATGTGGCTCCTCCCGTCAGGCATTGACCTTTCTCCCAGTGATGCAGGGGTTAATTCAGGTGTGTAATTTCTTAAGGCAAAACACATGGCAACAGAGTAGATGTGTCGGTTTTCCTTCCACTCTGTGCATTTTTATCCAAATGCTCATTATTCACGGTCCAATGGCTATTTATTTTTAAGTAACTTCACATCAATTCACATGATACTAATGGTCATATGTACAGTCATCTGTTGCCCTGATATTACACCAAATAAAGACTTTTATGTTCCAGTTGTTTTGAACATCATAGCTGTATATATCAAAGGTTATATGGAATATAATTAACAATAACTGAGACTTTTTAAAAATAAATTAATGTACCTTCACTATTAGAATTATTAGCTGTATGACGTAGATGGCAGTGCAGTGTTGGCTTTTCCCCAAACACTGCCCACTGCTGGTCAGCTAGCTAAAACACACAGGTTAAAAACACAAAAGGTAATGGTTTTGTTAATCCAGTTCAATGCAATTCAATTTATTTACAGAGTCAATTCAGAAACAGTTTTGTGAATAAATGCTGATGCTTTTGGCCAGCAGTGTCTGTGCACACCACTGGTCTTAATTCAAAGGAGCATAGAAATTTGAGCAAAGTAGTACTATAGCAGTAAATTGAACACTGTGCAGCAGCTCACATACTGAATGCAATGAGCATGAACATGTGTCATGCTCATTGCAGAAAGCACATCTTACAAGAAAATGTAGAATTGAATTAAAATTTGATGAATATCTAACTGGTTTAAAGCCACAAGTCTTTTAAACAGAACGACAAAGACATGTTCTAAAGAACAAACAAATACTGTCAGCACAGAGCAGAACTGTCTGTGTCCACAGTAAGTCTTTACATTAGCGCATGTTTTTTTCATTTTTTCTTTCATCTTCGTCCACACTACTACGTACCGAACACTTCAGATGCAATCACCTTCACGTAACCTGTTCAGGAAACCTACGATTCTAGCACTTCTCCACGTCTCCACCCCTGCTGTTATCCCTTTAAAACTCTCTCTCAACTTCAGCCTCACCAAATCTCTGCAGAAAAACTCCTTTAAAACATGAGAGCAACCACTCAGTGTCCTCCTCCCCCAGACTCCTCTGCATCCATGAACTGAAAAATAAAACCTTCAGCTTTTGTTCATATTTAAAATTTCAAAAGAGCTTTTTCACTTTGACCGTGATGTATCACTGCACTCACCCCCACAGAGCGAGCTTAATGTGCACTTAGTATGCAGGCCAGGTCCTCATTAAAATGCTAAGTGTGTACTGGGAATGAGAGGAAGAGAAAGAGTGAGAGAGAGAAAGTTTGTTGGGCCATAAACTTGGAACTGTGATTTGCTCCAACAAGCGTTAAGCAAAATGGAATAAGACTCTTCCACATTCTCTGTTGGTTTGCTCTAGAAAATCATGTTTCCTTCTTGGAGAATGCAGCAAAGCATTTCATGATCTGGCTTGAATTGGAGCAGAACACAACATAGCAGCACAGGCATGGCTTCTGAATAATGCAACCTGGAACAGAGAAGCAATGTCACACCTTTAGCAATGGATAATTTTCATTTGTCTCCCTTTTGTGGCCCACCCCACACACATGCACAGCAACACACACACATGCAGGCCACACAATTTATTCTCTTTGTTATTTACTTATTTACCAAGAGCGATCCTTCCTCTCCAAGTCCCACAATGTTAAATATGCAGCAGAACGCTTTCATGCTCTTGTCCTCAAAGTGCACAGTGGTTAAATGTGATGCTAATAGAAAGAGAGTGGACCATTTAGTGAACACAAAGCATTTGCTTTGGTGATTTATTAAAACACTGAGCCTTCACAAAGAGATACTATTCATTCAGTGTCTTGCTGCCTGTGCACTCATTGTTCAAAATCTATTAGAGCATATCACTGAGGCGAAATGCTTCAACTGACATCTTCATTTAGTACCATTCACAAATACTGTAGTTTATTCAGCCTGAGTTCTACATACACTTCCCAATAAAGTGCAACAGAGCACCACATTTGCATCAGTCTATCATCATGTTTCTGAACAATATAAATGTGATAGAAATGTGATTACCTAATCTGAGAAATCAAAAAGGAAATAGTAACAAAGATTCTTATTGACCCAATCCTACTTTTGACATGGTTTTAAAAAATAACTGTTGTTCTTAATTATATAAATCATATTCATTCTTGTATGGACGGACAACAATGAACATAGCAATAGATTATTATTGAAACACTGAGAATTATTGATAGGTCTAAGTCCAATACAAATGACAAAGACCATTTTGACCCTGTTTACCCCTGGTACCAGTCCTGTGCAGACAGCTGTAAATATAGTATCAAAAGCATTCAAAATGTTTTGTAGATAATTTCAAAGTGTATCTACCTTGGTTTTAGCACAATAAAAGACCAACCATTGACTTGTGGTGACTCCCCTTAAGAAGCACAGTTACTTAGATGTTTCCTAGATTGTTGAAATAAATGTTTCATAAACAGCATTGTTAAAAATCAGACCATGCTAATGGCTAGATAAAAAAAGAATAAACAGCTACTGAAGACTTCTTTTTCTTGGAAAGATCCCTTACTCACCTCTAGACCTAATTAATAAGATCTTGTGTCAGAACAGATAACTTGTTGGTCTTACTTGTCTTAAAGCAAAAAGAGTTTTTCAGTGCAGGGTGTGGCAGTAGCAGCGTGTCGAAATCTCACTATACGTTTGGGTCTAAATTTCACTTATTTCAGCTGAGTTAACCCAAACTCACTATGACCAATTCTACTCCAAAACCCAACATTAAGTCAGTCCAAAAATTGGTGCTCATTAGAATTCACATAAGGGTCAGGTAAATTATTTCATAATTAAAAGTGGCTCTTTGCAGAGATTGAGCAGATGGAAAGGTTGATCTAACCTGCTGGCAGAAACAAAAATGGGTGGGATCAGATTAACATATAAATAGATTCCCTTTTATTGGTAACAAAACCTCAAGCTATTTTAAATCAACAGCATATTTTACAATTAAAGAAAAATCCTACTTGTCAGGAACATGAGTGAATAATTGTGATCTTTAGAAAATAATTTTTTGGACTTCCTCCTCCCATGTGCACAATATCAGCAAAATGAGTATGTCAGGTCACAAAGGGATGCAGAGAATTTAGTTACTTGGCTGAAGAGTTAGTGTTTTTTTGTTGTTGTTTTTTATCAGGATGTCAAAAAATCAGAAGTCTTCAGCTAATTCAAAATGTTGAAGGGATATTTGATCATAATTAGGCCTATGTGCAAGATTTTTTATTATTATTTCTAGAACAAAGTATGTGGCCTTTTGGAAACTATTATTATTATTATTATTATTATTATTATTATTATTATTATTATTATTATTATTATTATTATTATTCAAATTATTAAAAAATTCAACCAACTGTACCTGCATAAAATTTTAGGATTACAGTGGAATCTAAAGTGGGCATGGCCAAACTGCCTTACAGCACCCCTAACGTGAGAGAGGTCAAACAAAGATCTGAATTTAGGTACAAAGGTAGAACCTCCAAATCAAGAAAATTTATTTATTTATTTTTTTATGTTTACACACCTCAGAATTTTAATGAACTCCTTGTGATTTTGATCTATCGACCTCAATTTTGCTCATTATGCAGTTAAGGAATTGGGCAAAGTTATCAGAATTGTAAATTTTTGAGTATGTGGCCAAGTGGCAAACTTGGCTTACTCACCAACAAAATGCTACAACTTACACATAAAAAGGTAATTTGGCACCAAACTTCGCATGAGTCATCCATGTTGGATGCCCAACAATCCTATGTCATAGTTTTCTGACATCATCTGAGCATCATCTCGGCCCCTCAGGACAGCAAGTGACTTTTTTTTTTCTTGGAAAGCTCCCTTTCTGACCCCCTTAACCTTGTGTCAAAAACAGATAACTAGTGGGTCTCACTTGTTTTAAAGCGCAAAGTGTTTTCAGTGGAGGGTGTGGCCCTGACGTCATGGCGAAATCATAGGTCACGCTATTGCCATAAATTTGGGTCTAAATTCCACGTATTTCACATGAGCTAAATCAAAATCACTATGATCAATGCTACTCTGCCCCCCAACAATCCAATATTTGATGGGTGTGGCCTAATTCCTCCACAGTGCACCCTAGAAATCTTTAAATAATAAGCAGTAAGCCATGATTTCACCGACAATCATGAAATCTGGTACTTGTGTATCCTGACAAGACCTACAAAAAAGTCTGAAATATGCCCTGTGATTGCAGATCTAGTGATCTCTGATCTATGATTTTGGTCTTCCAAGTAAAAAGCTAAAGGCCAATACAGTAAAAGTCTAAGTAAAAAAAAGTCTAAGTTTAAAATGCATTTTCTGCCATATTACTTTTCTGGTTATGAGTGTGTGTAATATTTATGGAGTTCAGCCTTCTCACATTTTAAGTTTTGAGAATTTCTTTATTGATCGTGTCTCGATTGGTTTTGTCTCTGTCATGTCCAGTGTTTTTCTGTGTGTTTATTTGAGTTTTCTGTCTCCCTGAGTTCTCCTCGTTGTCCTGTCTTCCCCTTGATTATTCCCAGGTGTCTTGCTTCCTTGATTACCCTCAGTGTATTTAACCCCACCTGTGTCCTTTGTTCCTTGTCGTGTCGTTGTCTCATTGTTGTCTTGTCGTTGTCTCGTCGTTGCTGTCGTCCTGTTTTGTGCTGTCCGCCTGTTTGACCAGTTGCTACCGATGTGAGCCCTGGCTTCCACTCAGCTGTGCTGCCTGGCCGCGGACTTGTTTTGTTGACTGTATGTTCTGGACTTTTGGTGACCATTAAAAGCCTCCTTTTAACATTTACCTGGGTCTCTGAGCCTCTGCCTCACCACTTCCACATCACCATTCCATGACAGTCTCATTCCCCTTCACAGGTTAAAAATCTGTTATGAGGTTTATAGCTATATTTAGGTTTACTAAGTTTACAAAATGAGTATGGGATGTTTGTAATGGCTGCAATAGCGTTAGTAAATGTGTTTTATCTTGAAAGCCTGGTTGAAACCTTAAAAACCACAGAGGTGGTCCACTGTGTTTTTGTATTAAAATATGTTAAGTAGACAGGAAATGTAAAAATATTACTGGGTAATTATATGTTACTGGACAACATCACCAGTGAAATGCTATCTAACCTTGGTGGGCCGTCAGGGTTATGATACACTGGCCTTAGCTTGCTGCCCAGCTGTGTCCAGTGCTGCAGATGTTATTGCTGTGTGGATGTAATCACAATTTGTGATTACAGATTACAGATTACAGATCACAGATTTGTGATCTGTTCAGCACTCAGAGAAGATTCTGTGACTAGAATATTATGTTGTTTTATGAGTGAAATATAAAATATTAATGACTGTAGTTTTGTGAGAAATCTGTTTTCATAGACATGAATGATGCATAAATGATTTTGATTTATGTTTTCATAAAGTAATATGTATACACAACCTATTTATTTCACTGTAGTTATATAATATTCAAATAATATTGAAGATACTGTATGTACAAGTCTTTATTTGTGTTGACACAGACATTTTGAGCTGCTAATTTGCAGTATGATTCAGTATTTTTTGTAATTGAATTACCTCTTTATGTGAAAATGCAATATTTAAAATTGTTTTTGAAATATCATTACAACACTGGAAGTGAAAGAAGTAGCATCCTGTTCTTGTTTGTTGAAAATTAGATGGTGACAAATAGAAACCCAAAACAAAACATCAAGTTGGGCGTTTGGATGAAACCAACATGGTATGTAGTCTGTTTATTGAAACAATGAATTATCCTTCCTCCAAACAACCAGCTTATAACATTTCTAAATTGAAACAAAGTGACTTCTTTGAACTGTCCTTAATATGATAGCCAGCAGGAAAACTGAGATGTTTGGTTTAAAACTAGCAAATTTAGACTTGGTGACGAACTGTGATTGATAAAGCTGTAGTGTAATTGATCTGATGAACTATTTTAATCAATTGTGGTGGTTTCCATTATGTGCAATGAGCAGCCAATGAGCTCATGCCTAGACTAGCATGAGTTCCTGGAACACCCTGTATGCCCGCCCACACACACCTGCACACACATATGCCCTGCCAGTGATTGAAAACTAATGTCCACAAATAGATTTATTGACTGGTGGGGACTGATGATAAGTATTTCTTCTTTAACAAGGCACATCCATGCTTTATGAGGCTTGTGAGAAACTATGTGGTAGGGGCACCTGATTCTCACAATCAAGTACAATGACTCCTCAGTTACAGCAGCTGTTGTAGAAGTAAAAATACCTTTTAATGATCTGTATTCTTTTAGAATAAAGTACTATAATATCCAGATAAACATTTGTTTCACTTGCTGACTGCACCTTCACAGAATCCTGTTTGGCTAGAATATGTATTCACCAACATACAAACTTACATAGTTCATTTATCACAATATCAGGAAAGTAATGGTGTCTAACAGTAATAAACAGTTTAAGTTATTTTAGTGCTGATATCACCACAATGCATACAAGTTTTTTGCCAACTTTATGAATATTCAGAACTGCAAGAAGAATATGCAATGTCTATGAGAGATCAATCTGATATATACAGCGCATTACTTTGATTCTTGTGTTTTTTCAGTATCTCTCAGTAACCCAGTCCTTGATGTTCCTCCACACATTATGATCACATGAAAATGCATGAAGCCCTAAAGGAACAAACTTAATACGCTAGTTTGAACTCACAATGGACAACAGAATGAGTTGAGATATGTGAGAAAGAAGATCACAGACCCTTGCTGATAGCTCGCATCAGAACTAATTGGTAAATGTTGCTCCATGCCACCACCCCCTCTTCTTCTTCCAGTTGAACTGTGTCACGTGGAGACACTGTGCCTGCTCATGCAAAATAATTTCATGCATATTTAAGTTGGATGCAAATTAGAGTGCACAATGAACATGGCTTTTAGCTTGAAATTTAATTACAAGTGTAGTTCCCCATTGCAAATGAGTTTACTTTCCCTTCTGTCTGTCTTCCTTTTTTCTTTTTGCTGCTTTTCATTTTGCATGTGTCTTGCAACCCATTATGTGAATCCATGTCATGAATTCCAAATCTCTGGTGTGACAGCTCAAGAAAAGGAGGAAAAAAAAATGAAGCCATTCCAAACCCCCATCTCATATTTTATACAACAAAGAGGCTGTTTCCACAGAAAGGATAGACAGAGAAGCACATATAGGGTCTTTGGCTTTACCTTTCATCTGATTCTCTGGCTTTTACTTCCAGTATTTCCAAAAAGTCCAGCTTGGTTCGTTTTTCCCTTTGCGATGTGACTCACCTTGGCCCAGAGACTGGGAGGACAAGCTGTCAACCATCACTGCACTTCACTGGGGTTGGTGAGGAGTGAGCTACCCCCAACCCCATGTGGCCTAGTTTCTCAAGAACACTCACACTATGTGACTGCTCATTACCACGTCCCGAGCACAGCTAACGTGGGAGACATGAACTCTGAGACGAGTTCAAGGACACTCCAAAGTCCACCAAGTGCTTTCTTTTTCTGAACTCCTCCTTCACCAACTCCCACCACTTTGTCCTTTGAGCTCTACACATCATGCCCTGTTTGCTCTCTAAAAGAGCGTGATGCATCCTGATCTCTCCCTAAGTGCCAAAAGTCTGTCATAAATGTGTTAGAAAAATTTCTTGCACCAGCAAAGAATCTGTAATGAAATAAAATCTTTTGAAAGGAAAGTTCTTCATGGTTTTAATTTCACACTGAAACAATAACATTCATATCGCAAGTCTTTAAAAAGTGAAAATGATCCTAATAAATGTCATAATGAATTTACATTGCCACAATGTCATGGCATCCAGAAGCCAGTAAAGGCCCTCAACATTGTTTTGATATTCCTAACAAAGTGGCACATTTGAAAACGTTCCTTGTAACACTTAAAAAGGCCTTTCCATGGATAAATGAATCAATTTGGCAATACAAAAGGTTCTATCATAGGGTGAAAATTCTGTGGAAATCCACTAAACTGCAGTTTCACAAGTTCCACCTCAGGAAACTTTAGATTCTTCAAACAACAGCTGACAATGATTTTCTCAATTTTACTAAGGAAGCATTTGGTTATCAATGTTCCATAATTCTTTATCTGGTTCTTTAGTATCCCATTCCATGAGGAATTTGATCCAGTGACTTTGTATGATATTTCATCTTTGCTAAAATGAAAATTTCTACCGGTCCAAATGACATTCCTTCAGTGATGTTGCTAAAAATGTTTTTTTTCTTCTGTCATTAGTTTCTTGCATTGTAGACATTTGCAGTACTTTGCTCTCAATAGATGTGTTTCCAAGTTCTCTATAGCTTGCTATAGTTGAGCCATTACTGAGGCAAACCTCAACCCTGTAATTTGAAAATTACAGGCTGATATCCAAAGTCCCATCTCTGTCAGAGCTTCTTGAAAAAGTAGTGGCAGAGCAACTGATTTCACACATAAAACTATCACAATCCAAGAGTCTGCCACTTTTAGCTCTTGTTTAAAATATTACATTTTGATTCTTGTAACCACATGGTGAGTCAAATGTAAACCTTCTGGTATTTGTGACTGATAGGTTAACTTAGTTGCAGGCTAACTTATATAATATTTTCTTAGGTCGTATTTGTATTTATCATTATTTTTATCATTCTGCTCTGAAACATCATGTTGCAGCCAAGCTGAACTGAGCAGCCAGATAGAAGTAGAACGTTTTTTAAAAGAAAGAAATGATTAATTGCTACAGAGCTATATTTTTTGCCATGTTGAAATAAAAGATATGATGTTCCAAGTGTTTCTCTTATGACAGTCAGTGATGTGGTATCATGTGTACAAAATGGGCTGTGGTTTGTAAAATGCCAAAAACTATTAGACTTTTTAAGATGCTATAAAAATTTTATTCTTTGAAAAAAAAAGAACGATTGATGAGTGGGGCAAGAACTAAATGGTAAAGTAATTTCTCAGCTGAAAAAATATTATGTTTTTAAATATATATTTTCTGGTACTGTTTATTTAGCTAGACTTTATTCCTTACCAGTCTATCATGAAAAAAAAAACAAAAAAACATTTTATGTGGGAATGGAAGTGAAATTTTTTCTGCTATCCATCATACTTATCCTACTGGCTGCATTTGACCTCTACTCTGCTTTCTCCACCCCCGCACACATTTTCCAAGTGGGTCAAATAGATTCTGATAGCTCTCAGCTGGCCACAAAACACACAAATGTCCACTTTTAAATATCCACCTACACAATTCACCTTTCCTCTACTATATTCATCAAATGCTCCCACTCAGCCGACAAAACTTCCCATTTTACTTCTTCTGCTCAGACTGTTTGAGGTGTCCCCTACTTTGGCATGCATCAACCATATACAGCAACGTTTGCAGCAAACCATTACACATTGCAAACAAAGTCAACTTTTCCAGTCATTTTGATCACTCAAAGCACTTTACACTAGAGTCACATTCACCCATTCGCACTCACAAATGCACACACATTTATACACTGATAGGCAGATCGGTAGGCAATTTGGAGTTAAGTGCTTTGCCCAGAGGTACATCAACATATGGAAGGAGGAAGCTGGAATCGAACTTCATGAACCAAAAACATAATGACACTGGAATCAAATCAAACTAAAAAAACAACTTGAGATCCTAACAGTATATAGTTCTGCTTTGCTATAACTGACCAAAAACATCTATAGTTATATCACTTTCTAATTCAAAGTATGGAAGGTAGTATAATTTCTACATGCAGCTATGAATCAGAAACCAATTTTAGTACTAGTCGATCTTGGCAGCACAAAAGTACAACTATTTGCATCAAAAACTCCTTCCTGTTCAACTTCAAACAGTGTCATTAACTGTCCCAAAGTCACAGCTTTATGTGACTGAGGGACGGCAAAGAGTGAGACAGATGTCAAGGTCGGGTTTGATATGGGAGCGTCAGTCTGTCACATCCTAAAATCACAAAGAAAACTTGTGAAAGCACACTGATGTAATGCATTAAAGATTTTTACATGGGACAATAAGCAGATAAATAATTTTCAGAGTGCTGTTCTTCATGAACTATGAGTAAAAAATATTTTCCCCTAGACCTCTTTTACATTGCTTTAATATCAATAGAGATATACCGTATATGTTACCTTTCCTATTGGAGACAAACTTACTGACTAAATTAAAATAAGTATAGCTCTATATCTACCAGAGTATGAGTTATTTTGACCTTAAATGTATGTGAGCAGTTTATTTTAATATTATTAATGCAGAGCTCTCCTAGGCTTTTCCACACCACACACCTATAGCAATGAGGAACCTCCTGAGGAGATCTAAGTGAGAGAGTCCCCCCTTTCATCCTCCCTGCCTTTTGCTTTGGCACTGCTGAGAGGACTGTGACAAGCTGTATGATGTTTTAGTGCAGTCACTGCAGTGTGACTGACAGGAGGACTTTACAATATGAGGTGAGGTTTGATGAGAGAGAGGGAGTCGGTTGGTTCTCACTTTCCTACTCAAAATCAATTTTTGGAGAAGAGAAGCATGAACCCTTGGGGTACCTCTGATCTTTCCTGTAAACTCCATGAACTCTTTATCTGAAAGAAGATGCTTATTCATCAATATATGAATAGCTAGAATATAGAACAATTTGATTCCACAGGAGAGCTAACCCTACTAAAACATCTGGACAAAGCCAACAAATCACACCACTTCATTTTATGACCTTAAAAAAAATGGCTATCTCAGATTCAGGAGAGAAATGTGCAGCGCAGCAGCTTGGGTCTGACCGGTCTGAGGTGCTCTGGGACCTTAATCAGAATCTGATTTAGGAGCACCTCTTCCGACTAAGAACATTGACAGCATTAACATTGTTTAAATACTGTATATTTGTTTATATGTAATAGAGGGGCCCCAGTTTAATTAGCCAAACCAAAAAAGCAATCACTGATAACTGCTTATTATTTGGTGAGATGTATTTGTTAGCAAGCCAAGATCAAACAGCAAGATTTTAGCAAGGTTAGCTGTCAGGTCTCTGGGTTTGGTTTTGCTTTTCATTTTATTTAGCTTCATGTTTTAGTTCACTTTAGTTTAGCCCCTCATGGTCCTTTTGAATATTTTTTGACAAAGAAATAGCATGGATGGCACAAAATCTTAAAATATTGTATTCTACGAATTACTTGTTCCAAGCAGTCACTTAAAATCGGAATATTGCAGTTCTAATTGTAATTCAACACATTGTTTAGCTTTTACGTGCAGTTTCTAATTACCACAAGGGTGAGAGTTTAGTTGCTACCTAATATATGGATGGCAGGGTACTATTTGTTCTTCAAAGCTTATTGTTTAGGGGGGAGTAGCCTGTTCTGCTTTCCAGAAGCTCTCTCTCTGACCATCTATCTGGCTCTCTGTCAGTGTGCCTCTGGGGAAATTTAGACTTTTTTTGACACGCCTTTTTCTCCATTTCCTTTTCTCTCTCACGTGTACATGCTTTTTATTACTCTGTCTATAACTCTCTCTTCTCCTCCCTCCTTCCATCTAGCTCCTGCTGTTTGTATTCATTGTATTAAGAAACAATGAAAATAGACTGTTTGAGGCTAGAGCAGCTGCTGTCACATCAGTGTGACAGGTTGATGAGCATCACACAGACTTGAGCCTTCAGGACCAGCCCACAAACTACCAGCTTCCACACACACACACACACACACACACACACACACACACACACACACACACACACACACACACACACACACACACACACACACACACACACACACACACACACCCCCACACACACACACACACACACACACAAATGGAAACAAACATTTTCATGGTGATGCTTCTCAGTCCCTGCTGAAACTCAATAATAAATAATAAATGACAAGTTTTTCTTTCTGGTAAAATTTATGTTTTATTGGTTCTGCTTATTTTAATATTTGATAAATATTTTGCCTTATTTTCACACATCTATTGTATTGTTTACTAAGATTGTGGTAAGTCTCAGCCAGCGTAATTGGTAAAAACCATTGTTTTAACAATTTCTGTTTTTTAACTCAACCCAGGGATTGTGGTAGTAGGTATTTGTCCCTCAATAGGTGGGATCCCGGTTCAATTCTTGCTCCATTCGTTTATGTCAGTGTGCCTTTGGACACTTCTCTCTGGCGGTCAGAGGGGGTGGTGGTGGAGGTACCTTGCAGCCTGGCATGTGTCAGACTCCCTTACAGTCTAAGACCTTATGGCACTATTAGCATGTGAATGATTGAATGACTGAATGCAGTGTAAAGTGCTTTGGGGTCCTCTGGACTTGATAAAACACTCTACAAATACATGTCATTTACCATGTTATTAAGAGCCACGATAAAACCTAAACCTTACTGCTGTTGCATGTCTGTTTTTCTACCAGCTTCACATGATTTTGTGATGTTTTTGTTTGTTCCTATCTTTAATACTCAGTACCCAAAGCTACAGACCGAAACATCAGACTAGTTTCAAATTATGTTTGACATTGTCAAGGGCAGGTATGATGTCTGCTACCCATTCTGCTGAAGCTATGGTGTCGTGACTCATCCTAGGGTTCTTCAAACAGTATCTGCAGATGGAGACGGCAGAGGTCAGAAGATCTCTCAAGCGGTCTCCATTACAGCAGTTTTGAAGAAGCCTCTGAGCTAAAACCTATATCAGCCAATCACAATCCTTCAGAACCAGGAGATTCATTTGCTTAGGCAGAGGTTGAACTATTTTCAATAAAGTTAGTAAAACACAAGATAATGTGGATTGGAGTCATGTTAAAGTCAGTATGTGGATGTTGTGCCTCGATTAGGAGGGACAGCTGGTGTAAAGCAGCTGACCTCCAAGAGCTCTTTGTCCTTTGCAATTAAACATATTGGAGCAGTTGAGCTTATATAAGCAATAAAAAGTTTCTGAACCAAAACAAAAAAATCAGCACTTCTTTGATAGCAGCCATCTTTCCTCCACTGCATGGTCACTGACCATGCAGTGGTAACGTCAGTCCTGCTTTATTTGCTGCAGACTCTCATGTACTGACCTCTGAATCAAAGGTTTGCCGTGTCCACACAGAAATGCAAAGAAGGAGCATTCGAAAATCTTCACTTTAGCTGGAAGAGTTATCAATTGATTTTAGTGCTTTTAAACAGAGGTTATGCATGGATCAAAGGGCAAATAGCATAAAAATCTATTTGGTTTATCTATGTGGGCTATGTTTGGACTAGGCCTTATATCCTCCTCTCCGATCATGAAACTAGAGCTTGACCATTTCTGGTTTGTCCTGAAAATTAAAATAATCTTTTCTGTCTGGCTCATGTTCAAGACATGATCATTATTTGGATGCAGGTAGTGCACCTGAGTGAAGTTGGCCCCCCAACCTTCTTCAAATCAGACAAGATTGGTGTCAAATGTTTGTGCTGCGTTTGTGCTGGTATGTGCAGCAAAAATTTGTTTGTGCTAGTATCATTATGAAGATATTAAGAAAAATGTTATCCAGGGGTCATCAGAAGTCAACCATTCCCCTGGCCCTGCTCACATTTGCAAAAATAAATACATTTGGTGTCAATCAACTGTCCTACGTTTGTGCTGGTTTGTACAAAGTGAAAAATGATGTGGCCTAGAAAAAAAAAAATTAGTTTGTCATGAATCAGGCAAAGTAATGATATAACAAACTGAAGTCTGATTTTCATTGTTAATGTGTTTCTTCATATAGAGCAGTGAAAATAAATAAAAGTCTTTTGCTTTCACTATTTACTTCCTGGAGGATTGTTGGTTGTGCTGCCACAGCAACAGCTAGCTCTGTTGCTCCATCTACACTTTGGACTGAACCATTGTTCTAATAATGGTGGGGGGGATTCATCCTTATTTTTTTCTTAGAGATATGGCAGATTTACTTAATTCTTTGTTTCTATTACCTTTTCATATTGATAAATACAAAAGTTTGTTTTATGACTTCTTTGGGGAGGACCATTCTAGACTTTTCCAAGATTGGGGGGGGGGGTTCAGGCCCCCTTGACTCCCCTGGGATTTACTCCCATGGGTTAGGCTCTTATGTTATTGTGAAACCATTTTTAGTTCATACATTCTTTGTATGAAGTTCAGTTCTCTGTGCTGCCCACCCTTCTTTCCCAACTCTCCTGGATCGCTCACCTGCTTTCTCTGTCCCTCCTCATTGTTTCTGCTGGTGGTTGCTCTCTATTGATTGGCCTAATACTGGATTGGACAACACATGACTGTTGTATGTAATGTATCCAGCATTATTTTGCATTGAGTGAGGAATATCAGTGATTGGATGGGTGTGTGTGGGGGGCATGGGGAACCAAGCATAAGATCTGAAAAGGGAATGAAATGCTTTTTATGTTTAATTGTCAACATGACAGTTAGGTAACAAGGTCCAAGGGTGTCTCATTTCACAGTTCAGGAAAAAGTTGTAAAAGGAAAAAAGAAAAAGAAAACCTTGCTTGCCATGGCAATGCATGTTTTGTAAAGTTGACACAGAGCGAGAGAAAAGAAGTGGTTTGAATTGCTGCTCTCCTGTTTTTCTGTGTTATTTTCTTTTTGCTGTGGCACATTGCAACCACTATTATTTCTTAAAGTTCAACAAACAACAAAAACTGGACCGCCTTGTTTATAGATCATTAAATAGGATGTAATATTTCATAAATCATTTAGCAAACTATGTCTCCTCCAGCATCAGTCTCTGATACATGAAATTAAATTGTACATTATATAAAAAAATGACTCAACAATGACTTAGTTCTCAAATGGATCTTGACAGAACTTAGTGTTTGTAGATTTATATCCAGATAGAATACATTTTTGCATACCAAAACATTAGCAGCTTTCTCTGCTTTAATTTCAGCAGAGAAAGCTGAAATTTATAGTAATTTATAGTAATTTGATTGGAAAGAGTTTTGTGACAAATTCCTGCTCATTCTGCACTGTGAACATGACTCAATGAATATCAAGGGCACTTGAAGCTGAAGGCAACTGATAGGTGATGTCCAGTCCAGTGAAACCCTCACCATGCTTGCAGGACTTGTTGCTGTGGTCATTAACAAATCAATGAGAAGTGTATGCTGCCTGGGTGCTCAAGACTCTTGGACCCCACAGAACCCATGGAATCCATGCCTATGATCGTCCAAGTGTCCTCATCACGTGAACTTTATGGCTCTCTTTTGTTTGCTGATGGTGTCTGGACTCCAAACTGATTCTTTTCATGGAAAACTTCTCAGTTTCTTTGTTTTCATTATTAAATCTTTGTTTTTTTTCATGCCTGTTGTCAGTCTGCCTGGCTATGGGTCATTCTACTAATATACATAATTATTCCTCAGTTTCAAAAATGTTCTGTTGGGTCTGTTCAACATTTTCTAAAGCCATAAAATGTCTTCCATCTTTGCCTTGGACAATGACTTATGTAAAAAGTTTGGTGTACAACTAGAAATGCTGTGGATCTTGCCCTGTGACAATATCTTTTCTAATTTAGAAAAAATATTGTTGGTGTGCAGCAGCTGAAGCAGAACGATCTTTGGGTGAGATGTGTTGAAGCAAAGAAATATTTAAGTCAGTGGTTCTTAACTTGGGTTCGATCGAAGCCCATGGGTTCAATGAGTCAGTCTCAGGGGTATGGCAGAACCTCTGCCGCTAGGTAAAGACACACTTGTATAAAGTTGTGATGATGCGCCCCGCTTAGCCATCCCTTGCTGCAGAGGATCACGTGACATTGCTTGGCCAATCAGTGCTGCGGGGAATTTAGCGCGTGCAGTAGTCAACGGTAGTCGTAGTTGTACTTCGTGTGATTTCTTTCTCAATATTTTAATCCATACTAAACATGTCGTGCAAAAATAGAGCGTAGTCGCATGAATATGTACAACAGGGGTGATCAATAGTATTGACTATCAGTTTGCAGCAGGTGACAAACTGAAGGCCTCCAGGACGCTGAGACCAGCACTTCCTCTTCTGACAGGCTTATCAAAATATTCACCAACATCCCAAACATTTGTAGCTTCATTAAAGAATAATTAAAAAAAAAAAAATCAACAAAATGTGTTAAAATTAACAATCAGTAATTATTGTTTCAAAAATAATATTCAGTGCATTTCAGTTCCATTAACAATAAAAAGGCGTATCAAAGACTGACTGGCGAGCCGTGTCGCCGTGTTGCTAGGTTCCTCTCCACCTCGGTCCAGCCAAAGTCCTCCTTGGATCAATCGCAGTTTTTCCTCCGTACTTCCTCCACAGAACACTGGGACCAGTATCCTACACACCGTGTGCAGAATCACTGGTGCAGAATACATCCAAAAAATATAGTTCTTTGTCCCACCTCACCGTCTGGAAACATTAACAACGGCCACCATGAGCTTCCTCCTTCCTTTCTCTCCCGCGTTCCTCTCTCTTCTTCTTCCCATAAACCCCTTCTCCTGGGTTTTTTTTTCCCTGTTGAGTTCACTTGTTCCTCGTTAACCTAAACTACCTTCATAGATAGGAAATTCAATACAGTCTTTAACTGATGAGATAATTTCTCAAACAAAAATACACTTATGTATGTACACAAGTTACCTCCAGAAAAACTTTGACTTTCTGCTTTCTTCATTCTTTCGCACGTTACAACAGTAACTTCTTCCCTAATGCATATAATCATTCAGATTAAAATGTACAAAACAATAATGCATGTTTCTCCTTATTCCCTTTTTTTCATTTTTACACAAAACCAACCTTGTAAATATTTTGTAAATATTAAAAGGCCTTCAGTGCATGTTATTTTTTTAACCAGGGGCTGCAAGTTGATCACCTGTTTGGGTTGTTTTACCTTTGATGTGGTTCATTGCAGCCGCTGTAGTTCCTGAACGTTCAATAAACCACAAACTTGGACTAATTACCTCCTTCATTTGCAGTGTACATGTCAGAACAAACATCAAATAGGACAAATATATTTGATTAAGTTTTAACAAGCAAATGGCTTCTATCATCAAGTGTATCCCAAATTGAGAGGATTTGCCTTTCCTCTGCAGAATTCTTTGGTTCCTCCTATCAGTCTCTAGTGTCTCATATTGAGGTCAAAGTTCAGCTCTACCAGAACTGACTGACACCTGCTGGCCTCAGCTTCTGACTGAGAAACCAGTAACCTGCTCCCAGTGTCAGAATCTCACTGAGGAAGAAACTGCATTAGGTTTTCTATCACTTTATCTTTTCTGATATAACTGATGTATATTCATATAGAAAATGAGTCAATAGAGTTTAATTTACAATATCTATGTCTTCATGTCATGAAGTAAATCTCAGCCGGCTGGTGAGAGAAAAAGTAGATCTTGGTCTCAAAAAGTTTGAGCACCCCTGATGTATGACATGGATTCACGTCTATCACGGAACAGGATGGCAGTCAGCGTCCCATCCGCATGATATGCAATGAACATCTCTAGTCTCCAGCAGCAAAACTAGGCAAACACTTCTTGAAGCTTCATAGAGATGGGGAAAAGTAAAAAAGTATTTTGTGGATTCAAAACGACAAAAAACAAATTAAATTTCAAATAAAAAATAACATAAGTTATTAAAAAATGTTAAATTCTTTTTAAAAAATCAAAATTTATTTTAAATTTAGTAAAACAGCAAAAAAAATCGCATGGCTCATTTTGTGCAGCAGTAAAAAAATCATATTGCTATGTCTTCAATTTGGAAAAAAAAAATCACATTTTATTTATCATTAAAGAAAGGTTCAGTGAATACGCATATGAAGCTGTTGGGTTCGGTACCTCAAAAACGGTTAAGAACCACTGATGTAGAAGTTGCAGGGATCCTGGACTTGAGGCCTGGATGAGAAGAGCTCTGCTCAGCGCCAGCCAGGTGTAAAATATGTTCAAACAATGAACGCAAACAAAGCAGTGTTGGTGTTGGCCATGTACAGCCAGGACAGGCAGGATGTAAGATAAAGGGAGCAGGGACAGATAACGCTTTTTAGTTTAGGGAGCACTCTGAGCTAGAAATGACATGATTTACATACACGTTGCAGTCGCAAATGGGCTTGACTGTTATTTCCAGGATGGTTATGATTTCTCTGACCTGATTTCAGTTAAAATGGGCCAAGGTTCCCCAGAGGAATAATAATGTTCATTATTTTGTCATTCCGTCCTCCAGGTTTCTTAACTCCAGCTAATGTGATGTTAAATCTTTCAGCTCATGTGTTTTGTTTAGTAGCTGAAGGAATTTTCACAAATCTGATCAGGCTATCTAATCAGTGAGTTCCAGTATATCATAGAAACAGACAGCATTTTCAACACTTAGCTGTCTAATCTAATCTATCTACTTAATCTACTATTAAAAAACTGCTGGGAAGAAATTTTTTCCAAGCTTTGTTTTTTTTCATTATTTCTGGTCAGGTATGGGCTAAAGGATGATATTTTTCTACATTCAGTGTAACTGTTCAAAGAACATTTACAAAACAAAGGATCACAGTGCAAGACACAGTGGCACTGGCTAAAGATCTCTAAATCACCAGCAGCAAAACCTGTTCAAACCTTCATGTTCCAACCCAGCTTTTACAGAGCTGATAGAGGTTGAAATACAAGATGTTGAACTTTCCCTCTGTTGCCATATATGTATGTTGCCATCAGCTGTATTTCAGTGTAGATGGTCTTTGATTCGGTTTGGTATCTTTGTCTCACATTTGTAGCACAAAATATGACTTCATATGGAAACTTTGATGTGTTAGGCTGCAGCCTAACACAGAGCTGCCCCAGACAGCTGACGCTGCAGGAAGAGTGAAGCATCTGTCAGAAAAAAACAGACTCTAACAGGAACTTTACAGACCTGCCACTCCAGGATATAAGAGCTATTTCTTGAGACCAGCCTGGCAGTTGCAAGGCAGGCCAAAGTGTGTCCTTGAAAGATGATCTGGAGTTGAGAGGGTAGCAGCTCATGTTTAGAGTTCTTCAGGCAGGTGAGGAGGGCTTCTAGAGGGTGCAACTCAGGGATTTAAAGAAGAAAAAAAGGAAAAACAAGTTGATCAAATTGATATTATGACTACAAATATACCACACCTGCAAATACCTTTTTATAGAAATATTTGCAGGTATACACTGCAGTGACAGGGTTCTACAAACAGTATATGTGGATGGGGACAGCAGAGGTTACAGGGTCTACATTACAGGAGATATGAAGAAGCTTCTGAGCTAAAACCTTTGTTCTTTTAGGAATCAAACATAGCGCCAGGAGATTCATTTGTTTGAATCTCCTGGCGCTCTTGAATCCACTCTGTCTGATAATCCATATATATTTTAGTCAAATATATATGGAGAAAATGCAATGCTGAGATGATTCTCTGACACCAAAGGAAGCCTTCAGCAGGCCATTCAGGACTTTTCATGATTATACGCAGCTACTCTGATGCTCTCCAGTTTTTCCATATGCTTTGTTTTGTCAATTTCTTTCCAGTTGCTGTCTGTAACTAGTCGTGTGGTATGGTTTTCAGAGTCCATTTATCTCAACAATTCCCTTGAATTTCTGAGCGTTTGTTGCCAGGGTGACGTCATGGTTAGCTTTCATGATTCTGTTGGCTGAGAAACATATTTATTTAGTAAAAATTTAAAATGGACTAAAAAAATCTAAGTGTAGAGTAAAAAGATATGAAATATAAAAGAAAACACAAGAACTGCTGCAGCTGAGACTGGGAGCCTGTAGATTTTAAATTTTGCCGACAAAAGATTGCCTTTATTAAAAGTTGTGATCTTGAAAAAAAAAGTGTTCAGCAGCAATAAAGAATACAAAGAAATATCTCTGTCACTTTGTGCATTCAAGATGATATTGGACGTCAAATAGTTTGTAGATCAGAGAGCAACCCCCTCTTCTCTGGCACAAGACAGTTATTAAAGTCTGACCAAAGTGATCATTTGTTTCTGGATGTAATAATTTGTGTTAATCATTCCAAAAGGTTTGAGAGTATTTCTGTATTTTTGAGTTTGGGACAATTGGACAAGTGCTATTGGTTATATATAAATAATAATTTTACACTTTCAAAAGAATCCAATAACACTACTTAACCATTGAAATGGTCAATACCTTTCCTTCGTACTGCTGGTTTCTTCCATCGGCTTTGTTGAAAAGCTGTTTGTTTCTTAGTGATGACGTATACAAAAGGGAGCATTGTTGGTATTCCTTTTAGTGCTATAATAACAATATTAACTGTCTATGCTAACACATTGCTTTTGAATTCTGAAGAGAGATAAGCTGCTCAGAACTTGTGTATGGTTGAAGAAGGTGTGAGTTTTCCCGTTGGAGCTCAGCTGACTGCTCTGACGTTCTGCTTAGCTCCCAGGCATCTTCTGTTCAGTTTCTCATTTCATTTGTCTTCTCTTCAGTTTGGCATCAAATTGCATCCCTGGCCTGGGTGCACCACTGCGCCAGGACATCAATACTGATTGCCTGCCATAATTACAATGTAATGTTTGAATAAAACAGACATTAAATGAGACATTATCAATATTTATGCCAGTGTTGATTTCATAAACGCCTCATTTTAAGGTCACAAGAATGGATTATGCAGAATTATGGCTAGTGATAAAACTATGAGTGGAAATCAAAATGTTGACCTGACAGCTGATCTTTCTTTGACATCTATTCCACTGATCTGTAGAAATACAGAGCTGGTTCAGGTTCGTATGGCTCTTTCTGTTTAAACGCTTTCTCACAGGGATTATAGACACTGAAAAGAACGAGAACTAATATCAGGCTGTGCCTACAAAGATTTTAAGGAAATATGATGAACTCTCCTGTTCAATGTTGAACAGGCACTTAAGCCTCATAAAAAATAAATTCATTAATTAAAACCTTCAGTCAGGTTGTGTCTACAACAATGGCAATTTTATGTATAAATACTGCTGCCATAAAACACCATTTAACTTCTTTACCTCAGCCTGCCTCCTCTGCTCTTCTGACTTAGAAAAAAAAAGTTTAAAAACCTTTGAGACTGCTGAGCTAACACTGTGAGAACTCAATCAATGCATTTATATTCATAGGTTCACATAAGTTTAGGGGAATAATTTTATTTTATAGGAATTATAACTGTTCATACATAGTTATTGTTATTCCTGAACATCTGCAGCTGCATCCCAACAGCTTGTTGGCCAAAGGCAACACAGTGTTGTCCTATTGATGGACAACACAATCGTCCATCAATAGGACAGAAATTGTCCTATTAACTCCATCAACAATGCTAGGCATGTTGTTTTCAAATCAATAAGCAATATGGATGGTTTTTATGAGAACTGTTTCATGTAAATAAAGAAAATAAAACTTTATATTTTACAGCACATTTGTACATTTAAACACAAAATGAAACATGTCTGTGCTCTGTGAACTATTTTAAATCCTGTCCTTCCAGTAAAAACAACTTCTATTCAAAAAAGGTTTGGGTTACTAATCACAAAAAACAACAGCCATATTTGCAGTGTGTATGGATGTCATGACTTCACTCCTTGTAAACTTGTCACAATCTGCAACATTAGTTTGCATACAATAAGTCATGTTTCTGAACTTCCTCCACAAGTTTCAGTTTGGCTGAAAATTAGGAAACATCACATTTTTACCTAGCAGAATGACGGGGTGCAGGTGAAAATGCTTCATTCCGAGAACACATTCTGTCAATCAGGCAAGTTTATTCTTATGGCACTATATATATATATATATATATATATCTCCATCCATCCATCCATCCATCTTCTGCCGCTTATCCGGGGTCGGGTCGCGGGGGTAGCAGCTTAAGAAGCTGCTGGGGTAGCAGCCCAGACTTCCCTCTCCCCGGCCACTTCCTCCAGCTCCTCTGGGGGAATCCCGAGGCGTTCCCAAGCCAGCCGTGAGACGTAGTCCCTCCAGCGTGTCCTGGGTCTTCCCCGGGGCCTCCTCCCGGTGGGACGTGCCCGAAACACCTCACCAGGGAGGCGTCCAGGAGGCATCCTGACCAGATGCCCGAGCCACCTCAACTGGTTCCTCTTGATGTGGAGGAGCAGCGGCTCTACTCTGAGTCCCTCCCGGATGACCGAGCTTCTCACCCTATCTCTAAGGGAGAGCCCAGCCACCCTACGGAGAAAACTCATTTCGGCCGCTTGTATCCGCGATCTCGTTCTTTCGGTCATTACCCAAAGCTCATGACCGTAGATGAGGGTAGGAACATAGATCGACCGGTAAATCGAGAGCTTCGCTTTTTGACTCAGCTCTCTCTTCACCACGACGGACCGGTAGAGCGCCCGCTTCACGGCGGACGCTGCACCAATCCGCCTGTCGATCTCATGCTCCCTTCTTCCCTCATTCGTGAACAAGATCCCAAGATACTTGAACTCCTCCCCTTGGGGCAGGACATCTCCCTCGACCCGGAGAAGGCACTCTACCCTTTTCCGACTCAAGACCATGGTCTCAGACTTGGAGGCACTGATCCTCATCCCGGCCGCTTCACACTCGGCTGCGAACCGCTCCAGCGAGAGCTGCAGATCACGTCCCGATGAAGCCAATGGGACCACATCATCCGCAAAAAGCAGAGATGCAATCCTAAGGCCACCAAAACGGATCTCTTCAACACCCTGGCTGCGCCTAGAAATTCTGTCCATAAAAGTAATGAACAGAATCGGTGACAAAGGGCAGCCCTGGCGGAGTCCAACCCTCACTGGGAACGAGCCCGACTTATTGCCGGCAATGCGGACCAGACTCTGACACCGGTCATACAGGGACCTGACAGACCGTATCAAAGGGCCCGGTACCCCATACTCCCGGAGAACCCCCCACAGGGCACCCCGAGGGACACGGTCGAACGCCTTCTCCAAGTCCACAAAGCACATGTAGACCGGTTGGGCGAACTCCCATGCACCCTCCAGGACCCTGCTGAGGGTGTAGAGCTGGTCCAGTGTTCCACGACCAGGACGAAAACCACACTGCTCTTCCAAAATCCGAGGTTCGACTATCCAACGGACCCTCCTCTCCAGTACCCCCGAATAGACCTTGCCAGGGAGGCTTAAGAGTGTGATCCCTCTATAATTGGTGCACACTCTCTGATCCCCCTTTTTAAACAGGGGGACCACCACCCCAGTCTGCCAATCCAGGGGAACTGCCCCCGATGTCCATGCGATACTGCAGAGTCGCGTTAACCAACACAACCCTACAACATCCAGAGCCTTGAGATACTCCGGGCGAATCTCATCCACCCCCGGGGCCCGGCCACCGAGGAGCTTTTTAACTACCTCGGCGACCTCGTCCCCAGAGATTGGAGAGCCCAACCCAAAGTCCTCAGGCTCAGCTTCCTCAATGGAAGGCATGTTGGTGGGATTGAGGAGGTCTTCGAAGTACTCCGCCCACCGACCCACAACGTCCCGTGTCGAGGTCAGCAGCACACACACACATATATATATATATATAAAATTCCCTTCTCACCCACCGCGGGTGGTTCTTATCCTCTGAGCTCGGGTCCTCTAGCAGAGGCCTGGGAGCTTGAGGGTCCTGCAGTATCTTGGCTGTGCCAAGGACTGCACATTTCTGGACTGAGATGTCTGATGTTGTTCCTGGGATCTGTTTTAGCCACTGCTCCAGTTTGGGGGTGACAGCCCCGAGGGCCCCGATGACCACAGGCACCACTGTGGTCTTCACCTTCCAGGCCCTCTCCAGTTCCTCCCTAAGGCCCTGGTATTTCTCCAGTTTCTCGTGCTCCTTTTTCCTGATGTTGCAATCACTTGGTATTGCTACATCTACCACAACGGCTTTCCTCTGTTGTTTGTCCACTACGACAATGTCTGTTTGGTTCGCCATTACCATTCTGTCTGTCTGGATCTGGAAGTCCCACAGGATCTTAGCTCTGGCATTCTCCACCACCTTTGGGGGTGTTTCCCACTTTGATCTCGGGGTTTCCAGTCCATATTCTGCACAGATGTTTCTGTAAACTATGCCTGCCACTTGGTTATGTTGTTCCATGTACGCTTTTCCTGCCAGTATCTTGCACCCTACTGTTATGTGCTGGACTGTCTCAGGGGCCTCCTTGCACAACCTACACCTTGGGTCTTGTCTGGTCTGGTGATATATATATATATATATATATATATATATATATATATATATATAGTGCCATTGTTACACATCAAAAATATTGGTCAATAATTAATTTATTATGGTTCAAAAGCAACTCTAACCAGGTAGGTTTTCAGTCTTGATTTAAACAAACTCAGTGTTTAAGCTGTTTTGCACTTTTCTGGAGGTTTGGAAATTCTGGAAGTCCAGATTTGTGGTGCTTAGTAGTTGAATGCAACTTCTTAACATAAAGAAAACATAAAAAACATAAACACATCATATATCTTGAGATGTAAAAAGTGTTTTATGAGCCACTGATGTCTTTTCATCATTTCAAACCAGTTTCTCTATTCTTCTCTGACTTCTGAAACCAACAAGGTATTCCTCCACATCCCCATCTATCACCACTGGATATTTTCTTTTTTGCAATTTGCGCTGTAAACTCAAGAGAAATTATATGTAAAAATTCAAGTACTAGATCAGTAGTTTCTGAAAAATTCAAGGCAGCCTCTCTGACACTAACGACCATGTCAAGTTCAAAGTCACTAATATCCCCTCTGTCCTATTCTGATGCTCACTTTGAACTTCAGCAAATTGAAAATTCACCAGAGCTATGTATTTAAAAACAGAATAGCTGCAATATGATTTAAAAATTCACATTGTGCTAATGAGGAATTGAACACGTGTACCTAATAAAGTGGCCTGTGTGTGTATGAATTAGGCTACCATGTGCCAAGAAAACCGAACAGGAATTAAAAGGGAGGACATGGCAGAGGCTTAGTTTCTGCCATACTCTGTCCACAGCTTTGCTTCTGGAATCCAGGGACAATTTCACCTTTTCAACATTTATCACAGCATGCTGAAGCTAATGAATGACACAATTAATGCCACAGATGAGGGCTTCCTCCTCTCTCCTCCACCCCTGTTACATTCCTTAAATACAAGTGTTTAATTAAGCAGGAATGTTAATTAGGAAGTTATGATATGAAGATGTGTGGGTGAGGAAGGGGGGAAGAGAGAAGGGCGGATCTGAGACTGGTAAAAGTAAATAGCGTTAGGCTCCTGATGATAATGGGGAGTGTTGGTGTGTCAGCGGGGCTGGATGGTGATGAGGACGATCTGTTTCCCACCAAGCTACACTGCTAATGATCATGAAGGGGAGATTCAGTGGTTAAGAGTCAGTAGATGTTAACAGTTAAATAGCTTTGACATATTTAGTGTGTTACTTGAGTCCACACACAAAATCCTTTAGCCAACATTTTCCTATGGAAAGAGCTGAAATGTAAAATCCGTGTTGTGTTTAACACTCAGAGATGCTGACAGTGTGGCTGGAATCCTGTAAGAAAATGAAACCCTGCTATTTAATTTGCAACTGAAAGGCTTTTCAAACCTAAATTAAATTCTTCTTGTATAAATATTTCACTGCGCAGAGTGATAAATGAGTGTACTGTGAGTTGCATACTTCAGCTCACTAACTCACGATTGCACAAAATTATCCACCTTCATCAGTACAGAGTCATAGGGGCCGTAAACAGTCAGTTTGGCAGCACATAGACCCATATTTAATTTGATTCTCCTCACATTGACAAAGGGCTGCACAGTTGATAGCACTGTTGCCTTTCAGCAAGAAGGTCTTGGGTTGCATGTTCTCACTCTGCATGCGTGGGTTCTCTTCAGGTACTCCGTCCAAAAACACTACTGTTCTCTAAATCCTCTGGATGTGTGTGTGTGTGTGTGTGTGTGTGTGTGTGTGGTGTGTGTGCGTGTGTGTGTGTGTGTGTGTGTGTGTGTGTGTGTGGTTGTGTTGTCCTGGCTGTCTCTGTGTTGCCCTGTGATGAACTGGCATCCTGTCCAGGGTGACCCCGCCTCGCGCCTAAAATGTCTCGTTAGAGATAGGCACCAGCAGCCCTCCCGCCCCCTTTTGGGACAAGGGTGTAAAAAAATAGATGGATGGACATTCACACAGCAGATCTACTGAAGGGAAGGAGATTTAATCTTTGTTCTGTTTTCTGTGTCTCATGAGAAATCCATCTTTACTCCCAGACTAACCCAGACGAATCCATACAATCCAATATAAGGAATATCCTCACTAAGATATTTTATTAAAAGTTCATTTAAACAGGGCCATGGACAAAGGCAGATTTGGGAAGCCAATATGTCCATGCTGGGCTTTTAGCCTTAATAGCTGTTAATGACACATCATCATTCCAGATTATGTTTTTAAATTTATTTGCATAAAAAATAAATAAATAAATAAAATGTCTTGTGTGGATAAGCTATGAAGATTTAGAGGCAATATTGTTTGTGACTTAAATGACAAGTGTAGAAAATTGTGGTAAAACAGAATAATTTAGATTCATATGGGAGAAGTCAGAAAGTATTATAGATTAAACTTTAGCTTTAATAACATAAAGCTACATAATTTTAAGGTTCAATCAGTAATACTTTTATAACAAATTTATGTCAGATTATGATTTCTTGGTTAATGTCAAGTTGCGATAACAAAGCCATTTTAAATAATGTCAACTTTGTATTAAAAGTGTCATAATTTACCAAATGACACTTTATGACAACAGTCATAAATATTCATGAAGACTTACTCATGTTCCTGACAGGTGTTGTGTCATGTTTATGACGGTGTCATTATTCATAACCAGTC
Source organism: Poeciliopsis gracilis (assembly GCA_911649635.1). Lineage (NCBI taxonomy): Eukaryota > Metazoa > Chordata > Actinopteri > Cyprinodontiformes > Poeciliidae > Poeciliopsis > Poeciliopsis gracilis. Next base: position 47,171 of record CAJVRI010000523.1, read on the forward strand.
AAATAAAGTGTTACCTGCGATTTATTTTGTACTTTTCAGCTCTACATTTCAACACCATACTTCTTTACTTTTATTTCAGTAAAATAATTTAATCCTTACTTTTACTGGAGCCTTATCATAAGCACCCTTCTACTGAAAAGATACTTAGTAGAAAAAAAAAAAAAAATTACACCTCTGGAAATAAACAGAAAAAAGAACAGAGCTGAATTTTAGTATATATGCTTCTTCAATATATTACTTTCAAAATCATGTATGTTTTCTCACGTCCCTCCAGATCAGTGCCAAAGCATCATGTGTTTCCTCACATTTAGTTTCTGTAGACATAAAAGAGATTGTTTTGTAATTATTTTTCACACTACTCTATGAGACATATTTATTATTCTTACATATAATAATAATAATAACAATAACAATAATAATAATAATAATAATAATAATAATAATAAAATAATAATAATAATAATAAATTGTAACAGAATGAGGATTAAGATTCTTTCTTCTATGGTCTATTTTAGTTTTAATAATCAACAAAAGCTCTGCTAATTTCCCCCCAGTAGGAAATATGTCCCCTGGTGAACAGCTCACATCTAATTAGTTTAATTGGCTGCAGGTCACTTACTGTTTTGGGTAAAAAATGAGATCCCAGAGAGACTTGGTCTTTCAGAAAATGAGGAACAGTTCAGTAAAACACTGTGCTGGACAGGACTTTAACAACCTGCCAGCTATTTTCAGAGTTTCTTTATATGGGGTTTGTAACATCAATGGCTAATGGTATTAAAAATGTAAAGGAAATGCAAGATTTGAAAGTTTTTCTGTAGAAAAACATTGAAACCTAAGACTCAATCCAGTCACATACTGTAGCAGAGAATTCTGACCCATCTCTCCAGTCACTTTCATAAGATGTGATAGTCAGCACTAGCACAGCTAATGCATGTAGTAGTTTATGTTTATGAACTACTGTATCTTGAAAGATTTCCACAACACATGGAAGCACAACTGGTTTCATGTTATCAGTTGTGTTGGGTCTGTGGAGAACTCTTTGGAGTTTGGTATTTTGCTTTCCTTGACAGCATCAAGGCAAACTAATAGTATAAACTAGAGCTGTAGAGGAGCTGCCGACCTCCTGGAAAAACAGCTCTCTGAGACCTCATTGCAACACTCAGTGGCAGTAAAAGTGTGGATGACCATATTAGCCACTGAGGCCCTGTTCCTCCTCTAGAATCTCTTTAGTGGAATGTGTGAATCCACAAAGATGATAGACTAAGCAACCTTAGAATTAGAATTAGAATTCAACTTTATTGACAATGCAATGACAATAAAGTTGAATTCTAATTCTAATTCTAAGGTTGCTGCCTGCTTAACATTTTGCTATGACCTCCTGTAATGGGCTCATAGAAAGAGGCCCTTTCAACAGTCTTCTCAGACTGCTGACAATTTTTCTTTTTCTTCTTTTTTTATTTTCTCCACCAGCATTCATGCTCCTGCCATGCTCTTTTCCCAGTTAGGATTGAGAAAAGAAAAGGAAAGAGGAATAAGAGGATGAAGGAAAGTGAAAGGAATCAGAGCTGCTGACCAGGCAGATTTGCACTGCATGGCACCCCAGCCAGCCGCATCCATCATGCCCTGATGCTAATGGCAGTTCCAGACCTACTGACCTGCAGCCTCTCTGCACAGCCCCTCAGCTTCCCCTCCCTCGTCTGCTCCAAAGCTGCATGGCAGGGAGATTTGACACAGAAATGAGTTGAAACTAATGACTCTAATGACTCTCGTTGCCCCCCTGCCAATAACTGCTATCATTACTGCTGCCCCTGCAAGTGGCTCCAAATGGCTCTGTTTTTACCCTGGCAAACTGCCGGTTCCCTTCACTGAGCAAGCACTGGGAGGGGAAAAGTTTCTTCTACAGTCATCCTAGGAGGTCTTTTCCCTAATAAGCAGTCAGTTGATTTTTTCAGATGCTAACAAACAGATTTATTGTCTCAAGTCTCTATGATTTTTATTCTGAATTGTTAAGCAACATTAATTCTTGTTAAATTGAACATTTTCTACAAGAAAATAAATGATTTAAATCACATCTCTTAGGATGAATAATTGCTTCTTGTTCCAATTATATTTGACCAAAATATCATGTCAAAACAGCTTGCAAGTGATGAAACATGTTTAAAAGGCCAGTATTGTGTGTTTTCCAGGCACTTTTTTTGCATTTTATAGCGTAATTTCCAGTCAAGACACTATATTAACTTCAATTGTTGTTTTTTTTTTTACCTTTCTTAACTGATTTCCAGTGATTACCTGATCACTTTGACTTTGGCAATAGTGAAATGGAATCAACCAGTTATTTTCCCCCCCCCATAAGCTTTCCACATTATTGATATACAGTGGAAATGATAAGTATTTATACAATGGGTAAAAGTGATACATAACCATAACTTCAGTGTCTGGTGACTGAAGTCTGATTTAATGTCAAACTTTAATTGTTCTGTAATCACTTTCTGTGATTCAAAGAAAGTGATTATAAAAATAGGGTATACATGTTTTAATGTAATTTTTAAAAAAATAAAATGCATGTAAAAATAGCCAAATTAGTCTATGAAATTATTACTCCCCTTACATGACATTGTCCTTTTAAATGAAAAGTCTTTATCATTTCCTGCCACAAAAAAGGATTAAAGATCTAAAGAAACTCATCCATGCGTTTACTTTTAGTTACATTGATTACTGCAGCAGGGTCTTCACAGGTCTGCCTAAAAAAAATCAACCATCCAGCTCCAGCTGATCAGGAACGCTGCTGCTGGTGTTCTGTCTAAAACCAGGGAGATAGAGCACATCACACCAGTTCAACAGTCCTTCCATCGGCTCCCTGGAGTTCAGAGAATAGACTTTGATGTGTAACTAATCTCCTCTGAAACCCCGCTTCAGGCAAATTTAGAAAAAATCCAGCATGGGGGGGAGTCAAGAGAGACAGTTTGGGGATGAGCAGAGGGGGAGAGTGGGGCTCTGATCAAGATCAAAGAACCACTCTGGCCAACTTTTCTACTTTGTCACTATATTTATCAATTTCTCAAACTCCTCTGGTGATTTTTCAGAACAACTAGTGATTTTTCTGTGTTGTTAAGACTTTTATGGTGAAAACGCTCTGCAGAGCCAGCAGGAGGAGCAGCCATTAGCTTCTCACTTACTCAGCACTGCAGCCAGTCATTCATTCAACACCAAACCTTCACTGTGTATTCTCTTTTTGATCAGAAGAATGTACCTAATGGAAATAACTGTCTTTTAACCAACATCCATTTCCAAATGAATTACATGTTTTTGGAGGACATGAGGTAAAGCAGTACAGACACAGGGGAAACATCGAAACTTTTCATGAAATACCCATAGCCCATGAAACATCTTTTCCACTTGTGTTGTAAGACAACAGTGATACAGTGTGCACAGCATTTTTGTATTATGAAAGAGAATAAATATGTAGCCTAACATTAGTTTTTGTAACTTCATATGTCTAACATCAACCAAACTGGAATAGAAAACTGGTTTGAGTGTTTATCTCTTTGTTTATACTTGAATCAGAATCCCGTATAAAGAGCCCTGGCCTTTGCTCTTCACTCTTGGCAGCCATTTCTTCTGTTTGTGTCACACAATGATCTTTACCCTAAGACCATAATCCCTGCCAAACCCTCCCAGCATCACAGCACTGGAATAGGGCCAGGGACCAAGATGCAACAGCGAGCTCCCGCTTGTCTGCCAAGGTCAACTGTTTTTACCTCTACTTCCAGGATTGTGGGGGTGGCGACAAGTGGGGAGTAGTAATAGGCCTGGAGGGATAAAAAATGAATTTGTACCTAATGGAAAACCAAGTTTTGCTTTGATTTAGTAGAAAGAGTCAGTTTGATGATTAATTTCTAAGGTGCTCTGTCTTTGTTGAGTTGTCATAGTATTTGGCAGGAATATCACATGCTACCATATTTTATTTATTGATTTAAGACATTTTTACTGATGGATTCTTCTGCACAGTGTTTGAAATCACGAGATAATTCAGAGGTGTTGTGAGTTTGGAGAATTTTACAAGCTGGCTGGGCACTGACGAAGGTCGCTTTCGTCTCTCCAGAGCCCAGTTTGATGACCTGCTATCTCGCATCGGTGCCTGCATCTCTTGGCAGAAGACCAACTACATGGCATTCATTACAGAGAGCATCTCATTGATGGATGCACATTGAATACCCGAAACACTCAAATCACTTCAAACGTGTAGTTTTAGATGCGCCGTGAAATCTTATGACCCGCGTTAGACACGCATCCAAATAGAGATTTTATGTAACGCAGACTGCCCTGATATCAGACTCAGTTACTGCAAGTATTAAACAATGTAACATTACTACATTTCTTACGGCTCACTCTGATGCTCACATTATTGACGGATTTTGTTCTTCTTCATCAGAACAAAGGTCAGAGATAGAGATCATTATTGATAGGTAGGTAGCATTATTGTCATAAGATGTAGATTGGTTTGCTGATGAAACATTCATAACAGGTGATGCTTTTCCCTTTTGCTGAGGAAAGCTGGTTAGCTGTGGTTAGGTTATGAGAGGAGTCTAGTTGGGCTGCAGAGGTCTGGATAATCCTGGGCGATCTAGTTTGCAGGTCATTTGAAACCAGTTTCAATGACATCTGGTTTACTCTGGTCCTTGTTCATATGGTAGCATGTCTGAAATGGAAAAGCAGTGCTTCAGTCCGTGGAAGATAATAGTCATCCTGTCCCATAGAGCTGTTTTTGAGTCTGTGCTGTTAAACTAAACTAATCAAAAATACATTTGTAAAATGTTGACATGATTTATATTGACAAAGCTTCAAAGCACACTGAAAATTATATGCAATAAACATTACTGTTTGTTAACTCTCACTTACTGTAAGAGGAAGATTGGTTGTCGGTTTAATGTACACCGACTTTGACTTGAATATTGTGTGAATAACAATCATTCAGTTCTTGGCCTGCATACAAGTTTGCTTTCACATGATATCAGTAACTCAACACTAACAAGAGCACTCAAAAATATTTGATTATTCCCCAAAGAGATTAACTCTTTCAGCTCAACTCCATTGAATGTCTTGTTTTGTTAAATACGTTAATTGAATGCATACATTGTTTTAATAGCCCAGAAATCATACATGGCAGCCTGAGGAATTTTGTAATTGAAGGCTTCCTTTATCTCTGCAGTGACTGTCCTGCAGTCCCATGATTTGTTAATCCCAAAAGCACTTCAAATGTATCCATGTTCATGGAGCCTTCTTTCTGGTTTTGGTTGCATGCAAAGTACAGTGACTGCAAGAAAAGAAGCTAGAAGTGTTTGTTGTTGGCCACAATGAACCAATATTTTAAAATAGAACTTAACTTTTATTAAATAATATAAACAATTAACAATTTTGCACAGTAATATTTCCAACAATGTCACAAAGTTCAGAATTTAAACATGAACATGGCATGAAAAGCACAAGTATTGATTACAAGCAAAAGACAAGATGAAATAAAACGAGTCGCACAACTGTTAATGTTGTCCAGTGTGTTTCTTGCAAAGGATTGTTTCACATTTCTCAGGGATACAGAAAAGAAAAAACTAAAAAGTTAACACTTTTAACAACAAGCAATGATTTTAATTCTGTTCAGTTTCATCAGTAAAATTCTTTTACTTTACCTGATGCCTCAATTCTGATTTATTTAAGCAGCCAAGTTTATAAAAGGTTTCTGTACACAACTGCATAGTTACTGCATTAAAATATATCCAAATATATTTACTAATGAAGCAGAAAGGATCAGGGTTATTCCAACATTGAACAGTGCTAAAGTATTTTAGATGCGGATCTGAAACCGTGTTGCCAAGTCTGCTTAATAACGTTGAGCTTGTTTTTTTTTCTAAAGTGGCTCGAAACTTTAATGCGTTGTTTGTTGTGGTTTTTTGGGCTTGGAATTAAGCAGAGATACATATCAAACCCCAAAATCTGTCTGATGTCCATCTTTTCCCAAACTCAGTTTTATAAAACACATTAAAATCTTATTTTTAGTTTCCCAGACAATAGTAAATAAAAATACAATTTTCCTAAAGTAAAGTTAGGACCATGGGTAAAATACTGAAAATGTTTAAAACAGAAATATAAAAAGAAGCAAACAATTTTATGCATCACACTTACATTTACTGTGTTGTGAAAAAAAAGATGCTCTCATATTTCATCTGATTTTGATGTTTGGTCACATTTAATTGTTTCAGACCAAATGCTAATTTAAACTAAAAATGAATACATATAAGTAATTCATAAGAAGAAACTATGAATTACTTTTTTGACTGGAACCAAATAATCTAACTAGAAGGCAATGTGAAAAGGTATCTCCCTGTTCTGTCATCTTTTAAGATGCATGGTGACTCATAGGCAGGACTGGAGACTATCAGAATCAAATAAAAGGAAAGGTGCTATACCAATCACAGTTTTTAGTTCAGGTGTTTCACATCGGTAATAGCATTTGGAAGCAAAACAAAAGGTTAGTATGGCTCAGGTGAGACCTGAAAGTGAATTTTACTTTATTCCAATGTGAAGAAATGCAGGACATGAGGTGGTGACAGACCACCTGCCCTTTTCCCTCTTCGAATGAAAGTGCCCTTTTTCAATATTTTTCCAGTGAATATATTGTGTATCTCAATTTTGCATTTCTGGATCTATATTATCAGCGCACCACATATTTGTATTTTTGGCTGGCAGACCTCCACACCCCAGACACCCCACCTCACAGAGTGAATGCACTGTGCCCCAAAGCTGCCAGGTTTTACACACTGAGATGTGCTGCTATGGAATGTTATACACATGTGAATATTTTACGCGGCCCTGGAACGTTTACTTTGGAATGTTTACATGTTGAATAGGCATCAAAATGTCACATAGTAGCATGTTTGCATTTAGCCTGAGTCTGAGTCAGTCTCTTTCTCACTAGTGTTGCCAGATCTTGCGATAGAAAGGTGACCTGTCCAGGGTGACCCCGCCTCTCGCCCGGAACTCTGCTGGAGATTGGCACCAGCACCTCCCGACCCCATTAGGGAGAATGGTGAACAGATAATGCATGGATGGATGCATTTCCACCACTCAGAGGAACTCAGTGACAATAAAAATTGCTTAATGGTTACGAAAATCCGGAAAAAAATAATAACATTAAAGAGCAAATGTTTTGAGCTGCTGTGAATATTTTACTTTAGTAATAACTATGCTTATTTTAAAGACGTTTCTTTAATTACAAGAAATTAATTATTAATTACAATAAGTACTCTGGTTTGACAGCACCATGTGCAGGTGGTCACATGCAACCTCAAACAGCTTATTAACTGTTTTCTTTTAACACATTTGTTTCAGATACTCTAAATGAACCTACCCTGTTCTGTGATACTCTGGGTTTCCAGTGAGGTAACACAATTCTGAGTCAAGTCAACCCTGAGTTAAGCGTGAGTAAATCAGAAGCCCTCATTAATGGAAGGCAGATAATGTGATTCACCATGGTAACAGGAGAAAATGAGCAGACTGAAAGTATGCATAAGTGCATAAATATCAATACCTAATTTTATTTTTTTTTTCTCTTCCTCCGAAGAGGTTTTGCAGCGCTAGTGGCTCGTATTTTTTACAGTAGGCAGACAGGAAGGAGGGCGAGGGGAGAAGACATGCGGCAAAGGTCGCCGGGACCGGGAGTCGAACCCGCGACATCCGCATCGAGGACTGAGGCCTCCAAACGTGGGGCGTGCTTAACCCCTGCGCCACCACAGCACGCCCCATCAATACCTAATTTAATAAGACTTGTAAAGACTAAAAACTTAATTAAATGAATGAACTGTAATCTGTAGCTTAAGAAGTGATCTGAAAAATCAGAAGTTATAACAAAAATATGTCTTTACATATATGCTTTTTTTTCTTGTGGGTTTTTCACTTTCCTTCTTGAAAAATCTCTACAACCGTATTATAAGAATCTAACTGTATTTACAAGCTTACCTCTTTACCTGAACTTTTCCTCCAGCCAGCCGTCCACCCAGCTCTCCTGACTCCCTCATTCTTTATTATGAATGTATTTGTGTCTCGAATGTGTTGACAGACACTCACTCGTCTACAAAAAACTTTAAACTCCTTGCTTGTAACTTCTTTTTAAGACATGTATTTATCAGTTCAATCAAGATGATCATAAAAGTAAGAACAGTTTATTTCCATTAAGTGCCAGTTTTATTAGCCCGCACACGTCCAGCTCTGTCTGCATATTTTTCCTTTAGATCCACGTTTCTCCTCTGTAGCTCCAGCCTCCCTGTTGCATGTTTGAATGCAAGACTTCCTGATGTTGACTTCACAGCTGTGACAGAACCACAGCTCAGGGCTGTTTTTCCATCACTTTTTCTTAGGAAGTCTGTTTTCACCAGACACTTAGCAGATCACACACAGTGGCTGCCTCTGCACCGCCCAGCTCCTACCTGTCTGTTCACATCTCCTCATGACCATGATTGGATAAAACTTTAAACATCTCTTTATCATCAGTAAATCATTGTCATATTCAAATTGGAGTATTATAACATCTGTAAACAGATTTACTAGTAAGTTCCCGACAGTCTGCCTTGTCACAATTTATTGCCGTTTTGCTTTTGTCATTTTGGTATTTAAAACTAACAAACTGATATTATGCAGGACAATAAATATAAGACGAAAATCATGATTCACTCTGTTGGCGCAAAGACCATGGTTTCAGATCAACTTCAACAGTAATAAAAAGCAACAAACTGATACAGAGTAACATGTCATTATGAATGCAGTGGAGAAGACGTGTACTTATTGTACTTTGAAGCATTTACAAAGTAAGTTAAGAAACATCTTGTTTTATCTGCAGATCCAGAAGAGTCAGAAACTGTAAGGAACATCAACCAAAGCCGTGTTTCTTAATGCTGGTCCAGAAGGCACACTCCCCTGCATGTCTGAGCTGTTTCTCTGCTTTTGCACACTTGATTTAGTGGAACTGCAATGGTCTGAATCAGGTGTGTTAAAACACGGAAATCCAACGGTTTAAATGATGAGCTTCTCAGCTCTTAGTGTTGTATATTTCTTTGAATTGCAAACACTATAAACAGCATTTCGTTTGCATAACCTGGTCTGTCTGATGAACACATGAATTTTGTTCATCACAAGTTCACAACAGTATGAATCCAGACACCCAGCCAGATGATTGTGATCACAGCAACTCAGCTTAGTAGTGACACTGATTCAGAAAGTTGGTTTTTAGTTGAGTTTTTCTTTGATATTAATGGACGAAAACTAGCTGAAGCTTCTCCTTTATCTTAATGAGGTTAGTTATGGGAGCAACCTTCATCCATCTCATCTACTAATGGTGTTCTAAAACAGAGTAACTTCTCATTCACAAAACATTAGTTCAGTAAACTATAATATCAAATTTTATATTATAAAATGTAAAATTTTATATAAAATTGTACATGGATAATGAACAAAATGTCTTTGCTTCAGTTTGTGATTTGTGTTATTGAAGCATACTGACAACAAAGACTGACCACATCAGTAACTATCATGAATAAAGGTTTGATTTGGTTGTCATGGTATCATCTTCATGAGGAGTTTATCAGACAAAGCCAGCCTTAAAAACAAAACAAACTGACTCTGTGGGCAGGCAATGCTCATCCATGCCTGCTTCATGATGACTCCTGATTGTTAGACTAGTTGGAATGACATGAGAACAGGTCAGAGGAATAGATAAACTGCAAAGAAAAAGGGAAGCTATTAGACAAGGAGGAAGAGAAGGTAGTGATAATAATGGACATATAATAAAAAACAAAAAGAGGAAACAGTGCAAGGAGAAACAAAAGCAGATTCAGAGGTCTAACATGTCGTGTTAACAAGTGGAAAGAAGTAAAGCTCAAGGGAAGAGGAAAAAATAACTGTACTGCTCCTCCTCTCAAGTCTGACTTCATTATCTTATACTTGCCTCTTTACCCTTTGTGGTATGCTAGCATGGAACCGACAGCTTTTTTTTTTCCCCAAACCATTTTCTTCCCAGAGAGACAAAACCCAGCAGAGCCTGAGATGAAATCAGAGGAATAGAGGGCACAAGAAGGGGAGGAGGTGTCTAATTTAGGTCAAGTATGACAGAAACTCTCTCTCTCGCGCTCTCTCTCTCTCTCTCTCTCTCTATCTATCTATCTATCTATCTATCTATCTATCTATCTATCTATCTATCTATCTATCTATCTATCTATCTATCTATCTATCTATCTATCTATCTATCTATCTATCTATCTATCTATCAGTCTAATTTGTTTTGCACAAGGACATTCAGAGTGCTTTCAGTCAGAAAAACACAAAAACATAATCTAGTGACCAATATTGCATTTTATCAAGTGCCATTATAAAAAACATCAATATCAAACTTCAAATATGTTGGTCCATATTCCATTTATTATGTTTCCAAATGAACTGTCAGTCTGAGTCCATCACCACTCCCAAATGTCAGGTATGATCACTTGGTTCTGGCTGAAATAACTGAAGCTGCAAGCTTACTGTACTCTGTAAAAACTGTCCATAAAATTTAAAAGAAAAAAAAAAGAAAATACCCACGGTTACACACTGTAACAACCAAGAACATTATATTATCATAGAAAATCCATGGTATTACCATAATTCAAGAAACATAAATTTCACATAATTCTTACATTTATGAAATGTATTGTGAAAGTCTTATAAATTACAAAATTAATAGAAAAATACTGTAATATTGCCCTCAAATTAACGGTGTTGGGCCAAAATGAAAAATTTTGCTTATATTTATGTCTATAAGACAATGCCGTAAACCAAATGGCAAAAATATTTTTTTACACCCAACAGAATGCTGGCATGATATTTGACTTTTTTTTAATATAGTTTATTTTATTCTTTAATAATCAATTTTTATTTTAGTGACCTTTATAAATCTAATTGAAATCTCAAAGAGAGAATGGGAATCATACTGGAGATCCATATTGCAGGGAAATCTACTGATATGCCACTGTTGTTTATTATCAATTATACAGTTGAGACGTAATTTTATATCGACACATTTGTCAACCAATAAGATAGCCGCATGTCAGGTTTTGCTTCTCTATAGTCACAGTCAGTGAGGTAGGAGGCTTAGGGCAACAAGTCATCAGACAGTTTTTCATGATGTCATTCTGTTAAAGATGCAAGTCAACAAGTCAAAGGTGAAGCAAACATTTAAGTGAAAATTGAGTTTATAATATGTTCATGAAGAGCATTATTCTAACTTTTGCTTTGTTTCTGTTCTGTTTTCCACCTGCAGAGGATCTTGTGGTAAATAACTGAGTGACAACATGAGTCCATGATGCACAACCTCTTCAGCAAAGACTGAACTCAATGTCGTAAACCATTACTCTTGATCAGTTCAAAGCTGGAGTTCTTTTGCCACATCAACTTCTTCCACCATTGATTCACACTATAATGTCTTGTATACTATTGTCAAATTTACTCAGGTAAAATTCTGGCAACCAAAGCTGCCAATATTTTACAATAAATTATAATTATTATTATTTTTTTAACAATGTTGTGCTGTTATCTATAAGTGTGTATATATATATATATATATATATATATATATATATATATATATATATATATATATATATACAGAAGAGCAGACCCACCAAGCAAGGTTGGAGACTGAACAATACTGGAAAGGCATATGGGAAAGGGAGGCGTCCCACAACAGCAATGCACAGTGGTTGATCTCTCTACGAGAGGACCATAGCAACCTCCCTGAGCAAGCCCCGGTAACCATCACTGTGACAGATGTCCAAGAAAGAGTCTCAGGTATGAAAAACTGGACAGCACCTGGAGACAATTCCAGGCATAATACAACTTTTTTAAATATAAGAGGAATTATTGGCAAATGTTATAGAAATTTAAGATCCATGAATAAAAACTCAACAGACTATATAAAAGAGCGATGGGAAAAAGAAGCAGACATGATAATTACGTCAGAGCTCAGAGGCATGGATGCAAATTTGGAGGGGCTCCCTGTCGACCACAAATTCTTTGATATGGCGCGACTTCACGTGGAAGAATCTAGCTCGATTTTTCATCACGCCAAAGCAGCGATCTCAGATGGATGGGTTACAGCTCCCGTGCTGGAGGGGGTGCGGCGTGATTGCGGTAGGCCACTACCATGTTTTTTGGGACTGTCCGGAGTTACAGACTTTTTGGAAGGATGTGCATCGTCTAATATATAAAGTTATGGGTATAAATCTGGACTTCTCATTCACTGTTCTGTATCTTGGAATGCTCCCTGAGGGACTTAGCAAAGGGGATACATACCTGCTGAAAATAATTATGGTCGCCAGCAAGAAGGCGATCACTAAGTGTTGGCTCCAGCCAGGCCCCCCTTCATTGAAACTCCTGGTGAATATTATAAATATGATCCACAACATGGAGATGTTGACATTTGCAATACGACTTAAGAAGGAGAAAGGAGAGGAACTCTGGGAACGTTGGGAATGTTTTATTGTCAGAGGTGATGAACAGTGATTTGTGGGACTCTGCACCACCTGAGCGGGAAAATGGGTTTCCTTGCCTGTTCACATATTTCTGGTTCTCTGTTTCCTGATACTGGACTTAATACTTTGTAATAGTTATGGAAATGTAATATTTTATATCAGTATTGTTGAATGTCACCTGCCCTAGCCCTCTTGTTTTGCTGTGTTCCGTATTTGTATATCTACTTGTTTAAAACTAAATAAAAATAAAGTTTAAAAAAAAAAGAAAAAGAAAACTGGACAGCACAAGGGCCTGACATGATCCATGCCTACTGGCTAAAGAAACTCACTGCCCTCCATGAGCGACTGGCAGGCCAAATGAACCAGCTGCTACAAAGTGGGACTCACCCTGAATGGTTAACTGAAGGGCGGACAATCCTAATCCAGAAGGATCCATCAAAGGGTCCAGTCCCACTGTCCAGTTTACACCGATACCCAACGGTATCGGTCTACCAACTCCTCGTAGACCACACAGTTGCCCGAGACTGCAAAACCCGACACACCAACCTGTGCATGGCTTGGATTGATTACAAGAAAGCCTATGTCTGAATGCCACATACTTGGATCATTGAATGCTTAGAGATGTATAACATCAACAGGACTCTAAGAGCCTTCATTACAAACTCGATGAGGCTGTGGAAAACCACCCTTGAAGCCAACTGCAAGCCATTTGCACAAGTGTCCATCAAATGTGGCATATACCAAGGAGATGCTCTGTCCCCGCTACTGTTCTGCATAGGCCTTAACCCCCTCAGCCAAATTATCAACAAGACTGGCTACGGATACCGACTCAAAAATGGGGCCAACATCAGTCACCTTCTCTACATGGATGACATCAAGCTGTACGCCAAGAGTGAGCGAGACATCGACTCACTGATCCACACTACCAGGATCTACAGCACAGACATTGGGATGTCATTCGGACTAGAGAAGTGTGGTCAGCTGGTCACAAAGAGGGGGAAGGTGATCCGCACAGAAGGGGTCTCACTCCCAGAAGAAACAATAGCAGACATAGAGGACAGTTACAAGTACCTAGGTATACCACAAGCAAATGGCAACCTCGATGAGGTCACAAGGAAAGGAGCCACAGCTAAATACCTCCAGCGAATAAGGCAAGTCCTGAGAAGCCAGCTCAATGGCAAGAACAAAATCCGTGCGATAAACAGCTACGCCTTGCCAGTAATCAGATACCCTGCAGGAATAATTAGCTGGCCAAAGGAGGAGATAAAAGCCACAGATATTAAGACTAGAAAGCTACAAAACAATGCATGGAGGGTTCCATCCCACCCTGAGACTGTACACGAGCCGCAAGGAAAGAGGCAGAGGACTAGTGAGTGTGAGAACCACTGTCCAGGACGAAACAACTCAGATCCATAAATACATCAGGGACAAAGCCTCAACAGACAATGTGCTCAGTTAATGTCTCAGACAACAGGGAACAGAGGTTGAGGTGCCAGAGATACCATCATGGGAGGACAAGCCCCTACATAGGATGTACCACCAGCAAATAACCCAAGTGGCTGATATCAGTAAATCCTACCAATGGCTGGAAAAAGCTGGACTCAAGGACAGCACAGAGGCCCTCATCATGGCCGCCCAGGAACAGGCCCTAAACACCAGAGCAATAGAGGCCCAGATCTACCACACCAGACAAGACCCAAGGTGTATGTTGTGCAAGGAGGCCCCTGAGACAGTCCAGCACATTACAGAAGGGTGCAAGATACTGGCAGCGTACATGGAACGACATAACCAAGTGGCAGGCATAGTGTACAGAAACATCTGTGCAGAATATGGACTGGAAATCCCAAGATCAAAGTGGGAAACACCCCCAAAGGTGGTGGAGAATGCCAGAGCTAAGATCCTGTGGGACTTCCAGATCCAGACAGACAGAATGGTAATGGCGAACCAAACAGACATTGTCGTAGTGGATAAACAACAGAGGAAAGCTGTTGTGGTAGATGTAGCAATACCAAGCGACTGCAACATCAGGAAAAAGGAGCACGAGAAACTGGAGAAATACCAGGACCTTAGGGAGGAACTGGAGAGGGCCTGGAAGGTGAAGACCACAGTGGTGCCTGTGGTCATCGGGGCCCTCGGGGGCAGTCACCCCCAAACTGGAGCAGTGGCTACAACAGATCCCAGGAACAACTTCAGACATCTCAGTCTAGAAATGTGCAGTCCTTGGCACAGCCAAGATACTGCACAGGACCCTCAAGCTCCCAGGCCTCTGGTAGAGGACCCGAGCTCAGAGGGTAAGAACCACCCGCGGTGGGTGAGAAGGGAATTTTTATTTTTTATATATATGTCATGCTTTATTCACATGTCACTGTGTGCTGCAGCATCTCAGAGATTCTCTAAAAATATCTGACACCCTCCTTACCTATTTGCACACCCGGTAAAGATTGTAATAAACCTTAAAATACATTCCCCATTCATAATCTCCGTCGACAGCTAAATGAATAACTGCCAGGCTGTTCTCTTTGTCTTGTGCACCTTGCTCTTTGCTGAGGAAAGCAGGTCTTGCTCAGAGCAGTCAATTAAAAGCAATGCCAGTTTAATCACCAGAAAATGGGCAACAAAAGGTGTTTAAAAAGTGCACCTCACACAGAATCAAGTCAATTAGAGGACAACCTTCCTCAGAGAACCTGCTTTCTATTTTAGGTTAATGCATCACGTCCCTGCACACACATTTATCCACACACACAAACTCAGCTGCATTTATAAACATATGCAAACTCTCTTATGAGCACAACTGTGCACATATATCCACAAATTGTCTTTGTGCTGGCCAAATGCTGATGTGGGACTTTAATGCTGCATTCACACCAGCCCACAATAAAAGCCTTTAATCAGACTCTAAGTCGTTTTGTCTAGAAAATCTGATTTGTTTGGGAAGTGTGAAAACAAATTTGAATTCCAAAACAGTCTAAAAAAGCAAACTTTGATCCACCTAAAAGCCTCCGTCTCGGTCCGACTGAAGTGAACTTTGAAACTGATGGAAATCAAGTGAATGCAACTGGACTGGAGTCCGCTCCAAAAGAAGGAGTTGACTACAGTCCAGGGTATTCTGGTCAATATATTACTCTCTGTTCTGCATGTTTACAGGGATGTTGTGTCAGTTGTCATGGCAACGTGTGTGTATGCAGACAAAGAGAGCAAGTAAAAGAGGAATATAAATTGTTTAAAGTTCTTTTACCTGTTTATCAGCGAGTTTCCTTTTTGCTGTGGCGCTCTGCAGTTGCTGTCATTTTTAAACCTTTAATAAATGACAAAAAGGGTTATGGTTAGGGTTAGTTGCCTTGTTTTTTTTTTAAACATATTCATAACATATTAATCAAATAGGATGACATATTTCACATGTCTCTTATATATATAAAGTGAATGAGTCATGGTTTGTTAGATTTTGACAAACAAATTTTAACAGCGGCAATTATATAATAAATTATTCACCAATTTAAAAGAGAAATTTCCTTAGTCCTCTCGCATTTTTTCAGAAACCAAACTGTTTATAGACTTATATGAAGGATGAATACATATGTTATATACCAAAACATCAGCAATTTCCTCAGCTTTAATTTAAGCCATAGTTATAGGAACTGGGTAAGAAATTCAATTGTGACAAATTCTTGCTCATCCCACATTAGAACAGTCTGTGGGATGAGCAGACTGTTGCAGGTGCCATTAGTCACCATTTAGTAAATTCGCCTGCAGGAGCATTGCTAGTGTTAGTTTTTGATGATGTCCAAACTGGTAATGTATATCAATAGAAAAATTCTATTAAAATCTGACAACACTCTGTTTTTGTTTACTTTTTGTGAAGAAGGAAGTTCTGCTGGTCTTCCTCAGAGGTTTTGTGTTGATTCCTTCAGCAGTTCTTGGTGGGGGGAACAGGCTCATCAGATAGTTTGGGTCGTTTGACACAGTGCAGTGTGAATGTGAACTACAATTGTGAAAATGTAACAAATGCTCCAATTTTGGTCCCCAATCGAACCACGTTTACCGGACTATCAGATGGAAAACACCCTTAGTGACTGCATTTAAAGTGCTGCTCAGGAGTCAGAGGTTCACCATCATTTTCATTATGAAAGTGCAATCCCCCCACCTAACCAACACACACGCACACAGTGAGGCTCCTGGAGGCAGACACACAGGAAGCCATGCATAATTAACACTATGCACATAATTAAGTGAAGTCTATGTTAATCTGCCACACATTCCTGGACATGCCAACGAGGCTGAGCTGTCTACTTTTCTTTTCTACATCTTTGCTTGTGTTTCTATCTTTAATAACGCCTGCATGCCTGCATGCCTGCATGCCTGCACACACACGCACACACACTCATATCAACACTGCATCTCTACCTTCTCTTTCACCATCTTGACTTTTTCTCCAATCTGCTGTCTTCTTATGTTGCATGATGATTTGGTGGTTATGGCAGACTAGCAGCTCAGACATAAAGTTCCTCAGGAAGCACTGATCTGTGTGAACTCTGTAGTGCAGTATTATTTTAAACCATGTGTAATCAGGACTTTACAATTCTGAACCTTTAAAGTGACGGGTGCCAACATATTATGCCGTAATCCCTCATATTGTCTGGACATATACTTTGGTATAATTCTGGCAGTCACACCTGACAGGATGTTTTTAAAAGTAAAATATCTTAAAACATATTGCTAATTGGTAAAGAGAGTACTGCTGGTCCAACTAAGTGATAGCATTAGCACCTCAGGCATCTGGCCAATGAAGGCAGAGCAGTTGACTTTACCAGGTCATTTTTTTCTCCAGCTGGTGAAAGTGGTTGTTAGAATGAACTTCAAGGAGAATAGATCTTCATCTATTTTGGAACTACAACACATTAACTGGTCAAAATCAAACACAATTTTGTGACGGTGTAAAACATTTGAAGGTGGTTCAATTTGAAAATGAAAGTCCATCTGCTGCCTTGAAAAAGCAATTCAAGACAACAAGAAAGTTCTTTTGGTTTTAATTAAAAAAATAAAGTTTATGACATTAACTTATCAACGAGAAACAAGTGTCTAGAAATAGTTTTTTTTAACTTCTGATATTTCACATTATGCAAAAAAACTGTCCTCCCCTAATTAAAGAGCACACCCTTCTGTATCATTTTGACTCACAGTTAAAATAACTATTCTACTTTACAATAATTTATATTCAGGTTTCAAATTATATGCACCAAATTTCTGATATAAGGTATGCAAAGTATATACTATTATCAAGCTAAGCAAAGTGTCAGTTGCTTTATAATAAACATTTGCCTTAACCGTCGTCACATTTTCATTTTCCTGTATACACCCTGTGTCCTCCAGATCAAAATGACCCGTCTTCACAGCTTAATTGAATTTTAAACACCAAATTTCATCTTGAATATTGTAATTCACTACAAAATGTGTGAATACTTGAGTTTTCCCTCTCCACTTGAATTTCTATAGCTTAAGAAAAGAAAAAAGTGTGCAAAAAGGAGTTTCGAATGCATTTTTATTCATCTCAATGACTCATTTTCTTTTACTTTTCTCCAGTGAACGATTTAAGAGAATGTACAATAATTGGCAACTAATCAACTAATTAGCAGATGTAGGGCAGTATGCAAGTGCACAGCCTTTGTAATATTGTGTGTTACAGTTGCAACAAACAATATGTGTTTTACAGTTCCTCTTTTGGTTCCTGGTTCTTGATCAACCAGGAACCAGGTTGACCAGGTTTCTGATCAACCAGGAACCAGGTTGAACAGGATTGTCTTTCCTGGTTGATCAGGTTTCTGATCAACCAGTTCAACCAGAAACCTGGTTGATCAGGTTCCTGGTCAACCAGGAACCAGGTTGACCAGGTTTCTGATCAACCAGGAACCAGGTTGAATAGCTCTGAATAGCTTTCACAACTGCTGCTGAGAATTCAATGAGTGGAGTTACCAGTGCCTTTTCTAACTGCTCCAGGAACTTTGTAACATTCTGTGGTTTGTAAATAACTCTGTGACCTTCATTTCAACTCTTGTCCTCATGGGTCATTTTGACCCGAAGACCATCTTTGTACCTTTTTTGGTACAGCTTACATGGAAATGCGAATATTTTTTTTTTTTTTTTTTTTACATTTTTTCTATTGTTTTGGCCAATCTAGGAAAAGTCTTAAAATCTCAAGTTAAAAAAATAACATTAAGTGGATTTTTTTGGGGGGGGGTTAACACAGTGGCGGGTCATTTTGACCCAAAGACAAAAGGAAATGCACAAGAATCATATCAACGTAACATATTTCCATGTCACTCAGGATACAAAAACATGCCTCTAATCACACTGAAAAACGGTTCCTGTCTTTTTCTCCTTTCAGGTTTTTTAAAATGCCAACCGAAAAACTCTAGTTTATTCAAGTCTTGGAAATTTGAAAACAATAAAAGGTTAACACAACTTAGTACTGTAAGTTTATCTTTCAAATTTATTTGACTAAAAGAGTAGAAGACAGTAGACACACTAAGTATGAGTCAAATGTTTTGCAGTCCAAAACCCCAAACACATACACCATTTTTAATGCCATTTAATAAATTTTTTTACATTAAAAAGATAAGAGTCATATTTTGATCATTGTATTCTCCAAAGCATTTCTTCACTCAAGAAATTACAGATGCACGTTAAATGTGAATTAATAACATCACTTACATCCTTACAGAAAACCTCTTGAGCGTCCTGCTTTGATTCGCGGCTGCTGCAGGACAAATTAAGAACAAAGTCTCCAATGAATTCAGTTACGTTCATGCATCTGTGAACACATCCTACTCAAAGGCAAAACACAGTCTGTCAAAGAAACACTGAAAGCAAAGATTGTTTCAATATCAAAGAAAGGTCAATTGCTTTTAACTTAGGCTTATAGAAATATCTCTAATCCATTATGTGCAGTATCACCTTCCCAGGGTTTGGGGTTACAACACCAACCATTGATCACTGCAAGCCGTTATTTAACAGCACAGGCATCAATGGATCCAAAGAGCAGCATGGGGACAAGAGATGGCCCAGCAGATTAACTTTGAGAGACTGATGAACGGTCTCCTTCCATTGCTGATTCATTTGATCAATTAATTTCATCAATTAACTGTGACTGCTGTGCACAAAGGGGAAGGAGGTGCCAGTGGGAGTATCAGATTGCCTCTAATTATCTACATGCAAGGTTTTGATTAATGGATTTTGATGATGAGTTGTGAGGTTTGGCGACAGCTGCATGTGAATATAAAGCATAAGATGATGAGCCTACTCTGACCAATGTTTTTTTTTTCTTTTTTTGGCAGAAGCTTGAAAATCAGTAAATTGATTGATATTACTGATTAGCTTATTACTGATGCCAATCAAGTCTAAAAATCAGTTTCTTATCTATCTTGCCTCCTTGCCATCTAAAATTGGTTCATATGTGTGATGCATTAGTCATCAAGACTGAAAAATGGAGGGTAAAACATGGCAGGAACTTCATTATACATAACTGTGACACTAACCCTACTCACTTAACATTTTTCTCCATGCTATGTGTCCACTTATCTGTTTCCATCGACAGCCTCCATGACAGAGCGCTCTTTCTAACCTGACATGTTCTGTCATTTTGCTGAAACACAGTTAGCTGCCCCTTGGATGCCAGAAACCCCTTGTGTTTTCTCCCATCTGTGCCAAAATAGATTGATAGATTTACTTAGCAGCCTTGAGGCTTTACATCCAAAATTTTATTTGCCACAGTCAATATTTTAACAATTCAATTGCATAATTAATATAGCTAATTATGTAATATGCACTGTCAAATTTTAACTTCAGCTTGCGAGATGATCAATTATATACACTCAAATCTACCTTAGTTGTGTGATAATGTCATGGAGATGAGGGACCCAATGCGGCTGGAGGCAGGCAGACTGATAAAAGAAACTTTAATGACAGACCTGAAGTCTGAAGATGCTAAACTGGCAGCAGAAAGAAGAAAAACAGAAATAAGTATCGAAAGAGAGATCCAAATTAGAGGGTTTAAAAAAGCAAGAAAAAAACTAGGAGTAAATATATTGGGTAGAGTTATTTGGGTGCAGAAGGAAATTAAGGTTCCCATCAAAATTTAGCCCAAACTGTCCCAACTTAGTTACAAGTTACCCCATATGTGACCCATATCTGATTCACTATGATAGTATGAACAGGACAAATCCATATTTTCTAAATCAGACGTAAGACACTCTCATATTTATTCTTGAATCAAATAATGTACATAACTGAAGTCTCCCAGCTACTAAAGTGTGACAGTAATGAAGTTACCGTTGATCAAGTGGTTCTGGGTGAGTCAACAATCAGCAACATCAGCAACAATGGTCATTAATCATTGTTGTTTTTAAAACATTCTCTACTGTTGGCTCCATGTTAATGATAAGAATCAGACTTTTTTATGTAACCGATTTCCTAAAAAATCCTATTAATATTTTAAGAGTTGTATTTGTGTTTGTGAGGCTGGAGGCTGTGACATGAAACCACAACCATTAAGTCACAGAATCAAAGCTATAAATACTTTTCATCATCACTTCATTGTTGTTACAATAAACCCCATTAAATACTGTGATCAAATTTTAAGTCCATTTCTCACACCCAGATTGTTCATACTGCATGCATGGTTTGCTTGGGGGTCGGCCTTTTCACACCAGTGTCTGATGGTGGTCACTTTTAAATTATAATGTGAAAAAAAAACATGCAAAACAAAAAACTGCACCTCATTATCCATCCATCAATTCATCCATTTTCCGTCACCCTTCTCCCTAACGGGGTCGGGAGGTGCTGGTGCCTATCTCCAGCTGCGTTCCGGGCGAGAGGCGGGGGACTGCACTTCATCAAAACATTTTAATTATGGATTAAGACTTACAGTGTGAACAAGGGATCACTGAATCAAATAAAATTAGCAAAATGTTGCGTGCATAAAAGTCATAAAGAGCTATTTGGTATTCTTTTGAACTGAAATTATAATAGCTAAAAGTTTCCTTCTAGAATGACATTGGCTCAGCAGATCAGAGCTTGTCACAGTCAGAGGACCCAGCTGTGGATACTATGTAGCTTACAACCATAAGCAGTAATGTACAAGAATGGGTGAATGACTGATTGTACAATAAAGTCCTTTGGAGTCCATAGTAACATGATATAGAAATGCAGGCCTTTTGCCATTTGCTCTGCCTGCAGTAGAATGATAATGTGTTGAAAATGTAACATTTCTGGAAGCTAAATAGTCAGACAAGGCCGGCCTGTTTCAGCTGACACTAACAACTAAAACTGTTGTCATGTGATCCCATCTGACCCCTGTGACTCGTCAGTCCACTCTGGCTCCACCAGTGGGGTAGACTGAATGTTGAGTCAGACTGTCAGACTGTCAGCATGAACAATGTTGCTCTGTTTTCCAGGTAGCATTGCTGTTATCACAGGAGTCTCGCTCAGCTGATGAGGACGATTGATACAAATAAGAAAGTCAAACAAAGTAACTAACTTGACAATCATTGACAGATGGTTGAGAATTATGAAACCCTTAAAATGAACCATTTTCCTTTACCTCAAAAGAATATCTGTTTGATCTTTGTATTTGGATCTGAAAATTAGGAAACAAATTTTCACAGGGAGAAAATCATCTGTCATTGGGGGGAAAGTGTTTAAGTATTTGTTGTGGGAGATTTGGAAAAACTTGGTAGTTTCTCTAGTTAAAATGCTTCACCAAAGGAGACAAGAAAATCAATGGAAGAAGCCAACGCTGGGGGACCACAATGAGCACTGACGGTACAAAAGTCGGATCCATGTGGGGAAAATTGTGAGTGATTTATCAATCCAGTGTATTTTGATGTTTGCTGTCCAGTTGTAGATAATTAGGGAGTGTCCCCAGGCAAAAAAAAAAACGTGGTGGATGATCAGGGGAGGAGACTTTGTGGCTTGGTGGGGAAAAGCAGTTGCGGTTGGACGCATGGCTGGTCACCGGTGAAGTATTGGCTTGTTTTGGCATCCTCATCTCTGAAGATAACAGAGGGAATGCCAGTTCATTGATGGGATCAGTCACAGTTTTATTTACCATACAACATAATCATGCTGTGACACTCCTCTTCCTCCTAGAAACTGAAAAGGGGTTAAAGTAGAGAATTCTGAGAATCAGAGTTTCTCTAGCAGTTTCTGTGTTCCCTGTATGTAGTTCAGCCCTTCATGGCTTTATTTGGTGGTGGCATGCCGCGACCAAATATGAGCCCTCAGATTTCAGTGTGAACTAGGACCAGAGCACCGCACAGCTATTTGAAGTACTCTGAGATAAAAGTGCCACTGTGCTTTGGATAATTGTCCTACTGAACAAATATCAATCTGTGACCTTCAAGTCACAGACTGATGTTCAGGGGTTAAGGGCTAAGGGTTGAGGAATTCCAATAGTTCCATTTTTGTCTGAGAAATTCAACAGTAATGGATTGTTTAACAATTGTGAGACAGACGTTTGTGTTGTCTTTGATCAGCTGTACTTTTCCTCCTAGACCTTTGCCACGTGTAGCACTGCTTCATGTACTAAGGGAAGAGATGACACATAATATCAGAAGACAAGATGCATCTACTGGCGCTGATGTCAGTAATCAGTAAAACCAATACAAGAGTTCCTGCTTTCAATACCATGTATTTCAAAGAAGAAAAATTAAAGTGAACACCTCAAAAACACAAAACATACATAGAACCCAAAAATAAATGCAATATATATATATATATATATATATATATATATATATATATATATATATATATATATATATACAGTACAGACCAAAAAGTTTGGACACGACCTTCTCGCTCAATGGGATTCCTTTATTTTCATGACTATTTATAAGGCTAGAAAACCCACTGATTAACCTGACAGGGCACACCTGTGACGTGAAAGCCATTTCAGGTGACGACCTCTTGAAGCTCATCAAGAGAATCCAGAATGTGTGCAAAGCAGTAATCACAGCAAAATGTTGTTAGTTTGAAGAAACTACAATATAAGGCATATTTTCAGTTGTCTTACACTTTCTTGTTTAGCACATATTTCCACATGTGTTAATTCATAGTTTGATGCCTTCAGTGTGAATCTACAATGTCAATAGTCATGAAAATAACGGAAACTCATTGAATGAAAAGGTGTGTCCAAACCTTTGGTCTGTATTGCATATAGATGTGGTGGTACCAGTGTGATTCAAAAGAACTGTATTTAAGATAAAATTGTAATAATTCTTCCTAAAAAGTTACCTCTAAGGCACACAGGCCCGCTACAGATGAGGCTTGAGACAATCTCACCAATAATCAATAATTTTATTTATTACACCATTTCATTCTAATCAATAAAATACTATATGTTAAAACCACTCACATATTTAAATAACAGTGATGGCTCAAGTCAAGGGTGGCAGTGCAGTTCAGGGTAGTGACCTAAATAAAAAGAAACACAGCAAAACTAAAGAAAATTGTGCAATAAATCAAAAGAGTACCACCACCTGGAAAGTCCACCACCAACACCACGAACTGGCCTTTCCTGTCAAGATAAAAGACATTCAAATTACATGAGTCATTTCATAGTTATCGTTCAGTCAACAATCAATCGCAGCAATTGTCCAATTAGGGATCCGTCCTGGAATGTCACACCACAGACGCCACTCAAGAGTGGCACCAGCAGAATCCGTCCAAGCTGGTCACCAGTCCGAACCAGCCAAGCTGGACAAAGGGCAGGGGTCAGGTTCACGCTGACCACGACGGCTAGCCAAAAGCCAGCAACCAGGGCGACAGGCAAACAGCCGGCCAAGGACAAACAGCAGCGTCTAGCAAACATAAATGTCAAACATCGAATCTAAAAGCATGCAGATAATGAGCTTTTAACTTACCATAAGCTCTATATGTAGTGCCTCTGGCTGGGAGGAGGATCAGGCAATTCGCACGGGCCGCCAGAAGGAGGAATCAGTGTGCATCAGTCAAGCGCACATTAGTGTGTGGCTGGCGCTGCACAGCAACAGAAGTCTAAACCGGAAACACATGTTGACCAGGTGAGGGAGGGCCCTTTATATACAAACAGCGCCACAACCAATAGAATGCCAGCACTTGTGTGGTGCGTTCAAAGCTCCCAGGGCATACTGCCACACACACATATATATATAAATTCCCTTCTCAGCCACCGCGGGTGGTTCTTATCCTCTGAGCTCGGGTCCTCTACCAGAGGCCTGGGAGCTTGAGGGTCCTGCGCAGTATCTTGGCTGTGCCAAGGACTGCACATTTCTGGACTGAGATGTCTGATGTTGTTCCTGGGATCTGTTGTAGCCATTGATCCAGTTTGGGGGTTACTGCCCCGAGGGCCCCGATGACCACAGGCACCGTGTGGTCCTCACCTTCCAGGCCCTCTCCAGTTCCTCCCTAAGGCCCTGGTATTTCTCCAGTTTCTCGTGCTCCTTTTTCCTGATGTTGCAATCGCTTGGTATTGCTACATCTACCACAACGGCTTTCCTCTGTTGTTAATCCTCTACGACAATGTCTGGTTGGTTCGCCATTACCATTCTGTCTGTCTGGATCTGGAAATCCCACAGGATCATAGCTCTGGCATTCTCCACCACCTTTGGGGGTGTTTCCCACTTTGATCTCGGGGTCTCCAGTCCATATTCTGCACAGATGTTTCTGTTCACTATGCCTGCCACTTGGTTATGTCGTTCCATGTACGCTTTTCCTGCCAGTATCTTGCACCCTGCTGTTATGTGCTGGACTGTCTCAGGGGCCTCCTTGCACAACCTACACCTTGGGTCTTGTCTGGTGTGGTAGATCTGGGCCTCTATTGCTCTGGTGTTTAGGGCCTGTTCCTGGGCGGCCATGATGAAGGCCTCTGTGCTGTCCTTGAGTCCAGCTTTTTCCAGCCATTGGTAGGATTTACTGATATCAGCCACTTGGGTTATTTGCTGGTGGTACATCCTATGTAGGGGCTTGTCCTCCCATGATGGTATCTCTGGCACCTCAACCTCCGTTCCCTGTTGTCTGAGACATTCACTGAGCACATTGTCTGTTGAGGCTTTGTCCCTGATGTATTTATGGATCTGAGTTGTTTCGTCCTGGACAGTGGTTCTCACACTCACTAGTCCTCTGCCTCTTTCCTTGCGGCTCGTGTACAGTCTCAGGGTGGGATGGAACCCTCCATGCATTGTTTTGTAGCTTTCTAGTCTTAATATCTGTGGCTTTTATCTCCTCCTTTGGCCAGCTAATTATTCCTGCAGGGTATCTGATTACTGGCAAGGCGTAGCTGTTTATCGCATGGATTTTGTTCTTGCCATTGAGCTGGCTTCTCAGGACTTGCCTTATTCGCTGGAGGTATTTAGCTGTGGCTCCTTTCCTTGTGGCCTCATCGAGGTTGCCATTTGCTTGTGGTATACCTAGGTACTTGTAACTCTCCTCTATGTCTGCTATTGTTCCTTCTGGGAGTCCCTTCTGTGCGGATCACCTTCCCCCTCTTTGTGACCAGCTGACCACACTTCTCTAGTCCGAATGACATCCCAATGTCTGTGCTGTAGATCCTGGTAGTGTGGATCAGTGAGTCGATGTCTCCTCACTCTCGGTGTAGAGCTTGATGTCATCCATGTAGAGAAGGTGACTGATGTTGGCCCCATTTTTGAGTCGGTATCCGTAGCCAGTCTTGTTGATAATTTGGCTGAGGGGGTTCAGGCCTATGCAGAACAGTAGCGGGGACAGAGCATCTCCTTGGTATATGCCACATTTGATGGACACCTGTGCAAATGGCTTGCAGTTGGCTTCAAGGGTGGTTTTCCACAGCCTCATCGAGTTTGTAATGAAGGCTCTTAGAGTCCTGTTGATGTTATACATCTCTAAGCATTCAATGATCCAAGTATGTGGCATTCAGACATAGGCTTTCTTGTAATCAATCCAAGCCATGCACAGGTTGGTGTGTCGGGTTTTGCAGTCTCGGGCAACTGTGTGGTCTACGAGGAGTTGGTAGACCGATACCGTTGGGTATCGGTGTAAACTGGACGGTGGGACTGGACCCTTTGATGGATCCTTCTGGATTAGGATTGTCCGCCCTTCAGTTAACCATTCAGGGTGAGTCCCACTTTGTAGCAGCTGGTTCATTTGGCCTGCCAGTCGCTCATGGAGGGCAGTGAGTTTCTTTAGCCAGTAGGCATGGATCATGTCAGGCCCTGGTGCTGTCCAGTTTTTCATACCTGAGACTCTTTCTTGGACATCTGTCACAGTGATGGTTACCGGGGCTTGCTCAGGGAGGTTGCTATGGTCCTCTCGTAGAGAGATCAACCACTGTGCATTGCTGTTGTGGGACGCCTCCCTTTCCCATATGCCTTACCAGTATTGTTCCGTCTCCAGCCTTGGTGGGTCTGCTCTGTTATTATTACCCTGCCATTGAGAGTACACCTTAGCTGGTTGAGTGGAGAAGAGCTGGTTAATCCTTCTGGATTCATTCTCCCTTGTGTATCTCTTTAGGCGGCTGGCCAAGGCTTGGAGCCTCTGTTTGTCAGTTTCGAGTGCTTCAGGTATGGGCATCTGTCTGTACTTTCTGGGTACTGGTCTTTTCATTGTACCCTTGTGGAGCTCTGACAGTTGGCTCACTTCCCTCCTTGTTACCTTGATTTTAGCCTCTAACCGTCTTTTCCATGGTGGGTATTGGGTCTCATGGTAGTTCTTATAGCCAAGTATCTCAAGGATCACTGATGCTGAGTTGTAGATTAGCTCATTGGTTTCTGTTATGGTATTGGTAGGGATCGTTCTCAATGCTGCATTCACATTTTCAATGAGACTTTCTGATGGTACTTCACTCAGCCGTTGTAACTGGCGCCGAGGAGGTCTGGTTGTCATTTGGGTCATGATTCTCTCTCTCAGGTCAGCAGCTGTCTTGTTCAGCTCTGATTCGCTCACTGGGGCCGTGTATCCCCTCACTGGGTGGGGACTTGTAGTTAAGTCCCCACAGTTCTGACATCCAGGTTCCTCCTTTTTGCCGTAGCATTTGTGTTGTATCTCGTCAATCTCAAGTTGTGATAGCAGTTGCCATTTGTGGATGTTGGAACACTGAGCTACTAGTTGTTTAGCACTTAATCTTGACTGGGGATGTCGAAGTAACCATTCCTTCCCCGGTCTTTGCATGTAACCTCTCTCATTAGGTTTACTTGAGTAGTAGCATTCCAACAGATCCACAATTTCATCTCACGCCCATTTCCGTCTTGTTCCAGTAGCCCATTTGTCATCAAGGTGCTCTGGTTCCCCAACACCTGACGCAGACCTTGTTTGGCCGGGCGACGTCTGAGCCGGCATGTTACGCAACTTAGTATCTCTCATGGTATGAGGTAGGCAGTAGCTTGAAGGGTCTTGCCTAAGGACCCAGACTGGACTCGAATGCTGCCCTCTCGGGTGATATACTGATGATTAATTGCAGCAAATCTTCAATATGAATGTGTACAATCTTTTCAACTATATGACAGAAGTCCTAAATTTCTCCACTGGTCAGCACACTGTGCAACTGAAGCACATTTGAAAGGTCCATCATTTTATATGTCCAGATATTTGAAGGGAAAATGTCCAAGCGCAGTTTGTTGCCAACGGAGAGGAGATGAATAATGGGATGTGTGTCTGTATGGCGAGATGGAGGGAGGAATAAATGTAGACCGACCTCCTACCAGGCCAGTATGGAGAGAGCTTCAGGTTCTCCTGGCTACCAGCCAGAGGTCAGAAGCTCACCGTCCTTAAACCCAAAAAAGAGTCACCTTGTTTGTTTTGAAATAAACAGGACCAGTAAATTACCAGCCTGCTAATTAAGTAGACCTTTTCAGTAATTGTATACAGAAATAAATGCAATTGTATTCACAATCTAATCTTTAAGGCAAAAATAGAGATATTGGCATTTATCTCATATATTAATAAGTTAGATCTTCCTGTATTTGATTCCATCCATCTTCAAATCAACTCTGACCATCTCCCATGTCCATGCTCAATAGAAGCATCACCAGAGCATGATGGTGCTCCCACCATGTTTGACAATAGTTATGGCGTGTTCCAGTGTTGTATAGTAACGAAGTAAAAAT
This sequence comes from Poeciliopsis gracilis, assembly GCA_911649635.1. Classification (NCBI taxonomy): domain Eukaryota; kingdom Metazoa; phylum Chordata; class Actinopteri; order Cyprinodontiformes; family Poeciliidae; genus Poeciliopsis; species Poeciliopsis gracilis. The sequence goes on from CAJVRI010000523.1 coordinate 75,828, forward strand.
ACTTCACTACTTTACTTAAGTATATTTTGGAGTGCTTCATACTTTCCTCGAGTATGAAAATTTACTTCACTACATTTCCGAACTTAATTGCATACTTTTACTCCGATGCATTTTCAATGTGTGGTTTAGTTACTCGTTACAAAAAAGCGAGAGAGAAACGCAAATGTTTTGATCACCTACTGATTGACTGCAACAAAGTCGGTAGCCGTGCATCCTATTGGTGTTCATCTCCACCAATAGGATGCACAGGTTTCGCACCTCCCCACTACGTTAAAAAGTCCAGCAAACGGTCTGATTGGTTAGTGCTCCGTTTGTGTAGGTTTGTGCCGTTAAAATGTTTGTTTGTGAAGCTTTGGTTTCCGAGATATTAAAATGATTTTTTAGCCCATCCAGAGTTCACCATCCCCGCATTTTGCTCCAAAACAAACCAAAGTGGGCTGGTTCGTTAGTGCTCCGTTTGTGCCATTAAAACAAACGCAGCAAAGTTGTTTTCAATTTGGATTTTGGCTATTCCGATATCCGGTGTGAGCGGCATCTAGCTCGAGGTTTATCCGATTCATGAACGCTAATTTCGGCCAGCCGTTCTCTAGGTCTCCCCTTCCTCAAGCGCTTGGAGTTTCACTCAGGGAGAGTCAACAAATTTTACATTCAAATTCTCCTGAGAATCTAATGGAAATAGATTTCTTGCCTTGTGACCAACTGACACAAAATTCATGACACAAAATATTGAGTATGAAGTAGTCATCCTCAATATTTTCAGTAATTGTAATCTTAAAAAAGTATATATTTTGGATGGCCTAAAAAATAATTTTTAATATCTCGGAAACCAAACCTGCACAAACGAAAATTTTAACGGCACAAACGGAGCTCTAATCAATCAGACTATTTGCTGGATTATTTGAGTAGGTGGGGTGTCAGCATCACGGAGGTCTGTTTCGCTTCTCCCATTAAACACCAAGTTAACAAAAAGCTCTCCCTCTTCAGATGCCAAATAAGCTGCATTTCCCTCCCAATTCTTTTTTCTTTTGCATAATGACCAGTTGTGTGCACCTATAGTTTGTGAAGTGGAGTAATCGTAACGGCTTTTTTTCTTCATGTTTTCTGTACTGTATTTATTTTTCTCATTTTCAGCACTGACCTTACTGAAAGGGAAAACTTAAGGCTTATAGAAACTTTGTATTTTCTGTCCTGGAGGGTACAGGACAAGAAGTTGGTTCAGTTGTAAAGCAGGTTAAGTTAACCTAAAGCAGGTCAAGTTAACCTGGTGGTTTTGGTAAAGCACCTAATTTTCTTAACTAAATGATGCTGCAGGTATATCTACTAGCAGGTTTCATTTTGCCTGCACTTGGTTGTGTACATTATTTTAAGTGTATTTAACAAGTTTACCAAAATATAAAAAATGTCATTCAAACTGCATTTGCCTTGTTTTACTTTTTACTTGTACTTTTCATTACATTACTTGAGTACATCCATTTTTACAGTACTTTCCATACTTAAGTACAAGACATTTCAGATACTTTAATACTTTAACTCAAGTAACATTTCAATCAGTGACTTTTACTTTTACCAAAGTCATATTTTGGAGCGGTACCGATACTTTTACTTGACTCCAAGATTTCAGTACTTTATGCAACACTGGCGTGTTCAGAGTGATGTCCAGTGTTAGTTCTCTGCCACATATAGCGTTTTGCATTTTGGCCAAAAGGGTTAATTTTGTTCTGGACTGACCAAAGCTGCTTCTTCCACATGTTTGCTGGTAAACTGCAAACATAACTTCTTATGGTTTTTCTTTAACAATAGCTTTCTTCTTGCAGTTCTTCTATAAAGAGCACTTTTCTGTAGTGATGACTAATTGTTGTGGTCAGATTCCCCCCTGTGAGCTCTGGATCATTTGGTCCAAAGTCAACACGAGCCTCTTGGCTGCATCTCTGATCAGAGCTCTCCTTGTTCAGCCTGGAAGATTAGGTGGATGCTTTTGTCTTGGTTGGTGTACAGTTGAGCTATATTCTTTCCATTTACAGATGATATATTGATCAGTGACATGTTCAAAAGCTTGGACAATTTTTTTCGAGCCTCAGTCTGCTTTAAACTTCTCCCTGACCTGAACGCTGTGTTTATTGGACTTCATGATGCCGTTTACTCCCTGATATTCTCTAAGATGTCACAGAGCAGGTGGGTTTCTACTGAGATTACACACAGACAGACTCTGTTTTGTCATTAACAGTCATCAGGCAACTTCTGAAGGGAATTATTTGCACTCAGAGAAAAAGGCAGCTCAATACTTTTGCACTCCACACTTTGCAGGGTTTTATAAGAAAAAAAATATTTTGAATTATGTCAATTTTACTTTATACTTCATGATTGTATACCACTTTGTGTTGCTCTTTCACATATAATTCCAATTATATGTAGATTATGATAAAGTGGTGAAATATGGAAAAGTTCAAGTTGAATACTTTTGCAAGCCGCTGTATACCATGAGGTTCCTTCTTTAAATCCCTGTGGTGAAAATAAAGAAAATTAATTTGCTACATTTGAAAAAAACAAAACAAAAACATGAAAAAAAAATAAAAAAACAACCAAACAAAAAAATGCCCCAAACAAAACGGTACCAAATTAAACAGTCTGGGAGGGAATGAGGAGGGTGTGTGTGTCTGTTGTGTGTGTGTGTGTATCAAACTCTGGCAATAGGAGGAACACCACCAGAAAGCTAGAGAGCAGGCCAGCCATTAAATGGCTATGATGGTTCACTGAACTGCTGCCAAAACAAGCCACACAAAAAATGACCAGAATGAATCTTGGGGCAAAAAGGGCAATGACAAGATCAACTGAGATCAACTGGTTTTGGATAGTTGGGGCAATGAGAGCTTGTAAAAGTGGAAAAATGCCACTCAGTGCTGGCCAGAGGCCAGGAAATAGATATAAGGACAGTGGGCCAAGCAGAGCTAAAGACTGCATGATGGGGTCACAGGAGGTAGAGTATGGTGTGTCAAGCTCAACTGTTCCACCCAAGTCTGATGGAAACATTCATGTGTGTGCAAGAGAGAAAAATGCAATTGCTCAGTGCCTGGCTTTATTGTAGCCGTTTGTTGGTCCAGTGCTTTGTGGCTGGCAGCCAAAAGGGCATCAGTGTAGCTTGTTAGTAAAATGTGGGGGGCTGCAGCCAAAACACTGCCTGTGTTTGGCCAGCTAATATAGGAGAGGTTAGAAGGCACGGAGGGTTCATTACCCAAGCAATCACTGTGCTGCCATCTGAGCCAACAAAGCTGGAGACAATGCTAATGCTATTCAGAGAAGGACCAGAGCAGGGCCTGTTTCCAGGACTGAAGAGGGTGTTAGTGTCAGGATCAGATTCAAACAATTACATGACTCAAGATGAGCAGCTAACTGAGAAGATGTGAAAAATGAAATTCACAGAAACATTTATGAAAATGAGTCAGTGAGCCATTGATGAAAATGTTCTGGGTTGTTTATCATCCAAACACTTCCAGTAACTGTCTTTCCATGATTAAATGCAGCTCATCTAACAAATGCAAATAATGCAGTCTATATATCAAAATGTCTTTGCTATATTCAATAAACTACATGCCAGCCCCCTGTGCAAAAAACCTCACATGCCATAAAGAAATATTTCAAACATGTTCTACATTGATCTTCTCATCACTGATAGCATCTTTTGGAAATGGATAAATCCAGTTTCAACTTAAAGCAATATATTTTCAATTTCATAATCTTTCATGCACATATTATTACCACTACTTAATTGTATGCACTATATTTCTGTCAGTGAAAAAGATCAAACCAATTTTGAGGATGACTCATGTTAAAGCTGGTTTATTAGTAGCAGCTGCTATCTCTGGATGATGGATGGACAAAGGATGAACTGACATGTACTGTGTTGAAGATGAAGGTAATATATCTAACCTATATCTAATATCAAATCTCTGTTAGTTAACAGAACACAGAAAACATGACTTAAAAACAGTTCAGCTTTTTTAACAGATGAACTGAAACTTTTCATTAATACAAATATCAGCATTGTGATGTGACAACTAATCCCCAAACTTCTGAGAAGACTTTTTAAAATTACTCCAATTTAGGAGTAAAAAATTAAACATGTAAAACCTAAAGAAACTTAAAACTGCAGTCAATTGTTGAAAAGTTGCAAAACTTTTTTAGGATGGTTTTATCCAACATTCTTTAAAATTATTAGTTCTTTGGTTATCAAATTACAACAATTATTTAACTTTTATTCTATTATTGCTCTCATCTGTTGTTGTTGGATAATTTGTTTTTAATGAAAAATAACATCAAACACAAAGGTATCTGTTCTATTGTATGAGTGTAGTCAAGTTGACAGGGACATTTAGAGGATTTTGCAAGAAGCGCAACCAAAATCTGATTCCATGTGCCACACAAAGAACATGGAATCAATGTGCTTCGTTTTCCACTTGAGCTCCTGCCCCTCAAAATGTCTGTGTACGCCCCTGCATGACTGACATCACAGATCTTGTGTGAAAGTATTTCCCAAGAGAGGAGCATACAGACATTTGACTCTTTCTATTTCAACAGTCTTAGGTGATTGTCCTTAGTGGTGGGTCCTGCCTGATTCTCTCTTTACTTCAGCTCACCGCACAAGCTCACCCTTTCTCTTCTTTACAGTAATTTATGCAAAAATGACAGACGACAGAACCAGGCTGCACACATAGACTATATATTCACTATGAATACATAAAGGTTTTTCTCAAGGTTTCCACATATTATTCGATTTTGTTGTGTGTGCTGTATTTATGTGTGTAGAAATGAGTGACTGTTTGGTCAAAACATCTAAAAAGAGTTACTCATGAAACAGCCAGAAGAATTAACTGGGTTACCAGCCAGCAAAGCAAAAGAAAAAAAAAAAAGATTATTTAGTCTTGGCAATGTGCTTCAGAAATCTAATGTTACGATTACATATTTTAGGTCATTTTTTTCTTGAGTAATCAGTTGATTATATTTCTGGTGAGAGTAGATCGGTGTCGACTTTTGATCAGGCCTGTTTGGTTAGCATGAAGGCTGAATACTGTGATCTTTCTGTCTTATGAATAATCTTATTCTCTATGTTAATGAGTTAAAGTGGATGATAAATTGATGTGGGGGCGGGTTCTTTATTTGCTTTAAGAATTAGTGGATTAGCTGCAAAATTAGAGTTTGATGAGAGGTTTGAAGTCTTAATTTTTCTAATTAATTCTGAGAAGAAGCTCAGCAGGGGAAGCATCCGATAATGGCTCAATGAAGTTCAATAAAAAGTTCTTCTGTCAGTGGAGAGTCAAGTTAATTATCTGTTTGTCACTTAGTAATGGAAGAATTATGTTTTTTAAGGAAAAATAATTTCATTTGTTGGATAAAAGTCAACAGAGTAAAAGTTTGGAGGGAAAAATATGACTTCAGGTCCTTAATATTTCTGCCCTGTTTTCCCCTTAACAGAATTTATAGTTCATAGTTAGTCCTAATTGTTGGAACAGTGTAGGATAAATTGTATTTTGATTTGATCTTTGTTTAGTCTGTCAGTAAAGGGTCAAAACAACAACAACAAGAGGACTTGAAAATATGGCTATTTTCAAGTCCTCTTGTTTTGCATTTTACAGTGTTTTTATGCAGAGAACATCCTCCATGGTTCTGTGTGTGCATGGCTATATTGGTTTATGTCCTAAATAGGGTATGTGAACAAAGACTATGACTCGCAAATTATGACAAATATTTAAGACAATTACATATATTTAAAAACCTTAAGGAGGTAAAATAGCTCTTGGTACTTCAAATGTAGTTTATCAGCCTTTTTGTTATTTTATGAATATTGATTATTTTGCAGGTGGAGCAGGCATTGAACCAGCAACAAGCCTATGGTGGAGGGAAGGCTGCTCCCTACTGTCTTCTATGCAGGATTAATCACCTTCCTCAGAGCCACCCTCTTCACAGCATGCAGGTTCCGTGCCACATGGTGATTCAGGTGTGGAGAACGTTCTCCACCACAAAGCGATAGAGGCTCCTCAGGGCTGAGTTCCCAAGTCCAGCTCTTCACAGCTTCCTGAGGAAGTAAAGACACTGGTGGGCCTTCCTGACCAGATGGGAGGTGCAGGTGAAGTGACTGGATATATGCACACCCAGGTGCATGTAGCTGAAGACCACCTCCACAGCAGTATTTGGACTCATCACTGTTTGTGACGTGTCCCACTACTGCATTCATCACTACATGACAGCTGGGGTGTCTTGCTGAGCAGTTAGCAGATTGAACAGGAGGGGTTTCAGCATGCAGGCCTGTGGTGAGCCAGTGCTGAGGGTTGGACTATTTTTTGAAAAAGTCACATTTTGTTGATCATGATTGATTTTCAATAGAAATAAAAAGGATAAAACATCCAAGAGGGTGAGCACTTTTTAACTGACAAACACATTTTTGGATATGTAGCTGTTGAGTTTTCTAAACAGAATGATTGTGCAAGTTTTGTGCTTACATGTTAACTGTGTTTCTATCAAGATTACTCTGGTTACAACATCAAGCTTTTACATCAACATGCTGGAACCAGAGGGGGGGCAGGAGGGAGCATGGTTTTCTCTATCACTGCTGGTCCAACAGTTAAACATGTGTAGGGCTACACCTTGGAATACGACCTGTCATCCAAGCTAACCAAAAGCTTCAAACAGAACATGTGGAGGAAATTCTCTACTGCTCTGAGGACAGACCCTGGAGCAGCGCAGATGAGGTCGGAGTCAAGGCAGTGGAGGTCATGATTGGTAGGAGAGAGGCAAAAAGAGCAGGTTATAGCTCGTCACAGTTTGTATGTTTGGAGTGGACATGGAGGCACAAGGCTATGGTGAGGGCTTCTTTTCAGTCTGTCTGTCCTAACAACAGACAGCTGTTAGCATCCTCATACCACACAGCCAAAGAGATAAACAGGGCTCAGCTTTGGACTTAGCAGAAATAAACAAAGGGAAGTAAAATGAGACTCAAATGAATTCTGAATTCAATTGAAGAGAACACAAAGTTATAAATCAAAGGCTCTTAGCTAAATTTTTTTTTTAACCTTTCCAATAGGTTATTGAATTTTGGTCGTCGGGGGATTGTATTATATTGTAACCAACAGGCGTGTAAACAGTCATATTAGACTGCATGGTGATAAAGGTCAGAGAGCATCTGGAGGATGGATGCAAAATGTCAAAGCAGAGTTTTACACAAAGAATATAGAAATAGAATAGAATTAGAATAGAATTCAACTTTATTGTCATTGCACTGTCACATGTACAAGCAACGAAATGTAGTTTGCATCTATCCAGAAGTGCTATACATGATATAAATATTTATAAACAGGTGTATGAAGATATAAGGAATATGAGTCCTTTGAGGCAAGAAAAGATTGGAAGATAAGTCAAGATATATTCAATAAAACAATTACAGAAGGATGACTTTGTTTGAGCTGACTGTGATGTTTAGCAAATTAGTATAATTTTAGAGATGACACAGTAATGTGTATATTTTAAAAGGCGTTAACAGGAAGCCTCATTACTTTGTGTAAGATCTACTTCATACATAATGATATACCAGTATTTCAGAAACTAGAACCAGTGAACACTGGCTTTCTTCCTTCTCCAGAAGCTGAAGCAGAGTTCACCCTCTATTTTGAATTTTAAAATAAACCTATCAGGGGAACTTGACTTACTTTGGTGAGAAAAATTTCTTATTAAATTATACACCTTTAAATCATTCTTTGCACTGTTTTCTAAACTGTCATTTATAATTTTCACTTGTACAGTTTAGCAGTGAATTGCAGCTCAAAACAAGTGCATTAAAAACCGTACAGTATTGGCAGTACCAGGTCAAACTATTCATTTGATTTGGCAGCAGCTTACACTGATTCTTTATTCATTTAAAAGTGTATTTACACCAGAAAGGTTCTTTGTTCTACTTCATTTGGTCTGGACCTAAAGCAGACTTTCTTTTTTATTTGTGCAGATTTATTTCACATTATGCTTTTTGCCAGCAGATTTTAATTTGTAAAAAAGTCACTTGGTGATGATAATTACTCCCACTGGACAGAAATGACAGGGCGTGGGATAAATCAGAGACCTGGTAAAAAAAAAAGTCCTGGTTGCTGAAACTGTGTTGTACACATCTTTTGTTGTCTTTTCTATGTGCGATACCACTTTGAATGTCAAGAGCAGTTCATTTAACACAAGTTTCACAATGTGATATTTCTAACTTTGGAAAGGTGTTGGTCTGCTAACTGAATGAGTGGAGCAGGTCTATGTGTTCTAACATGCTGGTAGGAGTATTGCTAAGCAAAAAACAAAGGATAAGGTAAAATTTCAACCCAATCAGCTACATACAGAAGCCATATTAGCAACACTGAAGGACTCATTTTTATCAGAATGCACAGCAATGGTGGCTCATGAAGTTCAAATAGGTGTGTATATTTCCAAGAGTTTCTCAGGCTTGAGCCCAGTCTGTATTCATAACAGAAGCAAACCACATCAGTGTTGGCATTTCTTTTTTCATCTCCTGACACTTCTGTGAGTTCTCCTCTAGACAGCATCAGGGAGCATGGTTGCTGAGGTCAGTCTCTGCGGAGTGTTTTTGCTCGACACCAGAGGGTTAGCTAATGTGGCAACTTCTAGCCATTAGAGTTCTTAGGGTTTTTCTGCTTGAATTATCTTGGAGATCAACCTCCTCTGTTTTTCCCACCACAAGGATTCATCCATCCATCCATCTATCTTCTGCCGCTTATCCGGGGTCGGGTCGCGGGGGTAGCAGCTTAAGAAGGGAGGCCCAGACTTCCCTCTCCCCAGCCACTTCCTCCAGGTCCTCCGGGGGAATCCCGAGGCGTTCCCAAGCCAGCCGAGAGACGTAGTCCCTCCAGCGTGTCCTGGGTCTTCCCGGGGCCTCCTCCCAGTGGGAGGGGGCCCGAAACACCTCACCAGGGAGGCGTCCAGGAGGCATCCTGACCAGATGCCCGAGCCACCTCAACTGGCTCCTCTCGATGTGGAGGAGCAGCGGCTCTACTCTGAGTCCCTCCCGGATGACCGAGCTTCTCACCCTATCTCTAAGGGAGAGCCCAGCCACCCTACGGAGAAAACCCATTTCGGCCTCTTGTATTCGCGATCTCGTTCTTTCGGTCATTACCCAAAGCTCATGACCGTACATGAAGGTAGGAACGTAGATCGACCGGTAAATTGAGAGCTTCGCTTTTTGACTCAGCTCTCTCTTCACCACGACGGACCGGTAGAGCGCCCGTTTCACGGCGGACGCTGCACCAATCCGCCTGTCGATCTCACGCTCCCTTCTTCCCTCATTCGTGAACAAGATCCCGAGATACTTGAACTCCTCCACTTGGGGCAGGACATCTCCCTCGACCCGGAGAAGGCACTCTACCCTTTTCCGACTCAAGACCATGGTCTCAGACTTGGAGGCACTGATCCTCATCCCGGCCGCTTCACACTCGGCTGCGAACCGCTCCAGCGAGAGCTGCAGATCACGTCATGAAGCCAATAGGACCACATCATCCGCAAAAAGCAGAGATGCAATCCTAAGGCCACCAAAACGGATCCCCTCAACACCCTGGCTGCGCCTAGAAATTCTGTCCATAAAAGTAATGAACAGAATCGGTGACAAAGGGCAGCCCTGGTGGAGTCCAACCCTCACTGGGAACGAGCCCGACTTATTGCCGGCAATGCGGACCAGACTCTGACACCGGTCATACAGGGACCTGACAGCCCCGTATCAAAGGGCCCGGTACCCCCATACTCCCGGAGAACCCCCACAGGGCACCCCGAGGGACACGGTCGAACGCCTTCTCCAAGTCCACAAAGCACATGTAGACCGGTTGGGCGAACTCCCATGCACCCTCCAGGACCCTGCTGAGGGTGTAGAGCTGGTCCAGTGTTCCACGACCAGGACGAAAACCACACTGCTCTTCCAAAATCCGAGGTTCGACTATCCGACGGACCCTCCTCTCCAGTACCCCCTGAATAGACCTTGCCAGGGAGGCTTAAGAGTGTGATCCCTCTATAATTGGAGCACACTCTCCGATCCCCCTTTTTAAACAGGGGGACCACCACCCCAGTCTGCCAATCCAGGGGAACTGCCCCCGATGTCCATGCGATACTGCAGAGTCGCGTTAACCAACACAACCCTACAACATCCAGAGCCTTGAGATACTCGGGCGAATCTCATCCACCCCCGGGGCCCGGCCACCGAGGAGCTTTTTAACTACCTCGGCGACCTCGTCCCCAGAGATTGGAGAGCCCAACCCAAAGTCCTCAGGCTCAGCTTCCTCAATGGAAGGCATGTTGGTGGGATTGAGGAGGTCTTCGAAGTACTCCGCCCACCGACCCACAACGTCCCGAGTCGAGGTCAGCAGCACACCACCCCCACTGTAAACAGTGTTGGTGCTACACTGCTTCCCCCCTCCTGAGACGCCGGATGGTGGACCAGAATCGCCTCGAAGCCATACGGAAGTCTTTCTCCATGGTCTCTCCGAACTCCTCCCACGCCCGAGTTTTTGCCTCAGCAACCACCAGAGCCGCAAGCCGCTTCGCCCGCCGGTACCCATCAGCCGCTTCCGGAGTCCCACAGGCCAAAAAGGCCCGATAGGACTCCTTCTTCAGCCTGACAGCATCCCTCACCGAAGGTGTCCACCAACGGGTTCGAGGGTTGCCACCACGACAGGCACCGACAACCTTGCGACCGCAGCTCCGATGAGCCGCCTCGACAATGGAGGCACGGAACATGGTCCACTCAGACTCAATGTCCCCCGCCTCCCCCGGGACGTGTTTGAAGCTCTGCCGGAGATGGGAGTTAAAGCTCCGTCTCACAGGGGACCCCGCCAGACGTTCCCAGCAGACCCTCACAACACGTTTGGGCCTGCCAGGTCTGACCAGCATCCTCCCCCACCACCGGAGCCAACTCACCACCAGGTAATGGTCAGTGGACAACTCCACACCTCTCTTCACCCGAGTGTCCAAGACATATGGCCGCAGATCCGAACGAAACGATGACAAAATCGATCATCGAACTGTGGCCTAGGGTGTCCTCTTGCCAAGTGCACATATGGACACCCTTATGCCTGAACATGCTGTTCGTTATGGACAATCCGTGGCGAGCACAGAAGTCCAGCAACAGAACACCACTCGAGTTCAGATCGGAGGGAGCGTTCCTCCCAACCACGCCCCTCCAGGTCTCACTGTCATTGCCCACGTGAGCGTTGAAGTCCCCCAGCAAAACGAGGGAGTCCCCAGGAGGGGCACTCTCCAGTACCCTCTCCAAGGACTCCAAAAAGGGTGGGTAGGCTGAGCTGTCATTTGGCCCGTAAGCACAAACAACAGTCAGAACCCGTCCCCCCACCCGTAGGCGGAGGGAGGCTACCCTCTCGTTCACCGGGGTGAACCCCAGCGTACAGGCGCCAAGATGGGGAGCAACAAGTATGCCCACCCCCCGCTCGACGCCTCTCACCGTGGGCAACTCCAGAGTGGAAGTACATCCAGCCCCTCTCAAGGAGACTGGTTCCAGAACCAGAGCCATGTGTCGAGGTGAGACCGACTATTTCTAGCCGGAACCTCTCAGCCTCACACACCAGCTCAGGCTCCTTCCCCACCAGAGAGGTGACATTCCACATCCCAAGAGCCAGTTTCTGTAGCTGAGGATCGGACCGCCAGGACCCCTCCCTCGGCCACCACCCATTACACAATGCACCCGGCCCCTGTGGCCCTTCCCATAGGTGGTGAGCCCATTGGAAGAGGGACCCTTGTTTCCTCTTCGGGCTTCGGGCAAGGATTCCCAGATGAAACCCTGGATGTCTCTCCAGATCGCTCAGCAGCTCAGTCAGTAACCTGTAAACTTTCGGCTACTCCTCAGTTCACTCCAATTCTGGCTGGTAGCCTAAACCTCCTCTAAACCAGCTCCCCCGGAGTGACGTTCCAACCTGTTCCGCCCTCCACCGTGTTCCCAGCCATCAAAACAAGCAAACCCTCTCTGTACCATTCATCAGTCTCCTGTCATTGATCCTCAATGGAGATTTCACAATTAGAAATAAATCTTTAATACTTTCCTGGTCTCCTGTGAGTGTGTCTGCATATGGTTCATCCATCCATCCATCCATTTTCCGTCACCCTTCTCCCTAACGGGGTTGGGAGGTGCTGGTGCCTATCTCCAGCTGCGTTCCAGGCGAGAGGCGGGGTACCCCCTGGACAGGTCGCCAGTCTGTCGCAGGGCAACACAAAGACAAACAGGACAAACAACCATACACACACACACTCACACCTAGGGAGAATTTGGGAAGGCCAATTAACCTGACAGTCATGTTTTTGGACTGTGGGAGGAAGCTGGAGAACCCGGAGAGAACCCACACACGCACAGGGAGAACATGTAAACTCCGTGCAGAAAGACCCCGGGTCGGGAATCGAACTCAGGACCTTCTTGCTGCAAGGCAACAGCGCTACCCACTGCGCCACTGTGCAGCTGCATATGGTTCAAACAAATACCAAAAAACATGACAAAGAGTTCTTTTAGAAGTGTAAAGGCTTAGAAGCAGACTAGGACCCACCTCAAAAAGTGGGTTTGGGTTTGGTCACATCAAGGGTCATTCAAGTTCATTCACACCAGCACAAATAATCTGGATGAATGGGTGAAGCCAAGTCTGGTCCATTTAAAATGAAGATTAAGCTAAGATTGCATGTCTTTAGCATTTCTTGCTCTTATATATGAAACATTGTGGTGAATGACACTCTTATTTCTGTTGGACTATGGTCAGGATACTGGACTAGCAGCTCAAAGTTAATTTTGTTGGTCTGTAATGGAGGCAGACCAACAAAATTGATATGGTACTGCTCTACCACACCTTTACCTCAGTTACTGCTGTGGCAGAGGTTGAGTTAATTAAATGGCTGGGAGTAAGTAGCAGCATGCTGCATTTAATGTATTCACACTGACTTATCCCTGCCTAGTATAAATAACACATGCTGTTTCTCATAATGAAATGAGAAACATCGCCATGTTTCTCATTCCATGAGAATAAGAAACATTCTCATGGAATGAGAATGAGCACATTCTCACCATGTGCTGCCACCAGCACATGGTGCAGCACATTGTGTTGTGGCTTGAACACAGAGTGTAAAGGCTGACAAACGAATGGCTTGTTTTCAGTGTTTTTTAATTCTAATAGTACACGCAGGTAACTGTTGACCTTTGTTCAGTTTCTTCTATGTAGCATTTGTTTTAACTGTCATTTTAAAATGACAAATATAATGGCAGATTTTTAAATTTTGACCCTCAAGTAGGAAAAACAAGGCAGAATTGTGTGATTTTTTTTTTTTAAGTAAAAATGAAATTCTTTTTAGATAATGTCCAGGTGATGATAATTTCTCCGAAGAAAAAGAGAGAAAAATTAATAGATGTTATAAAATAAATCATACAGAATATTTCACTGAGAGATTGAAACTACCACATGAAGTCAACAATAAATAATCCTCTTTAATCCAAAGTGAGACAGATTAGGCAGGAGCAGCGTGTGCAACTGCGCCCCCCAGAGGTGGTCTGCAGCTCAGTGGAAAACACCAAAAACAATCCAGTTCAACTTCAGATCCTTAAACTGAGCAGAATATTATTTTCTGCACTGCTTTAAGATGGTAGCTCTCCAATATTATTAGGTAATGGAAATATGATGATCAATAAATGGAAGTACCTATTTTATTCTAATTTCCAGAAAGAAAAGCAAAACAAGCTGCAGTTAGATCTAGTGCATTCATCCTAAAATAAAGGCAACTGGATTAACAGAATTAACTGACAGAACAAAACACAGCTTTTATTTTAAACATTATCCTTTAATTCAATATTTCAGTAACAGAATATCATCAGTCTGCATATCATTAGCTGCATTACATATGTGTGCAAATCTTTGTGATATTCTGCTGATGTAGAAAAACAATTTGTGTTGTTTCCATTAAATAAGAAATTTAATTTAAATCACTTTGTGAATGAGATTGTTTACACAATAGGTCATTAAAAATCATTAGTGTGACAGAGGTAAACAGCTACATTAGATATATTCATCAGAGGAGCCGTCACCGTCTAAATTCAGATGTTGGAGTGTCAAAGGGCCTTATACTTCAGAGTGGCTACATATGTGCCGTTTTTGGGAAATTGAAGTTGCTATTTTAAAGAGGAGCCATGGATTCAACATGTTAGAATGACACACAACTTTTTATGAACTGTTGTGCTGTCTGTGAGAGCTCTGGTGGAGCCAACAGCTCATTCTCTGGAAAAAAAAATAATACATTGAAAATTGCAAAAAGACTACTTCCTGTTGTCTTCCCCATTACAACGGGAATAAACTGTTCTGGACTCCAGTTTATTCCCAGACCTGTCATCAATATTCAAAATTCATAATAAAATATTGTTTACTTGTCTCCTGAGAGTGTGTGTGCATGGGGTTCAGAAAACTTAACACCGTTATGGCAACTTTACCTTCTAGGATATTATTTGCTTTAAATAATTATTATTTCTACCAAACTAAGGATTTGTCTGTAAGGATTCAGATTCATATTGGAGGGGTATATGGCTGTATGTAGTATTATTCTTTATTTTGTAGAGAAGAGTTTTCTTATTAATTGCAGGGTAAAATAGCAATTGGCTAACCTTGATAAGCCAACAATAATGGTTATCTTTAAGGGTCTGAGCATATTTTCTGCTTTCTCATCAAGATGCTCAGGTAAGGTAAGGTGAAAACAAACTGCTAATATCACCTTGCTGGTCAGTTGATAAGATGTTTCTCCTAATATCCTGTGTTTATTTTTTACTAACCATGGTGCTGTACTAAAAGTACTAAAGTAAATAAAGTGCAATTTAGTGTAATTTGTTCAAATGTCATAGCCTAAGAAGTTATGTGGTTCATTTAACTGTAACTTTGCAAACCTGCATTGTTTTAAAGCGATACTGACATTTTCAGAGAAACCCTTACTTGTTCAGTCCTTCATTGTATTAAAACAATGTTCTGTCCAAACTCCTGCTTTCATAGAAGACTCACACACAGTAATGATCAATTCATTAAATGCTGCACTAGGCTGCTACTTAACATCTAAACAGTTATTTAAACAAACAAAGTGATTGATTAGGCCTGAGCAGCGAAAGTGCTGAGAAGGTAAGTGTTTTGATCTTATTGGGATCTGTCTCAACACCATTCTGGGATACTACATGCCCAAGATACTTCACAGATGTTTGAAAAAATATACATTTCTCGACTGACAATTTCAACCCAAAGTGTTTAAGTTTGTTGACAACTTTCATCAGGCGTTCTTCATGTTCCTCCCAGGTTGGTGCAAAAATGATCAAATCATCAATGAAAATTAAAACTTCTTTTAGATTTAATTCTCCCATGCATCTTTCCATCAACCGTTGGAATGTGCTTAGGGCGTTAGTGTTCCCAAAACCACAATGGACAGACAAAGGCAGTTTTGGATTTATCCTTTTCCTCCATCTCAATCTCGTAATAACCAGACTTGAGGTCTAACACATTCAACCACTTTGATCCAAAAAGGGCAGAGAATGTGTCTTCGAGCTTTGGTAGCGCATACGCGTCCTTTGTTGTTTAGAGATTTAGCTTTCTATAGTCAACACGTACACTGCCGTTGTTCTTGCGTACAATCACAATTGGAGAAGCAAATGGCGAATCAGACTCTCATATAACTCCTTAATCAAAAAGTTCTTGCAAGTGCTTTCTTACAGAGTCGACATCCTGAGGGTGGATTGGTCGAGGTCTTTGTTTAAAAGGAGTGGGATCAGACAACTTGATTTGATGTTTAACTTTGTCTGCCCAGCTAAATTCCATGTCATGCTTTGCAAACACCTCAGGATTACTGTTGAGTTTTTGAATGATTCACTGCTTCCATTCTGGAGATAAAGGTGAGTTTCCAAAGTTCTACTGTGGTTGGCATGGTTGTAGTGACTCTGAAGACTGGATTGAATTCTGGACTTTTGCCTCTTGTGAGATCACATTCTGGAAAGTACTGATTTCTGCTACGATTGCTTGTGTTGGAATGTGAATCTGATGGTCAGATTCATTGCTTACCACAACTGGCAGATGACAAGACTGATGTTGAGGCAACTTAATGAGGCAGGTTTTTACCATGAGCCCACCAGGGATGGCATAGGAATTCAGATGTTCCAAGAGAACTTGTTTTTCATCTTGCAATAATCTTGCAGCCAAGCAACCTTCTATTACTGTGGTTTGGCCAGCAGTGATGAGGCTAATTAGACTGCAGGGTGACAGTTGCAGTACAGTCATTCAACATGTGGGCATAGCGGTGTTGGAGGATTTTATACACTGCTATATAACCAGATATATAAGGTTGAAATGACTGGTCAGGATGAGTATCAAAATGTTTGCTGTTAGCAACATCTAAGGTGTTAGTGCCAAAGAGAATCAGATATTGAGATGGTTTAATATCAAGCACTACAAGAGCAAGTATGTCGACTTCAACAGGTAAACCGAAAAGTTCAGGCGGGAAGGTTATGTTGACCTCTACATATCCCAGGTAAGGCAATGTTTGTCCATTTGCTCCTTCTATTTCCAAGAGGTTGTTTATTGGTTTAATTTCATGATCCTTGAGGTAAGTATTGTAGAAAGAGTAGGCGATACTAGAAACCTGTGAGCTGGAATCAAGGATGCAGTTGAACTGATCTCCTTTTATTTGAACTTGACCTGTGCTCTTTGTGTCGACAAGACCTTGTGGCAGTGTTCTTATCTTGGGTTCTTTGGGACTGTTTCTATACACAGCTTCTGTATGTCCCACAACAGAAACTGTTTCTAGTTTAATGATTTTGAATTCTTGGCATCCCATCCTTGCTGCTTTTGGCGTAATAGTTTCTTTTTCTGCTCAACCAGACTGCGATTTGCTTTATTTGTGCAGTAGGAGGAAAGGTGGCCATCTTCTTCACAGTTAAAACAGTTCCAAGGGTTGGGCTTAGTTTTTATCTGAGGTGAAGGAGATTATGATTTGTTCTGTCTTGACATGGACTTGAATTCAGCTGGACTGAATTCTGGACAGAAGTTGAGATATTTGCTGCTGTAATTTCTGAAGTTGTTTTTTCATTTCTTTCAGCTCTTCATTGGACATAGAATGTCCATAAGGACAGGCACTTTGGGACTGGATGTGAAATTTCTGTTTTGATATGCCAATGTGCTTTTTCATAAGTTATTCTTTAGCATGCTGTCTGTCTTCTTCTGTCCTCAGTAGCACCAACAACTCAGAAAAAGATGGTGAGTTATCTTTCTTTTGTTCCAGCTGTAACTTCGTTATGACAGTTTTGTCCCAACACCTACAACAAAACTGTTTCAGTAGATGTTTATTAATGTTTCGCTTTAACGTTACACAAAATACATTTTTTATTGTTTTATTTATTTTGAGTATTTTACTCAAGATTTTTCTCCCAAAACTGAAATAAATGTTTAAAATTTAAATAAGAAACCCAGAAAATATCCACACCCACAGGCTCCTGGCTAGCTTGCCACATGTAATGCTAGTTAGGGCTAAGCGCCTGACTACGGCCAAATATGGTAATATGGTAATTAGAAAGATTCGGCTGAGGAGCCTGTATGTGAATAAACACCATTAAACAGAAAGTAAAGTTATTGTATTTGAATGTACATTTTTTTTATATATTTATGAAGGTATTGAATAATAATAATAATAATTACAATTATTATTATTATTATTTTTATTATTATGTTTTCTTATAATATAAGCAATAAACACAACAAGAAAAAACACAATAACAAAGAAATAAATAAATCCCAATGACACCCAAGAATTTTTCTTTCTTTTATTAAAGTCCTTTTTTGTTGTTTGTAGAGTGATTAATTATTCACCAAACAATAATCCAACTGGTTTTAGTTCATGATTCAAGGGAAAATAATGTTGTGCTTTTTTTTATTTCTTACAATAAAAAAAACAAACACAGGTCCGGGAAAAATGAAGTAGTTTGGTTGAGTTACATCCTACCGCCAAGCTGCGGTGATCCAATATCTCACTATTTTGAAGCAGGGGGAGGGGACTGAAGTAAATTAATTGAGTTAAATACTATTTCAAAAACATTGAATTGGTTTCTTTTTTTGTTGCGCCACTACAAAGAAACCAACCAACTGCAGAGTTCTGTTGGCTGTTCAAAAAATCAGATAAAAAAAAATACATAAAAATTTTCCTGAAGGACAAAATCAAAGGGCTTATTTAACGCTTTAAGAACATATCTTTAATTCGGCCACATGATTAACAAGAGAATGATTTTCTTTAGTCGACAAAACCATTTTAAAATGCTAATACCTAAATTTTAAGCAAACGTGTTGCCACCGAGTTTTTACTTTTAAAAAAACAAAAGAGAATGAACAACTCACCGTCGAGTGGTTGTCATAAATACACCCAATGTAATGCTTCGGCTGGTTTCATTTGAGTCGATTTAGCAATGTTCTTCAGCGTTTCAGGAAAACGGCAACACACGCCGCCAGCCACAGCGACAGCAGCATCTGTCATCCAGGGAGATCCAAGTCCACCCTACCTGGAACTTAAAATGTGCTGCTCCGTTTGACCCGCCAAAATAAAATACATATTGATTATTTTGTGCAGGTTACAAAGGCTTATTGTAATCACGGTGTTTATTAATATTTTTCTTCACCCCAAATTAATTGGCTTTTTGGAGGTCTAAACATATATTAAAACTGACAAAACTGGGCAGGCCCTCAAGGCCTCTGTGAAAATTGAAGGCTATTTGGAAGATTTGCTAAATGCTTTCTTGTGGAGTGATGTGGAAACGGCATGAGAACATTGATGACGGTAAAGAGGTGATGGTGCCGAAGTTCCTGCAGTCGCCATGAAGTCGGAGTGGCACAGTGCAAGGCTGCTGGAAGATTTTATTTGTTTTGTATCCTGATATCTTTGCATGTGCGTCCAAACATTGCATAAGTACTGGTATTAGTGTCAGTGGATGTTTAGTAAAAAGCACAGCATCATCTGCAAAAAGGGCAGTTTTGTGGATTGTTCTCGCACCATCTGTTATTCCTTGAATCAGTAAATTTTGTGGTATAGTCCTTACTAATGGCTCAAAGCATAGACTGAATAGAACAGATAACAATAAATCTCCCAGTCTTCCTCCTCTTTAAAAAAAAAATAAAAAGAGTATGTTCTAAGAATATCCAATCTACTGTGTTGAATTTTTTTTTCTCCATCTAGACTGAGCAGGAAAGATGCTTCTTTGTCTCTTCCTAATATTGAATGGAGATTTAAAGTTCTTTTCACATTGTTTATACATTGACAATAAATCCCATCTGATCTGGCTTAATTAACATTTTTTATGTGCTTCTGTATCCCAGGCACTAAAACATAAGTTAATATTTTGTAATAAGCATAATCGCTTCTGACCAATCAGGCACATTTCTTGAATCTAATACTTAATTACATTACGTTTACATAATACTAACGTTTACATGATACTAATTCTTACACCCCTTTAGCTTAGCTAAAAGGGTGTAAGAACCAGCTGCTAAAAAAATATTATTCAGAAGTTATCCTTTGGTGTGAAATACCTTTTAATATATGAAAAAACATTTCCTTTTTCTTGATTGCTTTTGATTACTTTTCTTGATTGGCAAAAAAGTTACTCTGAATTATAAGTTATTGTAAAAGAGGTTCAGTATTTTGAATGCTTTGCAGCCTTTGTGGTAGGGCTGGTAGTTGGTAAATTTCTCACCAAGTGATACAAGCCTTAATGTATCTTGATGGTTACCCTATAGCTCAAATAACAGTATAACTTTTGGATCATTATATAATGTAAATGGATTAGCGAATGGGCAATTTTCCACTCTGTCCTATCCACAACCCCACTCACGTCCTCAACACACGCACAAATCCTTTTACCAGTGACCCTGCTGTGACTCTGTCTGCTCATAATAAAATGCAAAAGCTAAAAGCTGCCTGTATGAACAGCTATGATAATGACATATTTTACAGCAACCTGGTGATGGGATGGGAAGTCAATTCATCAACAAATGAGACACAGAACACTGTGTTTCATGTTAAACAGTCACTTAACAAGCTGACACTCATAGCAGCCTCCAGCTTGTCTCCATGGCAACCCTACGAGGGTTGTTGGCACAGTGATTGTTGGAGCCTGTGAAATGCCGGCCAGGTGTGAAATTACCTCAGCGCCCAGTGCCACATGGAGCATGAAAAGTGTTTAGCAAAGGCAATGTGGCTAAAAAGTGTTTAGCAAAGGCAATGTGGCTAAAGGGAAGACATCACCACCTCCTCATCAACCTCCACTACCATCCCTTCACCACACACCCACTCAAACAAGTACATTTCCACCAGAGTAGGATTTTTAGTGGACATTCCAAAGACAAGTTGGAATTGGATGTAGGCATGGTTGTTTTGAGTAGTGGGAAGACTTTTCAACAGAGAAATGATTGAACTGACGTCTTCATTCTGCTGCTCTGTTAGCTTATTGCAGCGCTGGGTTTTGTTGTTTCACTCATTCACCAGTAAGACAAAAAATGACACATCTGATATATCCTACTGTTTTCTGTTCACATTAAACTTCCCATGTTCACACTGTAGTCTCACCAATAACTGCTTTGTTTACAGTGTAAACAGTATAAATATATGGGATAATATTGCATTAAAAAGAAACCACAAAGTCTCAAAAGTGTCTCTCAGATTAAAGCTGTAGCACGCAACTTTTAGAAAAATATGCTAAAATCGTTGCTGTGTCACACAATAGAGATTAACAGCACTAAGACCCTCCTCCTGGTTCTGATTGGCTTTGATTACACACAGTAGGCAATTTTCAGCTTGAATTATTTTCAGCTTGATCAGCCCTGACAAGTGAAAATCAAAAGTGTGATGTTTTTGCAGTCAGTGAACCCAACATACCCAGGAGCTACCAAGCACTACTTCTGAATGGATGCTGATAACAATGATGATTAACAAAGTACAACAAAGTTTCTTGTTTTATAAGTTGTTGCACTCAGCCTCTGTGTGTCATGGAACATGACCCTGTTTCACAGCAACGGCTCCCTGGCGCACACAGCTCATTGCTGGTAGGCTTGAAATTAACTGCACAATTCTGTTTTCATATCTTCTGATATTATTATTATTATATTTTTTAAAGAAATTGTAATACACTAAAACAGTGATGATATGCCAGATCTTTAAGACAAATGGAAATCAGAGTTTAGCCACAAAGTTCTCTCCTGTGAGAACTTTGTGTGAGTCCCTGTCTAGGGCTGCACCGAAAACCCCAATATTATGGTGGCATTAATACTTATTATTAAATTAAGAAATACTTGCGTTCTCTCAATAAGAAAAAGACTAAATACATTTATTAATTTTCTATGAAATTACTTTTTTGGATCCTTCCTACTTCTTTTCTTTAACTCCCCTGTTCAGAAGTCATATGAGAAACCATGATTCCCTCTAAAGAGTCCAAAGAGACTAGACATCATATCCCAGACATCTGAGTAGCTCATCTGAGCTAAGAAATAATATGAATATTTATTCATATTCCTGTTGGTACCGACCAAATGTCTCATTTTCACAGAAGTGAGATGTTTGGAAAAATAATGAAAAGCAGGTGTTAGTGACATGCAAAGGACAAAACTGGACAAAGGAATCCAACTCTGCATGAAATTCTTTCACCAAAATACAACAGAAATCACCCATCCATCCATCCATCCATCCATCCATCCATCATCCATCATCCATCCATCCATCCATCCCATAACCCAGAATTCCCATAAATGAATAAAAAATTGTACAGAAAAATGTTACTATTTATTCAAGGAGAGTAAAATACATAAAAAATCTGTTAAGTTGCTTAGTTTCATTAAAAGTTTTATTACAATGAAAGTTTTAGCAGAGATGCTACACACACAAAAAATGTTTTTAGTCTAAATGCAATCCACTTCATTGCAATAGATTTCTGGTTAAATCCAAGTAAATCACCCCCACAAACATGAGGCTCAGGAAGCTAAAAAAACCTACAACTGCAAGAAACCTATCAGAGACCAGACAACTCCAAAAGGGTTCCCCAGGCTCTACATGTCTGGGTTCTATGTGGGATGGACGGACTAAATGAATTCAATTTGAAATGAGGCTGTAACATAACTGATTGTTGCTGAGGCAGTGCTGAAAAATCTTCCAAATGTGTTGCAGGTGGTTTTAAGAAATCAAAAGCAGATCTCAGCTTTTAAAATCAGCTAGAGTAGACAGCTGGCTGATTACTGACTCATGTAAACTGAGTGACAAATCTAAGCACAATGTGCTGAAATGTCAAAGCTTTCATCAAACTGATGGAGGTCAAAGTAATCCTTTCTCTTGGTGAGCGGTGATTAGAGCAGGAAGAAAGCAGAGAACCTCCACTACATTTATCAGCAGAAGGTCAGATCACAATGCTCTCTTCATGACATCTAAATTACATGCCGTTCACTTCCCAGTCAACTCCAACAACAGGATTTACAATGAGAAGCAGCAAAACAAGGAGAAACATGACAAGACTTAACACACAATCAGACAGCAGTAGGCATAGATTTGGATCTAATTCTGTTTGCCTCTAATTTTCTGGAGAGGATAGAATTACCCCAACAGTTATATTTCTAACCTGGTTTGTCTGGACAAAAGGGAGCAAAGTTGTTACTTGTATGTATTCTCTGTTTTTCATTTGAAATTTTAAAACCAATCACATACTAACTATATAATAATCTTATAACATATTTTTATTATACAATTATTTTTTGAGCCAAAAACACAAATCTGCCAATAGATATTAGGAGATTATAAAATTAAAGCTTTATATCTCTAAAACATATAATCATTTCAATTAGTGTTTGCAAATTATTTTCTCTCAATTTAAAAAACAACAACAAAAGATTACATTTTTTTGGAAATTGATTTTTTTTGCAGTTTTTATGCATTTTACTTTACAAAATGAAATCTAGTCGTGCTCATAATTATTAACTAAATATGAGCACACTATTCTCAGTGATGCCTGTAAAACCCTATAGGGAATAATAATTGGATCAAATCATAACATCGACCATAGATGTTATTATTTCATCTATGGTAGAATAGCTAATCAATGTAAAGTTAATTTGTGAATTCATACAGTAGAATATGCTGGAATTTAGACAGCAGGTAGTCACATAATTCAACTGTTTTATCCAGTCATTAGATAGAAAATTATTGATGAATCCCTATCCTCCCCTCCTTAATAGAGTTTTAAAAAACTTCAAATGTTTTATTTCTATGTAAAAAATAATTGTATTTTAGCATGAAGCCTGTATATGTGTAATTTTTGTGGAGTAGCGAAAACATGCATTAAGTTGAAATAAAAGAAAGCTGTTTGTTGTGTTATTATATTCTAGAACCAAGTAGTATGGTTCTAGAATATAATAAATGAAAAATTTTCCTAGCAGGTGAGGGTGCACATATCACATCCACCAGAGATGTGTCCAATGTAACATTCTAAATATGCCAATGACAAGTGTCATGCAATCACACCGTGCTAAAATTTCTGCATTTTTAGGACCAGATTTTCTCTCTAAAGGCCAAAACAGTAGATGCTCTTTGTTAGAATAATTATGTTTTGTTATTCTTACATTTGTAGTTTTAATAGATTGAGTATTCTTCACATCCCTGAGAAAAGGAACTTGCTAGACTCTGGAGCTGCAGCTGCAGCTGCGTATAGACCTTGGAGCTCCAGTCCATTTCTTATCTTTGGGATACTCCTTAGACTGCCTCCCTCCACATTCCTTTCCTGCTATGCTTTGTAATAAAGGATCAGTTCTGATGCAGAAAGTCAGAACACATGGCAGACACCTTGAGGAACTGGTCTGCTGTGCCTTCTCCTTTTGCAAAAGACTTGCTTAAAAACTCAAATGTTGTCTGAGGTTCTCTTTTCATGTAGGTTCAGAAAATACCTATCACTCTTGTCCAGTCAGAGCAACCTTTTGCTTAACATAGAGAAAATGTTCATGTTCATGATGGTGGACTTCAGGATGGATCCCATAGGCCATAGGTTCATGCCACTATGGCCACACTGGCTCATCTGGGACTGCATGCATGTTCATATGGCAGCATTAAGGGGTCAGGACCACTGGCGATCAGGGGGGCATCCTCCGTTGATGAGATGTTGGGAACTGTGCATCTCTCCCTGTGCCGCTTGGCTTCGGGGCTTCTGGTCCTCCGCCTGGTGTACAGCTATTAGTGGACATGCCTGGTGTCTGTATGCCTGGTGTCTGTCTGTCTGTTCCTGGCTGCACCTTCGCATGTAGTACTGCAAAGTTTCTACTCTTCCCATGGAACCACTGTCCTTTAACTGTGTTGTAAAAATAATGTGTGGTACCATGCCTTCTGGTTACTAGATCACTAAACACCAAAATTATCTGCCCTGAGTTTCCAGCATCTACATCTTACTAAACTCTTCCCATTGCTTTGGTTTGGCTTGGCCTGAAAAGGTACCACGGGTCCATATATTTACAATCATATATTTTAATATCCAACTATTCTGAACATTTGTAGGAGAATAAATAATTTTCATTATTTCATCTAACAGAGCAAAATAATCCTTACTTATTAACTTTTAACAAGCACAGGGTTGCATTCTGATAAATAAAAACAAAATAGGTCTTGATTCCTACATATTTTGAGGTTTGGTTATGTCTAGTTGAGCATTTACATTCATTTCTGTGTTCTCTGCTTTTTGACAAGATCTTTTTATATATTAGATCTGAGGCAGATGTTGTGGCTCCATTTATTTGCACGTTGTTCTCAGCAGACATAAACCCATAAGGGCTGATGCAACCTCAAAATAAGAATTCTTTACTTTAGTCATAATTTATCACTAACATGAGACAGATGATCAAACAAGGACACTAAAGCACGTAGAAGGAAAGATAAAAAGAAGACAGAACAAAAGACAAAAAGGGCACTTAGATGTTTTCTTATGTTTTTCAGACATATCTTGTAGAAACAAAGATTTTCGAGAACTTTCAGGCTGTTCCACAGCAGCACTTCCAAAAGGATGGGTGAAAATAGAACAAAGACCAAGCAGATGAATAACAATCTTGTAAAATACACGTGAACATCAGCCCAAGAAAGACTGAGCATATGAAGAAAACACAAAGACCATGAAGCAGTAAAGTTTTTATAATTTTTATGATACAAGAAAATATTGAGGCCTTTATATCTGTATGTTTTGAGGATGTGAAACCAAAGTTAAATTCTTTGCTTCCGCACACAATTCTGGCCAATAAATCTGATTCTAAAAACAGGGAGTTTGAAATTTTAGGGTTTTTTTGTTTGTTTGTTTTTTGTAACTCTTTCTACTTTTCGTGGTGAGTGTAAGGTTCCCAAACGTAGAACTTTTTTAAAATTAAATCACTGTTCCCAAGTGTGGATACACAACAGTGGAATATTTTGCCAACAGAACTATTGCCATAAAGAATTTTCTAACTTCTTGCGCAAGTCAGGATTCTTTTAATCAAACCTCTTCACACAATGTGAACTGAAGTGAGTGGAGATGCCTGATTTGAGGTTTCGAGAGTATGGATGTGATGACTTACTGTAGAGGTTGTGTTTGGATACTATTGTTATGTTTATCTAATGGTGTCTGATAATGTATTTTATTCTGTTGAACAATGTCAGTCTATTTTCATGAGTTTTCTCTCTTTTCCAAAATATGAGCTGATGTGAGTGAGTAGTGTCCATGGTGAAGTCTTTGAATTATAAATGTTAGGAATAACTAATAAATCACTGGAAGGGTTAGCATCAAACTCTGCAGAGATTGTGTTTGTTCTTAGATCAGAATACAAACAACTAATATTAGCAGAAACATGGAGGGACAGTAAAAGGGAATGAAAGCTAACAACCTGATTAATTCTGGAGACTGAGATATCAGTTACTTTGAAACATTCTGGTAACACACTTACTAATTAGCTTGGTGCATCGCTGGGCTGAGTAAACTCTCCAGTACTCCCTGCTAGTCCTCTCACAGAGCCGCCTTTTGATCAGTGCACAGATTAGTGCCTTGTTAAAAGCACCACTTTCAAGGTGATGCAACTGTTGTTCATGCTGCGTAGTAAATAAGCTCAGCAAGCCATTAACAAGTTGTTTGTTCCTTTAATTACCCACTTGACCACGACACAGAACACCCATTATAACTGGAAACAGAAAAACACATGAAACAAGCAGAAATGATAAAGGGAAAGACGATCAGCATCAGTGGACATCTCTCACCACGTGTGCTCGGCACCCCACACATCCAGGTGTGTGGATGGGTTTGATAGATCACTCACTGAAGGAATTCGTTGTCAGGCTGCAGTTGGGAACCTGTCCATGAGATAGGTGGAGCAAAACCATTTGTGACTTTCTCCTGAATTGTCATCCCTAAAGCCAGGGGGCTTTCTGGGATCTGGTTGGATCAGGTGGCGCACACAGCTGTGTAAACTAAAGGTGCTTCCCTTTTATTTCCTGCTTTGCTCTTTCTCTCCTGATGCTTGTTCTCTAAGTTTTATACTCATAATTGAAGCAGATTGTGTTGATTGAGCCAGTTTAGCTGTGTTTCCCTATCAGATGAAGCCACTACCTACTGCCAGCTCCTGCTGCAAATAGCGCTTTACATTTCTTTAATGTACAAAGTATTCATTTAGCAGTGTTTTTATGTGTCGTGTGTGTAAAATATTGTTGTTAGTTTATAAATCACTGGAAGGGTTAGCATCAAAGTACATTAAAATACATTAAAGATCTAATGTTGCTAAGCTTCCAGACCACCCGGGTCCTCTGGTTCTGGTCAGCATTTAACTTCTATGTTCCACCTATCTGGAACAAACCTCCAGATAAGTGATGGCCTAATTTCCCTGCAATATCAATAAACATGTTTTGAGTGAGTATTTATCAAACTATAAACAAACAGAAATAACAGAAATAAATGTGTACCAAAAGTCCTGCATGATGTTCCCAATTGTAAATAGAACTAACAACAGAGTGATGCATCTCGTTCAGTGGTCCTCACCATATTTACATAACGAGGAATAAATATCTTATCTATGGTAAAAATGGAAGACTTAATATTACCAGACAAACTTTTGCTTAGAGGGGCCCACAAGTTGGGACGAATGCTAAAAAGGGTTAAAGCTCATCTTCACTTTAAAAAACAATTAAAGATTAAATTGTCTTGTTCATGTGCCTGAAATCACTTGTAGGACCTGTATCTGACTCTCCAGAGAAAACATAATCTGTGTTATATGGATGATATGTGGAATGTCCTGTTTTTATTGTTAGTATATAAAAATGTAAAAATGTAAGGAATTATATGCACCCAGGTTCCCTATATGAGGTTTAAATAGATTCTTTGGAGTCCTGATTCACTCTCTAATACTTTGCAGTAATGATCTGTATTAAGCGTGGTGAGCCAATGTGTTCTAAGTTCATCATAGAATTTGTTAAATTGTGTGAGTGAATAAACTTGAAACTTCAGAAGCATTGAATTCCTTTAAGTCACAGCTGAAAATCCATAAGTTTAGAGTTCCTTATGATTCATAACTGGAACATCAATCAATATATGATGTATATTTGTTTGATGATTTTGATGATGGGATTTGGAAAAATGTCATGTTTACCGCATGTTTCATAGTTGGTTATCATATTGTGTTTCAATGATAAAGCACTTTGAACTACCTTGTTGCTGAAAAGCAGTACACAAATGAACTTGACCTAAGTAACCTTTGACTGACACTTTATTTGAAATGTGTGGTGTATTTAGTTTGCATACTTGCCTGGAAAGAATAGAAATAATTTTATTTAGCATTTTCTCTGAAGCAGAACTGTGACTGCACCACTATTGGAGTGTTACTAGTGAGAATCATGGGCTTCAAGGAGGCTATATGTCAAACTAACATAGGTGGTATACAAGTTTCTTTAGGTCAGATTTAATAAATTTTCAATAAATAAAATCTTGTGTTCTCATTATTTTTGTTTGTTTCTAAAATGTTGCCAGCATTGTGCAACTTTGGCATTCAAGTTACGTTCTTACAATCAGCATGAATATTACACTGCCTGGCCAAAATAAAAGTCGCCACCAAAAAATGGTCACACTCTCCAGTATTTTGTTGGACCGCCTTTAGCTTTGATTACAGCCCGCATTCGCTGTGGCATTGTTTCAATAAGCTTTTGCAGTGTCACAAAATTTATTTCCATCCAGTGTTGCATTAATTTGTCACCAAGATCTTGTATTGATGATGGGAGAGTCTGACCACTGCGCAAAGCCTTCTCCAGCACATCCCAAAGTTTCTCAATGGGGTTAAGGTCTGGACTCTGTGGTGGCCAATCCATGTGTGAAAAAGATGTCTCATGCTCCCTGAACCACTCTTTTCACAATTTGAGCCCGATGAATCCTGGCATTGCCATCTTGGAATATGCCCGATCCATTTGGGAAGAAAGAATCCATTGATGGAATAACCTGGTCATTCAGTATATTCAGGTAGTCAGCTGACCTCATTCTTTGGGCACACAATGTTGCTGGACCTAGACCTGACCAACTGCAGCAACCCCAGATCATAATACTGCCCCCACAGGCTTGTACAGTAGGCGCTAGGCATAATGGGTGCATCATTTCACCTGCTTCTCGTCTTATCCTGATGCGCCCATCACTCTGGAACAGGGTAAATCTGGACTCATCAGACCACATGACCCTCTTCCATTCCTCCAAAGTCCAATCTTTATGCTCCCTAGCAAACTGAAGCCTTTTTTTCTGGTTAGCCTTACTGATTAGAGGTTTTCTCATGGCTACACAGCTGTTCAATCCCAACCCCTTGAGTTCCCTTCGCATTGTGCGTGTGGAAATGCTTTTGGGTTCAGAATTAAACATACTCCTGAGTTCTGCTGTTGTTTTTCTTCCATTTGATTTGACCAAATGTTTAAGTAATCGCCGATCACGATCATTCAGGATTTTTTTTCGTTGGACAGTTCTTAACCCAATTCCAGTAGTTTCTGCAATTTCCTTCGATGTTTTCTCTGCTTGATGCATGCCAATGACTTGACCCTTCTTGAACAGACTAACGTCTTTTCCACGACCACAGGATGTGTCTTTTGTCATGGTTGTTTGAGAAATGAGGAGTTACTCATTGCATCAGCTGGGGTTAAATAACTTGTTGCCAGCTGAAAGATAATCACCTATGCAGTAATTATCCAATAGGAGGCTGGTACCTATTTGCTTAGTTAAATCCAGGTGGCGACTTTTATTTTGGCCAGGCAGAGTAGCTTTCAGCTGTAGTGTCAACATGAACTGCACTGCCACTGGGTTTAGTAGGGATTTACAGTTCCCAACATAGTGAGCATTTATTAATGAAAGTGTTGTGGTGTTTACAAGCATAGTCAAAATTATGTGTGTGTGTAACTGGTGTGCTGAAATCGGATTTTAGAAAGTGGTGTACAGTAACAAATTCACCAAAACATCGTCTGCACATTGGTGAGTTGGTGTCAGCAATCTTAAGGTTAATTCCTTGAGAAATGAAACCTAATGTAATTTATGAGATCTCATATTATGTATGAGAGCTGTCTCCCTATGTTTTATCTAGTAGCATTCAATAAAGACAGATTTCTACTGTTTGTGTTGGTGCTGTTATGTTCCGGGGTCCTTTAGTTTCTTTGGGGAGTTTTTGTGCATGCACTCGCTTTTCTCCACCACTAGATGGCGCCAAATCCATTCCGTCGGAGGGCGTGGATGACGTCACCTCCACACCTGATGCGAGTTTAGCTCGTCAGCGAGAGGTTCAAGAGGAGCTGACTGTCAGTCCTTCGGTGCCTGAGTGTTAGCCAGTAACAGTACCTCTGAGCCCCTAGAGCTGCCTCTGTGTTCTTTGCAGATCTGCTCCTAGTGATTGTTTCCTTGTTGCTTCTCCTACCTTCAGGTAATCTCTCCTGCCGCCTTGGCTCCAGTCCATGCTGATTCTTCCTGGCTCCTTGATCAAGCCTATCCTCGTGACACCGTGGAACGTACCCACTGGTTGCCCGAGTTCCCAGACTCACCTTCTCCGTGTGACAAGTTCCTCCAGGATTTCCATGACTGGCAGCCGCACTGCTCCTCTGTACCGCTGATTCTGAGCCTACCTGTCCGCCCTCCGACGTACTTCCCGTTGCCCCCTGGGTTCCGGCTGAGAAATACAAGGACCACCTGGAATCACAGAGACTGAGACCCCAGACGTTGCAGTTACCCCCTCACATTTCGAACCTGCAGTCCACAAGTAAGATCTGTCAATTTTACTTACAACGTTGTCATTTCCCACGACCCCAAACTCACCACCTTACTCTGCTTCTCTAGCCGTTTTGTTTCCCTGAACCTGCCTACCTCCCTGCACCTGACCTGAGCCTCCATACCTACCAGCAGTGTTTCATAAAAAAACACTGCTGGTAGGTATAAAACTTAATGTGAAATAAAACTTATCTTTTATTTCACATTATCTCCTGTGTTGTGTTTTGCATGTGGGCTTGAAAAACACACCCATCAAGACAGGTGCAGTATTTTGATTTGCTGGTGGTGATTGGTTGCTCTCAAAGTAAATACAGTATTTACTAGAAATGCTCTGATTGGATGAAAATGACCTGTCTGTGTTGGACAGTTTCATTCACAGACACTTGTAAACAGTCTGCTTTTTAATGTATAAATACATTGAAGTCCTTTGACTCAGTTGTATTTTGGATCGGAGTATGCTTTCTCTGCTACTAGTGTATAGAAAACCGCTAAAAGTAAAGCAAGTAAAGTCTGGTGGGCCACCAGACTTTAATGCACTCAGCAAAACCCTGAGGTCATTATTATTATTTCTTAAGTTTATTGGTAAACTTAAAGCATTTTAAGACTTCAATGACTTTCTTTTTTTTTTTTTCCCTTTTTTTGGCTCTTGAATATGAAGCTTGTCCTGTGAGCAGGGTTAATGTGGTTGAATATCACAGACTTATCTTAGAATCAACACAATGATTTTACCAGGTTACGACTGCAGGGCTTTTCTCTATCTATTCTTCTATCTCTACCGATGTGTCACTCTAATGAGCTCTCTGTGTAGTGAATGCCACAGGAGAAGAGGAACACAATTAAAGATAAGATCTTGTCTCTTCTTCCATTTTATCTCCACCTTCCAGCACCAATAAATCTGGTGTGACATTGTTCCTTTCCAAGTGAAGGGTTCATACTGATTGCCCCTCATGTGTTCATTACTTAGTAATGTAAGTGGAACTGCATGGTCCTTCCTGCTCAGCAGTGGGGACACATATTAGGCTGGAATCCAGCAGAAAAGGAAGACAGGTTGAAGAGGAGTGCAGAAAATGCCTGGAAAAAAGAGATGCCATTGCTTTGTCGTGGCACACGGAACGAGATGTTTCACGAAAGGAAAATGCAAATTGCTATCAACGGGAACAAGTATCAAACACTCTTGACTATAAGAACTTGCACAAGACATGTTCTAATAAGAAACAAAAAGAAAAAGAACTTCAGACATTTGGATTCTTCAACAGCTTGGCAGGCGGTACATTGTTAGATAAACCACGTGTCATTGTGTTGATTTTTGCTTCAATGCTACTTTCTCTTTTCTTCTATTTATTCCCTGTGAGCTCTTGCAGTGTGTTTTAACAAGGTTTTTGCTCTTTGAAGACTGAGACCATCATGTGGCATCAGGAACCAGTGCAAACTGTAAAACCTGCCTTGGTGCCACACAAGTAACTGGCAGCACATCTGTCTTGCTATTCGTTGCATTTACGCCTACATGAGAACCAGTGGATTGCACTTTGAAAAAGATCCAGTGCCAGTATCCATGTCACACACCAAGGCCTTTATGTTGCAACTAAAATCTATTTACTGCATGCAAGTAACATGCTTCATGAGTTCAGTCTTAAATGTCCCAAAGATTCACCACCAAGCAGCTGCAGGAGAGACATTGAAAAAGCCTGCCACTGTTCTTGCCTAATGAGCCACATGCTTTGAAAATGAATTTAATTCACAGTCCACTCACTAAATCACTGCATGCTTTAAGTAACTTTAATTGCCAATTTTTTACTTCATATGTTCCCCAAAAGACAGTTTTCACTACCCCCACAATGAGTCACCCATTAGAGGCATCGTGTGAGGATCCGACAACAGTTTGCCACAAAACACACTGAACAGTTGACCACATACTACAGTCAAGTAACAGGCTTTTAATGGGACTTAGCCAAAGATATTACAATACATGAGAATAAATGTATTGCAACAAATGTGTTTTTGCAGCAGCTGAAGAGAATGATAACGTACAAGTGGTGGATGGAGGAGCTTCAATCTAATTTTAAATTTACTTATTTTATTCTTCACATTATGCCTCAGTATAAGACTCATCAACTGGAATTTAATCTGAAGGAGCCACATTACCCAAAACTTTCTCATCTCCTTTCCATCTGGACAGTTCCATTTCAGCAAGAAACCTGAACTCTTCCTTGGGTTGCTGCTGGAGATCTCACAGGTAGTTTCAGCTGATCAAGGTGGGAGTTGTGAGCCATGTGTGCAGGAAATGTGGACTTGCTCTTTGGCTGTGGTCAGTAGAGGAATCTGCTAAACATGTGTCTGCTGTGAATGCACTGAAGAACATATTTAGATCCAGAATTCTATCCATCTGATCGATACAACAGAGTAAGTATCTGAGCAGCTAATAGCTCAATATCTAGTTTAAACATTACGATCAGGTGTTACTGGGAGCCATTACGCACCATTTTTTTTCCAAATGGCCATTTTATTACAGGGTTTTAAAGGTTTGCAATTCTTCCTATTCAATTTGCTCTCTTGTTTACCTTCATTTCTGTTTACTAAATGTTGAGATGGAATATCTGGGGTTTGTGGCTGTTTGTATTTGAGTGTACATCAAAACTTGAGGAAGGTAGATGATTTTAACAATATGTGGTACTCGAGTGGTCAATTTTATAAATAAAACTGCAGGGATTGTGACCAGAGTCTTAAAACAATGGATAAAAATTGACAATTTATTAAAAAGGTAAATAATTAAAAAGGAGGCAAAGGCAGTCCTTGACGGCAAGGTCAATAAACAAGTCTGTAAAAGAGTCTTAGCTGGTCCATGGGGGGATGGAGGGTCTTCTCCTGCACCCGATCCTTTTTGTTGCTCGGACCGACCGACCGATCCTCCAGTCCCCAGTGGACCTCGGCAGCGATCCAGCCACTCCTGTTCTGCAGCCGGCCGCCCGCCCGCTTCTCGACGGTGACCAGATGAGTGGGATACTCTTTGGCGACCAGTCCTCCATCTCGAGCCCTCCGGTCTGCCTCCACTGTCCTGGGGCTCCGACGTCCGTAACCAGCCCAGGTCTGTCTGCTTCTCCCACCCGTCTCATTACCACAAAAACAATTTTGAAACAATACAAAAGAAAACTGATGTTACAGTCTAGTCATTGAAAACACCAAGGTGTTGGATGCTGCATTAGAACGTCTACGGGGATCACCATGAAATAAAAAAAATGTTTTTTTAGAATTTTAAAAGTTTGGGTCGTACTTCTGATTGCTAAGTCTTGACATGAGCTGTTTCACATTTGCACAGTCTGTTAGTCTAGTTCAGGGTGCTCTAGTCCGGTCCTCGAGAGCTACCGTCCTGCAACTTTTAGTTGCAGCCTTACTCCAGTAGACCAGGCTCAGCTATGAACAGGCCTGGTAAAGAGCCATTCATTTGATTCAGGTATGTTGGAGCAGGGATGCATCTGATAGTTGCAGGATGGTAGCTCTCGAGGACTGGACTTGAGCTCCCCTGGTCTAGTTGATTCGTAGATAAAGTTCATTCTGTTTTAGAAAATATTATTTCATTTTTCAAAGAAAAAAGTTTTGATATTTTTCTTTGTCTAAAAATATAAAAATCTTTTTCATTTTTTTCTTATAAACATTGATTGCAGCTTTGTTTTCATCTTTCAAGAGAAAAGCAGAATATAAATTTGACTGACTTGTGCTAAACAACTAAAATGTCATCTTTCAACTGGATGTTTATGGTAACTATAAGGTTCTGTGTTTCATTGCAGCTTAAACTTTCCTTTGTGAGCCTCTCAACACATAACTTCTGTCTAAAGTTGCTGATTGGTTTTACTCTTTTAAAATAAAAAAAAGGTTAAACACCCATCTATTTAGTCTGGTGTTTGCCTTGGGATTTACCCTTGAATAAATATGTTTTCTACGTTTCTTGCTTAGTGGATATTGTTTTCCTATCTGTCTGTTTAGTTTTTAAGCACATCTTCAGTTAATTTGGATTATTTATGTAGTGTAATGTTATGATGCTATCTTTTATCTTGTGCAGCTTTGTGTGTATGGAAAACACTTTATAAATATACCATGCATTGTATGTTTGGAGTGGCTACCAAATGATAGGTAAGATCTATACAGTTATATGGTCATAGAAATGAAGTAGACTGGCACAATGCTGAAATAGAAAAGAAATTCTTATGATGTGGTCTGTAGCTTGGCTGTATCTGTCTTCCTGTGTCTGGCATAATGAAAACATTAATACTTTTTTGATGTAAATGAAAGTGCTTACATCTAAACTTTTGCTCTAATAAAAGACCATTAGTTAAAACAATCCAGTTGATCAGAAGCTTTACATTTGAAAAACATTGCTCAGAGAAGCACTCTGCAGCTTTGATCTGTAAGTGCCTGGCAGCAGCCGCTGGATGCAGAGATACAAAATAGGCTGATTGATTTTACTGCTTTTGGAATTTGCCTCTTAGATCTTAAAAAAATAGACACCAATCTGTGATAAAGTTTATAAAACCCTTGGAAAGGGCCTGTTACACAAGCTGATCACAAGGACTAATGAAATAATGTTGAAATATGTGTGAAGTATGTTTTCCAGCCATACAAAATATTTTAGCATTCACTCTAAATGATCCAACTCTGGTAAATAAGTGCTCTTCATGTTGATTTGGAACCATGAGGACTCCATGGATGTCTATCACTCACAGCACAGTTGGCAGAGCAGTTGGCAAAGCTTTTCGAGACGATGGACTGCTTACTTTTGTCCATGCTGTCTTGCTGGGAGGCAGAATGTAATTTGGAGATAAATCAGTTAACACTAATAACGCAGTTTACATATGAGAAACAGTAATTTTAAGTTGCCTCCCACAGTGGAATTGAAGTGTTTCAGTCTGTTGTACGTTGACTTCTTGATGCCAGACTGCATCTCTACATACAGGCAGCTTGAATGTCAGTATCTGGAGTGAAAAAAAGAATGAATACAATTAGATGATTTATTACGTTGTAGAACTCGAGTCACAAAATATAAGTTAAAAATGTCTCTAAATGAGTTAGAGCCAATCTACAATTAAACAGTTTCCTAAGTTTATCTAAATTGTTGCTTTTACAACAGTTACAACTGTGGCTCCAGTCAGTATTAGTGAATAAATACATAATTTAGCTGTCAATGAAAAGAAATAAGACGAACAGATGTCTTTAATGATTATTAAAGTCTTTAAGAAATAAATGTCAATTAAACAAAATTGGACACTATTTTGCAAATATTTTATTTGTTTCTCATATTTATATTGGAAATTTATAAAATTAAACTGGCCTTACTGTTAACATTCTACCATAAAATGTCAATGTAGATTAATATCTACATAATCACACTATCAACTCACCACCTTAACTCCCTTAAAATCCACTTTGGGAGTACAAAAAAACCCCCAACAAGTTTATTTATAGTTTCTCTTTTTCACTTTAAATTAACTCCATCTTCTACAGTTGTATGTTCTGTTGTGTTGTCGTACTTGAGAAAAGTCATGATGGTCCACTTTTTGATGGTCTCCGTATCCTCTCACTGATGTCTCAAGATTTTATTTAAAGATCGATTAAAACCACAACTGTAAAAATCTCACTAAGTTGCCAGCATATCGTCCAGTTTATTTATCAACATCCTTGTTTTCAAGGATGTTGCATCCAGTTTTCACTGGATGCAAAACCTACCAATTCAAATCCAAGAAATAAAGTGACTTACTAATTATGTGTTTCTGTCACCGCTGTCATGTGTCCCTCACTCTTTAAAACAGGGGTGTCAAACTCCAGTCCTCAAGGGCCACTGTCCTGTAGTTTTTAGATGTGCCACAGGTACAAAACACTGGAATGAAATGTCTTTATTACATCCTCTTTGTGTAGATCAGTTCTCCAGAGTCCTGCTAATGACCTAATTATTCTAGTCATGTGTGGTGCAACAACTTTAAGAACACATCCAAAAGTTGGAGGACACTGGCCCTCAACACTGGCCCTCGAGGACTGGAGTTTGAGACCCCTGCTTTTAAAGGATCCAAAATTAATTGTAACTATAGACTTTATTTGGGAAATTTTAATTTCAGATGTGAAATCAATACAGTGATAATACTGTAGGTTATTTAGTTTTTATAAACTTTAATAAAATATTTTTCACGCTACAGTGCATTCTGGGTAAATGATGTCAAATTGGTCCAACTCTCTCACTCCCTCAAGCCAAAACTGTGATGAGTAATGTTATTAAGCTTTTTCAATTTGAACCAGAGCTCTTTGAGTTTCAAGGATGTGAATTGAGGTCCATTGTGTGTCACCACCTCCCCAGGCAACATGTATAAAGCAACACTGAATAACAATTTTTAAGCTCCCCTATTTTTAGCAAAGCAAAACATGAATACCATTGGACCACCATGTTCAACATTTTATATTTGAAAATAAATCTCTACCTTCAAACCTCCATGTCGAAAACAAGAAATATTTTGGATTTTGTAATAAACAAGATTGCAGCTGATGTTCCAAGGCCCTTCTATCAGCCATTCTTTTCCAACCTATTGCATTTAATAGTGTCAGCTCTTACGATAAAAGCAATTACAGGTAAATAGCAGTAATATTTTCTATTTCTGTAGGATGCATTATTCATCTGTGAAAGGTATCGACATACAGCACTCACTAAGTATATTTTTCTTAATCATTTTAAGAACAAATATGTGCTCTTCATGTTGATTTGGAACCATGATTTGGCATCGAGGCCCCCACGGATGTCCTTGAGAACAATTCTTTATTTCAGTTGTTTTAGTGTAGGAATATCTGAAGATATAAAAATGATAATTTTGGTCTTTACTGTATTGCTGTGTAAATTTTCCATCAAGTTGTCATAACTGAAGGTAATTTTTGGATTCTGGTGAAAGTGGAGATTGAAAGTGAATTCAGAGCAGAGGGAAAGAGAAAACCTGAGCCAGTGGCAAAGGAGACTGAGAGTAATGGTTTGAGGATGATCGTAGATCAGAGGAAAGGGATCCAGGAGTCCAGGGAAAGAAACAGACAGCAGGGATGACTTTGGAGCAGGAATGAGAGAAAGAATGCAAGTTTCAACTTTCAAATGGAACATAGACTAAGCTTGACCCCTGATCATGATGAACTCATCTGGGATCTGCCTCAGGGAACCCAGTCCTCTAAATATTTCTGATGATCGCCAGCTGGAACCAATCCTGCCCATCACCCCTGAAGGAAAAGAAGGTAAGAACTTCCACACCCAGATGTGCAGAGAACACAGCACATCTGGTAGGTTCACTGCAAAGGTTATGCAGTGCAGTAGGAAGTTTTCTGGTGTGAAAACTTGACTATAGCTTTTTGAAGAGGAGTTTACACTTTAATCCCATAAAAAATGGTGTTTTTGTCAAGGTTTCAGAGTTTCCCCTGCAGTCCAACATGACTGGTGAATTTGTGACCTGACTGACTAACTTGTTCACTGGTCCGCTCTTGTTCTCTTCTTGTTGGCATGGGCACTCACTGACCAAACCCACTCCTGTCTTCATGGTAAAAAGTGTATATAAAAAGTGAATTGGTGATGAAACAGTGGGAGGGAAAGCAGTGATGTGTTTATGAAAAGAAACCAATGACGTATGTTTTGGGGAAGTAAGGTTGCCTATTTCTCAAGAGAGACATTAGTATAAATGTATTTTATAAACCAAAACGAGGTAGTTATTATCTTGAACAGTAAAGTCTATCCTGGTTCACCCAACCCATTTTTGATAATAGTGACAAAAAACACAAAACAAAAAAACAACAGGATTTAAGTTTCAATGAGTAATGCAAGATAAAATGGGGATGTGGTAGTTCTTTCTGTCTCCCCGCATCATGGTGCTGCAATCTGCAGGACTTCCATGTAGAGTGAATGCAGAGGTCATTCATATCCACAAGGTTTACGTCTCTACCTAATTACTGCTCTCTACCAGCTCCAAGGGTTAACTCTTCTCTTTGAAAGGTCCTTCTTCTCTCCTGGTCCAGCAGCTCATTTTGGGAGAGAGCTACTCATTAGTCTGCCTCTATTAAACCATATTTGGCCCTCAAGGTCAGAAGTTGCTGGAGAGCAGACAGCTGAAAGCTATAACGTCTAATCTCTTTCAAAGTCTGTCTTACAACAGAACAAAGCACCTCTTTACGTCCTCCTTTTTTCTCATTATGATTTGTTCTATAAAATTTTTTAGTAATCTTATAGCAAAATGTTTCTATAGATCATGTTCTCATTAACCACTAACCATCTTTACTTATCAATAAAAAGCAAGTAAAAGCAACTGCGAGGAACAATGAACAGCATACTTGATAACAAGGGGTGTGAAGACCAGTGTTGTATAAAGTACTGAAATCTCGGAGTCAAGTAAAAGTATAGGTACGTCTCCAAAATATGACTTTGGTAAAAGTCCAAGTCACTGACTGAAATGTTACTTGAGTTAAAGTCTTAAAGTATCTGAAACGTCTTGTACTTAAGTATGGAAATTACTGTAAAAATGGATGAACTCAAGCAGGGCCGTGCAGAGACCACTAAAGGGGCAGGTGCTCAA
This sequence comes from Poeciliopsis gracilis, assembly GCA_911649635.1. Lineage (NCBI taxonomy): Eukaryota > Metazoa > Chordata > Actinopteri > Cyprinodontiformes > Poeciliidae > Poeciliopsis > Poeciliopsis gracilis. Next base: position 114,717 of record CAJVRI010000523.1, read on the forward strand.
AAAGAAAAAAGGGCACATCTAATCGCATTTTAGGACAGAATATTAACAGAGTCACACAGCTTTCAGAGTTTAATTAACAATGATAAATTACAAAATTGTGAGACATACAATCAAAGAACATCTGCCTGGGTTGCTGTACTTGCAGTGGAGATGAAGATGGTCCATTCAGAAAAACAGAGCTGCATCAAACTTCAACGTGGAACTGCAGAAAAAAACACAAAAGCAAAAATGTAATTAATGCATGTCACTATGAGAAAAGACTACTCTTAACATAATAAAAGCATAACAGCTGCCTTGTAATATTAAATATGTTTTCACTACCAAACACTGCAGGTTGATGATGGTCAGAACCTTTACTTTTTTGTTCTTACCTGCGGTACTGGTTCTGACCCAGTTGGTCAACAATCCACTACCTTTCGCTGCTTCTAGCAGATCCTTTCTTTTTTGTTTCTGACGTCTCTCTTTACGTGGCATCTTTGAACTGAAACAAGCAAAACGTAATGAATTATGATCAGAACACTATAATAAACCACACTACCAATTCTTTACCCTTGTGTTTAAACCAATATGTTTTTCAGTCCATAGCATAACAATATTAATTTCAGAGAAAATGAGGCCTCTCCTATGGAGTTCAATTTGTTTCACAATTATTCAATTAAAATACTAACCTCAATTAAATAATATAAAATTGTGATCAAGACATTTTGAATTGTAACATTGTTTTCAACAAAAAAAATGTTTAGCTTCATTTTTTTTTAAAACTGAAATCACTAATTTTTATCTCATGACTTAAAAAAATGATTTGCAAAACAAACAAACTTATTTGCGCATGTCAGAAATTTTTGCTTGCTATTTAAAGTTTTGTTGCGATTCTCACATGATGCCCTTGGCAGAGCCTGAAATCAAAACCAAAGATTTCTGATGTGTGCAAGTAAAAGTTTATGTTTGCCCCTTCATTAATGACAGAAGCAGTTTGATTATTACATACATTATATCTATCATGGTAGTTCAGGATGAGTTATTTTTCATTCTAAATGAATGTCCTTGTTGGACTTTTATTTAAGTACTATTCTCCTTCGAGATACATTTACCTAACACTAGAATAAATGCAATGTACATCATTCACCAAAGAAAATTAGAAAATCGGACATATATCCATGATGGAAATGATTCTGGTTTTGGACGGGCGATGTGCCCCTATAGCATCAGTAATACTGCAGAATGACTGCTGTCATTAACACTTAATACACTTAAAATAATGTACACAAACAAGTGCAGACAAAATGAAACCTAATAGATATACCTGCAGCATCATTTAGTTAAGAAAATTAGGTGCTTTACCTAAACCACAAGGTTAACTTAACCTGCTTTAGGTTAACTTAACCTGCTTCACAACTGAACCAGCTTCTTAGTAAACCCTCCAGGACAGAAAATACAAGGTTTCTATAAGCCTTAAGTTTCCCCTTTCAGTAAGGTCAGTGCTGAAAATGAGAAAAATAGTCAGTACAGAAAATGCGGCCAACATGAAGAAAAAAAGCTGTTACGATTACTCTACTTCACATATAGGTGCACACAACTGGTCATTATGCAAAAGAAAAAAGAATTGGGAGGGAAATGCAGCTTATTTGGCATCTGAAGAGGGAGAGCTTTTTTGTTAACTTGGTGTTTAATGGGAGAAGCGAAACAGACCTCCGTGATGCTGACACCCCACCTACATCAAAAAATCCAGCAAACAGTCTGATTGGTTAGAGCTCCGTTTGTGCAGCTTTGGTTTCCGAGATATTAAAAATGATATTTAGGCCATCCAAAATATATACTTTTTAAGATTACAATTACTGAAAATATTGAGTATGACTAAAAATTCACTAGAGAACAGTGTGTCTCGTGTAACAGCGTGAATTTTGTGTCAGTTGGTCACAAGGTAAGAAATCTATTTCCATTAGTTTCTCAGGAGAGTTTGGATGTAAAATTTGTTGACTCTCCCTGAGTGAAACTCTGAACGCTTGAGGAAGGGGAGACCTAGAGAACGGCTGGCCGAAATTAGCGTTCATGAATCGGATCAACCTTGAGCTAGACGCCGCTCACACCGGATATTGGAAGAGCCAAAATCCAAATTGAAAACAACTTTGCTGCGTTTGTTTAAACGGCACAAATGCAGCACTAATGAACCAGCCCACTTTGGTTTGTTTTGGAGCAAAATGGGGAGATGGTGAACTCTGCATGGCCTAAAAAATCATTTTAATATCTCGGAAACCAAAGCTGCACAAACAAAAAATTTAACGGCTCAAACCTGCACAAACAGAGCACTAACCAATCAGACTATTTGCTGGACTTTTTGTCGTAGGTGGGAAGGTGCAAAACCTGTGCATCCTATTGGTGGTGATGCCCAGGCAAGCAGGCTTTGTTGCAGTCAATCAGTAGGTGGGATCAAAACATTTGTGTTTCTCTCTTGCTTTTTTGTAACGAGTAACTAAACCACACATTGAAAATGTATCGGAGTAAAAGTATGCAATTAAGTTTGGAAATGTAGTGAAGTAAAAGTAAAAGTTATCAAAAATTTTCATACTCGAGGAAAGTATGAAGTACTCCAAAATATACTTAAGTAAAGTAGTGAAGTATTTTTACTTCATTACTATACAACACTGGTGAAGACCCTAAATGTGTGTAAAAACCATATAGTTTCTGATCAAACCTGAATGCTCATGTATGCTTTAAATGACTTCAAAGAATGTTCCAAAGGAGAAAAACACAGAAGTCACAAACTTGCTGTAATCTGGTAATAAGAATTTGCATATTGATTAAATTTTTTTTGGTCTCAGTAAAATAGAATTAGCAGATTGGCTGACTTACTCATAGTTTGATAGATTAGATTTCCTTTACATGTCACACAAATTGTTTTGTTCTAACCAAACAACATCCTGCCACATCAGTTTACCCCTAACTGATCGATCTCTTCATCAGCCTAAGTTGTCCAGAAAACTCAGATTTTTTTCATGCATTGCATGTAACACAGTCACATAACTCTGGTGGCCATGAGTCGACTTGAATAAACCTTTAACAGTAGAAGGACAATCTTTCACCAGCGCAGAGGTTCTACAACCAAACAGTGTGGCCAAAATCCAAAATAAATAATAAACTTATTTTCTCATGCTAGAACAGATCTCTACATTTAAAATCAAAAATTGCAGGCTAAGATTTGATTGGTGGTTCCTGCAGCAGGTGTAATAATATAATAAGTAATATAATAACCATTTTAAGAGCTGTTACAAAGCCCCACCATCTTAGGAATAACATGATTGGCTTGTTTGCATATCATGAAGTCTCACTAATCACTGGGCCAATCACTGAGCTGATTGGAAGGTCTTTCTCAGGCTGCCTGGCAATAGAGCTGAAAGACTTCTGACTAAAACAGGGACATCACCGGAAATCCAACAATCATTCTTCATTTGCTTAATTTCCTTTAAAATCATCTAAATGATAAATATAATTAGGATATAAATCCAGTATTTTATTTCTGGTTATCATCTTCCATACATTTCAAAATGACTTTTAACACTTACGTGGGAGTTTTATGGTATTTGCAAACTTGATTTAGAAGCACAAAAAGGTAGATGAATTGTGTAAATAAATAGAACAATTTTATATTCTGGCCATTAGATATATATTGTCGAGCTGTACATTGTACTTTGGAAAATCCAAGGTTTCAGCTTAATATGTTATCTAAAGCAAACCGAAGAGCTGACAGAAACCAGACTTGCTATATTATTTGAAAAATCAGTACCTGAATAGCAGCAAAGCAAAACCTCTTCTATCATTGTGTAATACAGCACATAGAAAACTTTAGTCTTCATGTTTTCATCATCAGGCTCTTGTACAGAATAGAAAGAAACCACTAGAGGTACACAGTGATCATCTGTCTCTTCTCCTTCATGTTTCATTCTGCACCTGTCACCTCAGATTTCACTCTCTGTAGCTGTCTCCATCAAAATGGTTACGACACAAACTCAAGCTAATCATCAACTACTCATATGTATTTTTGTTAGGAGCTACAGATTAAAGGCAACAGGGAGAAAAAGATCTTCTGTTTGATGTCTGCGCTAGACCATAACTGCAAAAGAGATCGCAATGACATTGACAAGAATCGCTTTAGACAATTTTTCTTGTGTTCAAAGGGAGCTCTGTCTTATATTGAATCTTTTACTGTTTGAGGAAGAACCTAACAAGCATGTACTTATCAGCTTTAAATGTCAGCTGAAGTTAAGTCAAACGTTCCTCTGGTCACTGCAGTTAATAAGCTCTGCAGCTCACAGTTGGATGATTCCAACCATCTTCTTCTCTTTAGATAATCTGACTTCTTTGCCTTGAATTCCACTTTTATTCTTTTGAAATGGTCAGACAAGCTCCCTAAAACTTTCTGCCGTGTTTGTGACTGAGGGTACCCTCAGACATTTGGATAGACCAAATGTCTGAACCCTCAGATTCAGACTCAGACATTCAGATGCGTAACGAATTCCTGTAGTTCAGCTTCCATTAAGAGACAGTGATTGATAAGACTGTATTGCCAAACCAGCACACAGAAACAAGGAAGTTAGATTGCCCGCTTTAAATCTCGACACAGTCCTGATTAGATGCAATGATAAAACAGTCTAATGGTTTTGGGCCCTTCTCAATTATCAGTGGTTATAAGGTTGAGAGCCATAAGGGATTTAAGAATTCAGGGGAGTCACAATCTTTTGTTGTTGTTGTACCCTGAAGTATACTCCATGGGGAGATTATACAACTTCAACTTCTACTTTAAATCTCAGGATATTGCACAAGAAGACACACTCAAAGCAGAAACTATTCCCACGTTTCTTCACTTGTCCCAAGAATATTTACCTAAACACGAAGAACTGCCTACCAAATCAAGCCCATGTTGAACTTCCCAGTCAGCAAGTCATTACAGCATCATATTAAAATTCACAGTTTTCAGTAATTGTTTATGCAACACTCATATCCAAAGCAACTCACAAGTAAAGATAACAACGCAGTCATACCAAAGCTAATAATAATCACCTATGCTAAATGGAAGTTTTTCAGAGAAAAATGTTGACAAAAAAATATTCTGAAGGATCTTTGTGCAGAGGAGAAAAAAATTGAATTATTTCCACAGCAGAACAGATGACATAATTACTGCATGCAGTATTCCAGCAGCAGAATCTCATTACATCGCTAAAGTATAGATCTGTACACAACACAGATCTATACTTGTTCTATGTGTTCGGTTAACTCCTGTGGACACACTCAATTATATATCAGTGGGTGTTTGAAAAACAAGAAAGGTCATTTATCTAAAAAGTTAAGGTGAAGCAGAACTGAACCTTGTGACGTACCAGAAAATCTACCAAAGACTGGCTGAAAAATGTGACATGGAAAGTTTTGGGTGGAGTCAAAGGTCAGATGTTCTTACTGAGCTACTGTGGAGTGACTTGAAACATAATGTATTCAAGAAACCCCTCAAACATCTCACAGCTTTAGGCAAGAGGGGTAGATGGATACAAAAATGTGTCTTATCACGTTCTTGTATTCTTCCAGGAGGCTCAGAGGAGGAGTGGTTTCTATGTCCAAATATGATTCTCTAAACGTTTTTAAACTGTATCAGACTAACTAACTGTAGAGACATTGCATTTCTTGAGTATTACAATTATATATATATATATATATATATATATATATATATATATATATATATATATATACACACCATGGAAAAGACGGTTAGAGGCTAAAATCAAGGTAACAAGGAGGGAAGTGAGCCAACTGTCAGTGCTCCACAAGGGTACAATGAAAAGACAATTACCCAGAAAGTACAGACAGATGCCCATACCTGAAGCACTCGAAACTGCCAAACAGAGGCTCCAAGCCTTGGCCAGCCGCCTAAAGAGATACACAAGGGAGAATGAATCCAGAAGGATTAATCGGCTCTTCTCCACTCAACCAGCTAAGGTGTACTCTCAATGGCAGGGTAATAATAACAGAGCAGACCCACCAAGGCTGGAGACGGAACAATACTGGAAAGGCATATGGGAAAGGGAGGCGTCCCACAACAGCAATGCACAGTGGTTGATCTCTCACGAGAGGACCATAGCAACCTCCCTGAGCAAGCCCCGGTAACCATCACTGTGACAGATGTCCAAGAAAGAGTCTCAGGTATGAAAAACTGGACAGCACCAGGGCCTGACATGATCCATGCCTACTGGCTAAAGAAACTCACTGCCCTCCATGAGCGACTGGCAGGCCAAATGAACCAGCTGCTACAAAGTGGGACTCACCCTGAATGGTTAACTGAAGGGCGGACAATCCTAATCCAGAAGGATCCATCAAAGGGTCCAGTCCCACCCAACTACCGACCAATAACCTGCCTCTCCACAACCTGGAAGCTCATGTCAGGCATCATAGCGGCCAAGATAAGCAAACACATGGATAAACACATGAGCACGGCACAGAAAGGTATCGGTGTAAATAGCAGAGGAGCCAAACACCAACTCCTCATAGACCGCACAGTTGCCCGAGACTGCAAAACCTGACACACCAACCTGTGCATGGCTTGGATTGATTACAAGAAAGCCTATGACTCAATGCCGCATACTTGGATCATTGAATGCTTAGAGATGTATAACATCAACAGGACTCTGAGAGCCTTCATTGCAAACTCGATGAGGCTGTGGAAAACCACCCTTGAAGCCAACTGCAAGCCATTTGCACAAGTGTCCATCAAATGTGGCATATACCAAGGAGATGCTCTGTCCCCGCTACTGTTCTGCATAGGCCTGAACCCCCTCAGCCAAATTATCAACAAGACTGGCTACGGATACCGACTCAAAAATGGGGCCAACATCAGTCACTTTCTCTACATGGATGACATCAAGCTGTACGCCAAGAGTGAGCGAGACATCGACTCACTGATCCATACCACCAGGATCTACAGCACAGACATTGGGATGTCATTCGGACTAGAGAAGTGTGGTCGGCTGATTACAAAGAGGGGGAAGGTGATCCGCACAGAAGGGGTCTCACTCCCAGAAGGAACAATAGCAGACATAGAGGACAGTTACAAGTACCTAGGTATACCACAAGCAAATGGCAACCTCGATGAGGCCACAAGGAAAGGAGCCACAGCTAAATACCTCCAGCGAATAAGGCAAGTCCTGAGAAGCCAGCTCAATGGCAAGAACAAAATCCGTGCGATAAACAGCTACGCCCTGCCAGTAATCAGATACCCTGCTGGAATAATTAGCTGGCCAAAGGAGGAGATAAAAAGCCACAGATATTAAGACTAGAAAGCTACTATCAATGCATGGAGGGTTCCATCCCAAATCCAGCACCCTGAGACTGTACACGAGCCGCAAGGAAGGAGGCAGAGGACTAGTGAGTGTGAGAACCACTGTCCAGGGACGAAACAACTAAGATCCATAAATACATCAGGGACAAAGCCTCAACAGACAATGTGCTCAGTGAATGTCTCAGACAACAGGGAACGAAGGTTGAGGTGCCAGAGATACCATCATGGGAGGACAAGCCCCTACATGGGATGTACCACCAGCAAATAACCCAAGTGGCTGATATCAGTAAATCCTACCAATGGCTGGAAAAAGCTGGACTCAAGGACAGCACAGAGGCCCTCATCATGGCCGCCCAGGAACAGGCCCTAAACACCAGAGCAATAGAGGCCCAGATCTACCACACCAGACAAGACCCAAGGTGTAGGTTGTGCAAGGAGGCCCCTGAGACAGTCCAGGACATAACAGCAGGGTGCAAGATACTGGCAGGGAAAGCGTTCATGGAACGACATAACCAAGTGGCAGGCATAGTGTACAGAAACATCTGTGCAGAATATGGACTGGAAACCCCGAGATCAAAGTGGGAAACACCCCCAAAGGTGGTGGAGAATGCCAGAGCTAAGATCCTGTGGGACTTCCAGATCCAAACAGACAAAATGGTAATGGCGAACCAACCAGACATTGTCGTAGTGGACAAACAACAGAGGAAAGCCGTTGTGGTAGATGTAGCAATACCAAGCGATTGCAACATCAGGAAAAAGGAGCACGAGAAACTGGAGAAATACCAGGGCCTTAGGGAGGAACTGGAGAGGGCCTGGAAGGTGAAGACCACAGTGGTGCCTGTGGTCATCGGGGCCCTCGGGGCAGTCACCCCCAAACTGGAGCAGTGGCTAAAATAGATCCCAGGAACAACATCAGACATCTCAGTCCAGAAATGTGCAGTCCTTGGCACAGCCAAGATACTGCACAGGACCCTCAAGCTCCCAGGCCTCTGGTAGAGGACCCGAGCTCAGAGGATAAGAACCACCCGCGGTGGGTGAGAAGGGAATTTTATATATATATATATATATATAAATATATATATATATATATATATATATATATATATATTTGCAGTGCTCTGCAAAAAAATCAGGTAAAATGATCATTTGCTGCTCTATTTGTGTTTTTCAGGTAATTCTTAGACTTCAGAGTATTACTTCTATGAAAAAGTGAAACTGCCTCTAAGTCCAGCACTGGTCTTTGTTCTTGAGTGAGAGTGGGATTTCTACTTTAGCTGAATCGTTCGTCATGGAGCGTTTCCTTGAGCTCAGCATTATGCTTGAGGACATCCCACAAAACGGCCTTTAGCTCTGGATGTAAAATCTACTTGTAAATCCTTTGTGTGGATGTTCCTGCATTTAAAAAGACTTTCCTCCTGTATTAACATTACCTGAAAGTTCACGGAGGCCGGTTCCTGCATTAAAACAGCACAGTGACTGTAAAACCTGAGCGTCCAGCCACTAACTGTTTCAAAGTGCCGATGCTGTGAAAAACTACAGCATCTAGAGTCAGCAGTTTCATCACTGCTATTTCTGACAACAAGAATATTTTTATCCAATAAAGCTTTGTGTCTCATCTTGGTTCTCTTTCCCCACTGTGATGAACGGCGCTCTTCAAGGTCAACTCTGCCTACAGCTGCATCCAACCCTCACAGATACAGTCAGATACACACACTATCCCTTGTTCTACAGATGAGTTAAATGTGATACACAACAGCTAATGCTTCCATGAATTTACCAGATATTGCCGTGTACGTATAGCAGACACAGAGGGCTTTAAACCACATATGCCAGACTGCAAGAAAATTACTTTGAAGACAAGGAAAAAAATAAATCAATTCTGAAAGATGATATCTTAACAATAATTATTCAAATAAATAAATAAACCTAATTTTGTGGCACTTGTTTGTAAAGGAGTTTAATGTCAAATTCCATATAAATTAAAAACTAAATTCATTAAAATTGACACAGTCATTAAACAAAAACATTTGTAACAGCCTGTAAGAGTTTCAGTCTTACATTTAAACTCATACTGATCACTGAGCATCACTTAGCATCAGCGGTGATGAGCTGCATGATGAACAGGATTAAAACACCTGCTGGGTTTTAGCAGCAAATATTGAATGTTTAAGTTTAGCAAAGAGAAACTGCTGCAGAAACATCAGTAACCCCGTGGAAACATTTGAACCGCGCGGGTTTACCACAAACCAGTTATTTATATTACAACTCGAAGAAAAACAAAAAAAGATGGACATTTTTATAAAACCAAAAGGATCAGAGCTTCTTACAAACAGCGTCACATTCATATTGGAGAAGATCGGCCCCAGGAGCAGCAGCCCCAGGTACTTGGATGGGCTGCACTGTAACAACATTTTTTTGTACTTCTGTACAATAACAATAAAAGCATTCCTATTCTGAAGTGATGTCAGAGTGGTTATTACAGCACACCACCATATCAATATCTATTAAATACAGTTTAATAAGCTTCATATCAACATGTCAAGGTTATGATGCCTCAAGGCTGGGTACTGGAACCACTTCTCTTCAGACTAAACATCGCCTCTGTTCACCTGGTCTTGCATTTCCATGGCTTTTTTTTATTTTTAAAACAATTTTATTTAATTGATTAGATCTTTAGAAAGATAGATCTAATCAGTGAAACTTTTTCACAGTGAAAAAAGTTTCACTGTATTAGTGAAATTTGCTTAGGAAATTTTGTGCCAAAACATTTTCCACTTGTTATATTCTACAACTGAAGGCAATAGATTACTGGAAGTAAATTAATAAAACTGATCAAAAAAGGATTCTGATAGTATTTGGGCCTGCAGAGAAGTCCTTGCAGGCCCTGATCTCCCACCACTGCCTTTCAGTAAAGAAAAACAGCAACAGCAGACTACAAAGCTGTGCTGAGCATCAAGCTTCCTAGAAATGTAGTGAAGTCAAAAGTCATAAGGCCCCATATAATATTAAGGAAAAGCATAAATGCTCAATGCTTACTTACAGACAGAACTCAAGTAAATATACTTCATTACTGTCCACCTCTGCTTTATTCACAGCCATCAATTATTATGGCAATTCATCCTGTGCAGCTAGCATGCTTCAGACCAGGCTAACACTCAGGCTTAGTTAATCCTGGAGCCTTATTATCTGTTCAGTTTCTGATCAGAAACCAATAAGTTTTGTTAGTAATTCTGTTTTCAAATTGGTTGTAGCATACTTTACATACTTTTCTAATTTCCCATAGCAACCATTCAGAGTGCCTGAATGTTTCCTTTGTGAGAGCAAATGTAAATGTTTGTTCTCACAAAGCTATTTCCACCAAGCTCCTCCTTGAAGCTTCAGTCTCCAGCTGAGCATCCACCTCAAACATTACTCCTCACCGCGACTCCCCAACTGAGTTCTTCAAGACTATCGGCAGTAGCAATTAGTAAACACCTGAGCGTAGGCCGAGATCATCATGCAAACATCTCTAAGAACCATTGCAAACATCATGGAAAGAGCAGCATAGACACAGAGACCCAAATTTATCAAATTGCAAAGTTAATTTGTTTTTAAGGTATATTCAATATATACATAAATTGTATAGCAATGTAATGTAATAGTTTCTTGATTGTGCTATAAAATGGCATCACATGCATGGAAAATACATTATTCTGTCCCAGTAAAGAAAAAAACATTTTGACAATCTCTATGACATATAATAAGAAATGTTTAAGAGTGAAAATTAACATTTACTGGAGATTTTTGAATTGTGAATTTATAGAGTACACACATCTGAATGAACATTAATATCCATGTTTCAAAAATACAGAAAAAAAGTTAATTGAGGCAATAAATTTTAAAACACAAAATGAATGGGAACGTGGTCTTTCTAAGACTTTTGTCAATTCCTTGCAGGTTGAAGTTACTGAAAGCAGACTGATTGTTCTATACAAGAAATCATGTTTGGCTTCTTCTGTTTCACTTGTTCTGTCAAAATGCTGCTACTACTACTACTGCTACTACTACTAATAATAATAATAACAATAATAATAATAATCATGTGAAAACTTTGAGAAGAAAAGTGGTAAATCATTACTTGATTCACACTTCAAGATGCTTTCCTGCTCATCTTCATAAATTAATCAGTTATAGTTCTGAACAGATACATAATTTACTGAAAATAGTCCCTTCATGCATGTTTTCTTTCTTTCTTTCTTTCTTTCTTTCTTTCTTTCTTTCTTTCTTTCTTTCTTTCTTTCTTTCTTTCTTTCTTTCTTTCTTTCTTTCTTTCTTTAAGAAAGCTTAATCTTGAATCTAGAATTATGTTTCCCTTTGCTCTTTATCTGTTCAGTAGGTCTCCGGATTTATTGAATCTGGCTCCAAGGGACAAATGGACAGAGGGAAATTTTTCTGTCATCACTGTCTTGACCAGGCTTCCTAAGTTGCCACTAATCAACACAGAGCTTGTAGGGGATCCAGGCAAGGAGAAGCCTCAAGCTGTTTTCCAATTAGTGTCACTGGAGAGACAAACAGGAATTTCACAGTGAAGTCAGGAAAAAAGTGGAAACCTAAAGAGGCGAGGAGAAGGGAAGGAGACAGTGTGCCTAACTGAAGAGAGTATTAGAAGGGTAAAGCAAGAAAGGGGGAAGAGAGGATACAGAAAACAGTGAAAGATGTTGAGGCTGGTATCTCTTTTCTTCGGGTTGAGCAGATTAAACGATTGTGACAGCAATTTGGCCAAACAACATTTGTAGCTGAGATAGACAGAGCAGGCCAAGGCCCATCTCAGAGTGCAGTCATTTATTATGCCAACCATTTGAAGGGAGTGTGGAGACGCAGGCTCCAGCTCAGCAGTATCAATTAACTGCAGAGTGCTTTGTATTCTGGGGCTGTGTATGAAACTCGACAGAGCTCCTCCAAGTCCTCCAAGCTTTTTAAGATGCAAGGTGTTTCTATCAGGCGTGCTCTCACAGCTCAGACTTTCAAAGACGATGGAACAGTGACTCAGCTTATTCATTTAAGAATATTTACACAACACAAATTTACCCCAAAGGTCATCTAAAGGCATTTTGTATAACAAAGAGTACGGATAAACATCCAATAATGGGCAATTCAGTTTTGCCCAAATTCAGTTAAATTACTTCCAGTTTATTTCAATACAATGCAGTCACATAATAGAATTGGAATGAATCACACAGTGTAATTTATAACTCAAAGAAGTCATATTCAGTAGATGATTTATTTCCAGTTGGAAGGAAGATAGCCAATTCAGACAATTCTTATTTCTGTGTATGCATGTGGTGTGACCATTAATAGCCTATAATTCACTGGCTAATAATCCAGCGCATCTTTTCAGAGTAAAACATGCACATGAGCTGCAATCTGTATTTTGTATACCTGCTTCCCCTCTTGATTGTGATGGTATTGTGTGTCAGGGCTCTGTGAATCACTATAATTAATTTCAGAGCTGGTTGATTAGTTTGTCTGATGAGCTCAATTAAAGGAAATCTAATTAAGAAGGATGTTCCACATTATTAAGCAGGCCACAGGTTTCAAGCAATATGGAAAGAGAAAGGATCTCTGCTGACCAAAATCATCAGACAGTGTAGTGCCGTATGACAAGATATAAAAACATTAGCTATTTAATGAAAACTGAAGCAGTGAAGAGATTTGTGGCTGATTCAGAACAAGATGAATTTGTACAGATAAAGGCATAATGAGGAAGGTTTCTGCAGCGCCTGCAGCTGCACTCTGCGTACCTTCACATTTTCCTTTAAGTCAAGAAAGAAAAGAATAACTTCTGGAGTTTTTATTATTTAATCCTATTTACTATTAACAAAATTGTGAAGAAAAAATAAATTGTGCCAAAGCATCTTATTCGTAGGGCACATCGCAACACCTAAACCTGGGAATCAACACCGTCCTCTTTCCGTGAACCACATGGAGAGGCTTCGCTTCCATGTCTTTATTATTTAGCATCGTCTGGAAAAAAAAAAGTCTGCTACTCTTGTGCTAATTTTTGCGCATTGGAGAAGTGCTTGTGCTCCTGCAGGTCAGGCGCAGTGATAGTTTTGTGTTGGACCTTTATTTTTTCGACATCTGCTGGTGTCAGCCAGCGGGTGACCCGTCAGCTGTTCGATTCGCGAAACCACAAAAAAAGCTAATAAACCGGCGACCCGCCAGAACCGCGCAGACTGTCAGAAGCTCAGGCTGATCTTAGAACAACGGGAGGTTCAAACCCAACTCGTTCATTTTTAGCTTACAGAAAAACGCAAAGCTGTGAAATAAACAAAAGCAAACTGACCAATAAGACTTGGGCTTTGGGGTTCCCCACCTCACGCATCAAACTGACACAGCTGTGTCTGTATAATATCTTTTGACACAAAAGATATTTTATTTTCCACAATTTTGCTAATAGAACAGATGGTTAGATAATAAAACAATAACTATTCTTTTCTTTTTTATTTTATTTAAAGGAAAGTTTCAAATTTCACCTGTACAGCTGCAGGTGTTACTGCAAACAATCAGTTTGCTTTTGTTTATTTCAGTCACTTGTGGCCAGTTTAGAATCACAGAGAAAAACTCCAAAAAAGAATCAAAGTTAAAACTCTGTGAGCTAAGAACTTCTGATGACATAATAGCAATTAACCATAGCTGCCATGGTAAATTATTACTGATAACTATTGTGAGTGGTCCTGACATTAATATGATCAGGCAGTATTATCGTATATATATATATATATATATATATATATATATATATATATATATTTTTTTTTCTTCACAATTTTTTTTCTTCACAATTTTTTTTCTTCACAATTTTTTTATATATATATATATATATATATATATATATATATATATATATATATATATATATATATATATATATATATACATATATATATATAGATTGATAAGGCATCAGTATGTAGCCCTGGTTAAAAACCAATGAACTTAAGGCCTTTTAATATTTACAAAATATTTACAAGGTTGGTTTTGTGTAAAAATGAAAAAAAGGGAATAAGGAGAAACATGCATTATTGTTTTGTACATTTTAATCTGAATGATTATATGCATTAGGGAAGAAGTTACTGTTGTAACGTGCGAAAGAATGAAAAAAGCAGAAAGTCAAAGTTTTTCTGGAGGTAACTTGTGTACATACATAAGTGTATTTTTGTTTGAGAAATTATCTCATCAGTTAAAGACTGTATTGAATTTATGAAGGTAGTTTAGGTTAACGAGGAACAAGTGAACTCAACAGAGAAAAAAAAACCCAGGAGAAGGGGGTTATGGGAAGAAGAAGAGAGAGGAACGCGGGAGAGAAAGGAAGGAGGAAGCTCATGGAAGCCATTGTTAATGTTTCCAGACGTTGAGGTGGGACAAAGAACTATATTTTTTGGATGTATTCTGCACCAGTGATTCTGCACACGGTGTGTAGGATACCGGTCCCAGTGTTCTGTGGAGGAAGTACTGAGGAGAAACTGCGATTGATCCAAGGAGGACTTTGGCTGGACCGAGGTGGAGAGGAACCTAGCAACACGGCGACACGACTCACCAGTCAGTCACCAGTCACGGATTTCAGCGCGACGGAGGAGTAGTCCTGCAACTTGTGAGGCAAAGTTGCAAAAGAAATTTGGACTCGCAAAGCAACCTTGACGGTGAGGACGACGGCTGAGCGAGCAGGTTTGAGTTATTTTCTGGTTGAAATTGAGAGAAGAGGAGTGGCGTAACGACATCGCACCCTAGCTTCATCAGGCCTGCAACGAAAACTTTAACCGGTACTGGACAGTGTGTGTGTGTGAGAGAGAGAGAGAGTATGGGCCCATGTGTGATATTGTGTTTAAAACTGTAAATTTTTGGTAAATGTATGGAGTTCTGTTGGTGTCTAAAGTTAAACTTTGGTTGTAGTAAGACCATAGTTTAAAGTAAACTATGGTTTGTGTTTTTCCTTAAAACACAAAAAGTTAAAGTTAGGAAAACAAAAGGGACTGAAAAGAAAAGTGCCTTATCGGCTTTATTTTATTTTGGGGAAACCTTTATGGTTGTGAATTAATAACTTTGCTCTATATTTAAGTTTCTTTGATTATTTCGGGGCATTGTGAGCTAAAACCTTATTTCCTCAAGTTCTTATTAAAAGAAACTGTTCAGTTAGCTGGTTGTCTGGAGTTATTTATGTTACATCAAAGTTGTGTAAGCTGAGTAACAGTTTACTCAACATAGGTAAACCTGTGAGGTATCTACCAGACCTTAACGAACCCAAATAGCACCCCATCAGTAAGTTGGAGTTCTCGTCCCAGTTATTAGGTGACAGAGCAGTGGGGTGCTACAAGTATATCACCCGAGAGGGCGGGGTTCGAATCCAGTCTGGGTCCCTAGACAAGACCCTTCAAGCTACTGCCTACCTCATACCATGAGAGATACTAAGTTGCATAACTTGCCGGCCAAACAAGGTCTGCGTCAGGTGTTGGGGAACCAGAGCACCTTGATGACAAATGGGCTACTGGAACAAGACGGAAATGGGCGAGAGATGAAATTGTGGATCTGTTGGAATGCTACTACTCAAGTAACCCTAGACAAAGAGGTTACATGCAAAGACTGGGGAAGGAATGGTTACTTCGACATCCCCAGTCAACACTAAGCACTGAACAACTAGTAGCTCAGTGTTCCAACATCCACAAATGGCAACTGCTATCACAACTTGAGATTGACGAGATACAACACAAATGCTACGGCAAAAGGGAGGAACCTGGATGTCAGAACTGTGGGGACTTAACTACAAGTCCCCACCCAGTGAGGGGATACACGGCCCCAGTGAGCGAATCAGAGCTGAACGAGACAGCTGCTGACCTGAGAGAGAGAATCATGACCCGAATGACAACCAGACCTCCTCGGCGCCAACGGCTGAGTGAAGTACCATCAGAAAGTCTTATTGAAAATGTGAATGCAGCATTGAGAACGATCCCAATGCTGCATTCACAGCATTGGGAGGGGATCTGTTTTGGTGGCCTTAGGATTGCATCTCTGCTTTTTGCGGATGATGTGGTCCTATTGGCTTCATCGGGACGTGATCTTCAGCTCTCGCTGGAGCGGTTCGCAGCCGAGTGTGAAGCGGCCGGGATGAGGATCAGTGCCTCCAATCTGAGACCATGGTCTTGAGTCGGAAAAGGGTAGAGTGCCTTCTCCGGGTCGAGGGAGATGTCCTGCCCCAAGGGGAGGAGTTCAAGTATCTTGGGATCTTGTTCACGAATGAGGGAAGAAGGGAGCGTGAGATTGACAGGCGGATTGGTGCAGAGTCCGCCGTGAAGCGGGCGCTGTACCGGTCCGTCGTGGTGAAGAGAGAGCTGAGTCAAAAAGCGAAGCTCTCAATTTACCGGTCGATCTACGTTCCTACCCTCATCTATGGTCATGAGCTTTGGGTAATGACGGAAAGAACAAGATCGCGGATACAAGCGGCCGAAATGGGTTTTCTCCGTAGGGTGGCTGGGCTCTCCCTTAGAGATAGGGTGAGAAGCTCGGTCATCCGGGAGGGACTCGGAGTAGAGTCGCTGCTCCTCCACATTGAGAGGAGCCAGTTGAGGTGGCTCGGGCATCTGGTCAGGATGCCTCCGGGACGCCTCCCTGGTGAGGTGTTTCGGGCACGTCCCACCGGGAGGAGGCCCCGGGGAAGACCCAGGACATGCTGGAGGGACTACGTCTCACGGCTGGCTTGGGAACGCCTCGGGATTCCCCCGGAGGAGCTGGAGGAAGTGGCTGGGGAAAGGGAAGTCTGGGCCTCCCTTCTTAAGCTGCTACCCCCGCGACCCGACCCCGGATAAGCGGCAGAAGATGGATGGATGGATGGATGGATGGATGGATGGATGGATGGATGGATGGATGGATGGATGGATGGATGGATGGATGGATGGAGAACGATCCCTACCGACACCATAACAGAAACCAATGAGCTGATCTACAACTCAGCGTCAGTGATCCTTGAGATACCTGGCTATAAGAGCAACCATGAGACCCAATACCCACCATGGAAAAGACGGTAAGAGGCTAAAATCAAGGTAACAAGGAGGGAAGTGAGCCAACTGTCAGAGCTCCACAAGGGTACAATGAAAAGACAAGTACCCAGAAAGTACAGACAAATGCCCATACCTGAAGCACTCGAAACTGCCAAACAGAGGCTCCAAGCCTTGGCCAGCCGACTACAGAGATACACAAGGGAGAATGAATCCAGAAGGATTAATCGGCTCTTCTCCACTCAACCAGCTAAGGTGTACTCTCAATGGCAGGGTAATAATAACAGAGCACACCCACCAAGGTTGGAGACTGAACAATACTGGAAAGGGATATGGGAAAGGGAGGCGTCCCACAACAGCAATGCACAGTGGTTGATCTCTCTACGAGAGGACCATAGCAACCTCCCTGAGCAAGCCCCGGTAACCATCACTGTGACAGATGTCCAAGAAAGAGTCTCAGGTATGAAAAACTGGACAGCACTAGGGCCTGATATGATCCATGCCTACTGGCTAAAGAAACTCACTGCCCTCCATGAGCGACTGGCAGCCCAAATGAACCAGCTGCTACAAAGTGGGACTCACCCTGAATGATTAACTGAAGGGCGGACAATCCTAATCCAGAAGGATCCATCAAAGGGTCCAGTCCCACCCAACTACCGACCAATAACCTGCCTCTCCACAACCTGGAAGCTCATGTCAGGCATCATAGCGGCCAAGATAAGCAAACACATGGATAAACACATGAGCACGGCACAGAAAGGTATCGGTGTAAATAGCAAAGGAGCCAAACACCAACTCCTCGTAGACCGGACAGTTGCCCGAGACTGCAAAACCCAACACACCAACCTGTGCATGGCTTGGATTGATTACAAGAAAGCCTATGACTCAATGCCGCATACTTGGATCATTGAATGCTTAGAGATGTATAACATCAACAGGACTCTAAGAGCCTTCATTGCAAACTTGATGAGGCTGTGGAAAACCACCCTTGAAGCCAACTGCAAACCACTTGCACAAGTGTCCATCAAATGTGGCATATACCAAGGAGATGCTCTGTCCCCGCTACTGTTCTGCATAGGCCTGAACCCCCTCAGTCAAATGATCAACAAGCCTGGTTACGGATACCGACTCAAAAACGGGGCCAACATCAGTCACCTTCTCTACATGGATGACATAAAGCTGTACGCCAAGAGTGAGCGAGACATCGACTCACTGATCCATACCGCCAGGATCTACAGCACGGACATTGGGATGTCATTCGGACTAGAGAAGTGTGGTCGGCTGATTACAAAGAGGGGGAAGGTGATCCGCACAGAAGGGGTCTCACTCCCAGAAGGAACAATAGCAGACTTAGAGGAGAGTTACAAGTACCTAGGTATACCAGAAGCAAATGGCAACCACAGCTAAATACCTCCAACGAATAAGGCAAGTCCTGAGAAGCCAGCTCAATGGCAAGAACAAAATCTGTGCGATAAACAGCTACACCTTGCCAGTAATCAGATATCCTGCAGGAATAATTAGTTGGCCAAAGGAGGAGATAAAAGCCACAGATATTAACACTAGAAAATTACTAACAATGCATGGAGGGTTCCATCCCAAATCCAGCACCCTGAGACTGTACAGACTAGTGAGTGTGAGAACCATTGTCCAGGACGAAACAACTAAGATCCATAAATACATCAGGGACAAAGCCTCAACAGACAATGTGCTCAGTGAATGTCTCAGACAACAGGGAACGAAGGTTGAGATGCCAGAGATACCATCATGGGAGGACAAGCCCCTACATGGGATGTACCACCATCAAATAACCCAAGTGGCTGATATCAGTAAATCCTACCAATGGCTGGAATAAGCTGGACTCAAGGACAGCACAGAGGCCCTCATCCTGGCCGCCCAGGAACAGGCCCTAAACACCAGAGCAATAGAGGCCGAGATCTACCACACCAGACAAGACCCAAGGTGTAGGTTGTGCAAGGAGGCCCCTGAGACAGTCCAGCACATAATAGCAGGGTGCAAGATACTGGCAGGGAAAGCGTACATGGAACGACATAACCAAGTGGCAGGCATAGTGAACAGAAACATCTGTGCAGAATATGGACTGGAAACCCTGAGATCAAAGTGGGAAACACCCCCAAAGGTGGTGGAGAATGCCAGAGCTAAGATCCTGTGGGACTTCCAGATCCAGACAGACAGAATGGTAATGGCGAACCAACCAGACAGTCATAGTGGATAAACAACAGAGGAAAGCCGTTGTGATAGATGTAGCAATACGAAGCGATTGCAACATCAGGAAATAGGTGCCTGTGGTCTTCGGGGCCCTCAGGGCAGTAACCCCCAAACTGGATCAATGGCTACAACAGATCCCAGGAACAACATCAGACATCTCAGTCCAGAAATGTGCAGTCTTTGGCACAGCCAAGATACTGCGCAGGACCCTCAAGCTCCCAGGCCTCTGGTAGAGGACCCGAGCTCAGAGGATAAGAACCACCCGCGGTGGGTGAGAAAGGAATTTATTTATATATATATATATATATACTTATAAAGACTGTATCAAACAAATAGCCCTTCGTGTTGCTCTGTACCCGTGAAGTAGCTCCCAATCTCCCAAAAGGTTGGTGACCCCTGCTCCAGAGGCTTCTCGTGGATGAAGCTGATATTGGGCCCCTAACCAGCTCACAAGTAGAAACGGTAGCAGAGACAGCTGGTCGGGCCCTTCAGAGTCCCTGAAGGTGTGAAAATGACCTCAGCAAAATATATGGACTTTCTGACTGATCACTTTCTTTCATGGTTCAAAAAGAAGAGCTGGACCTTCAGTAGTAGCAATTAATAGAAAGTTATTTTCAACCAGGTCAAATAAAAGCAAGAAGTACAGTAAATTATTATCAATGTTATCCTGCACCTTTAAATGCTGTACATTTCTGGGCAATAAATATGAAAAAATAAAATAAAATAAGCATATTTAACTACTTTTTAAAGAAACAAAACCCTGGCCTTGTTTAACCTGCATAGAATGGGATTAATAAAAAAGAGCAAAGTCCCTGAAGATGGAAGTGATCTTTAGCTCTGGAGACTCAGTGGGGATACCCATAACCTGTCACAAGAGACAGGAGGGAAAAGAAAAGCAAAGAAGTTAATGAGTTTAATGACATATTCTCATATGCATCTGGGACTGAGGTCTTTGAGGTGTGAAGAAGCAGGAGGCAACATTCCCAGTCTTTCAGCTGAACTTCTCTTTTTAATTCACATCAGAATTCTTCCTGCAGCACAATCTGAAAATACTTTTGACATCTCATAATTAACCCCAGAAATTACAGTCTGCATAGAATAGTCAGACACTGCTATACATTGACAAAACACAAAATCAGAGTGGAATAAATCAATCAATCCAGTTTAGTTGTAGAACACAATTCAGCAACGTGGCAGTTGAAAGTGCTTTACATCATAAAGCACTATGTATGTTGATTTTCTAACTACATGTTCAACATATAGTCAACAATGGCAAAACCAGTAACCATCATTACACATTATCTTATGTGTAATGATGGCACTTTGATGAGTGCCATCATTACATACAAAACATGTTGGTTAATGCTCCACTTACTCTGCTGTTGTCAGTGATTTATACACTGACAACAGTATTATAATGTCCATATTCTGAGAATCATCGGACCTGGAAGAGAACCCCCAATGGGACAGATGGAACAGAGCTGGTTTAACTTAAGCACTCCCAGAACTTAACAAATTCCTATCTGTAAATTCTGGTATAGTTTGATTATCACTGCGTTGTAACCATTAATATGCTGTTCTCAACTGTGGTTAACTGATGCATCTTCAGATCACCTCAGATATTAGGAATAAAAAACAACTACAGGATTTAAACTACAAAGTAGATACTTTAGTGTTGTTAAGGAAAGCTGTACAGGTTTGGTATATGAATTCACCCCCTTTTTCCCTTCCTCCGAAGAGGTTTTGCAGCGCTAGTGGCTCGTATTTTTTACAGTAGGCAGACAGGAAAGAGGGCGAGGAGAGGGGGGAAGACATGCGGCAAAGGTCGCCGGGACCGGGAGTCGAACCCGCGACGTCCGGATCGAGGACTGAGGCCTCCAAACGTGGGGCGTGCTTAACCCCTGCGCCACCACAGCACGCCCCATGAATTCACCTCTTATCACCAACCAGCCACTGTCACCAGTGAGATGCTTTCTAAACATGACCAGGGCCATATCATACCAGAATCAATTTGTCAATTGAGTAATACTTAGCTATGTCAAATTTTGTTAATCTATGTAAAACACTTAATTATGAATACTGTTTGTGCTTGTGTAATTGATACATGTTTCATTAATAGCCTATTAGACAGCAAAACACAAAATTAGCTTTTTATATAATTGCTAATATTATACCATCTATGATTTAACAGATGGTATTCCCTTCATACAATCTGCATTGGTCTTCAAAAATACAGTGCTTTGTGCTCCAGCTATAATTTACATTGTATTGCACCACATAAATATGATCCAATACTATTTAAATGTGGGCATCATCGTCCAAGGAATATGTGAGGTAACTCTAATGTAGGAGAAGTTTTTCACAGACTTTTTGCTTGCAATGTTTGTGAATGTAGCAGGCACCGTATGCACCACTTAAAGCCATTCGTATCATATGCTCCTCTTTACATGCCGGGTGGAAACAGTTTTGTTTTTACAACTTTTTCTTGCCGTCGTCAGATCGTATTTTGTAATCTTGTAATCCAGAATGGTTGAAATAAAATGTGAGCCCCCATGAAACTGAGTTTACAATGCTTTTCTATTCTGCATTTCTAAATAAAATGTGTTGATTGCTCACCTCCTTCCAACCTTACTTCTGAAGTCCCATCTTTCCTGTGATCTTGACACATGAAGAGTGTGTTTAAATTCAGAGTTACATTACAGTATAAGCTGAGTTGTTCATTTTATCATGGCTGTGAAATTCACTACATAGACATATAATTTCACCTGTACATCCACAGCATCCTCCATCTGCCTCTTGGTTTTACCCATACACCTTGTTTTTATGTTTATCTCTTCTTATTGAATGTAGCTGATTAATAGTGTTTACTTGTAGGAACGCTTTCAGTTTCCAATTTGGATATATCTAAAAAGAATCCAGGTCTGGTTACCTGATATCCAAAACTGCATTTTTTAATCATTCAGATTATTTCTTGTGGTAAAATGAATAGGTTAAAACATTTCTAGCATATGCAAGACCAAAATATTATATAATTGCTGAAAAATGTGTTGTACATTATCCAGGGTTTTTATATTGTCAGCACTTGGAAGAAGTCTTAATTTGTCTTGGTGTGTGTGTTTGTGTGTGTGTGTGTGTGCGTGTGCACACGCATGCATGTGTGTGAATGTGCTTGTGTGTGTGGAGAGCTGAGTGGAGAATAGACGGAGAAGGCAGCAGAGAGCAGAGGATGGAGTAGGAGTTTGGTAGAAGCTGCCTTGCATCCCTTCCTGCCTCTTCTGATCGCATCATCACACCATGCATTAGTCAAGCCTTGTGGCCCATCTGACGTCTGCAGAGAATATGTGAGCGGAGAGGGAATCCATCAAGAGTAATGGTATTGCTGTGTGCCCCCAGGGCAGCCATCTTTAATCCTTACCCATCATGCCTCAGCCATAAACTATGCAATCACGGCCTGCTTGACGGCAACAGGCGGCTCCCACTCAGCAGGCGTGTGGTCTTCATGCTCTATTTAAAACAAAAAAGTCATTTTTTTTTCTTTAGATCTGTTCCCTTCAGACCTCTTCCTTTTTTCTTTCTGTTTTTACCTTAAGCAGAAGTGTCAGATCCCCAGTTTCTCCTCTATCCTTCCTTTCCTTCCCGTTGGCAGAGATTCGTACATATCGCTTGCCGTCTCTTCTCTCTTGCTCTTGGTATGTCTTCAACACTGCTTTCCTCAGAGCCCTCAGTCTTTTAAGTTGTTGGGGTTTTGTGGGTAAAATCATGATAAACTAGAACACAGCAGGATAAAGATGGTTCCACCTAATACTGACAGCACTTTCCTTACTATACTTTATGCATATAGTAAGATGATACTGAGGTGTATGGAAATGAATATGAGAGAAAGTTGTAAAACCTAATATTACTTTATCACCAATTTTTCCACCAATTGAAGGGAAAGAGCTTTACTCTGCCAAAATATTCTATTTTAACATGCCCCATTTTATACTTTTTAGTAAAAAAAAATATTTTATTACTTTTAAATTGAAATAAACATTATTTTGCCTTGAAACTGTTGGTAGATTGGCTCTGGGATTTCTGATGATAATTCTGGTCTGTGGGATTGTCCTTAATATGACAGTGTCATTGAATCACTGTTTTCCATTCATTTTTTATTACACACTGAATGAGAAAAATGCATACATGCTCCCCCTGAGCCTAGCGATGAGGCAGCTGGAGGGTTCAGCTGATGGATTTTGTCCATCTTGCTTTTACTGGCAAACTTGGAGCAACTTCCAACTTCTTTTTTTTTAAAAGCCGTGTTTGCTGATGCATTCACCTATCTGACCTAGTAAAGGCCTAGCAGCACAGTCTGGAGAGAATCGATATCGTGTTTGTTTTCCAGATCCAGCTCTGGACTGACTGTAAACTGCAGACAGCAACTAAGTGTCCAGGAGTCCAGAAATAGATGGTCGGGCCACCATTTGAGGCCCACTGGATCAGCTAAAATAGGCTGCTGATAAATTTAGCTTCTTCTCTGCTTTGATTGCTTTATTCAACAAACTTTTCACCACATAGACATAAAATAGAACAAAGACATGATACACAATACCTTCAGTGATTGTGTGTTTAGCTGTCTCCTTTTTCTATGTGAAACTGTATGCACCTTTAGTATTACCTTTCATTAAACATACACCAGGTCTAGTTTCTGCAAACCAGGGTATTTTGATGGCAATTGAAGATTTAGTTTTTCAAGCAGCTCTTAAAATGGTTTTGTTTAATCCTTGTTGGTGATTTATCCTCAGGAATGGAGTAACAAGACAATCATTACATGGTGTTCTACTTTACATAAGCCCAGTCTCCATATGTGAGATTAAGATGTTAACAGCTAAAAGGCAAACAGGATCTTTAACCCAGCACTGCTTTAGTCATGCTCAAGATCTGTGGAATTAGATGCAATTAATGTAAGTATTATTAGCAGTATAATATCAGTATTATTATCATGTTCCAGAAACAGCTCAGGGATTATGGAGTTATCCCTCTCTAAATCTGTCAACAAAAAGTGGTAACTTATTTAACCTAAAAGAAGGAAAAAAACATGCCTGGGGCAGTTCCATTTTGCCTTCCCGGTCTTAAATAATACTAATTTAGCTCAATTGACTAAATATAATTTAATCTATGACCAAACTGTAGAGGGAGTAGCTCGTTTGAATGTGGATAAAGAGAAAAGGATCAAATTATTATTTTGGCTACTGCACGAAACATGAATGTACAAAGTGAAATTGTTTGGTACATTTTTTTCAGTTTTTTATTATTGCTTGGAACAAAATATAGGCTGTATTTGTCATCAGTTCTGAGGTAGCTGTGATTAGTCACTAACATGAATCATCATGGCTTTCCTCATCCAGTAAAGAAACTGGACTTCCTGTTAAAATAAACATGTTTTTGTTTGTTTTTAATTTTGTCCTCTCATGAAACTTGAGCATATATTAAAAGCAGTTAATTGTATTTTGGCCTTTTACAAAATATATTTATCTCCTATAAATATCCCTTGAAGTGCCATAATTAATGAATATATGAATGATTAAAAAGCAGCTCTTGCATGCACAGCTTATTCCGGTGCACTTTACTAACAGCCTATCTCTTCTATGTGTAATTCATTGGCCCCATTCTGTCATGTAGGCTCGCCTCTTTAAAGTGGACATGTATTACATGCTGTTTTGTTTCCAGTTAGTGTTAATCACATTCAATTAAAGTCAGGTCCTCTTTCATCCTCAGCGGAGCAGCGTTCTCATCTGGGTGTTGTGACAGGATGTGAAAGTGAAGCAGGGCAGCGCTCTGAGGGTCGGCAAGAGCAGCAGCATCACTACCAAATGACACAAAAACTTAATTACACTTCCCCCCAGGGACACAACAAACAGCGAATACTAACATTTCTTAACATCCTAAAAAAAACATTTTGGGTTTTTACTGTTCAAAATCTCTCTCACTTTTATTTACTCCAGCTTAATTTGCTCTTCGGTATGTACACATATTACAGAAGAAGATGGGTAAAATTTTGCCTCTAAGGAATTTTTCCTTTGGTGTTGAAGGTTCTTGTGAGACTTAAATAATGTTCAACTCTTTTAAAATAGCTTTCCCTTTGCTACACCCTCCAGATTTGTTTCAGAACTTTGTGGTTTTTGATGAAATAAGAGCCTGAAAGATACTGCTGCTACTTGCTTCAGTTCCTTTTCATTTCATCCTTTTCATCATCTGTGTACATCATTCTTATCATTCAATCACATTAATAGAAATAACACAAACTTTAGTTTTTATTCCATTTCAAAAACACAAACAATAGATTTCTGGATACAAATTCCTTTATTTATGTTGTTACAATGCTGATGTGATCAGCAGGCCTCTCATTCCTCTAGTGGGACATGGTTCTCTCTCTTCCTCTCTCTCTCTCTCTCCCTCTATATATATATATATATATATATATATATATATATATATATATATATATATATATATATATATATATATATATATATATGTGTGTTCCCTTTGCTCAAAAAACAAAGGGAACACTCAAACAACACAATATAACTCCAAGTACATCAAACTTGTGTGAAATCAAACTATCCACTTAGGAAGCAACACTGATTGACAATCAAGAATGATTTTGTTTTCAGGACATTCAACTTTGTACAGGACAAAGTATTCAATGAGAATATTTCATTCATTCAGATCTAGGATGTGTTATTTGAGTGTTCCTCAAATAACATATATATATATATATATATATATATATATATATATATATATATATATATATATATATATAGAGGGAGAGAGAGATAGATATTTTTTTTGCTAAAGTTGCAGAGTTTATGTGGAGTCAGTCCACATAAACACTTCCTAATCAAAGTGAATCCTCTATCTTTGTGAGTAGTCAAGTAGAAGATACACAGAAGAAGAATTTAACTTTCTGCTACAGACATTACTTCACAAACTGCTAATACAGACAGTTATGTAAATCCAAAGATCATCAGAAATGTAATATGTTTCAGAAAATCAATTTAAAGAGTGAAACTTATTGTACAAGTTCAGACAGAGATTAGTATACTGTATATTCCAGAGTTCAGTCTATATTAATTATGATGACTGCAGCTCGTAGCTAATGAAAACCTTAAATTCACTTTCTCAGAAAGTTAAATAGAGGCTGATGACATTTTTCTAACACAAATGTTGTATTACGGGCACATTACAGCCTTCACAATCATACTGAAGACTGCAGCCTTGGCAGTTTGCCAGCATGCAGTCATTGAAGCAAAAGGTCATTTGTAAGGAGCCGGTGTTAAGACTGCTGTACACAAGCTTATAATCAGATAAGTGAGATGGTAGAAAGTGCTGTACACAACAACCACAGCCTGGAGAGGGCTGTGATGGAAAGAGACCGGTGAGCTCCACTGCATGCAGACAGGAAATGGGAAACGACGCCTGCCTTCCCTCCTGAACCAGAGGCAACATCAGAAACCTCTAACCTGGAAAACAACTGGCTCCTCCATGGAGATGCTGACTTCATTTTCCAGCAGGCCTTGATACCTGATACACTGCCATATAAGTACCTACAGATATATTAATACTCCTGGTAGACAGATTTAAAACTGTTTTCATAGTTTCATACTTCTTATTTCTTAGCCAATAAATTTATATATTTGCAAATAACTGTTTTTTTTTTGTATATCAATTAAAAATGGCATATTGAATGTTATCAATATCTGGTTAACAACGGAATTAATAAAGACATCAAGCCCTTCACATGATTTATGAAGGAAATTAGGTTTAAGGCCTCTTTACTGTCACCCCAGACTTTAGCTCCATCCACAGATTCTCTATCAGATTCAATTAAGCACTCTTGATGGGGCCTTCTATAATACTCCTCGTATCATTAATATTAATACTACAGTCAGAAGAAACATATTGGTAAAATTTTTGGCAAACCCAAAAATTGATAAGCAATTGAATACTTTTAACAATATTGTTGCTATTATTATCTATGACAAACACATAGAACACATAGGGTAGAGTCTTCAGGGTTTGTCAGAAGACATCATGAAATAAGTGCCCTTAAGTGTTTCTTAATACATGCAACCTTAGCCAAAAATTCTGGTGGAAGAGTTTGAAATTTAAATGTTTACCATAACACTGACTACGATAATTTGAGGATTGTTTCGCCACAAATTGCAGAATACTGGAGTTTCTGAATTGTTTACCTAACAGTAAATTAGCTCCATGTCGGTTCAGCCATCAATCTTCTTCTGATCAACTTGTTTACCTTTTCCTAGAGACTTTAAGCACGCCACGCTGCTTCATGTCACATTATTATGGCTTGTTTTTTCCAGAGCATACCAGTAACAGAAGACCTGTTTCCTCAAATTTCACACTTGCGGGTAGTTTTGTGGCTTGACTGATCAAAGAGCTGTTATCCCTGAGAATAGGGAACCTGTTCTAACCATGCTCATTCCTGGAGAAAAGAGATGAAGTCCCTGTGGCTTAGTGGATTGCAAGATTTATTTTATGCATGGCTTAATTCTTTAAAGATTTGACACAGTTGGAAAAGTTTAAGTATGTGTGATTTTCTTTAACTTCCCAATGAGTAGAAATATATGTTGTTTTTTTTTACTCTGCCTCAGCCATATTTTAGTTCTTGAGGTTGTTCTACTAAATCTTTTAAAGACACAAATTTGAAAACAATTCTCAAAATGTCCCAAATGAAATGGTTCACCCCTAATAAATAAATTGACTTTGACATGGATGTCTTTAAATTCAACTACGAATTCAATCTAGTTTATTTATACACCACCAATTCCCAAAATGTGATTTTAATGCACTTTACAAAAAGGTTGTCAGTCCAATTCCTTCACAAGCTTTTCCATTGTATGACTTTTTAAATTAATATAACTTTTTATAGTTATCTGGCTTATTGAATAACATTTGAAACAATCAAAATATGATTGTTGTAATAAAAAACATGTCAAAGCTTGTGCTTATTTTATTGTACAGTTGCTTTTTGAACCTGCTTTTACAAATCAGTGGCAATATTCCTTAAATGTTTTCACATGTAAAAACCACATATTCAGTTATGTTTTTGTTTTACTTTGTCAAAACCAGCCATGAAAGTAAAATCATACATGTTTTTCCAAATTCTTTAAAATCTTAAATTGAAAATCTGGATATTTGTATTTAGCCCCCATAAGTCAGTACTTGATGGAAGCCTAACCTCAAAGCACAGCTGTTTTGCACCAAAGAGAGATCCAGTTTCTCTTAGCAAAATTGTTCAAGCTCACTCAAACTGCATAAAGAGTGTGTGTTGAAATCAGTTTTTTTGTTGTTTGTTTTTTTTTTATTTGCCATTAAATATAATTACATTTAGGTCTGAACTTTGAGTTGACTCTGTAACAGACAAACTTGTTTGACTGTAGCTGTATCAGAATCATCCTGCTGGAAGGTGAACCTCCATCCAAAAAATCCCAGTAAATCAAACTGAAGTTGAATGATCAGGTTAAGGCAGGCCAAAGCCTGATGTTATATAAAGCACTCTATGTCGGGTGTAAGAGCAGACCTTCTAGACTGTAACACCCTTTAGTACCTGCCTCACAGCATAAATGGCAGGAACCATGACAACATGAAGTGCAGGTTCAAGCTAACACTTGCCTGCCAAATTGTGTTAGGACCCTGAGTGAACATGCAGATAGAGAGACACATTAGCATGGCTGCTAATCCTCAGGGGCTCATACAGAAAGCAGACCTTGTTTTGGTGGATAACACGTTTGTGGCTTTTCCTCCTTCTGCACGAATCAGCAGCACTGGTCCTCCAAACACACACCAAGCAGGCTTGTGAGTTCCTCTCTATTTATGTAGAGGTACATGTTCTTGAGCAGGCAGTAGCAGATGGCCTGCAAAGACAGACCGACCTGGAGTATGCTTACTTAGAATGGGGAAAAAAAGAGCCCATGTTCACACACAATGCACAGAAACACAAGGTGCAAACTCCCTTGAGTTCAAAATACACAACCACCCACTCTCTAGAGGGTGCGGTTATATTTACTTCAGGCAGAGTCAAAGCCGAAGAGAAAACTAAGGCAAAGCCGAAGAGGAGCTGGACTAGAAGTTTGTGGCTGCTGAAACTGAACAGCACAACGGTGACACAACCTCCCCAGTGGCCGGACCGGCGCGCTGGAAATGCATCACTGCCTTTCCCTATTACAGCCACAACGCTACAGGCAATTTTCTCTGCTCTGTCTGGCTCAAAGATCCTCTCCTTTCTGTCATTCTGCTGCCACCAACAATGAACAGATTGCATTAGGATGGCCTTTCAGCCGCCATGTTGAGTGAGTCCATGACTTAAGTACCTTAAGTTTCATCTGGGGCAGTGTTGGTCCAGAGCTCAATTTAAGGTGATTTTTAAGGCTGTGTGTTGTTCACAACACAGTAGGGGCAAAAAATTAGAAGTGGGGAGATAGCTCCATAGGGCCAAGCAACTACAACAAATGTGGTCATAACATCACCATCTTTTCCTTTGATGTTGTCTTATAATGTGTAGCAAAGTAAAGGGAGAGAAAAAGTGGGTGAATCTGTCATGTTCTGTGTTTTTCTGTTGTGTTTATTTGAGTTTTCTGTGTCCTGAGTCTCCTCGTTGTCCTGTCTTCCCCTTGATTGCTCCCAGGTGTGTCTTGTTCCCGTGATTACCCTCAGTGTATTTAGTCCCTCCTGTGTCCTTTGTTCCTCGTCGGGTCCTTGTCATTGCTGCACGTAGTCTGTTGCCATTTGTTTGTGTTCACCGCTTGTATGACCAGTTGCTACCGGTGCTGAGCCTTGGCTTCCGCTCAACCGTGCTGCCTGGCCGCGGACTGTTGTCGCTTTTTGGACTATTTTTGTAAATAAATATCTCACTATTCACTTTACCTGGGCCTCCAGCGTCTGTCTCACCACCTCCAATCACCACCACTTCATGACAGAATCCATTTAAGATTGACTCCATAGCTGTAAAGGAATAGACAGGATAAGGGAAACTTTGAAGGATAAAGCATTTCCCTCTGAATTAACAAGCTTTTAGGTAAAACACATGAGAAGATATCTGTTATTTTACTCACTAATAAAAACAGAGAGGAAATTCTTATAGGATTTATGGTTTAGGTGTAGACCCCCAAATACACTGTTGAAAAATATACTTCATTGTTCTTTCTCACAGTCCTTTGTATAGTGTGAATTGATATAAGCTAATGTCCATTTTTCTTGAAAAATGTCATTACTGGTACTTAAAAAGACTATGTCCAAAAGTAAAAACACAGTAAATAGACTGGACTTAAGTGTTCATTTCCATCTTCAATGTTCTTTTAGGACTGACAAGTTACTCACATCCATACATCACTATGCAGATCTGTGGGCAACTTATGGACATTGATATGGAACCACTGCCAACCCAACTGAAAGCTACAGAACCTCATGATCCTTTTGAGCTATTCCTGCAGACAGCAAGCAAGAAGAAAGAAGGAAACACTTATAAGTAAAGCTTAAGTTTTTGATATATGTTCTCTTATTATTACTTCATGGATTTTATTTTGATATAATCAGCCCTGAAGTTATAAGGGGTTAGGTAAAAGAATGCATTGATAAACACCAGATTAGATTTGTTGAATAATGAAAAGATTATTGATCATATGGTTTTATTTTGAATAAGATCAAAAATAAAATCTGTACTTTGATCATTTCATTGATTTTAATGATGATTAAAATCTTAATCTTTGAATAGTTTTATTCTTTGTCATAAAAATAATGGGAAATTCTGCGACTACAGCAGGCCTTTGCGGTACTTTATACAGTGAGTTATGCTTGTAGGCCGGTCTGTGCATGATCTCCACAGCATCGCGCTTTCTCCAACAAATGTGGATTTTTTTAAAAACAAAGTTAAAAACATAAAAATACCTTTTTAACATTTAAATAAAAACTGAGTTCTAAAAAAAATAACAATTAAATAAAATTATTTCACACAAAATAAGTGATTGAAGACATATTTACCTCCTTTCAAATGCCTGATGAAACAACAAAGGTTCAGCCAATGGCTGCTGGGAGTCTCACAAACAGTGGAGTTTCCACGATAGTCCTGAGAATCCCCTTTTCAAAGAGTTCAATGATATCAGCATAAATACAGACAGTGGAAGAACCACAGCCCTGGTTCTGTTGGACTTCAGCACAGGATTTGATACTGTCAAGCATGACATGCTATTAAAGAACATGGCACACTGTTCTTACCTAAAGAACAGAAACTTCTTTGTGTCTAAAGGTAACTGATGATCCTCTCAGACTCCATGCTGTGACTGCAGCTACTCTATATACTGACTCAAAGGGGGTGAACAATTTTGCAAAATTTTAAGTGAATTTTGTAGAAATCTGTTTTCGCATTGACAAGAAATGGTTTTGTTGTATTTCTTTTCGTCAAAAATGCAAAATTTTGTTGATTATGAAAGAAGTGTACAAGAAATAAGAGGATTAAACATTGAAAGTCAATGTTTTATGAGATATATTTTAGGTGTGAATGAAGGAAAAAAGAGATTTCACAGAAACACAGGTAAGGTAAAAATGTAAAAGAGATATTTGTGGAATGGGAGGCACTGGTGGGTCGGGGTAAACAGGGCTTTGACCCTCAGACTTGAAGTATGGTTTCAACAAATTCTAGGAACAACTGCTCTTATGTGGTTCAAAATTTAAGTAAGTAACTTTTCTTTCATGTTTCTTCCTCACTGGAAAACATGATTTTTTTTTTGAGTGACCCTGCAGGAGTTTGTTGCAAAAGAATAAAAAATAATAATGACAATGTTTGATGACTATAATACTAAAAAGGAGTTTTCTATTGGCTATTTAGATAAATATAAGTACATTTCAATGTGCCAGTTTTGTAAAAGTGTCAATACAAACAGATAAATATTTGTAGGAAATGAGGCCTGCCTCATTCAGAAAATAAATTCTTGGTAGAACAAAAATCATCTGCCAGGAATGTTCATGTGTATGGTGCACCACAATGCATGCTGAACTGACATTTCAGTATTATTCTGTCTTCACGCAGGTGTAGGCTACTGTACTGCTTGAGACAGATAGCGAACAAAAAAAAAAAAAAACTCCAAACGTTGCGTCGTCTTAACTTTTATTTCTCTTTTCTGTAAAAAGACAAAGATGCTAAAGACTTGGAACACGCTGTCGCTCAGCCACGTTACATCAGAAAAATGCTGGATAGACTGAACTAAACAAAACAAAACCTAACTCAAATACTACCACAAGGGGGCGGTAAGACAACAGAAAATAGGCTTCTTAGTAATCTTTTAGTATTACAATACACTCCCCGTCTGGTATATAGTGAAATATACCACTCTGATTCAAACATTTGTGGCAGTGTCAGATAAAAGTACTATTACATCACTAACAGGCCTAAGATAGGTTTTAACAGTACCTTGTCTCACAATGTTAACCTCAACTTTTCTTACCCTGTTGTCCCCACTGGGAATGGCCTTGACCACAATACCAATAGGCCACTCATTGCGTTTTACTTGGTTATCTTTCAGGAGAACAACATCACCCTGTTTGACATTTCACCTTTCTTCCGTCCGCTTTTGCCTTGTCTGCAATTTATGAAGATACTACGGTGGCCCTGAGGTGCAAAACACTACAACATTAACAAAAACACTACAACATTAACGAAAAACACTACAACATTAACGAAAACACTACAACATTAACAAAAACACTACAACATTAACAAAAACACTACAACATTAACAAAAACACTACAACATTAACAAAAACACTACAACATTAACAAAAACCTACAACATTAACGAAAACCCTACAACATTAACAAAAACACTAAAACATTAACAAAAACACTACAACATTAAGCTGCAAGGAAAACGGAAGAGGTATGTCCCAGTGGGAGACCTAAGAAGTCACTGATTGGACAACAGGTCGTTTCACTTTTGAACCGGAAGTTATTCTGGCTTTAATTCGATCGTTAAATGAAACATGAATGTTCTCAGTGATCCAAACCTTAGTACAGCTATTCGGGAATATTTTGAGTCAGGACAAGTGTAGAGGGGTGAAAAATAAGTTACCAGAAAATAAAGAGAATATGTAAGAAAATAGACACCCCAAACACAATTTTTTATTTTGTATCTTTTAATTTCTTGTAACAAATTAAGTGTTGTTTCAGTTTGTCCACGCAATTCTCCACATGACCACTAGGGGCGCATTGGATTGGTGGCATAGAAAAGAGCGAGCTCACAAAAAAGAATTAATCTTCCGTTGGATGTTAACGAGAACTCAACGTGTGTGTCTCATTTTTCCTGTGTCACAGCAACACACGTTGGAGGAAGATCCTTTATATTACATTAATCTGCCACCCAAGGTTGCAGGGCAACACATACATACGAGGTGATACTGGACATGCTCCAGATCAACCACGAAGTGTCGGTTAGCATGCGTTCACTAAGACTCATTCCAGAATAACTTCCGGTTCAAAAGTGAAACGACCTGTTGTCCAATCAGTGACTTCTTAGG
The DNA here is from genome assembly GCA_911649635.1 of Poeciliopsis gracilis. NCBI lineage: Eukaryota > Metazoa > Chordata > Actinopteri > Cyprinodontiformes > Poeciliidae > Poeciliopsis > Poeciliopsis gracilis. Next base: position 148,863 of record CAJVRI010000523.1, read on the forward strand.
TCTCCCACTGGGACATACCTCTTCCGTTTTCCTTGCAGCTTAATGTTGTAGTGTTTTCCTTAATGTTGTAGTGTTTTTTTTAATGCTGTAGTGTTTTTGTTAATGTTGTAGTGTTTTCCTTAATGTTGTAGTGTTTTCGTTAATGTTGTAGTGTTTTTTGTTAATGTTGTAGTGTTTTTGTTAATGTTGTAGTGTTTTCCTTAATGTTGTAGTGTTTTTGTTAATGTTGTAGTGTTTTGCACCTCAGGGCCACCGTAAGATACTCTTGTCTCCATCTTTTCCAAAAGCAATCTGCAAGAACCTGAACTTGCCGCCACTGGGCTCTGTAAAGGTCTTTGAGTTCAAAATCTCCGGGTGGTGTAGAAACAACATCAGCTTTCTGCGTTAGAAGCATTGCGGGTGAGAGAACTTCAGGTGCTTCAGGATCATTTGAAACAGGAACTAAGGGTCTGGCATTTATTATAGCCATGACCTCTGCCATGAGGGTGACCAAAACCTCATGTGTGAGGCGGGTGGTTGAAGTTTGTGATAGCAAGTCATCAAGAATGCGTCGAACGAGTCCAATCATTCTCTCCCAGACTCCTCCCATGTGAGATGAATGTGGGCCGTTGAATGTCCAGGTGCAGCCTTTGTCCCATAGGTAAGTTGTGATCTCTGGGTCTTGAGCATTATGCGCCAATGAAGTTTTTCCCTTGGTCTGACCGTAAGTGTTTGACAGGTCCTCTGATTGAGAGGAAACTCCATAAGGCGTTTATGAAACTCGAAGTTGACATTGTCTCTATGACCTCTATATGCACGGCCCTGGTACTGAGGCAGGTGAACATCACTGCCCATCTTTTACAGTCTGTGTTATTTGCCTTTGTGCGAGGAGACTTGACATTCCAAGGCCCGAAGACGTCCAGGCCCACATGAGTAAACGGAGGGTCAACTGCAAGTCTGTCAGAGGGCAAACTAGCCATTTTCTGCACTTCTGTGCGGCCTCTCTGTTTCCTACAAGTCACACATTTGTGAAGTATGCTGTGAATTAACCTCTTGCCACCAATAATCCATAATCCTGTTGAGCGCAGAGCACCTTGAGTGAACTGTCTGCCTTGATGAGCAACTTGGCTGTGATAATATCGAACTAAAAGAACGGCAATATGATGATTACCTGGAATTATCACAGGGTGTTTCTCCACATCTGGAAGAACTGCTGCTTGTAAGCGTCCTCCGACCTTTAACAACCCACCATCAATAATAGGGTTGAGTTTTGCAAGAGGACTGTGTGAGGAGATGTCTGTTTCTTTTTTAAGACTTTCAAACTCTTCTTTGTAAGTCTCACTTTGAACGCACTGAATGATTGCTGTTTTTGCTTGTGAGATTTCTGTAGTATTGGCAAGATTGCAGCTGTGCCAACCTTTACATGTGCTTGAAACTTTAGAGAATGACTTTGCAACATGAATGAGAGATTTGATTGCTCTTACTACAGATTTCCAGCTTGAGAAACGAGCAAACCTGTGGGATCCAAGCCCTTTTTCCTCTGCTTTTGTTGCTAAGGAAATTACTTGAGGACGAATTTCAACATCCGTTGAAGGCTGGACAAGGTCAAGTCTCTTTGTACTGTTCTGGATCTTTTGACTCAGTGCCAGACAGTGTGAGAAATGAGGTCCGGAGAGCCAGGTAGTCTGTTGCAGTTGGGTTGCTAATACTGCTCGAGTCCCATGTCAGTAGTGACAAAATGCCACTGGTCTGGTTTGGTAGACTTGCGAATCTGAGCGACTCTGTTAGCCACATATACATAGAATCTGCGGGTGTCATTATGGATGTAGCCTAGAACTATCCGGCTGTCCGTGGAGAAGTTCACTTCATTAAACTCAATATCACTTTCATCTATGATCACTTGAGACAGTTCCACCGCCAATACAGCTGCACATAATTCTAAGCGTGGGATAGTGTGGGCAGATGATGGTGCCAGCTTAGATTTGCCCATGACAAACCCAACATGACACTGGTGACCAGTGTCAATAACCCTGAAGTATGCTACAGCTGCTATAGCTGTTGTTGAAGCATCAGAGAAAATGCATAGTTCTCTTCTCTGAGCCTGGGATGTGGAAACTCCAACAAATGGTCTGTGGATTTGGAGATCTTCAAGAGCGGTTAAGTAGGCCTATCGCGATAAACGATAAGTCAATTAACCGAACGATAAATTAAAACTATCGACCTCATTGTAATTATCGACTATATCGTTTTTTCCTTCTTTTTTCTCTGACTGTTGATGATACTGAATGAAAAAAGGCTCAACTCCGGTGCTCTCCATTGATCCTCCCTTCCTTACTTCCTTAGTGTAATGCCCAGCGCGCGCTGCACGATCTTATGTTGCGGATTGTCGGCCCATTATCAAAACCTGAGAGACACATTAGCCGACAGAAATCCTCGCTATAACGGTTCGATCGAAACTGTGTCCAACAATGGACACAAAATAAGTCCAGTTCATTAATTTTGAAACCAGATATTAATCAATTCCTTTCTACAATCTACCTGCAATACACGTAGCTAGTGTCAGTCCTGACTGAATGAAAATCATTGTAACTATTTATGTCACGTTAACGGAGAACAGCTGAAAAGTTACCGGGTTTTCTGGTAGAAATTTCGCTCCAACTCCTCCCCTAGTTATTGATATTTTCTTTGCACGAACTGTTGAATAAACATTCATGTTTTTTCCGATGTCTGCTGGACTTCGGGTTGCACCATGTCAGCTGTTCGGGATTCCCTCCGTGTTTCCCCTCTGAAAGCAGGAGGAGAATCCGCGCTTTCTGATTGGCTACCGGCCACATTCAACAGGCTGCGTCACTCTCCCAGATTTAGATCGTAGCGGCACAACAATCTACCGTAATACACAACACAAGTGACAATCTCAGAACGGAGAACGTTCTAAGATTGTCGTTTGGGGTAAAAAATCCTGCAGTTTGAACTATTGCATCAGGCAGTGGGATGTCTTCTCTATTTAAATCTAATGATTACTGAAGGGCAGCATACTATACAGACTTCATAATCTGCACTCTTTTGGTTGAATGCAGTGTTTATTTCCACTTTGGTTTTATGTTGTTTAGTTTTTATTCAAGTACATTTATTGTTAATGGAGACTAAGAATCTATTTTATTTTTGGTTTTGGTTTTATTTATTTTGTGTATCAGTCCCAGTGTTAAGTGTTTTTTTTAAAGTAAAGTGCGATTTCTTTGGTAGGAAATCGCATGTATTATTACGTAATTTCCATTAAATCAATGTAAAAAGGTCTTCATTATCGTTTATCGCAATAATTTTTTGAGACAATTTATCGCCCAGCAAAATCTGTTATCGTGACAGGCCTAGCGGTAAGTGAATCAGACCACCTTAACCACTCTGCCTCTCGGTCTGCTGGTAAAGGCTCATCCCAAACTTTCTGTCCAATAGTTAACTTTCTGTACAGCGCCTTTCCTTGGATTGTAACTGGAGCAGCAAATCCAAGGGGATCATAGAGGCTGTTGACAACAGAAAGTATTCCTCTGCGAGTGAAAGGTTTGTTGTCCTTAGCAACTCGAAATGTGAAGCAGTCATTTCCCAGGTTCCAGCTCACTCCAAGACTTCGCTGAAGAGGGAGAGGGTCAACATCCAAATCCAAATCTTTGAGGTCGGTTGCTCTTTCTTCTGGAGGAAATGCGTTCATCACATGACTGACATTTGAGGCTATTTTGTGAAGCCTTATATTTGACTCTGCCAACATGCTCCTAGCTTGTGTTAGAAGTTCGATGGCTTCCCTTTCGTTGTCCACTGAAGCCAGTCCATCATCCACATAGAAGTTCCAGAAGACAAACCGCTTTGTGTTGGAGCCATATTCTTCTTCTCCATGCTCAGCTGCTCGTCTGAGACCATAGATTGCAATAGCCGGAGAAGGACTGTTGCCAAAAACCGGCACCTTCATGCGAAACTCCATGATTTTTTTTGCTAAGGTCATTATCTTGGAACCATAGAAATCGAAGATGATTTCTGTGGCTTTCTTTGACTCTGAAGCAGTAAAACATCTGCTCAACATCTACAGTAACTGCAACTCGTTTTTGCCTAAAGCATAGTAGAACACCCAGCAATGTGTTGTTTAAGTCAGTCCCCCTAAGTAGAATGTCGTTTAATGAAACACCCTTGTATGAGGCGCTTGAGTCAAACACAACTCGTATTTTCCCCGGTTTCTGGGGGTGGTACACTCCAAATGTTGGTAGGTACCAGCATTCCTCCCCGGGTTTGAGTGGTGCCAACCTGTGATTTTCATTGTCCAAATAAACCTCTCTGTCCATGATTTCAAGAAAGATCTTGTCTTCAATAGACAAGGCTGTTTTGTCATCATCAGGGTTCTTTTGGAACACATTAAGCCCCAGATTGTCAATTAGTTTGGCTGCAGCTGTTTGTGTGTTGTCCAATGAGTGGTCTGTAGTTTGCTGAATGGGGTCAGTGAACTTCTCTTTGATATGAATTGCACCAGGACAAGTTTTAAGAAAAAGTGCGTCCATTTTTTAGCACATTTGTTTTGTATACGCTCACCTTTGTTTGTCTGTGTGCCCCTCCAAGACACACCTCACCTACGATAACCCAGCCCAAATCTAGTCGCTGGGCATAAGGTGTGTTGTGTGGACCATTGTACTGTTCACGTACTTTATGGACATGTGAGGACCAAACTCAAAAGAGGACAAAAAGGTGTTCAAAATTGAAAAATTACAATTTAATTCTTCAAAAATAGTGAACAAAATTAAAGATTCCATACAAAAGTAAGAAAAATAAAAATAAATTTGAAACTAATTTAACTGAGGTCAACTGAACTCTAACCAAACACAAAACAAACTGACCTCCAAACAAAGAACAAAAGGCTGCTTAAATAGGGTTGGAGTTTCCTAAATCTACCACATGAGGGAGGCACTACATAACAAAGAACAAACAAATACAAAATTAACCAAAGTATTTTATAAAACAAATAAAACAAAACAAACTAACTTAGCACAAATAAGTAAATATTTAAGTGAAAAGATTAACTAATTCAAATCAACTTGAAACAAGTCTCCCCCTCCAGTCTCTTAGAAAAGTGGTTGGTTCCAGTTTCTCCTCCAGCTGGTTTATCAGCAGCACCTCAAACAAAGAACAAGTGTAAATAAACCATTCAGACAGACATTAACTAAAGTGTGCACCCATTAGAAAATATATGTCTAAATGAAATAACCAACATAACAAACTATAAACTGTAACTAATATAAAGAAAAAATAAATACTAACACTGCACGTTGGTGGTAGGAGCATCCACCACAGGACACTTAGGACATCTCTCCCCAATAAGAGAAGGATGGGCGTTTCTGACTCCATTGGAGGTATTTCCCCTGCAATGGGAGCTAGATGGAGAAAATACTGCACAATGTCAGGAGTAGGAATTTCTGAGCGATCATCTGGCATAGTATTGCATTCTAAAAGATGTGGGAGAGCTACATGAGTCTTTCCATCCAAAGACGTCACAACAAAATTGTTAGCCTTTCGTCCTGTGGCCTCTTTTATTCCTCCACATGTCCTCAGAGTATAAGTGGTAGAGACTGCATCAATGCCAAACATGTCGAAGAAGGCTGACTTTCCAAGAGATCGGTTGCTTTGGTCGTCCAAAACCACATACATCCTTTGGACTTTGTTGGGATCGTTAATAGAGTACACGTTCACTAATGAGATTTTTGAACAGGATCTGAGTCCAGGAGATGTGTCACAGATCTCTGTACATTTTGATGTAACCTCCGGGGATGGACTATTTTCTGGCTCCCCGCCTTGCTCTTGCTGTGTTGCTTCAACCTCTGTAGCCCAAGGAGCAGGACCAGGATGTAAAGCAGTAAGGTGCTTGTCGCTGTTGCATTCTTTGCACTTCACAGAAACTTTACAGTCTTTGGCCAAGTGCTTAGTGGATGAGCAACAACAAAAACAAATGGAGTTTTCTTTTAGATAAGCTTTTCTCTCATCTAAGTGTTTCATTCTAAAACCACGACACTTTGCCAAGGGATGTGGCTTACAGTGTATTGGGCACCTCTCTGATGGTTCCTCTAGTTCTTTTCTGATACACTGTTGATGACTGCAGGTGCAACTGCAACTTCAGTTTTTCTCACTGACACTGTTTTGTAAGTGTTGTTGTGCCTTAATGGCTTCTCTGACTTTGCATGAGTCATAACACTACATGTAGAGAACATAAAACTTGGATCATTACGTGTTTTTGCTTGACTACATATGAAACTTACAAAGAAGCTGAAGGGTGGAAAGGAAACATTATGTTCTTCCTTGTATTTAGAACCCTGTGTAATCCAGCGTTCTTGTGAGGCATAAGGAAGCTTTTCCACAATAGGGTTAACCCCTCTGGCTGTATCAAGGTAGGCTAAACCTAGTAATTTTCCACCTGACTTAGCTGACTGTATCTCCATTAAAATATTCCCCAGTTCTCTAAGACGCTGATTTTCTTTGTTGGATATTTTTTGGAAAAGTCTCTAGCTTTAGCAGAAGTGCATTTTCTATCATCTCAGGGGAACCATATGTATCATCTAGCCTTTGCCACACCATAGCGACACCTAATGATGGATTGTGGACATGGACTGACCTGATACGCAAGTCTTGTGGTGATGAGTTTGGATCTAACCACTTTATCAGGAGGTCAAGTTCTTCCCGTGCTGTTAAGTTAAGCTCTCCAGCGATGTCTTGGAAAGAAGTTTTCCAGGCCCAGTAGTTTTCTGGACGGTCATCGAATTTTAGCAGCCCAGAGCTTACCATCTCTCTTCTGACGAGGTATTTGGTGAGATCAGTTACGTGAGCTGGTTCACACGGATAATCTCGTAGACTGGATGCTGGTGACATTGGTGGAGGAAGATGAGGTAGGTAGGCTCTGTTTTGTGCACCAGGCGTTTCTTCATCTTTAATGCAGAGCTCAGATAAACGAGGCACTTTGTTATGAATTGGAAACCACGGAGTTGGGTCTGAACGAACTCGTTCTGCACTTATGGGCAGGGCAGGAGATTCTTGTGAGACTGGAGCTTGCTGCTGAGCATTTAGTGTCACGTAGTGAGCCTGCACATACTCACTTGTGCGTTGAGTGTGATCCTCCGGATAAATCTGGCTTCTTTCTTCAAGTGAATCCACCTCTGTTGCTGCTGCAGCTTCATAGACTGCAGCTTCTGCTGAGGCTGCTTTAGCTTTAGGACGTACAGATTTGCCTCCAACTCTGCTTTGCGCTGCTCCGCTTCAGCTAACATTTTCTGATTTTCAGCTTCAATGCGGGCTTTTTCTTTCATCATCTCCGCTTCTTGAGCTGCATACTTGGCTTCTATGAGAGCTGCTTGTGCTTTACCTTTAGCTTTGGTAGCTGCTGCACTGGCTGAGGACTTACTTGATCTCCCCGATGACTTGGACGCTGCGACCTGTGACAAGACCTCAAAGTCTGTTTGCCTTCGTTCTTCCATGATGTCCTTATCTTGTTTGCAGGACGTGGTCGACGACAGTGAATCTGTTCCCAGCCGGTTGTGTAACTGTCTTTTTACTATTCTGTCCTCACGCAGGTGTAGGCTACTGTACTGCTTGAGACAGATAGCGAACAAAAAAAAAAAACCTCCAAACGTTGCGTCGTCTTAACTTTTATTTATCTTTTCTGTAAAAAGACAAAGATGCTAAAGACTTGGAACACGCTGTCGCTCAGCCACGTTACATCAGAAAAATGCTGGATAGACTGAACTAAACAAAACAAAACCTAACTCAAATACTACCACAAGGGGGCGGTAAGGCAACAGAAAATAGGGTTCTTAGTAATCTTTTAGTATTATAATACAAGTATACTGTTGAATATCTTTAAGATAAGTTATATTTCTTGTAATAAATAAAAATTAATATTTCTGAAATGGAATATTTGTTCCATGTAAAAACCTTTCAGTGTTTGGTTCTCCTGGCCAGCTGTGTGTGAACCAGCCAGCAACATTCTTTTCCCTAACACCATAAACACACCTCCATGTCTCAGAGAGACGCTGCATTCCTGACACCTTAGCAGTGGCTCTAGCCTCTTCACACCTGGGCTTTGAAATGAACTGAGCTGACATGTGACAGCTGGTGCTGTCAAGTGTTGCTGCTGCTGCAGAACACACACATTCACGCACACCCACTTGATCACACTTTCTGTCATTTTTGCTGATATTATTCTTACTATTTCTTTTAATTTATATTTACACTTAAGAAAACAAGGCCTGCAATACATTTCTGAGCAGACAATACTGTTCCTTATTGAGCAGGGAGGCAGAAGAATTGAAGACCAGGGATTATTACACAGCACATCAGCAGAATGTCTCTCAGGGGTCCTGTAAGTGTCTTTAACTTAATTCCAAAATAGTGCGGTCCACTTGGCGGTGATTAGACTCTAATTGTTGTAGTCTGTGTGTATACCAGCACAATCTGTCCAACGCAGCAGGGTGGAGTAAAGCCTCTGGCAAATATGGGACGACTGCTCCCTGTAGGATGTTTTTATTAACACACACATGCTAACGGTGCCAAGCAACTGGATAGAAGCTGCAGCTTTAATTGGTCAGTCTGACAGAGGTGAGTTGCCCTGCTCTGGTACAACCGGACCCATAGAGCCCCACCAGCAGGTAAGGTTGGTAAAGTGTCTTGCCCAAGAACACAAAGACTGAGATGGACAAAGTAGAAATCAAACCAGCAACCCACCATCCCCACACGCACACGCATGGACAGGGAAAACTCACTAGCCTAGCTATTACCTACCTACGCAGTTCTACTTAATTCTCATCCCCTTTTAGTGTTCTGTCTTAGATTTCTTTTTCTGAGCTCCACTGAGATTTCTCAAGATGAACTTTTATTTGCAATCCTTCATTTTAAGTCTTTTAAGTTCACAGAACATTAACAAAACATGAGCAAAAGCAACATACCAATATTGCTTCCCTACCCACCAGTCCATTCCCAGTAAAAAAAAATAAAAATCCAGGAGAGGACAAGCAATAACAGTGGTGTCTAGACTGAGATTCAGAGCTATAGTAATTTTTAACATGAAGATGCAGACTCGAATAAAGACACTGGCATGGTGTCCACATAGGTCAGATAAGGGTGACAGATCATAGTAAAAGTTTTATAATTGTTTCTAAGAAAGTATGTGATCCTTTCAAATAGAGAACAGATATTCAACTCTTTTATGCATGAGGCCCCAGCTCAAGTAAAGCAGGTAGGGCCATATTTCAACCCAAAGACGTTATAAACAAGATGAAATTCAGCCTAGCAATCTAAACAGACAGAGTTATGAACAATGAGATAAATTTTCTGCATTGTTTTGGAATTGTACTCTGCTATGGTTGTAGTTTGGCATTGGCAGTGGAGGATGTCAAGCTATTCATTTGAGTCGGCCATGCAGAACAGAAACGTAAGAGAAGAAGAAGGAAAGATGTTTCAGATTAATCAGCATCTCTTCTGGGATTTGTTTGTTTTGTAATGTCTGAAAACGATAAGTTTGTAAAATACAGAAAAAGCGCAGCAGCAATGAACAGTGTTGGATTTTTCATTCAGTTTATGGCACCTATTGCAGCCTGGCATTACACTCACCCATAAACAAAGGCTCTGCATGCAAACTGCTAGAATTTATTTGTTTTTTCCTCCAAGCACTTAATATAAAGTGCAAAATTTATCAGAAAAAAAATAAAATTATTGTAATTTTGCTAAACAAAAAGAAAAAAAAACTGGTCACAATTATTTTGAGTGTAATACACAGTCATAAAAAATTGTGATAAGTGTTGTTTTCCAAGTGACTTCAAACTGTTTCTATACAGAATAGTACTCTTTCTTGTTTTCCCTCAATCCTGTAAAACTTTGTTGGAACTTATCAAATCATTTACTAGGCCTTTAAACAACATTAAGCACAATGTGAAAAACAGCTAATTTATGGGAAAAAAACAAACTGTTCTCTTTCTTTCATTTTCTCAATGTGAAAAGAAGCTCAAACATAAAATAAAATCCATTACATCTGATTGTACTCAGTGTAAAAGCTCCACTGGATCTATGAGATGAATTGCAAATGAAACAGTTTGGAGTGCTTGCCTCATCATATAAGCTGACAAAAACACTGCTGTGACCCTAAATTAGTGTCTCAGACTTCACTTGGTAGCAATGCAGGCAAAGACACAGCTCTCTGTGTCAGTGGCGGAGCCAGAGGGGTGGCCGGGGTGGCACTTGCCACCCCCAACAGAGCCCTTGCCACCCCTACTGCCACCCCACTGGAAATTGTAATTTTAAAATATAATACTTATGAGATCGGCAAAGATTTTCCAGGAAAACTGTAATTTCCGACTGTCCCAGAAGGCAGCCCAATGCCCGACGCTGTTCATTGGTTAAGCTGACATGTGGTTCCTGCTTGATCCAAAACACATCCAAGTACACTTCGCTGCAGCCTGCGGAAAGGGGCGGGGATGGACCACTGTCAGTCTCATACCATATATGGAAATGGGACTATTACATTCCGGAAATGAAGGGGGCGCCAGTGACACCATTTCCTGTACCAGCCGTGTTTTAATAATTGGGGCCCTGCCATAGCAATGCATAAGGAGGCAGTGATAAAGTCACTGACTCCATGCATTGCATGGCAGGCACCTATTAATCTACACCCATGTAGAATGTCTCTTTAATATTCTTTATTTTTCTTCTGTGACCGTTAATGCGGCTCATACCGCTCCGTGCCCACCCACAAATGTGGTATCAAAGCGTGCAGCTCGATGGCGGCATGTCTGCAAATTACTTCTGGTGGGATTCGGAGTTACCATAGCGATGTAAAAAGCGGAAAAAGACCCACAAAACCCCCATAGAAATGAATGGAGTGAGGAAACAAAAAAATACTAAAATACCAAATTTTTGAGGATTTTGTGTGTCGTCATGGATTCACGTAGAAATGCCATTCAAATTTCAGTTTGTAGATATGCCCGTGATCTTATCAAAATCTAGACAACACACTGATATGAATTATGGTTTGTCCACAATTTGTCTCTAAGCGCACCAAAGTTTTCAATTTTTGGAAAAACGAGTGTAACTGATGATTCGTTAGAGTGTGGGAAGCAGTGTGATTCTGACCCCAAATAAATTTTGAAATCGCCGTCACGCCCACAAATATCACCCTATCGGTATGAAACTCGGTCATGACATCGATACGCATGCCTGCTCCGGTAAAATGTTTTCGAAATTTTCCTAGGGCTTACGGTATTCTGTCAAGGTGCTTCAGAGCGAAGTCATGCGACAGGATTTTCACACGCTCAGCCAGGTTCACTTCCATGTATTTCTGAAAAATGTCAAAACCCCAGCACACACCATTTTTATCTTGTCGCTGTTAATACTGTGATTGATGTACAGATCTGAATCGCGGGACTATCGGAGACGAAAGATAGGCCTCTCAAACGCTTCAAACGGTTTTCCGATACGTATCACGGTTTCCGAATGGGAAGGAGTTGTTCGGACTGCTTTTTTCATTCAAACTGACTGAGGTGTCTCACAAAGATAGAATTCTTTCTCCACCATTATGTCTCACACTCCACAGCTGGCAGAGAATCCATGACCATAGCAACGGAACACACCAGGGCCAAGCAGCTAATTAGAACTACAAAAACGCATCACTGTAGTTTTTACTGTGGCAAAACTCTGAGGAAGTCGTTGGCCTTTAAAACTACTTGTCTTTTGGGCATTTTATAACTGATTTTAACCAACCATTGTTACAGATGGAATTAGTGTGTCAATTTTAAATTAACCTTAATGAAAATTTCAAATTAAAAGCTTGAATATTTCAGGCCTTTCAGAAAAACTAACTGATTCAAGCATTTAAGTCTCTCCTAGTGTAGGCCTGTCGCGATAAACGATAAGTCAATTAATCGAACGATAAATTAAAACTATCGACCTCATTGTAATTATCGACTATATCGTTTCTTCCTTCTTTTTTCTCTTTTCATCTTTTTTTGATGACACTGAATGAAAAAAGGCTCAACTCCGGTGCTCTCCACTTCCTCCCTTCCTTACTTCCTTAGTTTAATGCCCAGCGCGCCTGCACGTTCTTATGTCGCGGATTGTCGGCCCATTATCAAAACCTGAGAGACACATTAGCCCACAGAATCCTCGATATAACAGTTCGATCGAAACCGTGTTGTGTCCAACAATGGACACAAAATAATAAGTCCAGTTCACTAACTTTGAAACCAGACATTAATCAATTCCTTACTGCAATCTACCTGCAATGCATGTGCCTAGTGTCAGTCTGACTGAATTAAAATCATAACTATTTAGGTCACGTTAACGGAGAACAGCTGAAAAGTTACCGGGTTTTCTGGTAGAAATTTCGCTCCAACTCCTCCCCTAGTTATTGATATTTTTTTTGCACGAACTGTTGAATAAACATTCATGTTGTTTCCGATGTCAGCTGGACTTCGGGTTGCGCTGTGTCAGCTGTTCGGGATTCCCTCCGTGTTTCCCCTCAGAAAGCAGGAGGAGAATCCGCGCTTTCTGATTGGCTACCGGTCACATTCAACTCTCCCAGTCTGGGCAAATCCTTGATTTAGATCGTAGCAGCACAACGATCTACCGTAACACACAACACTAGTGACGATCTCAGAACGGAGAACGTTCTAAGATTGTCGTTCGGGGTAAAAAATCCTGCAGTTTGAACTATTGCATCAGGCAGTCGGATGTCTTCTCTATTTAAATCTAATGATTACTGAAGGGCAGCATACGATACAGACTTCATAATCTGCACTCTTTTGGTTGAATGCAGTATTTATTTCCACTTTGGTTTTATGTTGTTTAGTTTTATTCAAGTACATTTATTGTTAATGGAGACTAAGAATCTATTTTATTTTTGGTTTTGGTTGTTTTATTTATTTTGTGTATCAGTCCCAGTGTTAAGTGTCTTTTTAAAGTAAAGTGCGATTTCTTTGGTAGGAAATCGCACGTATTATTACGTAATTTCCATTAAATCAATGTAAAAAGGTCTTCATTATCGTTATCGTTTATCGCAATAATTTTTTGAGACAATTTATCGCCCAGCAAAATCTGTTATCGTGACAGGCCTATCCTTGTGTGTCACAAGGAGAGACTTGTGACACACAAGGACCTCCTCTTTAGAACTACAATTACTGATTGTCAGATATACAACATGGCAGAACACTCAGTGCCTACAAAAGAGGTCAGAGCTGATTGTCAGAACTACAACATGGCGGAACTGTCAGTTACTACAGAGGAGGAAGGAGCTGGCCTTTAGAATTACATTGTGTTTGGGCATTTTATGACTGATTTTAGCCAAGCATTGTTACACACATGATTAATGTGACAATTTTAAATTAAGCTTAATGAAAATTTCAAAATAAAAGCCCTGACATTCTTTTATATGACGTAATTGCCTTCTTTGGCATTATGTGACTTTTTTTTTTTTTAACAAAACCACTGTTACACATGTAATTAGATTGGCCATTTAAAATGGAGCTAACTGAAAATTTCAAAATAAAAGCCTTGAAAATTTTTACATCAGGTTATTGATTTTTTGAGCATTTAATAACTGATTTAATCAAATCAATCTTAATCATGGTATTAGTTTAGACATTTGAAATGAAGCTAACTGAAAATTTCAAAATAAAAGCCTTAAGATTAGTCTGTTTCTAATACAGCGCCTCAGGTGCTGCGATGATATTAGCTTGCAGTAGCGTTATCTCTCAAATTAGGGCACTGGATTTCCTTAGCATTGATGCTAATGTTTAGCATCAGAACACTGGCTCCAAACCGACGGGCACACTTTGGCAGGGCCCCGGTTAAATTTCTTCAGGAATTTTCTAGTTATAATAATAATAACGCTTTTTTTGACAACGCTTTTCAAAACACCCAAAAACACTTTTAACATTTAAAATTAATTACAAATTAACTACAAATTAAACAGTAAGGAAATTACATTCCACGTGTTACGTCAGTCACGTGGTATGTCCCCTTTTTTTTAATCTTTATTAAATCTTTTCTTTCGGATGTTAAAATTACATTAGTAACAAACAATCTACAATAAGCAATAATAAGGAAATGAAGGGTGCGCCGTGTTTTCATAATTATAATAATAACGCATTTTATTTGACTACCCCTTTCAAAACTTAAACTTTCAAAACTTCTTTTCAAAACTTTTCAAAACACCCAATAATACTTTTAACATTTAAAATTAATTACAAATTAAACATTAAGGAAATGACATACGTTATATGTTCTGTTTATTAAATCTTTCTTTTCGGATGTTAAAATTATATTATTAACAAACAATCTAAAAGAAGGAATCATTATGGAGATGTATTTATCTATCTTTACACCCTAACTATCCCAAACAAAAGTCATAAAACATAAATTAAATTAATATTTTAGAGACAAATGTACATTACATTAAGAACACATCTATCCATCCATTAATTATTATACACATATAGCGGGGAGGTGAGAGCTGCTGATGGACCCTGGACAGATCGCCAGTCCATCGCAGATTAAGAAAACAGATAGAAACAAATACTTTCTGGTGTTGAAATTCAAATAATAGATTTTGATGTGGTGAACATCCATCCATCCATCCATCTTCCGTCACCCTTCTCCCTAACGGGGTCGGGAGTTGCCGGTGCCTATCTCCAGCTGCGTTCCGGGCGAGAGGCGGGGTACACCCTGGACAGGTCGCCAGTCTGTCGCAGATGTGGTGAACAGTATTCTTAAAATAAATAAGTTAAAATCTAAAATATAATATCCTTTGCCTTATTCAATAAGGACTAGATGGAAAAGAGGTTTGGTCAACAATTTTGGCCAACCTGGTCTGTCCATTCACAGCACTTTTGTTCTGTTTATTTGCCAAATATTTTTCTTATTATTCATGTGGTGAATATAATTTACAAATTAAATGACTTTTGAACTTCTAACAAGCTCAACTGTTATCAATGTTTACCATAATGTCTTAACCAGTAAACTGGTTGGTGTCCCATTATTCCATTTAGAAATAACAAATCTATTCTAACTGCAATCGATTCATAAACTGCGCTCCAAAGACCTTAAATATGCAATTGTTGCAAAACCCAGTGATTCATTTAAAACTTTAAATTTAGCTTCAGCCTGGAAAGACTCACACAGAAAGTAGGTTTAAGAAAGTTTATTTGATAATAATCTTCGGACCCGGTTTGTAGACACTGCGCTGGGAACTGTCAGAGAGAATGATTCGCTGTTAAGGAGTTTTTTTTTTCTACATGAAAACCTTTTTTAATAAATTCACTGATACATAAATTAAACCTGTGTAAATTGTAACTATAATTGTCTTCATCTCACCTGATCACGGCGCCGGTCTCATCTCCTCCACCCTTCAGAAACTCCGGCTTGATGTGCAACTGCTGAGCTTCCATGAGCTCCACCTGGTCTCCACTTTTACTGAGCTCACTTTTAAACCTTATGTTTGCATTATGACTTTGTAACTAAACAATGTTTCTGTATGTGCTTGCTTTATCATAAAACAACAGTTGATTCTGACTGTTAAAACACAACCAACTTAGCCGAATGTTAGGTTTGTAAAGAAAATTTGTATTGATTCCAGTCATTGTTTAAAAACGTATAGGAAACATTGCATTACACATATAAAATATTGTAAGTTATTAACTTAGCATGTATTTCAAATTTTTAAAACAAGGTTATCCAATTGCTAAACAACATTGTTACAACATATTTGCAACTAATTTATTGGTTCTACTTTCTCTCCAACAAAATACAGCCACAATGTGGAAACGACACCATTTCTGTAAAAACTAATAATGTAAATCAACTGAGCTACAACAAAAGGAACATTCAAAAATGTATATAATATTGAAATAACACATTACGAAAACGAATGTGCTTCAGCATAAATGATTTAAAATGGCATTTCACAAAAAAAACCCCCCAAAAAAAACAAACAATGTGTGACAACTGAAATGTGTGAAAGACTGTAGAAAACAACTAATATTGTCGTAGCATTCAGTACTGGCATTCAGGGCAGTGTCCAGGTATGTCATCAGAGTCATAACAAGGGAACTCTCCTCATCTTCCATGTCCAGTGAAACCCACACAGTCTTTATATTGCTGGTTGCAGGAAGAACATCTGCCTTGAATGACTCTGAATATGTAGCCCAGCTGATCTCACCTGTTAATGAAAAACAGATTTTATGTAGTTGAAATCTAAAGTTTTAGGTGAAAAAAGTCAAAGGTCATTACCATCTAGCCAAGCAAAGTGAGTCTTCTTCCTGAAAACTGGGTCAGACACAATGGCTTCAAAGCACTTGCAGGTCAATACCAAGGTGAGGTAAGATGTCTCCCTGTGCCAGAATCACCTCCTGGAGAACAGCTTCAAGTTCAATCAAAGGCATCTGAAAATAATGATAATAAAAAAAAAACAGGAGCATTGCAAGACTCATACTGGAAGAATGGCTATGACATGATTATGAATTAATCTTAAAAAAAGAAATGAATAAAATTAAAAAAACATGTATATACATTGCAGATCTGTTTAAACAAGACATGATTCATTCTCCCTCAGAACAGAGCAAGGACACAGCCTGATAGCTACTAAGATAAAAGAAAAAGCTTATTATACACCAGGAAATATACAATGATTGGTAGAACAAAAGGCATGTTTGAATTAATCACTATAGATTCTTTGACATTGTTGTTACTGTTAGGATTTTAATTAATTATAGAAATCACAATGCCTTCCAGATAAATATATATTCTGCAAAAAATGAATTGAAATTGTAGAAGTGATATTGCTCAAACAGCCAAGAGCAGGAATTAACTAATTAGATTTACTCAATTACTCTGTAACTTTGACAAAAAAATGAACAATTAGGACAATTTTTCCAAATCTTATACTCTTGAGTTAATTTTGTTGATATGCAACATAATGCGAGTAACTTAACTGAATGAAGAACACATTTTAATCCATTAAAAAATTAAAACACCCTACACAGATAAATGTTTATATTAGGTTTCCTTTAACCTTAACTTGTTGTCTTGTATTAAAATGTTTCCTTTTAGGTTTTAAAATACCTAATAGTGCACATAACTTCATTTTTATTAATGTCTGCTTAAATAAATGGGTAATATTACATTGCACGTTATAATCAGTAAAACAGTACTTAATAGCCATTTCACCAAATACTTTGTTTCTTTTAAATGTGTAGTTTGCTGCACAGTTACTAAAAATACATTGAAGTAGTGCTACTGGTTATTACAGTATCAGCTCTGGGTACTACACCCACTTATGATGGCAGCTGTTAACTTATAAAAAAAAGCTGTTAGTTTATAAAAAAAATATTAAGACTTTCCAGAAATTTAACATTGATGTACAAAAACATATTTAAAAAAATATTAACCTTTAAAAATAAAATAAAAGAAAAACACTAGAGAACTGATAAGTATGTAAAAAACATTCATTAGTGTAGTTTTCCATGCCGCTATGTTGAACCACAGCAGTTCTTGCTATGTGGTTCTGAACCTTGTTGGACTCATCGGCCCTGGATGAGCAAAGCGGACAGCGACACCTCTCGTTCTTTCAGTACGGAAGAATTTTCTCTCCGTTCCGAATGTTGCAAAGATAGGTGCATCTGTATAACGAAAACAGAAAAACAAATTTTGAGCATAAAATACATTTTTCAATGATACATTTTTCTACTTTTAGATTTTTATCTACTGGTGGCCTGCACGGAAATAATTAGCTATGCTACATGCTAAAATTAGCCTTCCCGAACTACGAATTTCACTCGTTTACAGCTGTCAATTATATTTTCAACCTAATCTAGAAAAGCTTATTGATTTACTCTGTAAAAAAAGTTTTAATAAGGTAGAAAATACCTTTTGCTGACTTCGTGGTTGTTCCATTGTGAATCGCGTGCCGATCGTCAGTGGGGAAACCTCTCAAACTTCTTCCAGTCAACCTCTTAGCCCTGCTTCTTTAAGGTATTTATACTGGTGATTGTGAAAATAGCGCCCCCTTCATTTCCGGAATGCAATAGTCCCATTTCCATATAAGGTATGAGACTGACAGTGGTCCGTCCCCGCCCCTTTCCGCAGGCTGCAGCGAAGACCCTCTCGATAGATCGTGTTTTAGACAGATTACTTTAACATGTTTTAGTGCACATGCTGCCCTGTAATGTTTTATATCTCCCAGCTCTTGCTTGAAATGTGTGTGGTAAGAATATGTAAAAAGCCATTAAGTTTTATAATGACTATTTTAACTATTATTTAAACTGTAGTTTTTTAGTTTTCTGTAGCCAGCTAAAATAATACTAAATTAAAAATAGATTAATTAAAATTAATTAATATAACTAGTTAGGTTATAATTCAAAGCTTTCATATGACATAGCCTACTTACATTTCTGCCAAACAGTTATGGAGTCTAAATACCAGAATGTCTTATTTTGTGTAGAGCCCAAATGAAGAAAAAAGGGAATATCTCCCAGTTCTTTTTAAAGAGGCAAAAACCAGGGCTAGACCAGGACCAGACAGAACCCTGCAGCAGTGACCAACGTGGAGAAGCCAGTCAGGAGACTCCAGGCCCAAGTCCATCACCAGCAGGTTAGAGTTATTAAGTAGTTAAGTATTAAGTAGAGTTATTAAGTAGTAAAATCCAATGAGCCTAATTCTAAAGGTTAGCATGATGCTTTTTGCATTTTTTATTGTGTCTGTTTATGCATTTCACAATTAAGTTCCAGAGAGAGATGAGGGTGATATAGATTCAGAGTCAGACTCTGGGGAGGAAGACAGTGAAGCTGATCAAAAACCACCTCAGAACAACTGTGGCTGATGACAGGTTAAGTCATCTTGGCATTCTCAGATGACTTAACCTGTGTTGAGTCAAGGAAGGCACATACTCTCAACATGGATGACTTTGTAAAACATTTTGCTTTTTCCCACCAAAATCGGAGAATTATGCTCTCTTGAGTGAATCCTGGCTTTGAGTTTGCAGTATGTTGTTCCCATTCAAAGCTTATTTGACCATAGCAGTGTTTCTCAAACCTTTATAAATACCACCAGGGTAATGCTGGTCAGCTCTGGTGGTATTGTCTTGCAGTTTACTATTTGGAGCCAGTTTTATTTATTTATTTTTGAGAATTTGTTTTTGGTCATATTCTGGGCTCTGAGTTTACATTTACATGTTCACTGTTCCATAGAGCCGTTTAACGTCTTGTTTGGTCATGGCAAATCTTTGTCAATAAACCATTTTAATTTGAATGTGTGTGAGAAAATATTTGTTTCCTTTCGTTCATCATTTGTATATGGACCCCTCTGATAAAGCCTTGCTCACCCTTTGGCCACCCCTTGAAAAAAAGTCTAGCCACTGCTCTGTGTGATGTATGTGTAAGGACAACTGAAACTCAGAATGTGAAGCACTGTGATGCCGATGGAAAGGTGAATCAGTCCAATCTGCTTGAACATGGGGAAATGCTACAGCCAACACAGCGGTGTTCTCAGTGTGAATGCGAGACAAACCCAGCTTCCTACTGACACAGCTGGCTATAAATGTCACCACGACTCCCACAGACTCCATTTGCGATCAGAGTGTGAGCTTCACTGTTGGTCGTCTCTGTGCCAGGGAAGCAACAGTGTGGATTTCAAGCCGAGAATTGCCAAGATGCTTGTGGGAACGCCTTTGTTGCATGCGATGGCCCCAAAGTAAAACATTTGGTGAAAGTGACAAGAAGTCTGATTGCCATTGCTTAAGCTGCCTTGCTTCCAACAACTGCCTCCATCCATTGCTCCAGAATGCATCAATCCCCCCGGCTTCCAAATGTTTTAGATAAGAATGACATTATTCTGCTATTATACAAGCCAGCCAATCCTGTCTGTCACTCTGGCAGCAGCAATTATTTCACTCCTACTGGCAGCTGTCAGCTTTCACAGTTGTAAAGATAATGTTTAGTGGCACTTTGGTGGAGAAAAAAGGGAAAGAAATGGCGGGGGAGAAAATGAATGGCAGTGTTGTTAAATCAACAGTGGGGTCTGCGAGCATGACTCACATCTGAGCACTGACTTTCAAAAAGGACAGCAGGTCTGCTGAGGGCAACATGACATGTTGTAGTAGGAGACAGGCTGATGTGTGATGAAGAACATGAGGGCAGATGATAGAGTTTTGGTAAAGGTTTGCCTCAAGTCAGAGGGGTCGCCTCCCTTCCTATGTCAGAAGAGGCCTTAGCTGCACAAGCAGATGAGATGAAGGCCCTCCAACAGAGCAGGGTGAAAGGTCAACTCTATGGCAGAATTTACGTCACCGAAGTTCAAGCTGCAGACACCGGTCAGATCATCAGTCCACTCTTTTCCCCTGCTGGCCTGACACTCTTCATCTGCCATTACTCACTTCCCACGCTCCCGAACTATGATTCATTCCAAGTCTGAAGGGAAGGAAGGCAGAGAAGAAAAAGAAAAAAAAAAATGAGATAATGCTGTAGCTGAGAAAGGAGCGCTGTCTGATCATGAGTGCTGCTTTTCCACAGGTCAGTCTGTCAATTAGTCTGGTTCTGGCTGTCAGTGAGGAAAGGTGCTTAAGGTGGAGAGAGAGTACAGAGAGGGGAGGAGAGCAGGCGAGATAAGAGACAGACGGAAGAGACGCTGAGGACGGATAGCAGGAGCTGACATGGCTCTGAAGACAAGCAGATAGAGGAGAGATGGAGGAGATACGGTGCGCCCTGCGGCCCTTTTGCTTCCCCCACAATCTGAACTTTCGTCTTGTTCACAGCTCTGCACCCTGTGATCTCTCTCACAGCAATCATGTAAAGACAGCAACAGGAGAGGCGCGCTGCCAGCTACCTGCAGACCCCCGCAGGGAAACACACCAGAGACATCACAGGGAGGGACAGGAAACTAGGGCGCCGGGAAGCAAATTGAGGTCAACTCTCGCTGCTCATTGGCATTATCAGTGGCATCCTTACAGAATGGGGATTTACATAATGTGACAGCACATCAAGAAACATCCGGGACGTAGATCTTTCTCCTAATCCTTGTAGACACAAAACCAACGTGCTGAGTTTAGTCCAGCTGTACCTGTTGCAGCTGCTGTCCCTGAGTGAGTCCACAGAGAACAGCCCTTCAACTAAGACTTAACTTGGATTTACATATCACATCATCTCCCTGGGTTTGGTTGCGCTTCTTGTCCCTGGTGTTATTGTAACTCAAGGCTTCCTGTGGTTGACAGATCATAGGGAGGATTTCAGACATACAGCAATCTGTGCTGCCACACAGAAAAGGCCAGTGGCTCAGCTATTAGATTAAGAAATCCAATTTTGACATAAAGACAAAGCCG
Organism: Poeciliopsis gracilis; assembly: GCA_911649635.1. NCBI lineage: Eukaryota > Metazoa > Chordata > Actinopteri > Cyprinodontiformes > Poeciliidae > Poeciliopsis > Poeciliopsis gracilis. The sequence continues at coordinate 170,212 of CAJVRI010000523.1, forward strand.
TCACAAACAGATGGAGAGCCTGCGAAATCCCTTCCTATCACTCAAGTCAAAAAACAAGATTATCTCTAGCCGAGGGAGGAGAGAAAGTGTCCTCTTGTTTTCCTATTTTTCAAGCTCGTTCCCACATTTCTGCAAAGATGAACTTTTTCAGGCTCAAACAGCAGCCAAAAAAATGATGTTGGGTAAAAGCAATCATTCTCTGTCTCAGATAGACGTGTGCAAATGACTGATGATCCTATCATGCAGATGCTATAAAAGAAATGAAGAGAATATTGGAATAACAGAGTGAAGATAGACCAACTCTTTTGAGGAGCATATGTTTTATCTCCCCTCCATATATCAAGCAAATGTTGTGAGACGCTCATCGTGCTTTGGCAAACGGTGCTGGGAGGGGCTACCATCTGAGATGTAAACATCACAATTAAGCGTTTTTTTTTTTTTTTTTTTTTCTTTCACAGCCTGTGTGTCAAGCATGAAGACAAATGGTAGAAAACAGGGAACAGCGTTTCCTACAGAAATAATTCTGATATAACTGAGCTTCAATAAATCCAACAAAGTGCTTCAAACTAAAAACAAAATACAATTTTAACCAATGGCAAATTTTCCGCTGATAGATTTTGCGTATTCATATCAGTAACTATTGCAAAGAGCTCGTCTAAATGCTAACAATGAGGAACAGCTAATCTCATCATTTCTGTTGTTGCAGCTGAGCAATCTCTCTCTAGATGAATTCTTTTCTCAGTTATATTTAGTATATTTTCTTGTCTGTTTCATTGTGTTACACTGTCTTTTTATTAGCTCCCATCCAAAGAATCAGTTCTGAACATTATTATTATTATTATTATTATTATTATTATTATTAGTAGTAGTAGTAGTAGTAGTAGTAGTAGTATCCATCCATTGTGTTAGCTGGCTGCTCTGCCTGGGCTCAGGACAGGAGATGCCCAGTGGCATGTAGCTATTAAAATGGTTTGTACTTGAATATCGCTTTAGCGACCCACTGATTGGACGCGGAATTACTACCACCATTGCTACCTTCAATTGTGAAGCTATACTCACGTTGTTAGTAAATGGACTGATATTGGACTTATATTGTCTTCTCTCCATCTGTAACATTTTATTAGAGCTGCTTAATGAACTCAGAAGGTGCGTCAAAAGCTAAACCATTTGGGATGGGGTGTCGCGTTATTCCCCTCAACTAAAAGGATAATTTGAACTGAAGATATTAGAAAAGCTTTTAACTTAAATGTAAAATGAATATCAGGCTTAATCTTTTTTTTTTTTTTTTTTCACGCAGGCCCATTTAGAAAACAATATTCTTGATAGTGAAGGTCCAGTTCTGGGCCCGGGACAACACACCCTATTGTTCTCTGTATCAATTAGCAAGGACATTAATAGACATTATTTATCTTGTTTAGAGAAAATATTTCCCACTCTGAAATAATAAAAAAATATTTAGATTCTAATTTCTAATGTACATGTAATTACTGTACATTCCCTCAAGTCACAGAAAAATCTAAATATCAGTTTTGTCTACTTTTTTATTGCTCTTGTAACAATGTAATAATTCTTATATTTTCTGAAAGCCTGTGGGAGTCATTTTGACTCACAATGACAAACATTTCAGTTTTTGTCAAAAACTGCTTTGGATTGTTGTTTTAAAACTTTCACAAACACTAAATAGAATAATTATTGACCAACAAAATACTGTAGAAAGAAATAATTATAGAAAATGTCACAATTAAATAGCTACTTTCACCTGGTTTAGCTCATTGAAAAAAATAAAATGTAACAGACAACAAAAGAAGATAATTGTCTGCAGTGAGACAATTAATTAAAGAAACTTTAATTACTTAAAGTTTCTTTCTACTTTAAGTAATTAGAACATTTAGACTGCATAGAGGTTTTGTCACATTATAATTGATTGAGCCAAAAATGAAACAAATGCGCTAAGTGTAATTAACTTCAATAGTTGTGACTTTTCTTTTAAGCATGCCTATATTTTCCTTGTTTTTGCAGACCAGAACAACACTCCACTACAGCATTCAGCAGCAAGCCTCCTCCATCCATTCAAACCATGTACTCTGATATTCTGGAGTTGAATTAAAACTGTTTTTTTTATTTTTATTATTTTGCTCAGTTTTTGTCTGGACACGTAACCAAATCCACCATGACGCGACTAAAGGGCTGTTTCACAAAAGTCCTATTCAGAAATCCAGGATTAACTGTATATATAGTTGTGCAAATATTAATGTGTGTGTGTTGATGTGAGATGTGAAATGTGAGATGAAGGAATTGACATGGTTGAAACGTATTAAAAGTTATTTATTGAGAATGTAATACTTAGAAAGAAGAGGGGGGAAAAAACTAGGTGCAAAAAAAATTTGTCATTTAGAAAAAAGTGCATAGTTTACAGTGCTGTTCACAGCCTATTACCTTTCATTTCTGTGAGTTTTGTTAGCAAGCTCAAAGTGCCAGATAAAATGTATCATATTAATGTCACCATCTCCTCCCTATCCAACAGGGAGGAGCTTTTCCAGAAAGAGCTCCAAATATTGGAGAATACTCAAACCACCACCCACCACCACCCACCACCACCCTACCTTTATATACATTGAGATGTATGTAAAGGTCATATGTATCATATGCTTATACGAAAATATACCTTTGGAGGTTTTGCAGAACCCAGGTATCTCTAACATTGTTTCTGTAGATGCCAGTGGTGATTCCACTGACAGTATTGTTTCTATTTGCAATTTCTGGATAAAAGTTTGTTCATTATCATTATTTTACATTATCCACTAAAAATTATGTTGTATTTATTGATTACATTGATTTGACTTATCACTTGCTAATTTGTTGCTTCTGACTTTATAATTGTAGACTTGGTGTGGTTTCAGAATATATGTGACATATTGATGGTAGAAGTCTAACTTACCATGACAGCATTATACTAAGTGGGGAAGCTAAATTCATGGGTTCTTTTCCTTTTCTGACATAAAGACTGGTCCCAAAGGTAAGGAGGCACTGTTTGGAGGTTTTGCAGAACCCACCATTTATTTACATGCATGTAAGCAAAGATCAGTTCTGTCAGAGATTTGATATAAGTCGTGACTTGTATAGTTTTGCTGGTGGCCATCATTTACTGCATGTTCTTTAGTTGCTATTCTAACAATTAGTTTGTTGCACAGTGAAGAGTGTGCCAATACAAATAACAGAAAAAAAATCAACAGTGATTTAAACAGACAATATAAATAATTCAAATAAATAACTTCTAGAAATCTCTACACATATTTTAATGTGGTCATTGTTCTGTATAGTAATAAAACCAGGACAGATGATAACTCAGTGGAGGTGCTGTTCAGCGTTTGTTCTTCTAACCACTGAAATAAAGTCTTTATGCTGTTCAAAAACTGTGAATATTCTAACGATAAAAACAAAACGGGTAATTATAACTCTTTGAGAGTGCATGTTTCTCTAAATGATGACTTTTTGTTTCACTCTCATTCTGGTTAATTAGTACAATGCCTCTTTATTCCTGCTATTTCTTTTTCATCTCAGAGCGTGCTACTGAACCCTTTCCATTTATTTCACGCATCTGCATTCCAAACACACTGCTCATTAGTGTGTGTGGATCACTTCACAGCCCAATATTATTTCTTTTCTGCTTTCAGCAACACTGTGTGTAGACTTTCACATCCAAAGCTGGCTGAGTGACAATCAATATGCCAACCTATCAATTAAAATGATTTAACAACTTTTACATTGGCACTCTAAGTTATAATTACAAGTCAACCCAAGCAGGTAATTAAAAATATCAAAAGCTAAAAATATGAGAAGCTATATTTCCTGTGAAATTATGGCAAAATCTTTTCAACAGGCAGCATGTCCGATGTGGTTTGTGGAGCGTAGAGCGCTGAATATTCCAATGATCGCTGTAAATAGACGACTAAATTAGAAATCAGACCTGAAGAAACAATTTGCTGTAATGACAAGCTCCTTCAAAAGACCACATCTTGCCTTCCTCCCTCTGCATCCTGACAGCCTTTCTTCACATCGCAGGCTCCTGACAGGGCTTTGTACGTGCCTTGTCACCTCGAATCTGTCTGCCACTGCTATTTTCTACGCCTCCTCCTACCCCTCTCCGGTGCACAGGCTTTGTCTTAGAAAGACACCCTTAATGTTAGATTTCATCAGGCAGTCGCTTCCCAGTTGATCAGGTGGGACCTGAAGTGAGGATTCGCAGCCACGTGAGTCTTTATTCCCTCCTCTGTATTTGACATGGAGCCTGTTGACATAACTGATCGTTGATGTTAATTCCTACTGATGGCCTTTTCCTTTCAGCTCCGTTGTAACCTGATTATGCCAGTCGGAGTGTCTAACGAGTGGAGAACGTGAACTGTAGCTTACAAGCCCGGTTCCCAAAGCAAACTTTTTCCTCTCCAACAAAATGAAGATGTTGTAACTCTTCCAAACTGATGAGAGGTTCAGTTTAGTACTCTGCTAACCTTGTGGTGCTCCGTTTGTACAACATTGACATAACTCAGTGATATAAAGACTAAAATAACTTGGAATTTTGTCTATCAAAATCAGTCTTTCTGAAGGCTGGACTGTCTGTTCCAGGGAGCTTAAACTTCATGTGTCAAAAATATAAATAAAGTATTTGAAAAAATATTTATTCTCAGAATTAATTTCAACTCTACAGTTGGGTATAAAATAATAATAATGTTAATTATATACTTATATAATAATTATTATACAAGTAATTATATAAGAATTACTTATATATATATATATATATATATTGTTTTAGTAAAAGAATCGTTTAAGCTATTGGCAATCACTCTAATTCTTTCTAATGATTGATTAATTATTCTTTGATCTGCTTGGCTGTCCTGTGTATTCACTCTGTATACACAGAGTGAATAAATGTGACTCACTGCCACATTTTGACACAGTGAGTTCTGCAGTTACCCTCCATTCTGATAATCTGACCATCTGAGTAAACTCTACCAATCAACCTCCTCTGATGGTTTACAGACTCTTGTTCTATTATTCCTGATTACCCTTGTGTTCCTATGAGTTCCTAGTTTCTTATTTTCACTCAATATCTTGGTGAATTGGCATCTGAGATGTTTGGATCTCAGATGTCAATAAAAATCTTATAAAAATTTCAGATCTTTATCAGGTAAAAAATATTAAAAGATATAAGCAAGTTGCTCCATATGTATGAGCTGGATGAAGAAAAACACAGGAGAGAATAGTAGAGGAGAGGAATACTGCTGTGATCACACAGAGCAAAGTCAGGTTGAAAACATATCTACACAAGTTCATACAGGGAGAGCATGTCTCTTTTTAACCAATCAGTAGTAACTAAAACCATGACATCATCACCAGGACTTCTACAAGTTGTTTAGAGGCTTAATGGTAATATTAGTGTATGCAAACTTCTGACTTTGAAAAAAGTTTGTTAAAATAAAAAGTCCCTTTCTCTCTCTCTTCTGATTCTCTCTCTCTCTTCTGATTCTCTTCTGATTCTCTCTTTCTTCTAATTCTCTCTTCTGATTCTCTGTCTCTTTCTTCTGATTCTCTCTTCTGATTCTCTCTCTTGCTCTCTCTCTCTACTCAGCAAGTAAAAATGTATTTGTTATCCATTACACTGTAAAAAAAAAAAAAGTCTCTAATTCATGATAAGATGGTTGTGGTAAAATTTTGAGAACCACAGCTGTCGTTTTTTTTACTGTAAATTTGGGATTTTTGTCTTTTTTTTTTTTTTCAAAAAAGTTTTTAACATTACAACTGGCTGTAATTTTCTTTGAAAGGACCCAGCAATATATGAAAGAATAACATATAATTAAATCTGACATTCTTTTTAGAAACAGTGTGGAGGTGGATGGGTGGGTGGCTCTGAGAATTAGGAGTAGTTCTCACAGACCCCATTTGGGCATCTGTAGCTTTGAAGGCTTATTAAACACCACCGACATTCTAATTTCAAAGAAACTAATCTGCTTTTAGTCTTTATTCCAAGAGTTGTATTCGCTGCATGTTTTAATCCTGTTAATTTTCAAGTTCTGTCTTGTTTTACTTGTCATTTCTCTCAGTTATTGTTCAGGTTCTCAAAGGAAATGAATTGATCAGGTATGAGGCTAACAAAGTTAACAAAGATTATGATGGTAATCATGTTTCAAAGTTCAATCTTGAATTCTTCAACAAATCCAATAACTCCAGGCCTGGACAGCTGCTGTCCTGCAACTTTTAGATGTGAGTCTACTTCAACACACCTGAGTCAAATAATGAGGTCATTGGCAGGACTCTGGAGAACGTGACAGCACTAAGGAGGTGATTCAGTTATTTGAGTGAAGTGTGTTAGACCAGAGTGACATCAAACAGTTGAGCTTCGAGTAGTTGGAAGATCGTTGCACGACTGTTGACAGTGAAGGCGTTCGAATGGATTCGAAGGATATTTTTGAAAGTGGAGGAAGTCGATTGGGGAGGAAAACAAATAACATATTGAAATTGGAAAAGGCCGATTGAGCATAAACTGGTATGTGAATGGTTCGGTTGGTAATGGAGATAGGAGATGAGGAAGACATGGATTTTGATGGGTGGACGCCAGTGGGGAGAGGAAGAGGGAGAGGACATGGAAGAAATAAAATAGATGAAGGAAAGGGAATTGGTGATAGTCGAGGAAGTAAACGAGAACTGGAAGGAAGTAGTTCAGAGGAAGAAAGGATAGTTAGGAGGAAAGTTGTGCGGGATGAATTTAAAATAATATTAAAACTTAAGAATGAGGAAGGGCAAGATAACATCAGCCCCATTGTGGTATCAAGAGAAATAAAAAAGAAAATTGGAGATGTTGAAATGGTAAAGATTTTGAGAGATGGAAACCTATTGGTAGTTTGTAAAAATGAAGAACAAAAGAATAAGGCCCTAAATGTGGAGAATATATGTAAAAAAAAAAAAAGGTGTTGGAGAAAAGAATCATTGGAGAAAATAAAAAAAAAAAATAAGAGGAGTGTAACAAACTGGACAAACCAAGAACAAAACCAGGGCTCTAAAAGAAAGAGAACATTTGATATGAAAACATATGTTAATGTTGCTTGTGTGACAGGATGCAGACTGATCAGAATTTTCAAGGAGTTACCAAATATTACTACTATTATTAAAAATAATATTCTACATGCACAGTGGTCACTCTGATTCAGAGAGACCACTGGCTTATGGAACACCACAAATGACAGAGATATGAATAGAGAAGTTTATTCCACCAATAAAATAGCACCACAATAATGAAACATGAGTAAAATGACTGGAATTTTTAACATCTCTGTGGCATGCTGATGTCTCTTTATATTAGCAAACATCACAATCCTGTAGAGGACTGGAATAAACATACAGGTCAGTCAACTCACCCTTTAGAAGGATTGTAACCTTTAATGGAAGTTCATAACCACTAGCTCTAAGCTAGTTATAGATTCTACTGTTTCCTGGTTCTACAATTACAGAAGCTACATCCAATAAAATATGCAATTCAATATTGGAGATAACATGAACAGAGACTATCCCTTTTATTCAGACAAAAGATATGATCACCCTTGCTTGTTTCAGTTAGAGGATGGACGGACGGATGGATGGATGGACGGATGGATGGATGGGCGGATGGATGGATGGATGGATGGATGGATGGACGGACGGACGGACGGACGGACGGACGGACGGACGGACGGACGGACGGACGGACGGACGGATGGATGGATGGACGGTCAGAACAGCAAGAGTTCCTAGAATTTATTGACACTGAAGAGACACTCCTTGTCCTCTCATGTAGCTATAGAGCAGCTGCAATGACACTTTCTCAGAACAGAATTTTTCAGAACAGAATATTTGAAAAACAGCAATGCTTAGCAGTTGGAATGAGAAAAAGAGCAGGATGGCAGGGCATTGAAGATGAAAAGAAAGGTGAAGGAATCTTTGACCAAAAAAAACTCATAGCAAGTGTTTTTTGTTGAATAGGACAAATAACAAGCAATTAAGCAAACAAGAAAACTGTATAGTTTTTTTAAATCAGGAATATAAAAGCCAAAATGTTCACCATCAAATTAGTTCAATTAGAAAATGTTGAAATGCTTACCGTAACCAGTAGAAAATTGATGGATATTTACTAGCGACTGAGAGATGGTTGGTACTGAATTCAGATTCCTCCTTCTGAGATGTATTTATTAGAACATGCCCTATATTATGTTCTTACTGTAGAATGATAAATTGGACAGAACAAATGAAAATACATCATAAAGTAAATCATGGTTTCTATTCTTCTCTGTCCTCCTCACTACATATGTAACCCTAACATTCCATTTAAAAAAACTGACACACACTTGCGACATGAAAACAGCATTTCACCCATGACAAACAGCTAATAGACATTAACTCCCAGATTTATGCCTCCTCCGCACCTCAACAGTCCACAACATATAAATAACTAAATATATGTGTGCAAACACATCTGCTGAAAATGGCTGTTCACTGGCATAACATCACACATCTAACAAAGATAATTGTTTTGTTTTACTCAGTATTTAATTAAGACTCAAAAGAAAAAACAACTTGACAGTATTTTTAAAGCTTTTATTTGTTTACTTTTATCCATATTTTTTGTTATGTTTGAGAATTTAGTCTTCAAGTTTGTTTTTAGAATATAAAAACCAAACAAGATAGGAAAAAAAAGACCAAAAACAAAAGCCTGCCTTCATTGACCCATTGTGTCTTTTAGTAATCAGTCTTTCTCTAAGCCCTGTAATATCAACCGTTGAATAGCTTTGACTGTTCTGCAACACACAGCAGAAAACATTTTTTAACAAAATTAGAAAAACAGCATCACAAACTGCTTTCACAGACCAGCACCAACTCAAAAACCTATCATGCTTTCCTACCATTGTTTGATCATCTAGGAGTATGAAGTATGAAACTGGGGCTGCAGAGTGGTGCAGTTGGTAGTACTGTTGCATTGCAGCAAGAAGCTCCTGGGTTCAATTCCCAGCCCGGGGTCTTTCTGTTCTCCCTGTGCATGGTGGGTTCTCTCCGGGTACTCCAGCTTCCTCCCACAGTCCAAAAACATGACTGTCAGGTTAATTGGTCTTTCGAAAATTTTCCTTAGGTGTGTGTGTGTGCGTGTGGGTGTGGGTGGGGGTGTGTGTGTGCGTGTGTGTGTGTGTGTATGGTTGTTTGTCCTGCTTGTTTCTTTGTTGCCCTGTGACACACTGGCGACCTGTCCAGGGTGTACCCCGCCTCTCGCCCAGAACACAGCTGGAGATTGGCACCAGCAACTCCCGACGCCGTTAGGGAGAAGGGTGAAAATGGATGGATGGATGGAAGTATGAAACTGCTAGTTTACTGGTGGTGAGACAGTTTAAATGAATCAATACAATTAGTAAAGTAAAAGAAAATCTGTTTTTCAGGCACGTAAAAAAACAATTTAATCTGGAGAGACACAAAAAGAAAAACAGCAATTAGAGTTTTATTTGACTTGAAAGTAGGTTCTTTGAGACAGAAGATGAATATGACGAGAATCGCCACCAGCCTGAACACACTTTGAGGATCAGAGTCTTCTTCCCCCGGGGCCAGAATCTGGTGGAGGAGCAGAGACAGAAGAGGAGGGGAGCCTCTCCTGTCTGGAGGTGAATAAAAACATATGGATCCATGGAGTCTTATGAAGGTGTAGCAGAATGAAGCCTGTTCCCAGGATTGAGGACACCTGGCACCTATTGCCTCATAATGGCTGTGAGCATAAAGGCAGACTCTCTCGCCTGCTTTCTTCATGCCTGCATTAGGTCGCACTTCAGTGGGAAGGTCACCTGTTGGTCACCCTGCTTTGAAAGGCAAAGTAGTAGATTCATATACTTGTGTTGCCACAATTGTAATCCTGGTTGTTGATTGGTTGAGGCCGAGACAAAGTGATTGTGTGAGGATAGAGACAGACTGTCCCAGCTTGACTTTGTGCCTAAAATTTGAAACTAAAATAACAAAAAAATAAAAAGAAAATAACAATCAAGCATAAAATGAAACTCGTATTTAGTTCAAAAATGAGCTGGAAGAAGCCAGTGCTTATTAAGTCTGACTTCCTTTTGACTTGTCCATTATACACATTATGCATTTCAGTCTGAAATATCTACTTTCCACAATGTAAATATTTCTACCTGTGAATTTTTCCTGCATGTATTCAGACTGCACTGCACACAAATTTAGCTATACAACAATTTGTCCTTTAAACAGACTACAGTGTCTCCTGGCAGACATCCATACCACGCTGCTCTACAATTTGAGTAAAAAAGTGAATATTTCACTTTCCACAGGTCAACATAGAAGGTCCTGTACAATTAAAATCATTCTGCAAACAAGAGTCTTTTCATAGCTCTCAAAAAATGACGTTAAATTCATTGTAAACTTTTCATGAACTAAATCACTCTTGGTCATGAACATTTCAGTGAGAACAGAAGCAGTCTCTAACAGTTTCTTTAGAATCCTGTAGATGTCATGATCTGTATAGACAGTAAAGATGCTGGAGTTAATTTTAGACGCTGTAAATGAAAACCTTATTTCTGAGTAGGTGCTTTGTCGATGGAAAGTGGGAATATTGTTACAGCTGTAGTAAACACAGCAGAAAATAAAGAGTTGCTGTGTTTGACTCAAGTGGTTGTTTTGTAGCACCTCCCCAATGACTGCTGCCTTTGCTTCATGTTCAACAACCACTAACAAGAGACACAAAAAGAGAAAAAAGCCTAGATAACAAATCAGTTTAAAAGGGTGCAGAGAAACATGGACATTTGGGAGAGATAGTTTAAGCGTGTGTGGTCAACTGTGCATGATGCTATTCCTCTTATTTTGAACACCCTGCAGAATAAGGGATTGGGGCTATACAGATCAATACAGCCATGGAACTTTCCTCACAACAGTTAGCAAGATGTTAGACGAGAACAAATCCTTCTTAGAACAAGAAAAGTGCAACAATTTATGTTCAAAGGGTTTTCTGAATTGTCTTCAAATGTCACATATTTTTAAATGCAAGTATATGAGGAGGAAGACGTCATATTTTCCACCCACACAATGAAAAAAACAACAAAAAAGACAAAAAAACGAGCACCTGAAAATAGAGCAGAAGCCAATAATGAAAGTTCTTATCCACAGTCCTCCCAATAAAAAACAAAACAAAAAAGAAAACAGAACAACTAGAATGAAAGTTGAAGAAAAAGTACATACTGGTTTGATTCTGTGGGGCTTTTTGCACTTCAAGGTAAATAGTCTTAAAATCAGCAAAAGGCCCGGGGCCTCGTGTATGGAAGCATGTTCAGCTTTCAAAATAGAAATTGGCAGAGAGACAAATTTAGAAGAATGTAGTGCACAAAAACATTCCTGTGTTAAAGGTGAGGGATCATAGGTAAGATTTGAATTACATGCTGGAACTAAAACATTTAGAAACCAAAAAGGCCTGAGATTTTTCCTGTATTTCTAGTTTTCTTGCCCTTTTGGTTTTGATCTTCAAGCCATTCATTTGTTGAATCATGTATGTTCAGCTGCTGTTTTTCATGATCTGGTTTTTCCATGTTTTGATTCTTTCTGCATGGAATTTGGATGTTCTCCATCCATTCATTTTTGGTTCTCTCTGGGTACTCTGGCTTCCTCCCACTGCCCAAAAACATGACTGTCAGGTTGATTGGTCTGTTTAAATTTTCCTTAGGTGTGTGTGTGCGTGTGTGCAATTAAATTTTTACTTCTCTTTATGGAGTTGCTGTAAAATCAACAACACAACTCAAGTGACTGCTTTACATGGTGGTTCAGGAGAAGTGAATGATGCAAGTCAAAGACTCAATAAAATCTGCTGGAATCTTCCTTTAGATAAAAATTTTTCAAACTAATTTGAATGATAAACTGAACCTGATTGTGTTGTTTGATTGCTAAGATAAATTGGACTGAATGTATTACTGGATTATATATATTTTTAAGTACCATGAGAACATTTGTTGTGAGTTGATATAAATAAAGTAAGTTGAATTTCATTAAATTAACAAAATGTTTAATTGTGTCAGTACTAACTGACTAACATATCTCTGTGAAAAGAAACCATGTAAAGTGACTCAGCTGCTAGATGATGGCATTGGGGCGTATTAAGAGATTTTTTTCTCATCATTGCAACGATAGTGCACTAAATATTCCGCCTTCAGCTGATGATCTTGCGTCCTGTGGCCGTTCACACTGTCTTGTGTCAAAGCTGCAGACTTTACACCCACATTCTGTCCTCTCTCTGCACAAGGAGGATATTGACAGCCTGACAGAGTCCATTACAGATTACATATTTTTCTGTGTAAAAGACAGAAAAATACCTTACTCTCCTGTGCTACCAGGAGAGTAAGGTATTTTTGAAATAAAAATACCTTTGAAATAAAAGGTATTTTGAAATAAAAGCCTTGCTGAATGGAAAGAAAAGAGCTTTTAGATCTGGGCACAAAGGAAGCAGAAGAGGGAGCAAAAGGAACTTAAAAAGATGTTAAGGGGAGGGAAGGACAGCTCTTGGAGCAACGAGAGTCTGCAGCAGAACAACGGGAAATTCCTGAAGAGGAGTAAAAACTAACTCATATCCCAAAACCCTCGACCTACCTATAATCTTTAACCATAACCTTTAACCTCTAACTCTGGCCCAGCCTTAATCCCAAACTGCATTACAGTAATATTTGAGAATATTACTGAAAAGCCCAATTGTTTCAGGAACTTTATCACAAAGTAAAGCACATTATTTAAAATAATTACACAAATGTTGATATTTAAAAGTCTTTATTTTATTTAACTATTTTGATTTTCCATTTGCAGCAAGTCTTCAGATTGGACAATCTGACTAATTTATTCCCTGAATGTCATTCATCCAAATTCAGCTCATTCATGAGTCTCAATTCAACACAAGAATTTGTCTAGACAATACATTTAATTCAAGTCCAATTAATTACAGTCCACTGTAATACAATTGTAATTCAATTCATTCTCATCTCGATCCACTGTACTTGAATGAAATCCAATTTATTGACTGAATGTTCTTCAATAAACAATCCATTTTATTTATATTCAATCCAAATGTAATCCATTTAAATAGATAATGGTCTTTGGAAAATGCTATTTTCTAACTATGTACAACTGAGAAAATAAACAGTTGATACTGAATCACCACTTCAGTGAACAGCTTGCTTGTGTTCATGCTTTGAGGAGGAAGGTGGCAGTTAAGGAGAAAAACCTTCCTGTTGGTGGAAACAGACTTCAACGACACCCTGACTCAGCTTTCTGGATATGGAGTAAAAAAGATCCCAAAGATCTGATTGCACATTAAGAGCAGGAACAGCGGTGGAGCTGTGTGTTTATTAGAGATAGAGGAGATTAGCAGGCATTAGCTGTGCCACGGTATCACAGCCAGTAAATAAGAAGCATTAAACCAACCATCATTACCATAAACACCATCTCAAAAACACAGACACGTTTTGTTGAGTTTCCATAACAATATGACCACAGGTAAAAACAGCCCATTTTTTTATGGGGAAAAACTACAAACTGGATCTGATTAATCTCTGGCCAGTCAGTCCAGAACACTGCAGCACTGTCTGCAGGGGATCAGTTATTCCCATGGCTTGGTTCTCCAAGTGGTCAGAGACTCAGTTCACACAGCAGGATCAATAAGATCTGAATAGAATCACATACTCTGATTAGACCAACTCAGCTCTGTCATACTCAGTGTTGTCGGTTTCAGAGCAGACGGCATTAATTAGGTAACTCAACTGTGAGTCCTGTCAACCCTGAATTAAGGGTGAGTACAGTCCATAAGTACAGAAGAAACCGTCATCATCAGGGGGAAATAAGAATCCTTAAAGTGCATATATCTCACCAATTGAAATATTCATGTGGAGATTATAAACACATATGTTAGAAGAAAAGCATTTTTGTTGCTGCTCTGAGAGAGAGACTGAGAGAGAAAGAGAGAAGCAGAGAGCGAGAGAGAGATGGGTAAATACAGTGTGATTTGGCAGGGAATTTAAGTTGTATTCTTGATTCAACATCGTTAATGTCTTAGTGAACCCAAGCCAATAAAATAAAATGCTCATGAAATAATTACTACTAATTTAAATTAAAAAAAGTCATTTTGTATGTATTTATTAAGGATGAGATTAGATACATATATTTGACACATTTTTCTGGCCTGGGCTGAACCTTTAGCAGGTCAGGTCCTACAGCAGGATCTTCATTTCATTCCCAGCCACAAATCAGGTACATTATGTGCAGGTATACACAGTGGTAGTAATCTTTGTCTTCAGCAAGTTACTAAACACCACAGTGATTAACATATAGCAGCGTTCAAACATGATCTATCAGACTTGCTGTAATTATAACGTCCACTATCCTGAACATGGCACCAACAGAAACCGCTGAGTTTTTAGTCCAGGTTTCTACCTGGACTAAAAACTCAGCGGTTTCAGAGACCAGAGAGGAAGATTAGAGCTGCATGCTTCTCAAAAGTGGTAAACGTAAAAGTTGTGGTACTGTTTATTTATATCAGAGTGATGAAGCATCTGCATTACCCAAGAACCGACAGACATGTTGTGCTGCATGTTTTCCTCTGTTTGCCTGTAACACCAGCATTTTATGCTTTACTGGAGCACCTTAACAATCCCCCAGTCAGTTTTGTCAGCAGCCAAACCATTTTCTTAAACTGTTTGGAATGGAGGGAGCATCACTATGAGGAAAAGAATGAATAAAAATAACTTTTATTGGCAATCAACTGTAATTAAAAAAAAAAAAAAAAAAAAGATATTTGAATAAAATAAAATACTAGACCAAACAGTATTTTGGTCTATTGCAGTTTATTTTGTTGCAAAACATTGCAACAATGTTTTGTTAGCATTGTAGCAAGAAGGGTTCAACTCCTTGGATGGGATCTTTCCTCATGGAGTCTGCATGTTCTCCCTGTGCATCTTTGCTTCTCTCTGGGTTCTCCAGCTTCCTCCCAAGAACATGATTGTCAGGCTGACCGCTCTCTCCAGTTTGCCCTTACGTATGAGTATGTATGTAACCGATTCTCCTGTGTATTTCTGTATTGTCCTGGTATGGTATGGCAAAACAACCATATGAATGTTTATTTCAGTGATAAATGTTATCACCTTTTTACAATAAAGGCATAGGTCATTTTGGCCAAAATAGATGTTTGAAAAATAAATAAATAAATAAATCACCTCTTTACATTCAAAAGAGGCAACATCAAATGTTGGTGCTACAGGCAGACGGAGGGGGAGAAAATATAAAAAACAAAAAAAGACTTATTTTAGGAAGGTGACAATATTGTTGATGTTATATATACATGAATGTTTCAGCCAAACTTATTTACTAAGTTGACTTAAAATGTTCCCCCAAATTTTAATTATCAAGACATATTTTTTATAATTCAACAAATGTTGAAAATAAGCAAAATTGGGCCCTTTAAATGTCAGCTTTACCACAGAGGGTCGAAATGAATATTTCTATAATTTAGCACTCCATCTCATGATCAGTATATCCATTAAGGTTATGAACTGAAAATATGTCAGTCCATTTTAAGCTCTATGTTTTCTGTTTTACAGTCATCTCTATAACTGCTGTGGTTCAGTTTTTAATGTCAGCTGTTTGCACATTGCACAGTTGCACTACTTTGTATTAAACAGGCTGATGAATATTGGTTTGGGTGGTTATACTATGTCTTATTTTGGCCCAGTTTCAGTACCATCTGTTCTCCCTGCAAGCAAAAGGTTAGACTATGTTCCACTTAATCAGCTCCTCTCTTCAGTCTGTTAGGATGATTGATAGTGCACTCACCAAGGACTATATTTAGAACATGTTCCTACCTGCTTACATGTAAATAAATCTACAATTTAGGTGTCATTTAATATAATTAGATAAGGGAAGTTATATCAGCACTTAGATTATTAATATTTTAATAAGTCTTCTTTATTTCAAGTTAGCCTTAACATTGACATCACTTTTTCTATTCCTCTGTCATTTCTTCAAATGAGATGGCATGCCTTTTTGTACCCCTTTTTTTTATACGAAGACAGAATAAATCCCTCTGTACTCGAATTTCAATAATATGTGGGAGTTTGGATGGCAAAGTTCTGTTTCCAATGTGACAAATAATTACAAAGAAATTTAAACTGATGAAAACATGTTGATGTTTCAGCCAAACACATTTACTAAGTGAACTTTCACACCTTGACGAGATCACCTGACTTAGCTTCACTACCTGTGTTTGATCATTCCTTCTTTAAAAAAGTTCAGATCAATTAAACACAAAAAGTTAACAAAATCTTTTCCTATAAATCCAGAACCGGTGGATGGCAAAAACTGTGGCTTTAATGACATTCAAGGAGTTTCGCAAAAAAGACTGGTTGGCCAGTGGTTCTCAATGATTTTCTGTCGATTTCCCTTGGGGATCATGCATTTTTTCAAGTCACATAAGGAACTTGATGGAATTCATTTCTTAATTTTGTTTTGCAAAGGTTTTGCATTTTCCAAAATCTTGGAAATGCAAAGAATTACATTTCCATGCCCCAAGTTTTCCATTACCTTCCAAACGGATTGCATTACTACACCATACTTTGTGTTCCCCTTCAACACAAAGTTGAAGGGGAATATGCAATATCCAGATTGCATATTTCAAATAAGTGCATTACCTTTTCAGCTGATCTGACCTTTTCAGTGAGATCTGCAGACCTGACAGAACCACTCATTTACTTCCACTGTATGGAATATAAGAAAAACATCTAAAACATCCCAGCAGGCCTTGAGGACAAAGGTTCAGTGTTAACAAGTTGAATGTCAGGAAAAACTCCACACCAAGACAGCAAGTTTCTTGTGCTACATTTCTCACCCAGCCTCTTTCTTGGCAGTACAATCTTCAGAACGCCTCAAAAAACAACCTGGTAAATTTATAGGCATCAGAAAATGAGCCCCTGTCTAATGGATTGGAACTAAAGTTGTCAGGAGCCTATAAATAACTAGCATCTGCTACAACTGTAGACAGTGCCAATAAGGTATTGAAATGAAACACAAAACAAGCTCATAAAAGGGTGTCACAGATTTATTCTGCAGTGTGAATATCACACCGTCTCATCCAGTTCATAGAGTTGTTATTTTTCCATCTTTTTTAACTGACAGCTATCAGAACTCAAGGGAGGCTGACATACAGGCAGACCTCCGGGCTAATAAACAGGAAGAAGCCGGCACCGGGGGAGGATGTTGATCCATGTTTATGACATCATTCTACTCTACCATTTGCTCCATTTTGTTTAATGCATGGCGTTTTCAGTCTGAGTTTAGTTTTCTAGTGCTTTTCCCCAGAGATTGCCTGCGAAAGAGACAATGTCAGTGTGACAAGAACTATGGAAACCACTGAAAGTCCATCCAGGCTCTCTTTCTGTCTCTGACTGAATGGAACTGGAGACCAGATGTAAGAGCGAGGGGTCTTTCTGGACCTTTTTCTACCTTTTTGCAAGGTATTTTGAACACATTTCTCTACAGATGCTTGATTTTAGTTTATTTTGGTTGCTACAGCCTGGCCTGGTAGTTTTTTATTACTGGCTTGGTTTGGCTTTATGCCAGTCATAGAGGGTGGTGCTGAGTACGAGATGCTGACACATCGACAGGCTGTCAAACCAATGAGGAGTGGTGAGTTATGATAGTTTGAATCATTGTTTGTGATTGTTATCTTTCTTGATATTACATTTGAATTAAATGGTTGGGTAGAAAGACATGTTGACACTTTTACACTAGTTCTCCTGCTAGCTAGTCCAGCTAAAATTGTTATCATCAGAAACGTGCCCCTATGTACTAAAATTGATCCTCTAGTCATGTAATCACACAATGTCCAGCTAGTTTCACCCATAAAGATAGTTTGTTAGGGTTGTAAATCTGTACTCCTTAAATATGAAATATGTCACATAAGGTAGATATTTATAATCCTTAAGGCGGTGCCTTCCAACATGGAGTTAATGTGTTAACTTAGGTTTGGGAGCTGGGCCACGCCCAAACCACATCTGTTATTTTCCAGGTGGCCTGTTTATACTTTGCTTTGATTGCTTTTGGTTTCAGTCCAATAATCCAGGTTCTGTACCATGACATTGAGAATACTGAAAAGGAACTTGATTTAAGTGCTCCAGAAAATGTTTTAAGGAGAGTGAGACAAGGCTGTTCTTCGTCAGGGATGTTTTATTTCTTGGCAACTGAACCTTTACTTCATAAATTGAGAATAGATTTATGTGTGATTTGTCAGCTTATGCTAATGATTTAATTTTTTTGAAAATTTCAAGAAGATATTGTCTTAGTCAATATTTTTTTCTCTTGTTGGTGGTATTTCTTCTATAAAAATAAAATGGAGAATAAGTGAGGCTAAAACTGTGGGAAGTTGGGTGGAGGATTAATTCAGTGTGGCTGGAGGTTTAGTCTGGAAATAGGAGGATTCAAATATCTAGAAGTGTTTTTATCAATGCCTTGTAGCTGAAATGTGATATACAAATAAAATTTGATTTGATTGATTGATTGATGATTGTCAGCAATTGTTTTTAGCAGAACAATTGGGAGAATGCATTGGATGAAGTAAGACTTTTGAAATGTAAGTGGATTTTACTTAAAATCTAATATGGAGGGCAAATTCTTGTCATCAATAATCTAGTTTGTTCCATTGATTTGTGTTGATTTTCCAGTTTCCCTTTTCTCAAATATTCAAAGAGCTCTGGTGGATTTTTTGGGGTATGGGTCTGGATGAAGAAGGGAGACAAAGGCTGGTCAATTTGGCCAGCAAAGCTGCTGCATTTTCTTTTCAGTTTATTTAAAACTACTCACAGGTGGACCTACACAACACAAGTTGAATGGATTTGGTTTGAATCCTGCTGTGGAGGGAAAATGTGAAACAGAGAGAAACACTGTTTCATTGTTTCTCTGACTGTGTTTGTCTTTCAGATGTTTGTGTTTTAGAGAACTGTCTTCGGTGCATGTGGGGAAGATTTGACTAAACACCTTTATTTGTGGTTTTAAATTTAGTCGCCAGAGAAAGAGTAAACGTTAGTTAATTACGTTCTTATCAGAACGATGTATAGCAGCAAAAAGAGGAAGGTGGAGAAAATTTTGAATTCAATTGAAATACATTTTTATAGATCAACCTCAGACTGTCAGGTCTGCAGATACGAGAAGCATTTTGATATGTAACAGAAGAACTTATTTTTGGATGGGTGTTAATGTAATTTGTTATGGAATATATTGGTAATTGATTTTGTTTTGTATTTCACTACATGATGTCACATGATACTATGTCATTTATTTATTATTTAAAATCCCTCTCTCTCACACACATACTAGATTAGTAAATCATGCAACATGAGACTAGTTATAACCTCGAAAACCTTTCTTCCATTAAGTCATACATTTGGACTGTGCAATCATAGACCACCCTTTGACTTTGACTTGAATCCAGTTTGTCTTGATATTATCCTCTCAGTCTGCTTTAACTTCCATCCTTATGCCTCCCCTCCCATGTGCAGTTCTCATGTTAATGAAAATTTAATTCCTGCAGAAATAGAGAGCTCACTGAGAAGTTGAACAC
The DNA here is from genome assembly GCA_911649635.1 of Poeciliopsis gracilis. NCBI lineage: Eukaryota > Metazoa > Chordata > Actinopteri > Cyprinodontiformes > Poeciliidae > Poeciliopsis > Poeciliopsis gracilis. The sequence goes on from CAJVRI010000523.1 coordinate 189,863, forward strand.
TTGGCATTAAGAGGGCTTAACTCCGCTTGACCTTTTTGTTTTTAATATCATTAGTTTTCATGAGACTGTTCTTTGGATTAATACCAGCCAGCATATGCAGCTCCTCCAGATACCCTCAGAGTACTTTGGTGTAAACTCTAAAAAGTCATTGTCCATTTTAAGACGTATGTGGCGCACAAGCCATTTTCATGGAATAGTTGTAGTAAATTAATACTGTTTTAGGTTTTATTGTGTGTTGTATTTACGAATTGTGTCGCAGTTCGACGTGGTTGCAGAGGGGGGTTAATATCCCTCCGCCATTGCCAGGAGACGGCGGCTGGAATGGTTGTGGTGTGCTGTGTCTCTTGTTTTTCTAACGGCTGTGTAGTGACATGCTAACAGTTACTTTGTAACGAATATTAAATTAAAAATGTTACAGAATCAATTGTAAAAGCTCGTTTGATTGTTTCACTGCTACACGTACACTATAAAACTGACTACACAGCTCAAAAGTGGAATTTTATCAGATGTTGCAAAACAAGTAGAGTACAAACAAGTCCAAAGAGTTTACAAGTATGGATGTTTACTGTTATACTCCCCCTCTAACCTTACACACACATGCAACCTACGTAAGGAGGCTTTAGTCCTTGCTCTCGCAGGTTAGAGACCTGGCCCTGATGACTTTTTCCACATGTCTTCCCCTCCCCTCTCTCACAACCCACATTCCTGTCTGACAATCATCAAAGAGCTGACAACACCTTTAAAAATCCTGGCATGGCTGCAAAAGTTGTTTTGTGCTTCAGACTGGTCATAAAATTAGGATATTTGTCATGTTTTGTTTAACTTGGGAAACCCACATGCGCAGATCACACTCCGGAGGCAGACATAAGTGCAGTGAGATTTATTGCAACAACAAAATGTGACAGTGAAAAAACAGCTGGAGGGATCCCACGGTGGGCACACAGGGGAAAAACGGGAACTGGACCAAGGGGTAATTCTCCTGGGGAGGGATAACAAGGTGAGAACAGGATGAGGTGCAGAGAACTTCTCTGTGGTCTTAACCTACTTCCTGATGCAGAAAATGGAGTGACAAAGGGAACCGGTAAGTTGTGGAGCGGAGGCTGTCGGGAGAGGAACAGGCGGTGGCGTCGCAGGAGGGCGGAAAGGTGAGGCGGTTTTCAGGAGCCACACGGAGGATCAGAGCGCACGGCCTCGATAATCTCCTGGCCAACAAGGACTCTTGGTGGAACAGACTGCCAGGAGGACCTGGAGACAGGACCTGTGGTAACTTAGAACAGGTTCTACCATAGACGAGCAACACTCTGGCACTGGAGTGTCAGCGTGATCCTCCAGAAGTACTACTCCCGATGATGTAAGTGGCCACCGGTGTGCAGGAGGAACCACCAGTCACGCACTCCGCAGTGTCAATGCCCCCTGGAGGAGAAACTGGAAGTGCACCTCCAGATTCACAACAATATAATGAAAAAGTTTATTAATTTCACACATTCACATAAAAAAGTGAAACTTGTATATTATTTTCATTCATGACTGATATATTTTAAATGTTTATTTTTTTAATGTTGATGGACAACTAATGAAAAGCCCAAATTCAGTATCTCAGAAAATTTGAGTATTACTTAAGACCAATGCAAATAAATTATTTTTAGAAATGTTGGCCAACTGAAAATTGTAAAAAGTATGAATATATAAAGCAATCAGTCTTAGTTGGGGCTCCTTTTCTCCAGATTACTGCAGCAAAGCAGCGTGATGTGGAGGCGATCAGTCTGTGGCACGGCTCAGGTGTTCTGAGAGCCCAGGTTGCTCTGATAGTGACCTTCATGTGTGCAGGTGACAAGTCCTATTGGAAAATTAAAGTTGGTCAGTAGCAGGAAGAATGAAGTACCCTAAAATCTCCTGGTAGTTTCTGATGTTTGGACCTCAGAAACCTTTTCACAATATTCAAATTTTCTGATACTAAATTTGGGGTTTTTCTTTGTTCTCAGCTATAATCATTAACATTAAAATAAATAAGCATTTGAGACATCAGTCTACAAGTAATGAATAGATATAATATCCAAGTTTTCCTTTTCCAATGAAATTACTGAAATAAACTTTTTCAATGTTCTAATTTTTGACCATAAAAATGATATAAAATTTAAATAATTTTATATATATGTATATGAGTGCTGTGTAAACTAATGTAAATTAATTTCCATAGCACATTTAAGTCCCAGCATTGGCCGAAGTGCTGCACACAAAAACAAGGAACAACAGTAATTCCAACATAAGTGAAAATACAGAACATAAGTAAACAGATTCATAAGAGGGCCCAAAAAATTTACCTGTCACCCCTGTTGTGAGTCAACTGGATGTCAGGTGTCCTCAAACCTGGAGGGCAGGCTTCATCCTGCTACTTAGTAATGCAAAATCATGTTGTGAGCAGTTGAAAATAAGGGGTTACTTATTGCAGTTTTCAGGGCAATCACAATATTTAAAAAGGCTCATCAATTTTGGTTCAAACCAATTTCTTTCTGTTCTAAATATAGCAAAAAAGTTGCACAGTTGGCAACAGTAGGCAAACTACTGTGAAATGTACCTCCTGTGCTTCTCAATACTAAGTGCATAGGAGAAACACTGTGAAATAAAAACTGGATGATAAGCAGCATATGGGGTGGAAATTTACATAGACTTGCATAATAATGAGCCAGAGTGACCGATGGTGGCAGAGTTACTATCCTATTTTGTATATTATGTTTTACATGCATACAGATCCAGCCATGTGAATTGCCCCCTGCCACGGCCCGTAACCCCTCTCTCCCTCCATGATTCATTCACAGCAGTTTCTGGCATAGAGAACAACAACCTGTAAAAAGCTGTTAAAAATCAGGGGTTCCTGAAGTTTGCAGGTGTCCTCAGGCCTGGAAGCCAAAGCAGTGTCAGCTGATGGCATAAGCAACAGCATTAATCATTTAGCCTGGTTTTATTTACTGCATCATTTGGCTTGTCTGATCATTTTAGCACCACAGAGAGGACTGAAGTTCTGTCTGCACAGGAGAAAAAAGGAGATATTTTAAACCAGCTAACACATCTCAAATTCTCATATTTTATTTTTCTTTTTTAGAGTTTTATGCCTTTTGGATATTTTGATAAGCACATGCACAACATAGACAAAATGTATGACCAGGTGTGGTAATCATGAATATTGCCTGCAAACTTTATGTATGTCTATTATGACAGAGAATATTACCTTTTTTGTTAATTGATAACATTGACAATGAATTGTTGTTATTTGGTAATTATTATTGTTGAATAAAAATTGGAGTAATTCTATTGTTTAGATTGAGAAGAATTTCCAGGTGAGTAATCAGTTTGACAATGTGCATCAATCCCATGCAATATTCAGACTTATTTAAAAATCTGTACCTCCAGTACCTGAGATGCAAGTGGCATGTTTCATCTTAAATGCAGAAATCCAAAAGGAATACTAACAGGGCGATACTACTGGAAAATTCACTGTTCCTGAGCCACAACTCGCTGAAAATTTAAATCCTATTAAAATTTTCAGCGAGTTGAAAATTTTAACTTGCTAATGATGGATTTTGATTCATTTCAGGGCTTTTGCCCCAGTCTCTCATGGACTCAGCCTATTTTCTGTCCCTTAATAAACGTATAGGTAATTTCAGTGACTGACCAGGCCCCCAAGATAAAATTATCCAATTCTTTATTCCTTTCAGATGTGGCATAGAGAAAGCATTTCTATTTAATATCTGTTTATGCAGAACAAAGATCATCTGAGCAGTTTTCCACAAATCGTAATCTTCCTAAATCTTACTCTTTTTATTATTGCAGCTCAGAAAATCTTTTAATTTCATCTGTCTTAAGTCGCAGATGCATCAACTTAGTTGATGAATTTGATGATTTATAGAAATGAGGCAAATGCCTTATAATTAGGAGAACTTCAGCCCTCTGCTTTGAAAATCCTCAACTAAAAATCATTATGTCCAACATTCTTTTTTTCCGTTAATTTGGACTAAGTTGGTTAACAGATCCCATTTGTTCCAATCCAAGTTTGCCTATGTGTGTGTGGGTTTGGACGCTTGCTGTGACAGGTGCCTCAGTGACAATGTGTCTGTATTCTGGACACTTCCTGCTTTAGCAAAATTCTGAACAAGCTCACTGACCTAAAAGTGACCCATGACCATCTACTTGTCCAGTTTGGTAAATGGTGGAGGAAGCTAAATATATTACAGTAGTTATCCAGACATGGCGTAGTGTACATCTCAGCTCAAAGACTACTACCCGCTCATGTTAAATGGCTTCCATACATGATGTCAAGACCCTGTCGTAAAAATATCAGTTTTTTTATTCAGAATCAGAGTGACAAGATTTGTGGTTCAAGATGTCAACTTAGTGATGCACCTGCAGCACTTTGACCTTTTTTTCCCCTTGTTTAAAGATGTCCTCTTTGCATACAGTGTGTATGGGTGGGAGTGGGCGTGGAGTGACTGAGGGTGTGGGGTGCTCAGATGAGATCCTGGGCTGTTTTCTTGCTTTTATATTCTGATAAAACTGAACACCTAACAATTATCAGTAAATCTAAAATACATTTGTAACTTTAACTATTTTATATTCCTTGCTTTGTTGCATTTAAAAAAAAAAAGAAACAAAAAAAAAAACAATTGTGCCAAATGTTTCCTCAACAGTTAATTGGAAAATTCTCCAGACATGCCATCGGGTAAGCTGAGGGCTGTACTACAAGTCAAATTCAACAAAGCTGGGCATTCTGGATGCTTGTGCTTTTGTTTTGGTTTAGACACATGCTGCCCTCTCTTGCATACATCTTTACTGAGAATATTTCTTACTTCTCCAGTAAAACCAGCACAGCCCTCCTCCAGCCCAAAGCTTTCAAATAACACATCTAAATTCACATTTTACTGGCCCTTGTAAAATAAATTATTCCACAGTTAGCTCTCTTCCTACCACATAATCTACTCTGATCACAGTGAAAATAATTAAAGTCAATCTATTCTAAATTAAGAAACAGAAAGTAGCAGTCTGGTAAACAAAAAACCAACAGGCCAAAGCAAAAAAGCTCTCAACCCTGAGCCTCACTACTTACTCTGTAACAAAGGCCATCTGCTGATGTGCTGTTCCACAAAATCTACTTCACACAAATCTTGATTACATATTTCTAAAGGGGTGAACTTTTTGAAAAATGCCTCCTTTGATAATGATTCTGCTTAAATAAAAAAAAACTTGACTAAAACAAAACTAAATATATTGCTACTTCTGCTGCTTTGACAGCCATGTAAAAATATAAGGCTTTGATTTTTCACCAGTACAAATTCAAAGGAAGAAAAAAAAAATAGGCCATTAAGAGATTCTCTAAAAAGATTTTTGGATTTGTGGAGCCCCCTATTAAGAACCCTTAGAAAGATTAATTTCCCTAATGTTCCAGACTGATGAGGTGGAACGTATGTAGCTGTTTATTATTTTTATCAATGTCCCTTTTTCTTTCATCTTCCTTCCTTAGTTTGACTGATTTATTGACAGAAGTATCCCCTGGCACCGTTTTGTTTTGTTTTGTTTTGTTTTTCCGTCTTCATGTGTCTGTTTCTGTCCGCTAGCACAGTACAGTTACTCTGATTTGATCCACTTAATGTATTTCATGTCTATATAGATGTGGGTATGTTTGGGTTTGTTCTAGCCCAATTAGCTTTGTATGTTAAAGGTACATTGTTAACTGTATTAATTTGTCTTGGATCTCATCTCCTGTCAGAGAACTCTTGTCTATTTTTTCTCTGTAGAAAGTCTCTGGTAATGCCCAACGCATCCACTCTCACCACTTGATCCATGTTTTTATGATTTCCACAGGAAGGTTACTGAAGGATATGGGAACTCATAAAGCTGTCTCAGAAATGGAAGCTTACATGGGAAAACAATGTCAACATTTGTGCATTTACATAAGGACCAGTCACAAAAGTGACCATGAAATTTATTTTACCTTAAAGGATTCCAAAAAGATTGCTGCTTAAAGTTTCAGTTAATGTCCAGCAAAGAGTGTTTTAATAAAATGTAACCAGGTCACATGTTTAGAGTACATTGTCACATCACCAGAGCTGTTTTTATCTTGGTTGCCTCTTGGTGAGCTGACCCTCCCAAATCTCTTTGAGAGGGTTGAGGCAGCCTTCCTCAACCCTGTCAAACCGAGGACCAATATGAAATTAGAGACGTAAAACAAATTTCATATTGATGGGATGATGCTAATGTGGGTCAAACTCTGAGAACTGCTCCTTACACCATTTTGTGTCTACACCATGAAGAAGGCAAGGTTCCAACTCAATATTAGCAAGCTGTACTTACTGAAGCCAGTGACTGTATAGCTGTAATGCTAAGCTGTACATTTGGCACATCACTGCTGAGCAGCCCATCCTAGTTTAATATAAAGAATAACATAAACTGTATTTACAAAGTTTTTTCACATGACTATAATCATGTAACCATTGGTTAATGTATATAGTAAACTGTGCATTAATTCAGATGTGGCATTTTTTCCTGTAAAAGAACCACGTTAAGAGATTATTGGTGACAAATTCTGGTTTTACTTCCATACTCATTGTCATTCTGCCAGCATCATACCTTCCTATGTACCTTTACTGCTTTCCTATTGGGGAATTTGCATATTTAAATTGACAAGTACTCAGATCCAATGCAGAGACAGCCTTACATCGCTGTGTTGTGTTGCATGAAAGATCTACAATAGTGCCTTCTTATATGGAAGTCCCTCATAAATTAACACAGGACACTTGAGTGGAGAGATAGGAACCTACATAGTCCAGCAGGAAATTAATTGAGCTTCACTTTAAGAATGTGAGACTGCTTGTTGTTTAAGTACAAAGATTGATTATAGCCTCTGGTACTTTAACGAATGGCAGCTTCATAAAACATTACATTAAATCTAGAGATGAGAGCCACTTGATTCATAGCAACCTTTGCTAGATGTGTATTTGTGTTGTGCATACAGTACACACAGGTATAATAAAATAACACTCTTGTTAAAGCGGCAGGTTTCTGTGATGTGAAAAAAAATCAAAATTTTTTTAACTTTTTACACATGTTTTCTGTGCAATACAAGAAATCTGAAACAAAACTATAGAGTGGCAATCACCTGGTTTCATAAGAATACATCCTGCATCTAGTCATCCTAAAGCAGGAGAATCACCTTGTTACTAGTTAGTTGGCCCTATAGCCAACTAGTAGACTTCTTAAACGATGTTAGATGGCCTGGGGTCTCCCCCGGGTCTGGACTGGCTGCTGTTCTATCCTTCCTGACCTGGGGAAGCATTCTTAGTGATTAGGGACTTAATATCAGAGGGGATGTATTCCCTCAGATATTCCACTGTAGTCCTTTGGAATCTTTTGGGGGGTTTTGCTATAGCTGAGCTAACCAACACTGAGCTCTGACATAATTTGTTTATTGCTTTGCTTCTTAAGTACTAAATCTAATAAACTACATGATTATTTTTTTAGGTTTTTGAAATGTGGGTAAATAACTCAATAATTAATGGCATAGCTGCTGCTTAAATGAATCTGAACAAATTTAAGCCTGAAAAATATGATAGTTCAGCCAACAGGCAAAATTTGTGTCTGTTTTCAGACTCCTGTCAGCCTGCTGTTTGCTCATCTGACTGTGGCTACATGTCTATCTGCTTGTATCTGGTAAACGAACTGTGATCCGTCAGGTGTGAATGCCCCTACTTAGAGCTGTCTAATTGTGATCTGATTAGGCAGATCAATTCTTCAGGGAGTCTTCATCAAAGATGAATTTGTGGGGGCATGCTGTGGTGGCGTAGAGGTTTAGCACAACCCACGTATGGAGGCCTTAGTCTTCGACGCGGCCATCGCAAGTTCAACCCTGGTGACATTTGCATCATGTCGTCCCCTCTTTCCTGTCAGCCTACTTTCAAAAAATACGGGCCACTAGAGCCAACAAACAAAACAAAAAAAAAATATATGAATTTGTTTATCATTTAAACAGTCATGAGCTGAAATAAATCCGTCTCCCCAGTGATCTATATTTTTATACACTCTCCATCGTGTTTTTTCAGTATGAAGTAATTTATGTAGAAGGTGTTGAAAAAAGTTTAGCTTAATGTGATTGGTTGCAAGAACTGTACCATCATGACAGTTAGAAGAGAGCAGCTGCTCTGTCAAACTGAACATTGAACCTTCAAACACTTCACTTTATGAGAAATAAGCCTAACAAAAAGAAAACTTTGGGAAGAAAAATAATCCTCTCAGTAACCAGTACACTCCTCTAGGCAACATGCCAGCTTTCTTTCCCTTGATGCAGAGAAAGCATCAAGGGAAAGCCATCACCTTCCTTTGACTGGAAGGTGATGAACAGATCCGCTTTCTGTACACTTCTTTCTCATAAATCAGATATTTCAAATTATCTGATTTATTGCCTAAATTTGTTCTGGGCTACGTTTCCAATTCTAAACAGAAATTACAGAGGAATTTTTTTCCAATTAAAAAAGACAAAGACAATTAAAAGACAACGAAGTCTTTTAATTGGTCCTGTCTGAACTACAATTTACAACAAGCTAACAGTATAATGGAGATCCCACCAACTAGGAAGTCCAAACACCTTTTGGTGGAAAACATCTTTAAGTTAGTGACTAATGTCAGACAGAGCTCACCAACCTGATCATCTTTAAACACCTGCAAAATTTTCATAAAAGTTTTCAATGCTGTCACTCTGGCTCAGTCTGTCACACAATGGGAAGACTGCTGAGTGGACAGACATCCAGAATACAGTCAGACAACGTTCACCATGATAGGAAGATACAAAGGTCAAGTTCACTTGAACTTCAACTTTGAGAGGATAATCAAGTGAAATCCATTTCAGAAGAGCCACACACAGACATGGAGACATGGAGTACAAATGTGGCATTCCCAGTGTCAAAGCACTGCTGGATCAGAGACAACATCAGAGGGGCTTACTGGCTGAGGAGGAAACTCTTTTGGTCCAGAGTTCTGTTATCAGATGAAAATAAATTCTTTACATCAAGGTTCCAGGATCAGGAGGAAGAGTGGAGAGAAACAGGAAGTCCAGTGTGAAGTCCACTGGGTTTTCTGAAGTCCACAGTCAATGCAGCTTCTACAGCACATGCTAGATGGAGATACTGCTTTGATTTTACAGCTGGACTTTGTCCCAGTATATTGGTATATTGTGCTAGTAATCAGTATGGAGCAAAGAAAGCAAGGCAGTTGCAAGCCTTTAAAATTGTGACGCTTTTGATTGGTCAGATAGACTTAAAAAATTGTAACAGCAGCTGCGTGGGGATAGAGGGAATCTCATTTTTTGTCAGGGGGCCCAAGATTCCTGGCAGCGCCCCTGCCAATGAATGATTACTCATTCATCAGCCTGTCAGCTGTAATTTCAAGATTCACACCAGCATGGGACCCTTAGCAGCAAAACAGTCTCACTCAGCTGCTACCTTACATATAAAGCTGGCAGCTGAAACCATTTAGCTTGTTTTCATTACATCTCTGATTGGTGACTAAAACTTGTAAAATTAGCATTGTACAGTTAGTAGCATAGGTAGGCGTTAGCTGATTGAAATAAAATAGATTTTGCAGCTAGTTCCATTATCTTTGCAGCAAAAGTTGACATGTTAAAAGTGAACCCCTATGTATGTGAGCAATAAAAATATTGAGAAAAAAATATAGAAATTGAGATACCTTCAGTAATTATATGTACTTAAATGAAATGGAAACACTTTATGAATTTAGGGGAATATAAAAACTCATTAGGCATCAGAACAACTTTAACTTTACCTCAAACAAACAAATTGTCTGCTGGTTCCAGCCTTTCGTTCTTGAGAAACAAAGACACACACGCGCGCACACCTACTCCCACTCTCTAAGTCATTAGTGCGATATCTCGCCTACCATTTCAAGATGTCAGTGAAGCAGCCTGGGTGTTTTTGCCGTTGTGGCCTTGCCTGAAGACATAGGCAGTGACTGTCAGTGTGGATCACACCCCGGCCCTGATGTCCCCTCCCTCAGCTCCTATGCCACTTACCCTTCTCTTAGTACCCTGGGAGTTTATCTCTCTTTCTTTCTGAACCCTGCAGAGGTCCTTGTACTCTGTCTATATACATACGTATCCTTGAAATGGGTAATTTTTTCATTTTCTGAATGCATGATAGAAATGTTCTTACCTATATAAAAAGGATAACTAAAACACATTCACTCCTATGCCCCATAATTCATGCTAGGAATATTTAAACTTATTTCATGAACAACTTGCAAGAACTCCTGCAAATTTCTTTTAGAAAATTTTTTTGAGAATGTAATAATTTCAGGGTTATTTTACTCTGCTGAAATTGTTTGGACTAAATACTGTTCAGGCTGGTCATGTTGGAGGCAGTGAAGATCCAGAAGGTGTTGTTGAACAGTGTACTGACAGAAAGGACACGAAATAATGTTTTGATTTAGTTTGAGGTTGTTCCACTGATGGCCTGGCTAAGAGGTGAGCTGAGGTAAGATGGTCATTGAAGCTTTTAGAAGGCAGGAGGTGTCAGGAAAAAATATAAGGACAATGTTAAGAAGGAGGTTGGAAAATCCAGTAAGTTTACTGCATTTTGTGTACTTGATGCTACCTGGAGCATTTAGGGAAAAACTTTTCAAAAGGTACTTGACAAATACATAGTTGTGTGTAGGATAAGTAAACAGGTGTCCAGGTTACATGGGGCAACCAGCATGAGTTCATCCCAGCCCTGTTTAGTCCACTTTAATCAAACTCTACATCATTTGACTAGAAAGTCCAGTTCGTTTGGGGATGTGTGTAGTTGAACTGATGCAGATCAGAAAAAAAACTCTGGTAAACCTAGGTTTGGTTGAAGTGATTGCCAAGCGAACCGGAGACCGCTCCAAAAGCAGGAAGGGAACTAAGAGCAAGACATTCTGGACAAAACAAACGTGCATTTCCAGCACTTGTGTGAGAAATGGCTGGTAGTTTTTTTTTTTATCAAAGACAAAATAAAAATTATTGTTCACGTTTTATAAAAAGGAAGCTATGGTCAGTGTTTTTCACAGATTTTTGTGTTGTTTCCTTCAGTGGTTTTTGGTGCAATGCTGGCACCAAAACCACTGAATATGGTGAGCAGGTTTACCTCATCTGACAGTGCAGAATGAAAGTGAAACTGAAAATTAAACATGTATCACAATTTTCAATTAAAGGCCACTAGTGCCTTAAACATTTTTTAAACAAGAACAGGAAGATAACTATGTCAAAGTATCACAATGCTTTACTGAATACTGGATGGAATTAAGGAGTTTGTTGATTTCTACATGTTAAGAGGACAACTTTGACTGTCCTTCCACAGTATTTAGACATTTTAAAATTACTTCTTTGCAACTAATTTAGTGAAATGTTACTTATAAGCAGGAACTAGTCATTTCAATGTGCTGCATCTGTTATATCCAAGGTGGTTTGAAGTCTCAGCACAAGTGCATGGCTGAGCAGACATGATGGCCTTTTAGGCTGAGGAGGGACGGGAACAGCAGAGAGACAGGAGGGTGTCAAAGGGGACAGCAGGAACAAAAGGCCCAGTGAACACAGCTGGGAGATGCCAGAGTACTTTGTGCCCAAGCTGACAGATTGTTTCTATCACACACACACACACACACACACACACACACCCCCCCACACACCCCCACACACACACACACACACACACGCCTACACGCAGCAAGAAAGAAAGAGGAAAACCTTTAATAGTGCAGTGTTTGTGTGATTTTGAGCTCAGGTTTGGGAGAACCTGAGCTCAAAATCTGGTTTGTGTGACCATGCATCTTGTTGACAATATAAGTTTAGTTAGCATAATTATAGAGACAGTTAACCATTAGACATGCAAAATATTAGATGTAGCATGAATATTTTTAGGAGTAGACTTTACGACTGGTAAACTTAGATACAAATCCAAACTAAGACAACTGGTGACTCTGAACTTACATACATTTCTAAGGAGAAGGCAGTCTGGTACTCCTGTAAGGAGGGTTTTCAGACAGGGAGTGTAGCTGTTATCAGGATCAATAAATTCTTTGGTGTTGGTTCAAGGGTTCAGTGAAACATTAAATGTATAAGAAAACATTAAAGGTATAAGAAAAGTCTTCTCCAAAGTATAATCAAACGTATTAAGATATTTCCTTAAACATTAAACAGCATGTTTTGAATTTGTTAGTTTATCCATCCATCCATCCATCCATCCATCCATCCATCCATCCATCCATCCATCCATCCATCCATCCATCCATCCATCCATCCATCCATCCATCCATCCATTTTCCGGTCACCCTTCTCCCTAACGGGGTCGGGAGGTGCTGGTGCCTATCTGAATTTGTTAGTTTTTAACCATATTATTTGCATGCAATTTATGTTACTGAAATACAATAGGATTATTAAAACCATTATTTTTACTCTTTGTCCTCATCCCGTCACCAGACTGAAGGCCTCCTGAGACCCCGCGTCCTCATATGAGGACATTACATTTTTGCTGTTCTGCCCCTTGATACTTAATTTGTAAGAATTTTGACCAATTGTCCTCATCTGGGGGCCCTGCCTCCACCACCTAGTGGTCTCATAATGAAATTACACTTTTCTGAAAAAAAAAAACCCACATGGCGGGGATGACAGCGAACGTCTTCTACGCCAGCTCCCGACAGAAACATGGACAAGGCAAAAATTCTAATCGAATTTTATGATTGAAACTAGTTTATTTATGCACAATACTGTCTGTAGCTTCACATGGCATGCTTATTTGATATATTTGAGTATGATTATAGTCCATGATTTATACAGCAAGTAAATAAACAGTCGCATTTATTATTAGTTCCTGAAGGGATTGAAAAGATCTTCAATAATATTATGTAATTTTAAGAATTCATTGACATATTAACAGTTTGTGAACAGGTTTTATCAACACATTCTGGCACAACCGGCCCTTTAAGAGCCTTCACGATCTTGATTTGGCCCAAAACAAAAATGAGTTTGACACACCTGTTCTAATGTATATATTTAAATGAGGGGAATAAACATTCGTATAAAATGGTTTGTTTTACAGCAAAAGTTCGAATCTCTTTGTGCTGAGTGAGTGATTCCCAAAATGCATTTTGTCTTTCTTTTCTTTTCAACTCATGCAGGTAATTCTATGTTTGTCATGTGTTGGACTTTTTGATAATCCAGGTGTAGTGCTGTTGTAATATTCTGTATTGCATTGAATTCTTTGGATAAAACTCTGGAAATATCTGAAGTCAGTTGTCGTATGATTGTTCTCTGAAACTCCACTGTACACGCAGAGTTCCTGGAACCCAGAAGATCAGAGGAAAAGTAACCAGCAAGTAAATATAAGTAGATATAATTCCTCTGATTTTCAACAATCTTCAGAGGTATATGTCAGAAAGAATGTGAATGCGTGTGTGCATGCTTGCATTAATGTTAAAATAAAGACATATGTATATGTTTGCTCCTGCTGTAAACTGCTTTGTGTGAGGTAAATCTAAACTGACACAGTCTGATCTTTTCAGAGGTCAGAGACTATCAGAAACATTAAAAGCTTCTGTATGTAATGAATTGAAGAATGTCCTCATGGCCAACTGTTTCAAACCTCACTGTGATGCATTGCATCACTTTCCTTTTCAGGGACTGTACAGTAAAATTAATAACTTTCACACACCAGAGAGGCAAAGAGCTGCATTCACAATCAGATTTGTCTCTTAGTGACTAGTCCTATTTTTCATTGAGAACAATTTTAAACATATTTAAAATATTTTTGCAACAATTGAGAAAGAAATGCATGAAATACTCTTGCTATCTGGACAAAAGTGGCTTTTGCATATCTAAACTTGAGACCATTTATGGCTCAAACTTAATAACTTTTCACGGAAACCTTAAGCTGCGGATTTTGCCGCTATGCAACCACTATATGTGAGCTGCCTCAGCTGTGATGCATCAACTCACCAATCCTCCCTGCATTAGCCCTCCTGTTATTTTGCGGGTCACATTGGCCCTTTTTTAAAGTTTAAACAATTTTAAAAATAGTTGGAAGTATTTTTTCTGCATGACTTTAAAGAAATGATGTGAACATCTCTGGTGTACATATAGCTGAAAATAAAAAAGTTTATCAAATTAGAATTTATTCTTTTTTTTATTTTAAAGCTTTCTTTTTACATTTGAGGAATATATTCTTGTTTGCATCCTTACTTGATTTTTTGATCTGCTTTTCATCAGATTTTAAATATATTTGAGACCTCAGAGCACAATCAACCTTTTTTATAAAAAGTTAATGAAACAATTTGAGTTATTACCTTAAGCAGCCAATCTATTAAAGTGTCTCTTACAATCATTACCTGATTAATGAGCTACTGGTATTTACTGATTTATCCTGGAAGTACAAACTATAATTTCAATTAATCATTGAGCAGAAAAGTGTTTGTCTGATCTAAGAACTTCTCCTCACATCACTTGTCTCTAAAGATTTCTCACTGTCAGTTAGATTCATCAGAAAAAGGCTTTGTGAACATGAAACCCAGAATCTTTACTTTTAAGTCTGAAATCATGAAAAATATTCCAAATCTAAGATAAACAATTAATAAAGAAATTCCACAGGACTGGTAAATTAGCATTAAAATGTATTGATGTTCCTCAAGATGTTTCATCTGGCACAGTGGAAGCAGTGTGTATTAAAGAGAACATCAAAACTTACAGAGAGTAATGGTAAACAAAAAAGTATCTTTATATAATCAACCAGAAAATTATTCAACAAGTGGTTGCATCACAAAGTGATTTTATTATTATTATTATTATTTTTGACAGATATTAGATTAAAAGCAATTTGTAAGGGCAAAGCTGCTTTAAAACAAAGGAAGCTGTAATTGGTATAATATAAAATAAATTGTATATAAATGTAAAACTATTACAAAAGGTATGTTGTATCAGTCAGTTTTCATTTTAACTGGTCCTAACTGGTGACCGTCAGATCAGAAATTCACCATTCTTAGAGGGACCATGTCTTCAGAGAGGATGCTGCTACTAAATGAAGAAGATTCCACATTAGATCATCAGTAAGATGTCTGATATAAAGGCAAAGGAAAGTCCCACAAACCCGTATATTGATACGGGTTTGTGGTTATTTCAGCAGATACAGGAAGGCTGACAGTATTCAAGCAAACCATTCAACCCCTACCAGTCACCGAACATCTTGGGTTAGGAAATTATGGTAGGTTTTTGGAAATCTAAAAAATTAAGTAAATTATCCACATCCTCTGCTTGTTGGGGTTTTGTTAGGTTTAAATCCCTACCATTTATTATTATACCTATGGAGAAAGAAAGACACAACACATCAGATGAGTTTACTCGTGAGGAGAGTGACCCAGCGACGTACTCAGTTACAATCTCCGACACACTCTGAGTTACGCTCTGGCTCTCAACGCTCTTTATTTCCTTAGGTTGCCCTGATTACATTGCGTCACAGTCTCTAAAGTGAGGGGGATCACACAGACTGTGATTATTTGATCACAAAATGATGACTTCTCTTTATCTGCTCACATGTCTCAGCCACAGTTTCATCAACTTTTATCTGAGTCCAGTTGGAACAGTTCCTTCCTGTTCGATTCTTCTTTCCTTATCTGTACGCAAGTCTCAGCCGCACTCTGTTTTCGTAAGAGATCTAAAGGTCACGTACCCACTGAACTACTCAACAAGCTTTAAGCTTTATATTGTCTAGATAAACATGGGATAACTTTTATACATCTATTCCTACAGGTTTTTAAATGAACAAAAAAGTGATGACTTCCTCACAAGCTTCACTTGCCACTTCACTTCTTGAAACAAAAGAAAAGCTATATACATGCACGTCAAACTAATGCCAGCACTTTGCTGCAAATTAGTGATCTACTTGACATGACGTCTCCTTGTGGAAGTAGAACAAACCCTGACAAACAAACAAAGTTATGGCAGAGGTAGTGGAACTCAGTGCATTAGCCGAGTCATTGCGACAATTTATATACATGACGAAACCACAAAAATATCACTTCCTTCATCAGAATATCCTACCCGTTTAAAATGAAAAGCTACAGACGCATGCACTAATCCTTTTATTGGACTATCCCACCTTTTTAGAAAGTATTCTAATTACAAAGGCAGTTGTAAGAATAAAACAGTATCAGACAGGAGAAACAGATTTTATTGGAATTAAATTAAACACTAACGTATATAAATACAGATCACTGCAACTCTTTTTTGTAAGACAGACTTTATCAAATGCAGTGCAGCCACAACATGTCCATCGAACTGCACAGATCACCATGCACCTGATCTGATAGGACATGCTTGATATGCACTAATATTAAAACACTGTTACACACCTTCAATCCCACATAGTTTTGTTATCAACATCTATTTAGCAACGTTTAATGAAAAAAAAAAAATAAATGTTAAAATATAAGGACAGCATAGCCCACAAAACAATAAATTTTGTCCTGATGAACCGCCAAACAATGACTTGTTTGCAGTTGTGATGACATTACAGACACCAAACTAAAACCATTTATAGTTACAAGCTGCCTGTTATCCATCCATCCATCCATCCATCCATCCATCCATCCATCCATCCATCCATCCATCCATCCATCCATCCATCCATCTTCTGCCGCTTATCCGGAGTCGGGTCGCAGGGGTAGCAGCTTTAGAAGGGAATCCTTCAGCATCCTGAAGGATTCCCTTCAGGATCCTGAATTCCCGATTCTCCCCAGCCACTTCCTCCAGCTCCTCCGGGGGAATCCCGAGGCGTTCCCAGGCCAGCCGAGAGACGTAGTCCCTCCAGCGTGTCCTGGGTCTTCCCCGGGGCCTCCTCCCGGTGGGACGTGCCCGAAACACCTCACCAGTCTTCCCCGCCCCAGATGCCGGCCGCCCGGGGACTCGATGTGGAGGAGCGCGGCTCTACTCTGAGTCCCTCCCGGATGACCGAGCTTCTCACCCTATCTCTAAGGGAGAGCCCAGCCACCCTACGGAGAAAACCCATTTCGGCCGCTTGTATTCGCGATCTCGTTCTTTCGGTCATTACCCAAAGCTCATGACCATAGATGAGGTGGTGCCTGTTATGAAAACGTAAAACATTAAGTAATAAAACAGGTTAAAGAATGCCAGGTATAAAATAAGTTAAATAAAGCTCACCATGATCTTCGACAAAATGAAATACATGAAACAATTTTTCCAGGTAGGATGTAATTATACGAAATCTGGTGAGTAAACAGTCTGTGACTTAGCATCAATGCTCACATGCGCATTACCACAAGGCAGAATGGATTCATGGGTAACACGGGTAAACCACTGGGGCACCTGCGGCTGGTTCTGGCAGTTGGCTGGCTGGAGTTATAAGAAGCTGTGGAATAGTCACTCCCTACTCAATGATTCCACATAGTTGGACCATGACTCCAGCAATCAAGCCTTTACTCAAGCTCTCCATAGACCCGACTTCAAGGATTCTTCCCAATCGCTGCTCCAAGTCAAGCTTCAAGCCTCACAGCCAGCCCGCCCTCCCTGCCCAGATCACCCAATGCTGACATGGGTGAGCCTGGCACCAAGTGTGCCCTTTAAATTTCCTCATCTTCCCTGGATCAAGTAAGCCCCCCGGCAACTTGCCTTTCCAGATCTCAAATAATCACGCCACAGCCTTGGTCTAACTTTATCCATCTCCTTGCAGATCCTGAATTCCCGATTGCCCCCTAACCTTCCAAGCTCCTTGGATTCCCTGCACATAAATCATCGTTAACTGGTCTCCTTCTGCCAGTGTGTTTTCTGTATGTGGGTCAAATACCTCTCTCAAAACATGACATAAACCAAGCCTGAGGCAAAGACGGTGGGCAAGAAAATTCTTTGAGTCCTAGACCAAGTCTGTAAGATTATTAGCAGGAAACGACAGAGAAATAAACGATGAAGCCCAAGAGGAAAAATTATGCAGGACACAAAGTCTGGTTGAGTGTGAACGCTGTGTACATACAAAATAGGTGAGTAATGACTTCAACAATACCGGCTTGTGAAAACCTACCTTCAGGGAAATGCTTAAACATAAAATGGTGCTTACTGCAGTCTGTTTTCATGCTGTCATAGAGCTGCCATTTGAATCTGCATGCATACAGTCTACCATAACTGCCTTCATTTATTGATCTGGGAATGATTATATGTTTAGCATTGTTACTTTAATCAGACTGAGTTGCGTTTATTTGACACTTAGCCGTCAGTCTTGAGCTATCAGCTACTGTGAGCTGTTAGCATGGAGTCCTTAAGGCATTATTTCCACATGATTGATTACATTGTTCAGATTAAAGCAGGGACAAAGGGACTATCTAAGTATAGTTTTCTTTATTCACTTCTGTTTAACTATTTGCCCAATTAACTGCTTCAGGGCTCGATTTGACTATCAAATAGTAGGCAGCAGTGTGACTGTCAGAGTCGTTTTGACAAAAAATGGGATGTTTACTATTGGTTACCTTCATGCTGTCTAATGCATCGTAGTTTCCATCCATCAGTTTCTTTCAGATGGACATCAGGTGGGCTGCAGGCCACGATCCATTTCTAGCATTATTCCAGATTTCTTTTCGTTTTTGGAAATGTAATAAATTCTATTCCGCTGGCGCGAGGTCAATTATGTCCAGTTAGATAATAGGCATTCTAAATGTCATTTCTGTCATTACTGTTCTTACTTCAAATTAAGAATCTCAACTAAATTTAGAAATACAAAACAAATTATTTTGTAGACTGAAAAAGACTTTCATGCTTTTTAATGAATATTCATGGATTGATGAGTTCTGTGGAATATGAAGCTTGAAATCAAAGTCCATTGGTTAGCTTCCTCCCTCTGAAGCTTAAACTCGCTTTGCCCTACCATTGTTAAACTCTGATATTACTAAGAAACTGTAACAAAGCAGAAAAAAGTACGAAAGCTAGCAAGAAATAAAGACAAAAACGTAGTCCCCGGCAAGATGACTACCCTTTCATATCTCACTTCTTTATAGCTCAGAGGTGGATAACAAATGCTTTTTATGCTTGACTACTTCTATAGTGTTTGCCCATATTATCTGCATTTCATAACAATTCCCTCTCCACTCGAGAGAAAAAGTAGTGTTCCTAATCTTACATTAATTGGAGTGGCTCCCTGCTCAGCTCTACCGAGGAGTAATTAGGTTAGTGTAAGCTCTATGACCCATTCCAAGAGCACAGCTCTTTTGAGCATCAGCTATGGAATGCACTGAGTGGGTTCAAAGCTGTCTGTGTTCGTAGTCCCTGAGATGAACAAATGCATTCAAAAAGACAAGCAGCAGATTGCTCACTGTTTGCCGGCACGGGGTTAAAGCCCATATGTCCTCAGTCAAGTGGCATGCAAATCCTGTTGGGATTGAGAACATTGCTCCATTCACAGCAGCCTAATCAAGTAGTATCTGAGCTTCAATCCTCTTATGCTGCATGACTGGACCATGCTTCTCAGAGGCTGAATCATAGTTGTCAGTTGGGACTGTAGAGATTGTTGGGAGAGAAAAGAAAAGAGGGTCAGCCTTGGCTTAATGTGTCTGTTTCTCTCTAAAACTTCGGCCCTCATCAAGTAAATGCATGCAGACTGTTGCTTTTTCTCAATACACAATCACCTCAGCTGTCCAGCGAGAGAGCAGAGTGGTGGTGGGAACTCAGTCAAGAAAGATTCTTCTCTGTAAATCTAAAAGCTTCATTGTTTTGTGTTTTCTGGTATTTTTGTGTGAGACACAAAGGTTGGCAGAGCTTTTGACCACAAAACCGTCACAACACAGAATGGCACAAACCCTCACCTTGTTCAGAAAAACCTCTAAACCAAAACTAACTCACTGGTAGGAATCTCTCTATCCACGTTTTATTTAGTGAAAGTGTGGGTCTATTTAGAGCAAACAGAATCCTGTCTTATTGGGTTCGGAGCCTCACGTTCATGTAAAGGCACAACTCAGGTCTGGGTCAGTGCTTGGCTGAATTAAAGACATCATTAGCATTCTCACACAGGGGGACTACTGATCAGGACATGTAGCATCCAGATGTCGGGGCCAGTGCTTGAGCTGTTTGCTCACTGGTCCATGAGATGTGAAGCACAGATGGAAGACAACGTCCATGGACCTAATTAGCGTTATCAGTCAAGTGTCCCTAATTTGATTACAGAACTGTCGTTGTGGGACGACATGTTTCCAACTGAGAGTAAGGATCATTAGGGCACACTGGGTACAAAAGAGCTCTCAGTCAAGTCTCATAAATACAAACACTTGTGCTTGGTAAGATTGACACATTAAACTGAAACAATGGAGTTTGCTCCTGGCTATAATTTCAAAACTAGTTATATATATATATATAACTATTACACTTGCTCTGGTGACTGGTGACACATTAGAGAGGCTTACTAAGCAAACGCACTGACCTCCTAATGCTCTTCAGAGGACAAACCCACCAAAAGGAAAAAAAGAAGACAATAGATTTCACTGGGATTCAAACAGTGATAGAAAAGAGACAGAACAGCCTGTTCAACACTATTCACGTGATCTTTATTTATTTTGAACAGACAATAAAAAAGGAAAAATGAGGACAAACTGACATGCAATTGTCACAATTTTTACAAAAAAGACAAGGTGAAAGAAAGAAGAGCTTTCCATTTCTTCCCAGTCACAAACTCATCAACATACAATCATTTGGATTCAGTTTATAGTCAAAATGTTTCCCTTACTTTTGAAACAAATAATTTCTTTGAAAATTATTTCAGGTTTTAATGTTCCAGAACATTAAAACCTGAAAAACTGGGATGTTTGGAAAAATAAACAAATTTATTGTTTGAGGCAATATATTTTTAACATATTTTGAAAAGTTGCACTTTTACTTTTCAAGCTTACACCATGAAGTATAGTGAATGATCGTGATTAATCACAGCGCTAGAGTGTGTGACAAATCTGATTACATTTTTTACTTGATTGACATCACTAATTATTACTCACTGTGTCATAAAAGCCATAGTTAGGCAGAATTTCAAAAAGTTATTTTGAGACTGCTTGCTTCCATTTTAGTAGCGCATGCCTTTTTTATCCGAGACATTATTTCAGATGAAAGAAAGTCTCTTTTATTCTAATTTTAGTGGAAATAATAAAAATATATTTTTTAAGTTGTTATATATGTTTCAGTTAAAGCATATTGTTTAAAAAATTGCTGAAAAATGTAGTAGAGTAAATAACTCCATTAAATTGTCCGTAGATACTTAGAACTAGAATTACTTCATTTATTCCCTAATAATTAATTCATGTTTTTTCTTACAAAAGCTTTCATCTCTTTAATCTCGAAACATGAATAAATTTAAATAAACAATGGTTTGTACAAGTGATATATATAAAATTAGATTTGCTGCCAGGCACTGGCTTTGTTTTTTTTTGTTTTTTTTTTTCCATCAGGACTGAAAACAATGGGCCTTTATATTTAAGGTTTGTTTCTGCTGTTGTTGGACAACAATAGAAGGGGCCTCTTATGACTAGTAGAAAGAGAACACATAGGACTGAGGATTAAAACACAAATTTAGAGAGAGTACAGGAACAGATTGGCGAACTGTCACAAACCTGCCCTGTTAGTCCTGATGGCTCTGGCTCTTATTCAAGCAGTTATTTACATGAGGGCAAGGCAAACCTTTTTTCATGGAGGGGCATTCAAAATGAAATATGGATAAAACATACAATTAAATTAAACAATTAAATTAAACATAACTAAAATGACAAAGATAACTAAATTGAAGTAAAGAAAGTGCTAATGCATAATAACTATGAATCAGTCATTGTTAGTCTCTATTCTAAGACATTCAAAGTTTTTTTACACCTCAGTTTTTCAGAGACTTGGTTCCAGAGCTAGGGAGTATAGACATGAAGTGTTGCCTCCCTTGTTTATTTCTGATCTTGGAAACAGAGATACGAGGTCGATTAACCTTTTTCCACTGGCTCTACTCCACCCAGCTCCTGGTTTGTGAGTATATCCACTTCTGTTATTTTTTTTTTCCAACCAAGTTTCTGCTTTTTCCTTCCCAGCTCTGGAGCAGGGTCGGTGCAGGTACTTTAATGTAATGTAACCATAATGCTGTTGTCATGTTCTGTGTTTTTCTGTGTTGAATTCTGAGTTTTCTGTGTCCTGAGTCTCCTCGTTGTCCAGTCTTCCCCTTGATTGTTCCCAGGTGTGTCTTGTTCCCGTGATTACCCTCTGTGTATTTAAGCCCTCCTGTGTCCTTTGTTCCTCGTTGGGTCCTTGTCATTGTAGCTGTCGTTACACGTCTTTTGTCGCTCTTTTGCCGTCCTTGGTTTTTGTCTGCTTGTTTGACCTGTTGCTACCGGTGTGAGCTCTGGTTTCCACTCAGCCGTGCTGCCAGGCCGCAGACTATCTCTGTTCTTTGTATTTTCTGGACATTTTTGCATTAAAATTATTCACTACTCACCTTACCTGGGCCTCCAGCGTTTACCTCACCACCTCCTCACCACCAATTCATGACAGCTGTTCACTGATTGGTGGTGGGCATGGTCAGACGTGGGATCAAAAAAGGAATGCCGCCATATTTAAACTTGCTGAAAGACAGACGTGAAGGAGTCCTCTGAATCTACAAGCAATCTTCAGCTCATCTAACAATCAAACTAGTCTGTCAGTAGAACCCTACATCTCTTCCCAAGGCTCCTTCTCCCTCAGCAAAATGTAAGACTGATCATCCAAAAGCACATTCAGGTAAAATTACTTGTGAACCTCCCATTTCTTACAAATTCTCCCTTCCAGTTTCCGTTCAACATCTCCTGAATTGCACATTGCATGTGGGTTAAACAATTTTCCAGAAACATGGCAGAGCGTTGTAGGTAATGCATAGGCATAATGTGCCATCAAAGAAACTGGGACTGAGGGGGGATGATGAACGGTGAATAATTCCAGCAGCCATTGAGTCATTGGTAAGTCTTCATGTTTCTGTCTAAACAAGCTGAACAGGTTACTGGTAGGCAACAGTGGGACTGGCAGGAGATCGATCATATGGCCTGTGCCTTCTATTTTTAGAAAATATTAATAATATAGCTATTCCTAAATTACCTAAACAAAGGTTTAGTATGTTAGTGAGAAAACAATGTCTTTATGTGTGGAAAAATCTGATTTCAAGTGTTTATGCTCTAGAAATACATATTTAATTTGAATGAAAACAATCTCACCATTACAGTCAAGGTTTTTGATGGTCATGACATAAAAATGTACAGATCAAAATGTTTAGTTCTTTTTGATCCCTCAACACTGAATGAATCCTAAACGAGGATTCTACTAATTCCTCATTTTGTAGAATGAATCCTACTAAATGAATCATCATTTAGTAGGAACTTACTAAATAAACTGACCAGCTTCCTTGACCAGCTTGTTTTTGAATCAAACGTTTTGGAGACAAAGAGGACTCATATCTACTTTAGCGTGTTCATGGTTGATCGGGGGGTTTAGTCAAAGAACACCAGTATGAGTTATGACCAGCAGGGCCACCTATCACAGGAACTGTGGCTTAGTTACGGCCAGCCGGCTTCCCAGAGTTGGGGTTTGATCTACTGAAGATGACACCTGATATTTGCAGTGCAGCTTGGTGCTTCCTCCATCATGTTAATGAGCTGCTGTCCTCCCAGAGAGCGCTGCAGGCCATTGCTGCAGCAACCCTTATTTAACCAAGCTCACAAGATGTGATGTCAGAGGCACAAATTCTCTGCAGAAAGTGTTGGAAATGAAAGCAAACCCCTGGGAACTGGCAAAATAACTGATTAGTTTAGCAGAAAACACTGTCTGGCCTTATTACATACAGTTGTTTTTAAGCATCTTTTGTGCCATTTGATTCACCCAGCTGATCCTCTTTCTCCTATAATATATATATATATATATATATATATATATATATATATAGTTCAGAACTGGGTGAGAAAAGTACAACAACATGCCTTATTCACAGGGTGCAAATTAAACAGTAATTTGCTGTTGGGATTCAGCCCCAGTG
Organism: Poeciliopsis gracilis; assembly: GCA_911649635.1. Classification (NCBI taxonomy): domain Eukaryota; kingdom Metazoa; phylum Chordata; class Actinopteri; order Cyprinodontiformes; family Poeciliidae; genus Poeciliopsis; species Poeciliopsis gracilis. The sequence continues at coordinate 213,940 of CAJVRI010000523.1, forward strand.
GGATGTGTTGTGCCTGTAAAAACAAACAAATGCAAAGACTTCAGATGGTGACAGCAGGAGCCGCCGCAGCAGCAAACCCACGTACGAGCCCCTGCTCACCAGCAGCTACATCTTAGCACTCTGCTGAAACTGTGACAATTTAAAGAGTTTTTTTTCCACAAACCCTGAGCAGTAAATATAGTTGATGCCAGGCTGAAGGTTTCTCGCCATAATAAGATTTGTTTCTTCAGATTTGTACTTCTTAATTCTTCCTCACAGGTTCTCCTCTCAGCCGTTTGATCACCAAACACAAGATTAGGTTACGGTTTGGGATTAGCTCCTCAGGGAGCAGCCTGGCATCCTAGGTGTGTCTTTCTGCAACCTAAGAGGCTTACAGTAGAAGTATGTGCTTAATAGACTTATATTTTCATCCTTTCTTGAAGAGAGAATCGGAGCATCTTCCCCCTTACTCCCTAAAAAGTTTGTCACATAGATGCTGATTTGTCACAGACACTCCAAATCCAGTTTTGGTGTGTAATGCTTCTGAACATGGCAGTTAAGCCCTGGCTTTAAGTCTGACTACACCACAGGAGATGGGCTTTGCACAAGCAGAGGCCTTCAGACGGGTGGTGGAGATTTTCTCACGCAGGCAGGCTGGGAAGGGAATATTTGCACTGTTGTCGTGCAGCTGGTGAGGGTTTGACGATGAGGAGCAGAGTCAAAAAAAATCATTCTTATGGATTCAAAGCCTGCAAACAGGAAAGTCGTGGTGATGAGTATTTATGCATTGTCTTCATTCATAAGTTTTACAAATAAGAAATATGCAATTCTGATGGATTGTGATGCTAAGAGTCTGATGTCACCAAAAATTCTTACCATCCAAAGAAATAGATTGTGGCAGCACAAGGGTATGACTCTGATGCTCTTCCCCTCAAAGCAGGGAAAACAGAAGGTGTCAGCAACGCCTCCTTGGGAATTGCGCCCAAGGAATTAGAGCACCAGTAAGGCACTTAAGGTTCGTGACAAATGAGAACAAGACTTTAATCTACTAAAAAAATAGTTACACTTTATTGTTCCAAGATTTAAAAGAATTCAAATTTAAAGAACCATAATGGGAAGGGAAGTGCACAGTCATGAGGCCTACCAGCAGGGGGAGGGCAGTCCAAACGTGGGGAACTGGTTTCTAAAGCTAATGAATAAATCCAAATAAATATATAAATATATATATTTAGGTAATAAAAATATATTTATATATATACCAATTAGGCAAGTGCTAAAATGAGGTTACCCCTGACTTCGGACATAGCCAGTCAGTAAAAAAATCAATGCCTTAATGACGTAATCTAAAAAAAGTCAAGGCTGCAACCCACAGCAAGGCCGGAGGCCACACAGAATAGAATAACCCAAATTAAACTAATTTAAACAAGAAGCACAAAACTAAGAAACCAAACCAAAAAAAGAGAGAAAAAACAAAGCACAAAATAAAAGAAACAAAGCTGGAAGGTCTCCATTGAGCTGCAGCCGCTATTTGTCTGAAATGAAGTCACAGATTAATAGGTTATTTTAGAAAATGGCAGAAGGTAGAGGAAGCCATTGTCACCTACCAGAGCTGGATGACTCCATCCTGAACAGAGAGCCCCTTTCTTGAAAGGAATAGAATATGTGAATACAAATTATTTTTACAGGCATCTATGCAAAATGCAATGAACATTCAACTTAAAATTGTTACACCTATTAGCAGCTAATCAGAGTGGAAAAAATAGTCTTGTTCTATGCCATTTTCTGACATCAGTTGCTAAATCTTCCACAAAATGACCAGATAAAAGATTTACAGCCGATCCTCGGTTGCAGAAGCTGGTCTTGGGTCATGGAATGTCACCTCTCTGGTGGGAAAAGAGCCAGAGCTAGTGTGTGAAATGACACACACTGGAGAAATAGTCGGTCTCACCTCGACGCATGGCTCTGGTTCTGGAACCAGTCTCCTTGAGAGGGGCTGGACGTACTTCCACTCTGGAGTTGCCCAAGGTGAGAGCGGGCAGGAGTGGGCATACTTGTTGCCCCCCATCTCAGCGCCTGTACATTGGGGTTTACCCCGGTGGATGAGAGGGTCGCCTCTCTCTGCCTATGGGTGGGGGGACGGGTTCTGACCGTTGTTTGTGCTTACAGGCCGAACAACAGTTCAGATTATCCACCCTTCTTGGAGTCCTTAGAGGGGGTACTGGAGAGTGATAGGGTAAGAAACTCAATCATCCGGGAGGGACTCAGAGTAGAGCCGCTGCTCCTCCACATCGAGAGGAGCCAGCTCAGGAGGCTCAGGGATCTGGTCAGGTTGCCTCCTGGACGCCTCTCTGGTGAGGTGGTCCCGGCATGTTGCACTGAGAGAAGGCCCCAGGGAGCATCTTGTCCTCTAATGTGCTCCATTTGGGTGCTGTCAGCTACCAGTCCATCACACAACAGTGATGGACTGGTGGCTGGAATCGAATAGAATTCGGGGTGATGGAGGTAGGAGTTTGCTTTTAATTAGTGGGTCACTGGTTCAGTTCCTGTTACTCTGGGCCTTTCCTGCTGATGTTGGTCAGAAGGGCTGATAACAGCCTCACTTCTGTCATGATGCTGCCCCAGAGCATCATGACAGATGATGCTCTGGTAGCTTGCCATGGGTGGATGTGCCTTATTATTGTTAACAGAAATACAATTTATTGTCTCACAGTGGGGAAATGAAATTCAGGTGTAACAGCAGCATAAAGGCCTGCAGTTTCACAAAGATAAAAATGTTTTAAAAGGCAACAAAAACTTACCTATGATGTGGTTTTTATTTATTTTTTTAAACATGCAACCTTTGTATTTAGGTAATGGAATAAAAAGATTTATTGAAAAGAAAAAACCCAAGCAAAAAATGACATGCACATCAAGGCAAACTGGCCAGAGTAAGACTGTAACCACAGCATCAATAAATGATCGTATCCTGCTCTCAATCAAATTGCTACTACCATATCCATGGTTTGGTGAGGCTTGAAGTGGTTACAAACTCCACTGAGGACGTGTGCAGGATCTGAAGGTGGAGATGAATCTGTCCAGAGCGGACCGGGTCAGGACCTGGCAGGACCGGTTAAAGCCACGCCCACAGAAAAAGGGATTTATTGAGTTTGTTGATCGCAACAGGAAGTGGTGAAAACTCGACATGTGATCAATCATCAAATGTTTCACTAAAAATCTTTATAAACACTGATAAGAATTTCCTATGTAAGTCTTAAGTTTGTGTTTGCGCTGTCCCTCTCTTCTCCCCTCTGCCATACTTCTTCAGTCCTTCCTCCATCTTATCATTTGAGCATTTTTTTCTCACAGCATCTCATTTTTTTAACTTTCAAATTTATGTCCCGACTGCAACTCCTGCTTCACTTCAATCTTGCCATCCTTCATTTCTTCTGGCTCCTTCCATCTCTGCAGCTGCCTGGACAGCTAGCAAGCTGCTCCGTCAGCAAAATCAACAATGGCAGGGCCACTTTGCCATAGGTCCAATGCATTGCTAATCAGCCTCTTATTCGGAGTGGGTGGGATTAGGCAGCAAGCACATACATTTCTATTATTGTGTATATCAGAACTCGGGCTCTAATTCAAAGCCACATGCTACTGATATGAACAAACTGGAGACTTCTGAACATGTGAGCATATTTGCTCAGGAATCACATAAACAAAGATCATAAAAGCACACAGAACAGTTAAAGTGTGGCCACAGGGAGGTCAGAACACAGGACATTTATTAGTCCATAAAAAGGCTGGTAGCTCTCAGACTGCTGCTTCTGAATAGATGAGGTGCTGCGTCACAGCAGGTTTGGAACTATCTGAGGATGCCTCAGGGCTTTTGTTCCTGTTGCTTCTCTGTGTTCTCACACTGTCGTGACATTTACTCTGCAACGAAAAAAACAAAGAAGACAACCTCCCCCCCCACCCTCAGAGCACCTTCCACCACCTCCTGGTTACGCTTCCATCCTCAGTCAAGACTCAAATGTCAGTTTGTCATTACAAAGATATCTTTATCACTGTATTATTGCTGCAATAAACTCTTATTTGATGGTCTGCTTTATTATTTTTTTTATGAATGCAGCATCAGTTCTAAAATGCTAGGACTTTTATATTAAAACTGAATTCACCCTCTTATATGCGGAAGCCAGGTTTTCTCATCAATGTAAGTAAGTGGCACGACAGCAGTAAACGGTGGATCGGAGGTTCGATTCCCAGTCTGCCTGCTCTCGTCCTTTGGTACATTCCTTACCATTAAGTTTTTTCACTGGTGTTAAACACAATTTTGTTGACAGACGATGTGTATTATGTTGTTCAAAATTATATTACATTACCATATTTCTAAAAATGTGTGAACAAACCTTAAAAAAATGACAACATGACAATAATATTACATTTTATTTAATGAAATAGTAAACATATTTGACTCCCTTTTGTCTGTCAGAAAACCGTCTTGGGTTAAGGTTAAGAAAAGTAACCCAAGATGGACTGTATTTCAATCTAGTAGGTGTAACTTTGGTTCAGTGATGTCTTCCTGCCGCTCTGTTCCATAACCAAGCTACTTCTTGAAGTTTTGCTATTATCCTTGTCAGTCAGCATTCGGTCAAACTGCCAAGCAGCAGCTGAAACAGAGGTGAGGAAGGCACCGGTTTGGGCCGGTTAGAAAGACGATAAACATTTGAAAAGTCTTGAAACACATTGAAATATTGCAATGTGTACTGGTTGTAGGTCTAAGGACAGATACACAAGCCCCTATTGGACACCAATCCATCCATTATCTGTTCACCCTTGTCCCTAGAGGTCAGGAGTTGCTGGTGCCTCTCCAGCTGGCACCTTATATTGATAAGGAGATAAATACTGATGAATTAATGTTAGTTGATATAATCACATTTGCCTGTCAAGATGCAGCCATAAACTGTGTTCTTGATGGTTGCTTTGAGTGCAGCATTTATGATGCTGAACTCATGTTAAAATGAGGTGATCAGCATTTAAATTAAATGCTGCTTATCAGAAGACCTAAAGATACAACTCAGGGAGGATGCAAATGACCTTCCGGGTCAGCCTGTGTCCTGTTTGAGTGAAAGTAGGGACAAGCGATCTACACTGAGATAAATTTCAGACATCAAGCAGCAACAGCAAGTGAGGCAATGCACAGAGGCAATACGCAGAAGAGTCTGTAGTGTGATTGGTCCAGGCTCCTGGCTTTGTGACCTTTTAAATGCTTCAACTCCATATTTTAGGAATAATTCTGCTCCACCATTAAAACGCTCAGCGGAACAAAGAAGTTTGCACTCGGGCTTACTTAAAAAAAAAAAAAAAAAGAACAAAGATCATTGTTATCATTTATTTATTTATTTTTTTCTAAAACAAAATCAAGTAATGGTTAGCCTGACAAGGGGGAGGTAAAGCCTGCCGGGCCACCAGGCTTGTAATACACTCAGGGAAAACCTGCATATAAACACTACTGGAATTTTAAGTGCTATTACAATAAAAGGAGAAGCTGTAATAATCATTTACCCATGTGAAGACCCATCACATTTGTATTTCAGCTCTGTAATATTAAGATATTTTAGAAGCTTTTTATGTAAAGATCATAACCATACTGATCCTGTGTAAGTTGACTATTAAGACCTTTTGAAAACAGAATTAAAACAATAAGAATCAGATATCCAACATAATTTAGCCTGTATGTGTAGCATGCCTGCACCTACGAAACAGTGTGTCACCCCATCAGTTTCTTTATATGAAAGATTAACCCCATTGCTCCTGTATCAAAAATAATAATTGCAATAAGTGCAAATTGTTGAGAGAATACCTACAAGAAAAAGTCAGAATTCTGAGAATAAATTTAGAATTCTGGAATTAAAGTCAATACTTTTTTATTTTTGTTTGTTTGTTTTGTGGTCCTAAACCTCTTCTGTGATACAGGTTCTTCAACAATATACCAGAATATGTTATCTTATGAGACTACACACTGAAAGTAGAGTGGAAAGAGGGTGGAACAACAAAGATTAGGAGTGTATCAGGAAGATACCTCACACTCTTTAAGCTTTAAAGTAATTTGTTAGACTGGTAAAATCAAAATTATGAGAAGATGAATCACCATAGGAAAAGAGGCCATCATAGAGCATGCATCACCAACAGACTGAAGAAGTGGCTCATCAATTTCAACACAGGTTTAAGTGGGGGAAGGCAGTATAAAGGAGCTAAAATCTCAGCTTGGCTCAACACCAACCTTCCCCTCAACCACCAGTAGTAGGACACAACAGATTTTTCTTAAAGGGGACAGCAGAGTGTTTGAGTAAGCATAAACACCATCTGACAGAGAAGCATTTTACTCCAGAACTGAATCACACACAACTTGAATGCACCGACTAACCAGGAAATAAGACATAATGACTGGAAGGATACATTATTTTTTATTCTTCAATTATTCAAATTATGATTACCTGGGCAGCAGATAACTTACTGCATCTGATAAACATAGAACTGGTTATAACTTGGTCTTTAAAATGTGTTTGTTTGTGAGCTATTCTTGAAGTTGTAATGAAAGAGTTATTATAAAGAATAAAAACTTTTTATTTTAACTTTGGTGTCATTATGAGAATCTTTCAGGAAGGCATACAAACTGCTCCCAATCTTTTGGCAATGCACTGTCTGCATTGAAAAAATCATTAAATTTATATATATCCTTTGTGAATAAGATTCTGCAACAGAACATATATTAAAACATAGTAGTTGTTACAAAACAACTACTATATATTCTTGGTGAATATAGTGTATTTTTTTTGCTCAGAAGATTTACTGTCTACTTTCCTCTGCAAAGCAAGAAAACTATAGGTGAGTCCTAGAATGTTATGTTTCTTTTCATTAAAGCTACTCTCTTGCTCTTCTTGAACAACCAGTCAGAAATATTCCCACATGAACATAAAATCTTGGCCATAAACAGAAAGAACAGAACCAAAAAGGAAAAAAAAAAAATAGGTCACTGTTTCCTCAGTCTTCTGCACGTCGCTCCAACTTGTGAAACACTCCTCCCACGAAAGTCGCTGCTTCTCTGTGTACAGTATGACTAAAGCATCTAAGATCAAGTGAAAGATGACAAAAGGCAGAGAAAAAAGGAGACTGTTTCACTCCAACATATCAAGGGAGTTGCTTTGTTTACCTGAGTGGGCTTATTATTCTGCTGTAAATAAGGCACAGGAACAAGGGGCCCTACAAAGAACACAGCTTTATTCTCTGCGATCCTCCTCATCCTCCTCACAGTCTTTTGAAATGTGTAATTAGTTTGTTTATACACTGGCTTACTTATCTGTTTTTCTGCTTGTGTATTAGTTTTTGTTTTCTGTGTGTTCTCTGGGGGTTTGAATAATTGAAGTGATTTGTATTCTCTTAAAGGCGGTAAAAGAAAAGCTCAGGGGAATGACTGAGATTGAAAATAAGCAGGGTCTCAAGTTTATCTCCATCTGCCTGTTTAAACAGCCTGTTTACTGATTAAATATCTCTTAAGTTTTTTTTAAATATAGACAGAGAGGGGGAGAGAGTAAACGGAATCAACTGACATGTTTTTCAAGAGCTGAGATGATAAAAGGAATAATAAACATTTGTTTTAAAATAAATATATGCTTTTCCCTTAAACCCTAAATATAGACGGAGCCTTTTTTGATGTAGTAATGTGCATATCATCAGCTGCCTGCAGCCTCTGGCAGTACAGAAGGTAAATTTTTGGCAGAGACAGTTTTATTCAAATGTGGCTCGCAGCCTCGGCAGCATTTTGAAAGGTTAAATAGCACTTTAAACGTAGGCTGTCCAAATGTTAAAAGCACAAAAATAATGCTTACTGCAGCAAGCAAGATGAAAAGCATAAAACAGACAAGTCTGCCCACGCAAACAGGCTCTGTGGTGAAAGCAGGGGAGTTAATAAAGCAATGGTGACCAAAATGTTTCGCAGCCTCATATATTATTCTGCTTGACCCTGTCTGCCCACAAAGATACCAAATGAGGACATTTTTGGATAATATTGCAATATGCAGTTAAATGACAATGATGACAACGAAGGTAAATGACTAAAAATCATTTATCTTGCAGTGATGAAATACTGATTTCAATCTAAAAGAAAAACAAAACAAAACATTCTAATCTTAAGTAATGTTTATCCCAAATATTTTCCCTGTTCTACTGTCTTTGTAATTTAATTTTAAACTCATGTAAAATGGTTCTTTGTCTGATCTTTGTCTCTTGAAAATGCAAGGTTACACTTCCATCATGCAAAGAGAAAACTTCCCCAGGTTATTCTGACTGGACTGTGTTCCAGAAAGAAAAGAGTCTTCTATATATATATATATATATATATATATATATATATATATATATATATATATATATATATATATATATATATATATATATATATATATATATATATATATATATATATATATATATATTTATATATACAGACACACATCGAAATTACTTAGCATACAATATGCTTCAAAAGGAAAAATTACATTGTCAAAGCACAAACTGCATTTTCATGTATTTGAAGTAACATTGCACTTAACTGATCAAAGTGGACTGTGCTGTTAGGTGAAGTACAGGTCACTGATGGCCCAACAAAGGAAGCTGTAGATATTCAATTCTTTAGACTGAAGTTATTAATGCTCTGTCACCCTATTTCAGAAGGTAACTGGTTTGTCGGACGAGCAATGGAGGGAGGGGTCCTTTACTGTGTTTGTAGTTCTGGACGGGTTTCAAATGACAGACATGTCATCCTCAGGAAAGAAGAAGCAGCCAATTATTTTTTCTGCTTTTTGTAGAACAATTTGTGGGACTTTATCTCCATCTGAGTAATGTGTATACCACATCATCTTACCATGTTGACTAAAATCAAGTGGAGAAAACTTTCTATGCACTTATTGCAGCTAGCACAGATTCTTCATTCTATTGACGGTTTCATTTTCAAATGTGATAGACTTAACAAAAATGACAGTTTCTGGTTCACTCCAGTTCCTAATTAATGATTAAAAACATACTTTTTCAAAACTGTTGCCAATTCCTACAGCCTGATTGAAAGTGTTTTCAGTTTGGTCTCAAGGTTCCAGAGCTGTCACAGGATGAAACTGGATGTTCTCTTTGCAGTGCAAATACAAGAAGAGCGATAACTATCACACACCAAAAGAAATGTGGAGAAAGAGACACCAATTACAGTGCTGCTCAGTCATTCATCACATGTCAGATTTAAACAACCTGGAACTTCATCCTGATTATTTATCTGGCTGAGTTCATTTTTAGTTCCTAATTTGTGCTTTTGCTGCTGGGTGTGTTTGGTCAGGTGATACTGAATCAAGTTGTATTTCTATGCAGTACAGCACAGAACGGGATGTACTTGTATCTTACCCGTACGTATTTTATTCTGTGTAAATTTATTTTGTAACAGTATGGAGCCTGTGGCTTATTGTCAAGTGCTGCCTACATTTTTTTCTAAGTCAGTGGGTGTGGGGGGTATGTGCAGCATTCTGGAAGTTGCAGTACAAAAAAATCTTTTGCAGCCTGGTTTAGCTGGACTTCACTTTAAACAGCCTCGGCGTCAGATGCACAGTGAGAGAATACTGGGCGTTCACTTCATTCTAAACAAATTCACAGCATCTCTCTAGTTTTCTGGAGTAATGTGAAACAGATCTCAGTAAGTAATCGGATATATTTCTGTAAAAGAACAAACCAGCTGACATTTCTATTCTATATAAAGAATTTAGGTTTGGGAAAGCAGGCAGCCATGATGCTTTGTCTAAAAAGTAATTGTGATGACATACTCTGAACTTTCACTCACTCACAGAGTTAAATTGACTATTGGCATTTTTGGTCAGCTGGAGGACAGATGGTGCTGGACACTCCTGCTGTCACTGCTGATCATGCGGTGAGTTTCTGTGCTTTGGATTTGTTTTAAGCCGTATGAAAGTGACACAGTGTTTATGTTGCTTTCATCTCAGCACCAACGGAGTAAACAGGACAAATTAGATCATCACTTTTAACAGATTTTCACATTTTAGCTGCAACTCATTTGCTTCACAGTGGCACTGATGGGTGTGTGATAAACCTCCCACTGGTTATGGAATCTTTGTGTGTATCTCATGTACAGACCTTACGGTTCTCATTAGTGGGAGCAGGTTGGATTTATTTTGTCAAATCTCAGCAGCAACGATTATTCTCCTTAAACATTTCTGCCTTTACTTATACATCTCAAAACCAGATGTAGTAATAACCATGTTTGTTTCTGCAACATCTGCCTGGAGAGGGTTAATACAACTGACGACGTAGCCAATAACTTATAGTAGCTGCTTACCAGTAACCTGGTAAGTTACCACACTGCCAGACAAACAAATCCCAATTCCGCCCATGCAGCACAGCTGTAACAAAATGCCATGTAAAGGCTTTGTGCACATGGGGTGGATATTACCTAGCCACGAAAGCCCTTCTGGCCAGCAAACAAACAGGACAGATCAGTCCAGATATTGAAGGAGGCAGCAACGGAGGCTTTAACAGATTAGACTAGTTTGCATTAATGGCTACTATTAAAGCTAACACACAAACAGCCATGCTTACCTAACACCGTAGAGCGAACAAAGGAAGCAGATGAATTTTTACATCACAACGCAAGTAGCCTCATGGCAGGTGGAGACCTGCTTATATGCAGCAGCCAGAATTGATCATAAAGTGGAAGCGTACCATTTAGGTTTGACATATTTGACATGTGTTACTGTGCGTTGCTCTACCCTTCTCTCAAAGAGTAGTGGCATCTGCCTGTTCATCCTAAAGCATTTATTTGTGCATTAAAAAACAGACCATTTACAAGAAATGGAAAAAAAAGGCAAGAAAACTGTGCAAATTACAGCAGGGATGTTATTTAAGATGTTTTTCAAATAAATAAAAAAATGGAAAGAGCAGGGTGTAGCTGCTACCTGTACAATTTCAGATTACGTCATTTACACATAAAGTAGTACACAGTAAGCCCAACAGAATAAACCTCCATTGAGGCAAATAAGATGAACAAAGATATCTGGAATGACCTACACAACTGACATGTTTCACACATTCACACCCTGGTACACCGGACACAGCCTGAGATGTTCTGGGAAAATAGCCAAGCATTTTCCTTATTCCAAGATGCAGCAATCTGTCACTGAAGGAGCTGTTCAGGTTAGCTACAACTTCCTCCCTGGGAATGAAGTGATGTCTCACACTAGAGACCACTGGGGACAGGGGACGTCCTAGCACAGAGCTGAAAGTATGTCCAAAAGCCTGTTAGTGGATGGATGGATGGATGGATGGATGGATGGATGGATGGATGGATGGATGGATGGATGGATGGATGGATGGATGGATGGATGGATGGATGGATGGATGGATGGATGGATGGATGGATGGATGCACATGTGTCAAACTCAAGGTCCGGGGGCCAAATCCAGCCCGCCGTAGCTTTTTATGTGGCCCTCCACTGACCAGACTAAACACTAAGTGTGATTAAACATTATATTGTCAATCATATCAATGCAGTTTTTATCTGTATACTGCCAATTTATATCAATCAATCCCTCCAGTTTCTTGAGAATTTAGCTGATGTATGATTATAGTCCATGATTTATACAGTGAGTAAATAAACAGTCGCATTTATTATTAGTCCCTGAAGGGACTGAAAAGATATTCAAAAATATTATGTAATTTTAAGAATTTATTGACATATTAACAGTTTGTGAACAGGTTTTATCAACACATTCTGGCTTTAAGAGCCTTCATGATCTTGATTTGGCCCAAAACAAAAATGAGTTTGACACACCTGGATTAATGGATTGATTGATTATGATGACTCTCATTTTGTGATGCATCACAGGAAAACCAGGAACATAAACCATGAGAAAACATAAAAAAAACACTGAAATCTGAATTTTATTGTCTGCAATGGACTGGTGACGTGTCCAGATGACCACACCTCTTGCCCATTGACAGATGATAGGCACCAGGAGCCCTTCTGACCCTATTGGGATAAGGGTGTAAGAAAATGGATGAATGTGAATTTCATTTTATTTGCTGCACTTCATTTTAAACTTTTAAAACACAATATGCACATACATGCACACGTATGTCATGTGCATTTGCATCTCATAAATATTCATGATGAACTGCCATGTCCATAAATACTACACCTCTTTTTTAGTTCCAGCCTGTCACTGTCTTGAACTCCATGTATATGTGGGTTCTTCAGCCTAACAGAAACAATGAGTTGAACATCAGTGAACCAAGTATTTTTAACCTATGAAGTCATCACATTCTGAGTCACTGTCAGCTTCAACATGCAATCTTTTCTCCGGTCACACTTCTGCTAAACAATAAAGTCTAAAATTCAACCATCCTCAACACTTTCTGAGATCACTGAAAATGCTTTTGCAGTAACAAAAACCAAAATGGCAGATTTCCAATGAAGTCCAGCAGGAAAAAAAAAAATCCAAAAGCCAAAAACCCAAGACAGACTCCTGATTCTACCAGAAGATTGTGCAGCAGGAAAAAGGCTCTGTCAAAGTCCAAGCAGCAGAGAAGAACAATTAATTTTCAAGGCGCCCAAATCATTAGCAGCAGGCTGTTCTTCATGAATTACTAAATTATTATTTATTGTATTAAATATTTGACAATAAATAAAATGAACTACACAATAATAACAATAAATACAACTAAAATTAACCAAAAGGCACTCCAATTGTATTAAATATTTGCTCCTGCTCGGGCTGCCACCTTATTGTGGTAGAGGGTTTTGAGTGTCCCAATGATCCTAAGAGCTATGCTGTCGGGGGCTTCATGCCCCTGGTAGGGTCACCCAAGGCAGACAGGTCTTAGGAGAGGGACCAGACAAAGCGCAGCCCAAAGACCCCTATGAAGAAAAACAACTTTGGTTTTCGTGTTCCCTCGCCCGGACGCGGGTCACCGGGGCCCCACTCTGGAGCCAGGCCTGGAGGTGGGGCACGTTGGCGAGCGCCTGGTGGCCGGGCTTTTACCCATGGAGCCCGGCCGGGCTCAGCCTGAAGAGGAAACATGGGACCCTCTTCCAATGGGCTCACCACCTATGGGAAGGGCCACAGGGGTCGGGTGCAATGTGTGATGGGTGGTGGCCGAGGGAGGGGGTCCTGGCGGTCCGATCCTCAGCTACAGAAACTGGCTCTTGGGACGTGGAATGCCACTTCTCTAGTGGGGAAGGAGCCTGAGCTGGTGTGTGAGGCTGAGAGGTTCCGGCTAGAAATAGTCGGTCTCACCTCGACACATGGCTCTGGTTCTGGAACCAGTCTCCTTGAGAGGGGCTGGATGTACTTCCACTCTGGAGTTTCCCACGGCGAGAGGCGTCGAGCAGGGGTGGGCATACTTGTTGCTCCCCATCTGGGCGCCTGTACGCTGGGGTTCACCCCGGTGAACGAGAGGGTAGCCTCCCTCCGCCTACGGGTGGGGGGACGGGTTCTGACTGCTGTTTATGCTTACGGGCCAAATGACAGCTCAGCCTACCCACCCTTTTGGAGTCCTGAGAGGGGGTACTGGAGAGCGCCCCTATTGGGGACTCCCTCGTTTTTCTGGGGGACTTCAACGCTCACGTGAGCAATGACAGTGAGACCTGGAGGGGCGTGGTTGGCAGGAACGCTCCCTCCAATCTGAACTGGAGTGGTGTTCTGTTGCTGGACTTCTGTGCTCGTCACGGATTGTCCATAACGAACACCATGTTCAGGCATAAGGGTGTCCATATGTGCACTTGGCACCAGGACACCCTAGGCCGCAGTTCGATGATCGATTTCGTCATCGTTTCGTCGGATCTGCGGCCGTATGTCTTGGACACTCGGGTGAAGAGAGGTGTGGAGTTGTCCACTGACCACTACCTGGTGGTGAGTTGGCTCCGGTGGTGTGGGAGGATGCCGGTCAGACCTGGCAGGCCCAAACGTGTTGTGAGGGTCTGCTGGGAATGTCTGGCGGAGTCCCCTGTAAGACGGAGCTTTAACTCCCATCTCCAGCAGAGCTTCAAACACGTCCCAGGGGAGGCGGCGGACATTGAGTCTGAGTGGACCATGTTCCGTGCCTCCATTGTCGAGGCGGCTTATCGGAGCTGTGGTCGCAAGGTTGTCGGTGCCTGTCGTGGTGGCAACCCTCGAACCCGCTGGTGGACACCTTCGGTGAGGGATGCTGTCAGGCTGAAGAAGAGTGTGCTCCAATTATAGAGGGATCACACTCTTAAGCCTCCCCAGCAAGGTCTATTCGGGGGTACTGGAGAGGAGGGTCCGTCGGATAGTCGAATCTCGGATTTTGGAAGAGCAGTGTGGTTTTCGTCCTGGTCGTGGAACACTGGACCAGCTCTACACCCTCAGCAGGGTCCTGGAGGGTGCATGGGAGTTCACCCAACCGGTCTACATGTGCTTTGTGAACTTGGAGAAGGCGTTCGACCGTGTCCCTCGGGGTGCCCTGTGGGGGGTTCTCCGGGAGTATGGGGTACCGGGCCCTTTGATAGGGGCTGTCAGGTCCCTGTATGACCGGTGTCAGAGTCTGGTCCGTATTGCCGGCAATAAGTCGGGCTCGTTTCCGGTGAGGGTTGCACTCCGCCAGGTCTGCCCTTTGTCACCAATTCTGTTCAATACTTTTATGGACAGAATTTCTAGGCGCAGCCAGGGTGTTGAGGGGATCCATTTTGCTGGCCTTAGGATTGCATCTCTGCTTTTTGCGGTTGATGTGGTCCTATTGGCTTCATCGGGACGTGATCTGCAGCTCTCACTGGAGCGGTTCGCAGCCAAGTGTGAAGCAGCCGGGATGAGGATCAGTGCCTCTAAGTCTGCGACCATGGTCTTGAGTCGGAAAAGGGTAGAGTGCCTTCTCCGGGCATATATTTGACTTTTTGCACGGGAGTTGCAATGGAAATTTTGTTGAATCCTGTTCAATGACAATAAATGCTATCTATCTATCTGTCTGTCTGTCTGTCTGTCTAAAGCAGGTCAATAACATGCACACAAACTCATGATTCATCTTATTGGACAGCGCATTGATTTTTCAGGTATATATGATTGTGATAATGATAGTTTCTGAAATGTCAGGCAAAAATTATTGTTAATGTTTCATAACTCAGTGTTATCAGTTTCTACAGTCTTTCAGGGTTAATTCATTTTAGATGCCACTAACCAGTAAATAGATTGGACATTTTGTCATTACATAATAGAGAATTTAGAAATTTTCTACATTTTTAAATGACAGAATTTCTCATTTCTCTGTTTGCATATTAAAGAAATGAGAAATTCTCTGTCATTGGATTTTCTGATTGAATAACAAAGAGTTTAGAAATTCTCCCTTATGTAGCCGACTTGAACTCTGCGTTGTGTAAAAAAGGGACCAGCAGACGAGGACTCGGGAGGTCTAGCAGGTTTATTCTGTTTTGAATCAAAAATAAATCAGTGCAGCAATCTGGGCTCCGACTTTCCCACACACAGCACACACCTCTCCGCAGCGCAGTTCGGCACGAACCGACCGAATTTCGTCAGAGGTTAACTAACATTGTTTAGCATCTAAACAATCAAAACAAAAACAAACAGAAATCATCTGCCCATCAGTCGCCACTCCCACAGTTCAAATTGAATCAATAAAAAGATATATATGAAAACATATTAATCACATTAATCTAACATCCAGATAACACTCACATACCTGTTTTGAAACAAAAATAAATCAGTGCAGCAGTCTGGGCTCCGACTTTCCCCACACACAGCACACACCTTAAACGATCAAAAAACAAAAATAAGCAGGTTGGCTTTGTAAACTCAACAAATGTCAGAATGGTGGGAATCAAACACCCAATACAGTGCTGCACCAACATAAAACAGTAAAAAAGCAATATATAAGATATATTAAATTAGCGAACATACTTTTCTTAGAATATCTGGAATATTTTCATAAACAAACTGATGACAGCTCTGTGCACTCACCTCTCCCCAGCGCAGTTCGGCGCGAACTGAGGAGAGTAGCACGAACATGAGGGATGTGACGCAAAAAAAAGGAAACAAGAAAATAAACAGGAAACAAGAAAATAAAAGCTTCTTTACCAAAATAAAATTACAACTCAAAATCCATCCATCCTTCCATCCATTTTCCGTCACCCTTCTCCCTAACGGGGTCGGGAGTTGCTGGTGCCTATCTCCAGCTGCGTTCCGGGTGAGAGGCGGGGTACAATCTGGACAGGTCGCCAGTCTGTCGCAGGGCAACACAAAGACAAACAACCACACACCTAAGGAGAATCTGGAAAGCCCAATCAGCCTGACAGTCATGTTTTTGGACTGTGGGAGGAAGCCGGAGTACCCGGAGAGAACCCACACATGCACAGGGAGAACATGCAAACTCCTTGCAGAAAGACCCCGGGCCGGGAATCGAACCCAGGACCTTCTTGCTGCAAGGCAACAGCGCTACCCACTGCGCCACTGTGCAGCTACTCAAAATATACATAGATAATGAAAATGGATTTGGGATGAAATATAAACAATTATTTTACATACTTGCTACATATGTACGCTTTAAGCAGTGTGATTAATAAACTAATGTTTACTCTGTTGATTTATAACCCAATTGGAATGGCTGCTTTTGATCTTCAGGCCTAAATGCTCCAAAAGACCCTCAACTGAAGGAATGACCAGAGCGGACAGAGGACTCTGAGTATTCTAGTGATACTCCATTAACAAAAGGTGTTGTATCAAATTTTAACTGCAGGGGTTCCAGTAATACAACACACTTTTGCAGAAAACATATTTCTCAACACATATTCTTTCCCAAATTAGTTTTTTCATCATCTATTTACCTATTCATATATACATTGAAAATGAGCATTCACTGCCCAACTGCAAGTTTATATTAACTGGGCAGAGCTCAGCTAAAACCTGCAGTGACGCCTGGAGCAGATTCCAGATGCTGTCCATTCAGCCCGGACACAGCTTGAGATGTTCTGGGAAAATATCCAAGCATTTCCTCTATTCCAAGAATGAAATAATAAGATGTGGAAGTGTTGACAACATGTCACACATTAAACCAGGTTATATATAAAGGCAACAACAGCAATTAACACCATACGTACCAGTTTATTTGCAGTAAGATTTAGGCTTCAGAGCACCATCTGCTGCAATTGCTAATGACGTTTTAAGTAGCTAATTATTAATACTAATTAACAATGTAACAAAGTTGTGGAAACAGAAGTGACCCTGGTTGGTTGGATCCATAAACATTTAACTTTGTTTTGTCCTTTTAGTGTGAGGAGCTTCTCCAAGGTCAGGTCAATGAGGCAAAGACTCCTGGAGGAAGACCCTGTCTCTCCACTGAGACCCTGCAATCCTTCCTTGAGTTATCCTGAGTCCGGAGGACTTTGTCCCTGTTTCTCTGACAACCAGCCCAGGGTTTGTTGAAGAAGCCTGCAACCAGGCCAGCTGCCCCTTCCTTCCTTCTCTAGCTCCTCAGATTAGCGCCACAGGCTTCTTTTAACCTAGAAGTAGAGGTTAGGCCTAAGGGAAGACCTAAGGAATAAAATCTGTTTACATTTGGAATATCAGTGGGGCTGTGATGGGACTGTGAACAGACTTCAGTGTTCCTCAGCCTTCGCTACAAGAAAAACTTGTGGTTTGGAATTTATTGCTGAAGATTCAGAGAAAGCTTCTCCAAAGTTCCACTCCAGTTGGAGTTTTAAAGTTTAATCCTATGATTATTTGTAGGGATAATAATCCCCTCATTATTAATATATTTCCTGTGTGCAGCAATTGCAGTTCTTTGGCCACTAGTCGATTACCGATCTTTAAAATGTCTGATCTGCCGATTCTGATCTTGGCAGATCCCATTTTTTTGTCTGAAATGTTTTTAAATACAGCAAGAAAAGTTAGCATTAGTGGGATGATTATTGTTAACTGCAGATATGCAGAGATGAACTTTAAGATAGATGCGATCGGTGGAAACGATCAGCTTCACATGTTAGGATCCAGATCATCCCAAAACTAAGGAAATTTGCTCTGCCTCACACTCTGGTTCAATAAGAGTTAGTCAACATTGTTGCTGGTTGAAGTTACCCACTCAGACCCACTTCAGATTATTTTGGATGCTGCAATACAAACACACAAGAAAGGTCTGAACTATGAGTTTATATAGAGTACATTTATCCAGGTCTCATAGCAATGGGTCTTTATATTTTTTTTCTGGCTGGTGATGGTTTCATTTTTCTTGTCATGTGTTTTTAAAAGAAGTTTATTTTTCTAAGTAAGTTAAATCCTAACAAGATATTTATTAATTTCATTAATTTGATATTGTTTACATAAAACAAGAACACAACCTTGGCAATGAGGTTAAATTTGGTCTACATGAAGTCAGTTTCCAAATTCAGTCCTTTGTGAAGTATTGAATTTGCTGCCAAGGCATCTGGTTGTAGAAGAGCCAACTGAGCTTCAGGGTAACTTAAAGCAGGCCAGACTCACATTGCTGGGGGCTGCAGCTCTCAGCCACCACTGGCCACTGAGGAACTTCATGCTGCTGCTTAAGGAAGGTATCTGCATGTTTCACTGATGTGATGTCAATTTATATTGCGCTCCCATAGATACATTCTGTAGACCCTCTGCTTGACCTTTAATGTCCCGAGTTATTACGTATAACAGATTGCAGCAAGACAATTTCTGATTAACAAACTTTAGCTGACAAAATCATGTCTATAAATTTGTAGCAGCCACACACACTACAGTAGCAAGAATGCAGCGACAGTGGACTGAAACAGCTACCTGTAACACGAGGAACACTCCAGCAGGGCCAGGTTCAGTAAGAGCAGATACCTGCCACCACCAGCTGGGGGCAGGAGAGGGAAAGCTTCTATGGACTGAAGGAAAAACATAGATGTAGCATGTAGTTAATAATATCAGCAAGTTTTCTACAGAAAACAGAGAGCAGTAGAAAAAGGCATGGAGAGGGAATGGTTGGTGAATATGCCCTCCAACACTCTGAGCCTACAGCAGCCTGACTGCCTGGACATCACTCTTGATCAAGCTTTATAAACCAACATTTGAAGTCTAGTGTTAATCTGACTGGATGCACTCCACTGTGTTACAAGATAATTCTGACATTTCTTTAATATTTGCTCCTCTGGGTTTGTGTAAAATTACGAAATGAAGCTAGTATGGAGATAGCCAAATCAATTGTGATGTTGCCTTTGGCTGAAGCCAGTTTGTATTACAGCTGGGGAGCAAATTCAATAGATGTGGCAAAATAGGTTTCATTCCTTTAAAAGTGACAAAAAAAAATAATAAAAAAAATACACCAAAAAATAAAACAACCACTTGAAATATTACATGACTTCAGAAGAGTAAGTAATGACATTTTTACACTCTTTCATTCTCTAAAAACAATATTCCTTACAAATTCCTTAGGAATGTGAGACAGCAGGAATGCTGCGTTCCTCCGGTCATACTGTACAGAAGAGGCTATCAGAGATTATCCTCTCACCATAAAACAAGTGTTAGTAGTTGAGGTATTTTAAATGTTTTATCGCTGCACATATGTTATCAGTCCACACAGTTTTGTCAGTGTCGGTATTGTGGATTGGTCAGGATTGGTCCAAAAGAATACTTCCAGACTGGTGGTTTTGATAATAATGTATGGCCCACAGTGGATACAGCTAAACCCAGAGGGAAAACCATAACTGTGCTTTAGACTGAGCTCTATGCATCCCGACAAATTCTCCAGTGGAAACTCATTTTGGCCACTCAACAAATTTTCTGACATGGCTGCAGGGAAGCTACAAAAAACACATCCTAACTCTGAAAGTTAACATATTCAATTGAAATATTTTTTTTTCC
Source organism: Poeciliopsis gracilis (assembly GCA_911649635.1). Taxonomy (NCBI): domain Eukaryota; kingdom Metazoa; phylum Chordata; class Actinopteri; order Cyprinodontiformes; family Poeciliidae; genus Poeciliopsis; species Poeciliopsis gracilis. Next base: position 233,811 of record CAJVRI010000523.1, read on the forward strand.
TTTTATTTTCTCCAAGGGTTTTTGTTGACTTTATTTTGAAAATAGGCTGACAGGAAGGAGGGAACAGAGACAGGACAAGACTTGCAGCAAATGTTTCCAGGGCTGGGAGTCGAACCCACAACGCCCATGTCAAGGACTAAGGCCTCCATACATGGGTTGTACAAAGCCACTATGCCACCACAGAACACCCTGAAATAGGTTTAAACAAACAGGCTGTGGCGAAGCTAGAAAATGATACAACTAAATAAAACCCAGGGATGAGGAGTAAATATTAGGAAGCAATGATTATAAAGCAATGATTATAATCATGATTAGGAAGCAATGATTATAAAGACCTGTATTATTCTATATTGTCCTGTCAGTGAACGTTTGGATAAGCTCACGGCAAATGTGAAATGCATAAGGCCTAGTGAAATTGCTTGACGAATGCACATTTACCTTTGCTGGTCTGCTTTGATGAATGCCGTGACCAGTCACAGGAAATTGGCTGCCAAAGGAAAGGATGACTAATTCTCTAGCAAAATATTGTGAGGACCTTTTCACATCTATGTGTGTGTATATTTATGTTTGTGTTCATGAGTGTGAGAGCATGAAGGACTTACAGGTTGTTTGAATGAAAATGAGAAGTGTTCAATAATACATAGGGCTGTCTCCAGAACACTATTAGTAAAGAATATATTTTATGAAAGCCCTCATAATCGGTGGAGTTAGATATTTCCGCATTTCTTATTGACAAATTATAGACTGGAGTCAATATTGCATTTGGTTTTCATGCTAGGTTGCTCAATGAATTTTCTCCAAGCTGAAAACACAAACATAGATAAAATAAGAAAATTTAGTTTTTTATTATCATTTTATCTTGTTCTATTTCTTTGTGGTTTTTTGCATTATGTCATATTACAGATGTCAGAATATGGACATCAAATGTCTAGTTAACCAATTTAATAGCTTGTAAATAAGTTTATCTTCCTGCTCTTTTGATCCACATAAAACTCTAACTGGCTGCTTCAATAAAACACTGCGGTGGCAGTTTGTTATTTTTTATTTATTTCTGACAATGAATGTTTGTCAGAGTCACTTCAAAGTCACTGAAGTTGCTAGTTTAATATCAATTAAGTTTAATATTAATTAAACAGCACTGGCATTGATACATTTGTACAATTTGGGATGATGATAAAAATAACAATAAATGTTAATATTGTGATATTGATAGTTTTGTTGTCAGTTAAGCTTCACTCTAATGCCAAATTCAAACCATGATACAAACATAAGCAAATGAACCTGATGACTATTATTTATGCATCCACTGTCAAAGGTTAAAAATCTGGTTAAAGTTAAAGGTCAATTGTAAGAGCTGCTAACTCACAAAGCATTGGAAGTGAATAAACAACCAACTTACTTGCCATATATCTACCCTTTACTGGACACTTGTCTGAGTATTTACCTGAGTTCAGGACTTCAGGACTTCCTGCAGGATCATCACCCCCTGGTGTCACAATCCTGCAACCAAAAAGACTGACAACAGTCACTCGCCTTCTGCCAATTCCTCCCCGAGGTGCTTTAACCATTAGAAGGCTGCTGAGCCATACCACTGCAAAGGAACAGCAGAACGATATTAATTTACATTTAACAATCTAACGCTTTATTCCATGTCTCCTCAGTGTTTTCAGCATTTGAGTCACACAACGTGATATTATATAATTAATATAATAGAACCCTTGCACTTACAGGCATGTCAACCTATTGCAAAAATCAAAATCAGCAAGAAAAACAATCTCTTCAAAGCATTTTAAAAATGATAAATTATTTATTTTGTTCAAAGAAAGGATCTGTTATAGTGGTGTAATTTTGACTGTGTCTTTCTTTTTATTAGCACAGAGTCACATTTAACAGTGGATTGTCACTATTACCCACTGACATTTACAATATGACACTGTTGGAAAGAACTTTAATTTGTTTTCCATCGTCATTTTCAAAGTGAATCCAATTTTAACCTTTTATGTTAATGCTGATTCTGAAAGATATTCTGTTGCTATTATTCAAATGCTAACTTCTACACTTTGTTTTGAAATAGTAACAGAATTTAATACTTAGGCGACTTACCTTGAGCAGTACATTCCCAGTGCTGAACAGCATTGTGAAAGACTCAAGGCCCAGAAATCACTCATTTATCCTTGAGCAATCATCTGTTGTTGGACACAATTTGTTTTAATCTTTAGGCTACTCAACTTACTGTTTATCCTCATTGCTTAGGGGGTTGGAATGTCCTTATAATTAATTAATGTTTTGCACTAAGTATTTAGTGCAAAAACTTAATTGATTTTCCGAAGTCAATGGAAGTAAAATGTCCAATCATAAAAGCCTTGTGAAAGGTTATACTGCCGATGTTTGACAAGTAGTACAAGAACCACCAAAAATGATGCAATTTGTGAAATAAATATTTCTATTCTGCAGTAATTTACTGCAAACCAAATGGTCATTGATCAACAGAAAATAAAATAAATATATTTATGCATCTGAATTTGCCCAATATGTTTCTTCTGACTGAAAGTTATGCATTGGTGTGGTTCAATGATCAATGTCAATGTTAATGTGATTGACCCAATGATTTTCATTCACCATAACACAACACACCATATCATACCATACCATGTTATGCCATACCATACAATGTATGGTATGCCATAACATATGGTATACCACATCATACCAATTTTATAAATGTTTTTAAACAACTGCATTCTACCAAAAATAGAAATAACTATATGACATACAGCAAATGCATTTTCAACTGTATAAAACAAATTTCCCCAAATAAGTTCAAACTAATTCTTGCTGATGTTGAAAGCCAAAATAAATTGCCAAACTATTGTTTTTTACCAAACAGAATAGAATAGCATAGAAATATTCTGCATTGTTCTTCAAATTACAGGGAATCAAAGCAAGTAGCTTCACACAAAGGTAAGAATATCCAACATACAAAAAAGAATAAAGAGCAGCTCAGTGTCCAGTGAGGGCAAAATTTCAGCATAAATACCATTTTAAACAACAACAGAGCAACTGATTAAAGGGCAAATCTGAAATGAAATTTTTGCAACTCCTGCATATTTACTTTTTAATTGATTTTATATTCATTACTTGTGTAAGGTTTTTAAAATAACTCATGTAAAACAAAAGAGAAGTTTTTTCGGTTTTTTTCCTGTTTACCTAAACATGAAGGACAAACATGGACTCTGATGTTCTGTATTTCAGCATGTTTCTGGTTGACAACAGGGTAGTCTTACATGTGTTGGACATATTCCTTCCCATTTTTTTCAAGATGGCAGAAGGTGTGTTTTGGTGCATGACATCTGGTGTTGTCTGATTGCATCTAACAAGATTTCTAAATGTGTTCAAACTCACATCACGTTTTGGATTGGACTGGATGTGATGATCAGTCAGCTGTGGGTTGGTCAAAGTGTGGGGGTTACGCTCTCAGGTAAATTATCCTAGCTGACTCTAAACTATCAAGAGGGATGATAAAATAAAGACATGTAGGGCATTTGAGTTAACAGAAATTAAGAAAAAGGTCAAAACCTTGGCAGAAAAAAATGATGGTAATAAAAAAAGAGGAAGAAGAGCTGAAGGAAGAAGTGATGCCTAACTGAGGATGAGAGAGTGCTAACAACAGCAGAAAGCCAGCAGGTTGGTGTCTGAGCGTCAGATCTTGGGAGTTGATTGCGGTCAGGACTTTCGTTTTGATTGTCCCAGCATCGTTATATTCCTATCTTGACCCCTTTCAGTGAGAGATGGTGGGGAATATTGGCTGGTGTCTGTATGTGGTGGTAGTTAGAAGGGCTGGTCAGTTAGCTTGGTGTGGTGTTTGCAGTAGGAAGGGTTCCGGTGACGGGAGTATGAGGTGACTCTGACGACGGGGCGGGGGACACTTAGGCACTTCCAGCGTTATGGTCTGGAGTTGCTTGATCTTTGGTGCCGGCCTTCCTCCGCTAATCTTCCTGCAGCTCTGGCCCTCGTCCTGGCACCAAGTGCAGGCTAAGGCAGTGGACTGCGTCTTGTGCTGGTGGTGGGGTGGCTGGCAAATTGTGCTTGGTTTTGGCAAGGGTTTTAGCTCAGGTGTCAGTACCTGGTGGTCGTGATTGTTTTTTTTGTTTTTTATGGAGACACAGGCTAGAGTTCCTGGTGTTGGCCAGGTAATAGAGAGGGCTTTGGGCGGTGTTGCTCTGTCAGTCATTGATTCTGAACGTTAGGAGTGGACTTCAATGTTCTGACTAAAACTAGCAAGACAAACCACATCACTCTAGTTCTAAATCCCTACACTGGCTCCCTGTAGCCCCGAGAATAGACTTAAAAAATACTGTTGTTGGTTAATAAATCACTGAATTGCTTAGCACCACAATACATTATCTGAAACAAACTTCCAGAAAACTGCAAAACTACCAAAACACTGAGTACCTTCAAAGGTAGACTAAAAACCACCTGGTTAGAGTTGCTTTTGAAACACAATTGATTAAGAATTTAACAATGGCAAGAATTTAATGTAATGTTTCAATTGTTCATTCTGTTGTTTTTGTGTTTTTATCATGTAAAGCACTTTGAAATGCCTTGTTACTGAAATGTTTTGTGGAAATAAAATGTGATTGTTTTACTGAGTGTGCTACAGTGCCGTTGTACTACATGTTGTGGGCCAGTTGTATCACTTTTCAGATGTAAAGTCATTGGCATTTGGGTAGGTTGGGCGATGATTGTGGGGATAGGATGGCTGGCTGGCTGGATGGATAGAAAGATAATGAACTAAAACATGAGAAAACTTTCACTTTCTCTACATTCACAGTTACAAGCCTACCATCTCTGAAGTACATTGAGTAAGTTTTTTGTCAAGCATACTATTGCACACACTCAGACATACGCAAAATGTGCATGGAGTCTTAAATTTATTATTGAAAGACATCAGTGATATTTTCCATGGTGGGCTAGTTGGTGACTGCTTGATGGAAAGGGAGGAAAGATAATAAATTGTCCCTAAGCGTTCATAACCAGGCACCACTGTCACGTCTGTTGAGTGACTGAAGTTGTCATAACTCATTGTCAGTGTTTAAAATGATTATCATTTTTAGGAGTGTGCACTGGTGTTTCTCAACATTTCAGGATGCAGTGCCTGTGATAGACTACCAAAGTTCTTCTCATTTAGAGAAAAGAAGGGAAACACAAGGGCATTACTTGACAATTAATTCCAGTGGTGCACCAGTATGCTAGGCTAATCTACTTATTCTTAATGTATTTTATGTGATGAAAAACTTCAAGGACTGATGCACTGCTGCAGGTAATTTTGACTTGACATACAGGAGAGAGCAGCAGCTTTAGGAATGACATCAGGGTCAGTGTTAATATGTCTGGCTTATTCAGCCAAATATCACACCTATTATTACTTTTTCACAATAAACTCAATATGAAGCAACAGCAGTTAAAGTTCAAGGTTTTCAGAAATATATCTGTTTTTCTTTATAAGCTAGTGGATACTGGAAATGAGACAATGAGATACTGTAAATGAAGAAAAATTGATTTTTTGATATTCTGATTGTTAGTTAATGGCTAGTTTCCTTCAAGAATCATCCTTATTTTCCAATAGAAATATTTCACAACAGGTCTGCTCAATTTTGAAGTTTTTTTTGTTTTTGTTTTTCTCTCCCTAAAATATGCAAACTGATTTGTCTTGAGGCCTTAGACATGGAATTTAAACCGGTATGAAGATGCTAATTCAGATGTGTAGTGTGTGTTTTCCACACTACACACGCCCCTCTCCTCATTGGTCTCCTTGCGTCTTCGCCACTGAGGTCTGGCAGGTTGAGGGCTTGTTGAAAGTTTTCTCTCATATAAAGTTCATTTTGGGCATTCCATTTTCAGACAGTACTCTCAAAAAGACACCTTTATTTTAAGAGGTTAATCGTTGTGAAGTTTTATGGTTGAATTAGAATATCATATAGTACTGGATATGATGTTCATGTGCAGATTAACTTTCTCCTTTTTTTCTGTTAGCAAGTTTTTTAACAACTCATTTACATAATACTGTAGAAAGGAAGATGGTAGAATAAACTTGATCCAAGGTTTCAGCTAAGCTGTCCTTTAAAAAGCACTTTGTAAGAATAGTTGTTTGGTCAGGTGCGTCAATGGAAATGATGTTTACAAAAATACAAAAGAAAAGGTCAGATAGGGTCAAATACATAAATCAATCACAGAGACCTTGGAAATATTTAGATCATTACCGATGCTCAAGTCCCCATATGTGGGTTGGCTGTTTAATATGTTGAGTTAAACCAAAGTTTTAAAGTGCATTATTTACTTTTTTGGATGTTGCTAATGTGGATGTTAAAATCTCCCCCAAATCAAGTCCAATCATCAGTCAATCAAATCTATGTTACTCGAAATAGACAAAATTAGCCAAGAATAGCCAGTTACAGTTTAGTGAACCATGAATTAATGCATCAGCCCTCCACCACCACTGAAGTCATAAACTGAAGTTATTTTCTGACAACAATCTGATGTTTAATAAAGCCAGATTAAATTATAAGTGACTGCTATTTTTTCTGTGGGAAGTTTCTGCGCACTTTATAATGAATATATTTTAAGATTTAAGGTTAACTCTTGCAAAATATTAGTTGAAGTTCTTATAATCAATTTGCACCAGGATCTTGAGGCATTTTTCTGTACAGTGCACAAGCAGTACATGGATGGAGGTTGTAGTAGGATTATATTACTGTATATATCATTAAGACAGACCAAAAATTGGAGTATGGGATGAGGGCCAGCTTCCAAGAGATTTAATTATTTTAGTGCCTTGTGCTTGGTGACAGATTTGATGGTTTTGATGGGCTGCTGATCTTGACAAAGCTGTTCATCTTACTGGTGAAGTCCGAACACTCTAAATCTGCCGTCATATGTAGTGCACAATACCAAACCCCTCACTGTAGGTACTGATCAGTAAACTAGGAATCAGTCATCCCAAAGCTTACTGATTTCTAATTCTGCCAAAAATAATAAACAGTTTTCTCAAAATGATGTTTTGTCTTTTTTCAAATACAAACCAAATTTGTCAATTAGTCTTAGGTAATCTCATTTAATTCAGTGCTAATTTTACCTCAACAAAACTATGAAATACAAACTTGGGTTTATAACCATGCTTATTAATGTAGGTCAATTACTGTAGATCATTCTTTGGATTATTTATACTCTGATTGTCGAATATTTCTGGTTATATATTATGAGGAATCCTCGTGATACATTGTTGCAAACAGATCTAAATTGGTTTAAAACTAATTACTTTATTTTCAAATTGTACATTAAATAAACCATTTATTTATCATTATATCACTTCAATGGTTCTATTTTTACTTTAGTTTTACTGTTTAACCATTTAGTAGCTCATTCCTTCATCTTTTACTTAGTAGTTTAGAAGAGTGTTCCTTGCTCAGTGAGTCTGTTGATTAAAGAATGTAACTTTACCATTGGTTCAAACTATTGATATTTTGAGAACAGGGAGGTATTTATAAGTAATAAATGAGACTAAACCATTTGGTTATTATTTTCCTGATAATCTGGTGGTGCCATGACCTCTCAATTTTGATCTATTGAATATTAAAAATAAAATGCATAGACCACTGCTAATAAATGATTGGTTTAACATCTTGGAAGTGGTACCCAAACAAAGAGGCACTAATTCAGGTTAAAAAAATATCTATATTGGTGAAGTAATAGATGACATGTGCTAGTTTTAGAACAGTGTCTGCATTAAAATCCATCAGCTAAGCTTAAGCTAATAGACTGATAAAGGAGTCAGAACACATTGGAATGCACCCTTTAGAAGTCACTTCCTGCTTACTCCTCTCCACCCACACATTTATTAAAATGCCTAACTCGCCTTGCCCTCAAGTTAGAGTGCAGAGGAGTTCTGCTTTTTCTCAATCATAATGGTCTAATACTCTTACATTTAAAACAAAATCCTGCCAAAGAATTTAAAATCAAGGACAAGGAGGGTGAAGGGGGTAGTGTGTCAAAAAGTCACAGAAATAAGTTTTCAAATAAATGATAAGGCAGCTTCAAAGCAGGATGGAAAGGATGTACAGCATGTTTTATGTGTGTACGTGTGTGTGTTCCGAGGAAACCAAGAAGGTAACAACCTGGGTCTACAGGGAAGAACATATCCTTCACTTCCTGGAAGGCAGAGCGCTCCACAGCGGAACAAAACGTTCAGTGATAGAACGTCTTCAAATCATCTCAATAATTCATTTGTCTGCGAAGTGCTACTAAGACAAGGGATCTTTTGAAGTGGTAAAGGCGCAGATGGCTCAGCTGTGGCACAACACATAAAAACAAGTGGAGCTGTAAGGACATTAAATTTGATTTGTAAGCCTTTTCATATAGCTATATCTGGCATATCTGACTTCATGGTGAATGGCAGTGTAGAGATCAAGCTATTATTTCACAGCCGTCTCAACCTCTGACTCATTTATACACACAATCACACATTATGTTTTTCTATCTTTACAAGGACTTTCCTTGCATTTCCATTCATTTCTTATTAATTTATATAGTCTAACGCAAACCCAAATCACACATTATTCTTGAACCTAATCCTTTACCCAAAATCAACATTTCTTCATGTGGGACCAATCTGTGGGCCCCATAAGGAGCATGGGGTCCTCACAACGGAGTATTTTTTGGAAAAAATAGTCTTATGAAGTGAGAAAATTTAAAACACTGTCGTGAAAACTGGTATGAGGAGTTGAGATCTGTCCAGGTTCATGCAGAAAACAGATCATAACTGGCCTGAGAGACTGAAGTAATTTTGTATGTTGATTCAATGTTGATTACACTGTGTTAAAAATATATTAATGATTAATGATCAGTAAATGAATTGGTTAAGTAAATTGTATGAAATTGATTGTGGGAAATATATGACTGATTTTATGAAAAGCAATGACGTATAATCATGTCAAATCAAACGAATAGAGCAATAAGGAGTAATGATTGACGAAATGAAATGTATTGAAATTGACTGTGTTGATGAGTTATATATCTGTATGTTGATGAGTTATATATCTGTATTATATACATATAAAATGTTCATAATCGAAATGAGTAAGAGTTAGGGACAGTTGGTGGGAATATAGGCAAGTCTGGACATGTTCGGGTAATAATCTGAGAAGCCGGGTCTGGGGAAGTACCCAGAGACCCAGGCCTGAGAGCTGAGTCTGGGAAAGTACCAAGAAACCCAGAGCTGAAGGGCTGGGCTTCAACGAGGCCTGGGAAAGTACCCAGAAAACCTGCGATGTGAGAACATCAGAAAAGGGGAACAAGCAATGACCAAATATGGGAGTGCATGAGGCCAACGCATGGTGGGAAGTCAGATGCTCTGCTCCCCATACACAACAACAGAAGAAAAGCGTATAAATAGGTGGAGAGACAAAGAGTTGGGGTTCTTCGTCTTCAGCAAGTGGATCGAGCAACAGCGGGTTAAGAAGAGCTTCAACCAGGACCCAGAGGGAAGACAACCTCGCACTTTGCTGATAGAAAGACGGGACCCGATGGCCAACAACTCTGGCTCCTAATTCGACCAGGGCTCTACTCTCGACCCTCCGATCTCAGGATTTGATGCAACGGACTTGGGGACTAGACAAAGATCACAGAAGTGATGAAGATTTGGGACGTTTGAAAGACAACTACCAGTTTGCTTTGTTCCTGTTCAATAAGGGGATTCGTCATAGCAAGACCAGCCTTTAACCAAGATTATTCCAGACTTCTGTTGCCGAGATCCCACACTATCAGGGTATGAGTTGCCTGCACTCCAAAAGAGCTCACTTTAGAGAATAGGTGGCACTGTTTAGGGAAAGGTGTTAGGGAAAATCTGCATGATTTTATTGATTTAAACTTGACTTTGAAACAATATGTAATTAATTGAGATTAATCTGTTTGCCATTTACCCCTGCTTAAAGCTTGCTTAAATAAATATATTCACATTAAAATTCTAATGAGGTTTGTGGACATTGAAATGAATTGAGTCTTCTCATAAGTACTAGTTCTTCTGTCTGCAGTAAAACTCAATGTACATGATCTTAGTGGAAAGGTGGCTTCGGACTTTCCTTTAGTGGAGGTAAAAATAATGACCCTGGGACTCACCAAGTCACTAAACTTAATCTAGCTGGTAACAAGTGCACGTTATTTTCAGAGAGAGGGCTACCGTTAACAGAAGTGGTTATTGGGGTTATGCAGTTGCGAGGGCTACTCAACTGATTGCCTCTTAACTGAAAAGGGTCGTAACTTCTGGATTGTAGGTAGTTAGAGCTAGACGAGTCTCTCTCGACACCAGCTTAGACAGATCGTTCCTTAAATCCCGCAGCAGGGTAATACCCAGGTTCTAGGGACTTTCCGGACCCGTTAGACGGAGAGCTGGTCAGTAGTCAGCTCGGAGGAGTTATGAAGTTTAGGGCGGGGCTGGCTATTGCGCAATAACGAACAACACACACACGCACAAGCCCACCATGCACCAACACACCCACACAGGCACATCAGCTTTAGATAGCATCTAGGTCTATTTGACATAAACCTTCACGGTTGTAAATTAATACACAAAGGAAGTGAGGGGATGCCACACTTACACTAATAGGAACATTGACAAGAACTGTACAGGTGCATATGCTTTATAGTTTGAAAAATGTATATTTCCTTATTATATACATAATTAGAAACCAGTGCAAACATAAACAAGAAACATCTTACCATGTATGCTTCTGTTTCTCAAAATATGTTAAAATTATGGAAAGAAAAAAAAAAAAACTGTGACATGGTGGCTCCTCAGATTCAGGGGAGAGAAGCAGCAATGAAGAAGAAAATGTTTACAATGGCATGTCCAATGGCAGCTGCAGAAAGGATCCACTGGTAGCTCTAGTCAGTCAAAAAGTAGCACGACAGAAAAGTAAAGTTGTTCTCTACAATATTTACTTACAAAAAACAACTTCATTTGTTATAAATTGTTGCAGAATATTTCTTCACCAGTTGGAGGAAAACTCAATTTGAGCATCAGTCTACTGCTACACCAAACTTGAGTTCTCTGTTCTTCTTCATTACTGTCCTGTTTAACAATGTCTCTCTCCAAGTCAGCCATGGCAGAGGCAGTTCTCTCTGAGTGAGGTTCTGTTGAATGATTCTTTGCATTTGACATTTGGGGTAAGAATGCAATTCCTTTTTTGTGCAGTACCTGCATAACATAGTATGGTATGAAATAATTTCATAAGTGGATCATTGTTTTTAACCCATATTTTTCCTAAGTAGGAAAATGTACCTGTACAAGCAACAAAATAGTTTTCAAGAGGTATCCTGATGATATGCCTGAGCCTTTTGATGTATAGAAGTGAAAAAGACACCAAGATACTTGAACTCCTTCACTGGAGGCAAATCTGCCGTCTGACTCAGAGGAAGCCTCCACCTCTTTTTTGTTTGAGAACTTTGAGCTGAGACATAGAGGAACTGACTCTGGTTCTGGACACTTCAAACCCCCAGTAGACACTGAAGGTCATGACTTGACATGACCTTCAGTCACATTTTCACAAAAAGCAAAGATCAGATCCTAAGGGTCCTAAACCAGACACACATCCGGGCCCAAGCGTTCAGCTTGAACCAAACATTTCTTGCTGGGGATCACTAGAATAGGCCTTCCAATAGCTCCTTTACACTGAACCAAACAAAACTTTAGAGGCAAATTACACACTGTCTTCATAAGATTTGTAAGCTTTATTGCTGGGTCACTGCAAGCAAGTTCTATGTTTGACTTTTTACTATTGCTACAGTCATATTTTGTAGCATCTATTTGTATTAAGTGTACCACAACATCAGATGTCTAAAGGGCATCATAGAAATACAATACAGATGGATGTTCACACCACTGGAAAAAACTTGAGCCTTAAATTTCAAAACATTGTAAAACAATGTTGCACACAACACTAAATTTCTCTCATTTTTAAGGGCAATGAAATCTAATGTCAGTAAGTTGCTCCACTCACCTTCCTAATGAGTTCAATAATGATTAATATTTATTACTCAGGTGAGTCTGCACCAGAATCACACTTAACACCACACCAGGTAGATTCTGCAAACCACCCGGCACATTCAAATCAAGTATGTCATATTTATATGGCTGAAGCAAACATAACAAAGTAAACAGTTCTTGATTTATTTTATTTGTTACTTTATTTGTTTGCATGTTGCATTTTTAAGCAAGGTCCAAACAAAACAACTTTGAGCAATAAAATTCATTAAAAACGTGTGAAAAAGATGGTGAAATCTGAATGACCCTAGCCATACTTCATTGTTAAAAAAAATATCACAAATTTCAGAAAGGCTATATTTAAGCAAATAATTGATGTTATTTCCTCTGACTAAGCAAAGAATACAGAGATGTCTATGGATAAGTGTTTGTAATGAATCTCAACATTATTGTACAATTTTCTCTGCTTGGACATACTTTTCAAGCATGTTCAACAATGTTTAAAAAAAATCTAACTACCAGATTCACAGTGGCTGAAATAAAGCATCTTTAAATTACTGCTATAGCTCAAGGTGTTTAAAAGAGATATTGTTGGCACCGTGGTCTGAGTTTTTGTGCCTATTTTCTTAATCAAACAGCAGTATTTTCTTTTTTCTAAGTCTATAACTCTTGGAGCCAAGCCTTGACAAATTATGCACTAAGAGTCGAGATTCCCATGTAAATGGGATCTTCATACTTTCTGTAATGCCTCCATCTAAGATTCTCTGTACAATGTGGGATTCTTCCGATGGGATTGAAACTACTTTGCTTGTCAGGATCACAGCTTTGTACTGCTGTACTGTTATCTTCAGGTGTGTGATAAGGAACTGCAGAGTTCTCCTGTCTGGAGGGACAAAAAAAGACAACCCCAAGGTAAAAGCGCATTACAACAAAGATTTATCACTGAGACTGCTTCTATTTACCTTGGCTTTGTTCCAGCTTACACATTCACACAAACACAAACATGCTCTTATTGGAAAACTCGCATGGTATAAGCCCAAATGGATCTGTCAGCATAATGCATCAGTTCCTTCACTTGGACACACCTGTAGTTCTTGAGCGATCCTGCAGACCTTAAAAAACAGCCTATTGGTGCCATCAGATTTTTACTTGGTGCAGATGCTGTGACTGAGTAAACAAGGAACAAAATCATCCTATATCAGTGAAATGTTTAATAACCCTGATCATAATATGTTAAATTCAACTTAGTCTTCAATTTAGATGTTTTGTTGTGTTTTAACAGATTTGATATTTCACTCATTTGATATTGCCCTGCCACTAACACAGATACATCAAGTTTATCTGTCAGACTTTCTAGAGAAAAATTGCAATTTGTTCATTCTGTGACTAACTTTGGTACCTTGAGGAATCCAGTCAGCAGAATTACTAACAATATATTTACTAATAGCATCCAATTGGTTAAATTGTCTTTTCTTAGCACAGTTTCTGATCTTGCAGCTACATATTCATTAGCCTGTTTATTATTCACCAGAGGAGGAACTTTAATCTTTTGCCCCAGTGCATTTCTGTGACAGCTGTGGATATTAATTATGTAAAAACTTTAAAATGCACACAGTCACCCAGATCTAGCCTACAAAATGAAGCTTGCATACATTTAATTTTTTATTTTTTTTTTTAACTGAATAAATAAATAAATAAATAAATAAATAAATAAATAAATAAATAAAAAACAGTTTTACTCTTAATGGTACAGAATAAATCTACATACCGTAAATTCTCATGGAAAGTTTATTAATAATTGACATAGATCAATATGTGGTATTTTTGATAGGTCTCATTTTATTTGATAATTTAATTTGTTCTGATGCTCTTCTAGACTAAGCTGCAGGTGACATCAGGACTCAATACACTGACAAATGAGATCAAGTAATCTATGACAATCGTACAATAACAATATTACTTTTTAACACTTATTTTGTGGACATAAAAGAAATCACATCTGATACAAAATAAACAAACTAAATTAGAACTGTTTAAGCTAATTTTTTCATGTATTACCATGAGGTCTGTGTTGTGCTCTGGATGCACCTGTGACTCACACACCCCTGCATGCCCTCTGTAAATAGAAATATTCCTTTAAAGCTGCCTTTTATTTATCTCATAAGCATCAAATTAACATTTTATATAAACTCTTGTAGCATTTCTTCACAAAGTGTTGTTTTGTTCTGAGAATTTGAGAGAAAATCTTCAATATCCATTATGTCTAATATGCTGTATTGTGACATTTGCAGTCTAGGTACTGACTACAAACAAAGAGTATCAGAAATCAGTGTTATCTTTCCACAGATAAAAATGTTGATATCTACATTGAAACATCTTGAAACACTTTTTCTTAATTGAGGCCATCTAAATGATTCCTAAATGCCAGTGAGTTTCTTTTTTTCTCTAACAGATCAGTATTATCTGTGATACTGTTATCATCACCGCTTTCAGTCAGTCAGTTCTCCAGGGCTGCAGCTTGTCCAGCTCACAGGGTTTATGTCTGAAGAATGTCAACACAGAAAGGAATGACTTTCTGCTTCAGTCTCATCACAGCAGGCCAGCCAAGAGTAGGGAACAAGTCATTTTCTTTTCTTTTTTTACTTTATATCATTGATGCCAAGACACTTACACACGTGGCATATTAATACTGGGTTGATGCACAAAACTGGAACAATTTTTCTGACAACATATTCACATCCTTTCTGAGTGCGAACCATTTGGGATCCACTCTGCAGCAGGCTGTCACGACAGATAGCTGCACCTCATGTTGATCAGATCCAGATTTGCTATGACATGTGGATCTATGACATGTGGATCTATGACATGTGGATCTCAGGGCCCCGCTGCTCATGAAGACGTCACCTTTATGGTGGATGATGAGGTGAACGACAGAAAAGTTGACATTGAGCGCCCCACTACACAAACCTGAACATACGATTAGGTTGGGATCTGAACATTATAACCAAACATATTGAAATTTATCAAATTTAATATGATTTAACAATAAAGGCAATCATACAACCATATGATAAAAGATGTGTAAAATCTTTATTAAAAATGCCACAGTGCACTAAAACTCAAGAACTTCCAGCAGCAGTAAGATAGTGGTGAGGGCCTACCGCCCCTGACTGGTGTCTTTCCACGGTTGACCCCCCAAATCATAGGGCCAGCACGTCTACTGGTAGATCCCATTGTCTCCCGAATCTCCTTGCATCCTGTCCTTGTTCCCGGCCTGGGCAGGCTCTGCCCTCCATCCGGCCAATGACTGGTTCCAGCTCGGGTGCGCCGCTCTGTGGTCCCTCCACAGCCTCGCTGCTGCAGTCTCCCATGAGATCAGTATGGAAGCCCTCTTCACTTCCGTCTCTCCTCTCCGGATTGCACTTTTATTCATCACAACAGATGGGAAATCCTGGGATGGGAGACACGGCTCCTTCAAAAACGTGCATAAAAACCAAAAACACAATGCATGCACCACAAACCTCATACTCTGAAAGCTGATCCATAAACTCAAAGGAAACTGTTATTTACCAGAAACACTGATGTCGTGGTGTTGCCACTAAATATCATACCACGGTGTCTGATGAGCACCTCTTAAAGCGATCCCGAGTATGGCTGCAGAAAGGACAGTGAGGCGATCTTGGATTGCTTCAGTACTTAATTGCACTCACACTTTAACAGATAATTGTATGGTTTCTATTTATGCACACATGAATGAGATGGAATGAGATCCCCTGCTGCTCAGCATCAGAACATCAACTCAACAAATTCCCTGTGAAGTTTCTCACGCAGGAGCCAATCAATCCCACAAATCAACACTCACATAAACACAGATTAAAAACATTTAAAATGTTACAGATATTAACTGAACACTGTAAATCACAGATTTTGGAGTTTTTCCTACACCTACGATAACTGTGAGATTTCCAAAAGGCTGCCAGCTTTTCCATTTCCATGTTCCATGACAGACACAAGATGAAAGCTCAAGAGGATAAAACAGAGCAGCTTTGCTCTAATATGTTCAAGGTTCCTGTTATCTGCTAAAATTCTTGCTCTCTTGCAGCCTGAATGAACCTCACACATGTCTTGGAACGTACAGTTTCATTTTCGTTCCTCTGACCTGATTTTTAGCACTCCCTAGTACTGAAAACTTTGAATCTCATTTCATCAGTCACATCATTTAAATTTATTTTGTTGCCAACATGCTCTATTTGCACTTAGCGTGCTGCATTCACTGATCAGAAAAAGATCAAGCTGGAAACTAGCTAATTACAGTAACCAGCTGTTTTATTCATATGTCGATCCTTGATTCCTAAAATTAGTTTGTTTATATTGAAAAAAGCAAAGAAGTCACAAACTTTTGATAAGAGACATTTGCAGAAAAATCGGAAATATCATAACAGCAAAGAGGTAGAGCATTAAAAAGCTGTGAAATCCAGCTTTCTTCAGTTTCCTTTGAATATGAAGACATCCAAGTAATTTCCCTGAAATATCCAGCTCTGTCACTACAGTTATTGATGTACTGCGATGTCTGCTTTCATTGTAGCCTGGAGACAAAGCACAGCACCCTCTCACTCACGCTCCCAGTGGATTTGTGACAGAGATGCGACAAGCTGTTGAGAAAGCTGTAGATTACTGCAACTCTTTCTCGGTATGTGGGATTTCAAGCAGCACAGTGGAAAACTATAAAATCATTCACTATGTGGGTGAAATTAAGGAATCATAAGGACCTCTCTGGTTTATTTATTGTCATTGTTGCAAAGCAAATTGAGTTTTCTTATAAATGCTAGAACTGTGAGTTTCACATGCTTTAGACAAACAAGGAGATCGGGTGTTTTCCTTTTTTTCTGCTTCTACATGATGTTGGGAGACACTTGGCTGGAAAAGTACCATCATTCCCTGCTATGCCCTAATGGTGCTCCTCAGACTGACATTACACAGGCTAATCACTGAAGGGGAGGGAGGAGATCTTCACCCACGGCTAATAATTAGAAGTGTTGTGGTAACATCAGCCAGGTTGACACCAGCATGTTCCCTTTTTCATACAATTACTGCCACTATTACAAGTTAGCAAAAATATTCAGCCTGTCGCTGAAAGCGTCACATTGTGTAAGAAGCATTTCTGCATCTCAAACTCGTGTTGCAGAAATCCCTCTAGCAGCTCAGTGTTGGTGTGTCACACAGGAAATAATATAGCTGTGTCTGAACAGAGGGCCGATACACACCCTGTACATCATGTAGATGCAGAATTTCTTGCTGAGATTTGAATGTTTTCTATCTTCTCCTGTAAGAACTGAAGTGATTTGACCTTGAAAAGTTGCTGTTAGAATAAAGATAATTATAAACCTAATGACTGCCACTTCAGTTTCAGGCTTTTGATGATTATTGTATGCTACCTTTTCTGTTACAAACACGTAATGTTTTATTTATTCATACATCTCCACTTATATTTGGTTGAATGTTTTAAAGGAAGACACCTCTTCACCACCAACAAGTTTCTGACATTCTTTTGCTGCATGTTCACAAGTTTTCATTGTTGTTGAGGTCTTGGTTTTTAAGGTAACAATAGCAGGAATTTATTGTTAACTTGCTGTATTGTACTAAATTCAGTTTTAATACAATTTTGGGATCATTGTCTACAATTGGAACATCCAATTGTGTCCATGTTTCATTCAAATACCTCTTGATCTAAGGCAAAAGAAGAAAAAATGATGGTAGTTGTTCTCTTTCATGATATTCAGCTCCACTGAATGAACTTCACCATGTTTTACAGAATTTTCAGTTTGGAAAGCCTCACATTGACTCCTCTATTCAGGCTGATGTCATTTGTTGTTGGTAATCTCTCTCAGTTCATAGTCATGCCAGCTGACTTCACCATAGACTGTGACAGTATTGTTACAGTTTCCAGTTGAAGGGAGTCCTGAACAAGGTTGGTTCCTGTGGTGATCTTGATCAATCTTTTTTTCTTTTAATCTGAGGAGGCAGCACAGCTGTTTGTCTAAATGCTGGTAGTGGGCTGGTTACACATCCAATAAATGAAGATTGTATCAACTGATGATGTTGGAATCTCAACTTTTTAAGAAAAGGCTTCGATCAACAGGTTTAACTTTTATCTACAGTTTGCTTAAGTCAGTATTTATCTCGACTTTCTCATTATTAATGTCAAATTCCTGACCATTGGTCTGTCCAGTGAGTCAGGTCAAACAAATTATTTTTAAGCTACAAACAAAGTTTGCAGTAGCATTCAACCAATGTTGTTAATGAGAAATATGTTGACTGAATATATTTATTTGATGAGATATGTATAACTTTGTCATTAGGGGTTAGGGATGAGCCACAATAAATTATAACTAACACACTTACTTTTTTGTTTAGATGCCATGAAGAGGCTACCTGGTTTAGAGGTCTGGTCTAACAGAGATCCAGTCAGGATGTGGTCCTGTCAGCAAACACAGCTAAATTCTGCCTAGACTATGATAACAGACTGGATTTAGGCCAAAATAATAAGAAACCCTGATTCTAAAGCCCTGGTGATTTATGTTGGAAGAGAATGGGTCTTCAGACTCCAGTCTGTCCTCGTGAAGAGAAGATTGATCTGAAGGAAAAAATGTCAGGATTTAAAAGCCAATATAAACCAAAGGAGGAGAAACTGCTATCAAGACATAATAGTTTATAATGTATCTACATTCTGCCAGATGACACCAATAGTGATGCATGACACATTTTGTCCACCCGTGGTTAAACGGACGGCGGAGTTCGGCGAAAACAGGCTCTTAAATTTCGTGACAAAAATTTGATTCTATGTTGCATGACTTTGTGTTTTGTGTTTATGATGTAAAGCACTTCGAAGTGCCTTGTAGCTGAAATGTGCTATACAAATAAAATTTGACTGATTGATTGATCTTAAGCATATTCATTAGTTTCACTTCCTAATTTTACAGGAGTGAAATTTTCTTTTTTCTTTTTCTTGTTTACTTTTGAAATTGTTATTTTTTTGTATCACTTCAAATCACAGATTATATGCATTTCACGCAGTAAGTATGTCAATTAAAGGTTTAACAAAAGTTGGCAAACGTGTACAAGCTGATTAAAAACTATTAAAAATCTTTTGTTAGTATAAACTCTCTATTATGCTTTTCCTCCCAAGCTACGATTTTAAATAGTAAACTTGAAATAAACTGGTGTTAGAGATAATCTTTTATATGAAAAAGACTCAGCAGGCAATCTACTAGTAAGAAAATCAGGGCCAGGCAACACTCCTCTATTAGAACATCTATAAAATAAATTAGATGGGTAGATGAGGTTCTTTGTGGGTTTATGTTTGAATTTCAAGTATAAAAGTAGTATAGAATCTGTGCTGGTTGGTAGGAACGGTGCTTTTCATTATTTTCTTCTTCATCATTCATTATTTTGCTATTACTCTCTTGAATTAGTTCCAGTTCAGGGCTTCTGGGTAAAACAAATGTTTTCCTTGTCACCATCACCTCAGTGCTGACTAAAGTAAGAACAGACTACAGTCTGTAAAACATCCTAAAAAACATTACTTGTCACTCGCTCTTCAGAATAAGAGTGCATTGATTTGGCATAACTGCAGGCAGCATACACACACCATTTACAGACATTTTATGTTTTCTCTCCTTGGTCCCCTAACATCACATTCAAATTCAAAGTGATGAAAGGGATGTTGGCCACCTCAGAATCCATTTTTGTATAAGCCTGGCACAATGAAACCATTTAATAAACTCTCTGCTGAAACTCAGTCTGAACATAAAAAAATGCCACTTTTCTTTGACTGATGAAGAAAGTTGGCCTTGCTGGTTTTCTCAAACAGCTCCAAAGCTTTGATCTTAGCATTATATTACTAAATACATACCATGAGAAGAATCATAAAAGTTCTTTAATTTTGCTTGAGAGATATTTTTCATGCAGTTCATTTCTACGTTAATTCTGCTTCTATTTTGATTTATATGTTGTTAATAATGCATCGTTTGTTCTAAAGAAGTTCTTTCAGTTGCCACCGACTCCTCTCATTAATGTTGGGCTCTCCATAATCACCACACATCACAAGTGCTTGAACTTAGAACCACCTATAAAACTGGACTAAGCTGTTGGACTCAAATCAAGTCCAATAGCTTTTTACTTTCACATCATTTGAAAATTGTGTTTTGTATTTATTTAGGTTATCCTTATTGGATATCAACATTTGTTTGATAATCTGAAATATCTAGATTTGATCAAATAGATCAAATTTGTAAGGTTTTTTCACTGCATTGGCAATTTTGTTTGCAAAAATACACAGTCATCTCAAATGTCTCTCAAATTAAAAGGGAAAACTGAAAATGAGTGACTTCTTACCAAGAATATTGTGCACTTTTTGTTAAAATTGTTGTCAGTCTGAAGTGACAAAGCATTCAAGAGTTTACAGCTGAATTGCAATGCCTCCTCATCATGTACCTGCAGAACCAGTCCAAATCATCACCAGAGAGAGCTGCCTGTCGGTTGTTTCACATTTCGGTTGAGGTGTTTGTGCCGTTATGCTGTTATTGTTTCAACCAGTCTTGGCTTTGACCTTCAATTTCTCTTCAGTATTTAACAAGCATCACCTCAGCATACAGAACATCTGATATACTCAGAGTTAATGATATTCTGTGAATGAATTTAAATTGGGTCATGAGCAAACCTTGTATAAGCAACAGGGACGCATTTACAGTGCGACTAATGATAATGGGATCCCTGTCACGGGGTGGGGGTCCAGGTTGCTCATTTGAAAATATCTATAATATAAAGAAGCAGAGCGTAATCTTGTCCATGCCAGAGTTTGTCATATTTATGATAATGTTTCATAAATGAGGTAGAGTTTGGCTGACTTCGTGCTCCTTTTTATTTATCTGTTCCATCAGCTTTACTTCTTTATTTGTCCATTTGTCAGATTAGTGGCCTCCTGCTGCTGTAGCCATGACAGGGCCACAAAATTAGCCCCAATTTCACTTGTTTCACCGGCGTTAACTTCTAGATTACAATCAAATCAAGGAGAACAATGTAGAACTAGCCAAAGGTCCTCCAGTTATTGCAAATATGTTCCCTCTAATTCCATGCCATAACATCTAACATAGGAATAGGTTGACCCTTTCTGTGGAAAAAACCATGAATGAATTTAATCAGCACCATCTCAAAGCTTCTTATCATAGCAGACACATATTCCACTTTCCAGAGAGCTGAGCTCTGCAAGGAGGATTTATAAGTAAAGCCTTGAAAAGTGGGGATGCATGCGTTTGTGTTTCTGGGGATAGCGTCAACAGGAGGCTTATAGTGTGTGCTGGAAGAAAATGAAATCCCTGTCCAGACAAAAGCTCCCAGTGGGCATCTTGACACTTGGAGAAACGGCTGCTCTCCTACAATAAAGAGAGAGGAGGAGGAAGAGCGTCCCCCGAGTTAACGATGGAATGTTTTCAGCTTTTGAGAGATGTGATTTCAGACAAACAGCTAGAAGTTTTCAGTCAAAATGACAAGAGGCTGTGTGTGCGTGTCGGTTGGGGTGCACACAACACAAAGAACACACACAGAGCCAAACAGCCATTTAATCAGTCTCTTAGTCTGAGCATGAAGCCTGCACAGTCATATGCATCAGGTATGGGCTGTGCATGCTTCATCTCACCCACCTTGATAGATTTATCATCATAGGTGAACCCATGCTTCATATCGCTCCCCAGCCATCGATCGTTCAGATCCCTGCTGCCCCGAACCTCCACTGGGAGCCACTTCATCTGATGATGGAAGTCAGGGGCTTGTCACCATGACACATGGGCTTGGAGAGAGAGCTGCCTGCAGGCCACTTTCAGGCTTTCCCTTCTGCCCCTAATCACCAGTCTCCGTTTTTCACTTTGGAGGTTACAAAGATAAAATGAAATGTTCAGTTGTGTCTTTCTGTTTTGATGCAATGTCATATTGTAGCTGTGAAAGAAAAAAAAAGTTTGTAATGCATTACAAGATGATGTTGCTTCAATCGTCTCTAAGCAATCAAACATTTAATTCAGTTCAGTTTATAGAGCCACATTCACACAAAAAATGTTGCCTCAAGGCAATCATTTCAATTCAGTCACACATACATTTTAATAAATCCTAGTTATCAAAAACACAATTTGCTCAATTCATTTCTCAAAGCAGTATTAAAACTTTCTACCCACCTGTTTTAGACAGAAACAGTGTTTTAAAGCTATACATCAACATTGGTTGATTAAAGGCAGTGGATATGTATTCTCTTCATTTTTCACCACACATGGATATAAATAAATCTGTTGTCTTTGTAATATTTTTCTATCACATTGATTTCTGAAAACTTGAACTTTTCTTTCTCTTTCTGTTATGTTTTATCCTTGCTAGTCCTGTCCCAGGTCAGAGCACTGATAACTGAATAATAATATTAAACTTTTCAATGTCTTGGTATGAAAAGAATTCAATTGAGTACTGTACTTTTTATTGTGGTTATATGTTTTAGTTTAATATAGATTTAGATCGAGTTCTCAGAGCAGCCAGTTGAAATTTTTGTTGAACTCATTATGTGAACTTCTTATAAATGATGTTTCACAGCTTTTTGAGCCAGACTTTCACAAAACAGGGTTCAAAGTTCTCCATATAGTGAACTTAATGTGATGGTTTAAAGCTCACCACATGCAGCCAACACTGCAGTGGTCCGTTGCTTTGTTTGTGTGTTTGAAATGACAGTGAGAAGGGATGAAATGGCAATTCATATGAGGAAAATGCAGAGTGAACTGGAAATGAGAGGCTAGTGATCTGTGACCATATAAATGATCATTGTTGTTCCCTGTAAAAGAACTGTCACATTTTAATATAACTTGGTACAGATGCAGACAAGCAATGACAATGTAAATTCTTCAGAGTGAAAGACCTGGTGCGGCAGAAGGAACTAGTGATGGCATTATTGTGTTCTTCAGAGGATCCCTCATATCAAGCCATTAGACGGCGTCTCCAGGCCCTAGTGGAGCTTGACATGTGAAACCAGAATGCATCCCCTCACAGCCTTGCATGATGTGAGGGTTTACTTACCTCACAGAGCCAACATCTACCCACTGGCTTTCTAGAGGCCTCAAAATGACAAGAGGTCTCAAAATGCCTTTGTCTCTTTGAGAAATTCCTGCTCTTTCCGACACGCCACCGTCAGGAAGTCATGACATCAACATTCCTCTGTTAAGCATGTGTCACAGAACTGGACTGAGAAACGGTTCTCATAATGAGCTCAGTTGATGCAAAAGTTACAAAAGATGTTTGATAATTGCTGCTGCTAGTCTGAAGGGTTTAAGTTTTGCACAGTTCAATGGTTGCCACGGGAGACTGAAGAATCTCTCAAACATGCATGAAAACAACCCCCCAGGTATGTTTTTGGTAACATAAATAACATTATGAACATGATGTGAAGCTCAGCCAAGTTGGTTTCACATATTACTCCCTCTGTAATATTGTGTTTTCAAAAAAACCTTACAAAACAATAACAAAAAAAAAGCTGAACCTAGGAAATAAGTTACAACAGACTGCATGAAAGTCCACAATCTGCTGTTGTTGCAGCAGCAGAGATAGAGCTGTTGCTTCATTTTCAGGCTCAGGTTGGTGGAAGAGAAGAGCACCAGTAGAGATTCGCTAATTCTTGAAGTATTAAAGAATGTCGTTTTGTTGATGCAGATGCACATTGTCTTGTAATTCACAGGTAGTCAGCCCAATCTCTGTGATGTTAGAAAGTCAATAGAATGTGACTCCCATGTTGAAGTGTGTGGAATCTTCAGACACAACTGTTTGTTGCCAGGAGACTGTAAACCAATCTCGCATTTGGGAATGGGAGGGACTTTGTGTCGCTGTATCTATTCTGTAAATCCTGTAAATAAATGAGAAATGTGGGATTTTGAAGGCAGTGTTGTGTGGTTTCTCCTCTGCAGAGATCTTTCATAAAACAGTCAGTGAGAGTAGGGGAGCTGATTTGGAATTTGCACTCTGGTTTTGGAACCAGAATTTATACTCAGACTATCAGCCTGGGGTTCAAATCTTGTCTTGGACCAGCCCTTTATTTTTAATATTGCAATCATCACTTCCTTACACACTCCTAAAACTATTCAGTAAATCTTAAATCAAAATGTCCTTTACATACTATGCAAATAGAGATGCTATTTTGTTGTCAAATATGACTTAAAGGGACAAATAAAATAATGCAAAGCATTTAAAAAAGAGAAGATTGAAATAAAGAGTCTGCTTAGAAGTGAGCGAAAATTGATTAATGATAAATAATTAACCTGACAGTGGGATAGAATTAAACATAGCTCCCCTAATTTCAATGTTAAAACAGCAATGCATAAGTTCACTGGAACTCAACAAAGGATAAATTCACATTCTAGTCCTTTGCAAACGTATATTGCTTGGATGTGAGGCCGTGTAAGACCCATGTAACTTTCTGCAATCTGAGCTATCTGCATAGTGCAAACCAGCGTAACACGTTCTGCTGTCACACACTGTTTGGCTTTTGTGGCAAGGTCTGATAGCAACTTCAACAGAACATTAATTTATTTCTTACAACCAAAACTTCAACTGAGGGTCACATCATATCAGAACTGAAAAGCATTAGATTTGTAAGGATTGGGGGCTCAGTTAATTTATGAACCCCAAAGAACCGAGTCAGTTTTCTATAAAACAGTGATTCAACAGGTCTGTGTTGACAAAGCCAATGTCCTCTTCAGAGAGCCTGGGACATTATGCTTGGTTTGTATCTGTTTTGTATGTTCAGGGCCATAAATAGAAGAAGGCAGTAGCATTACTTAAAGCTTTCTTTAGTGGTATTTTAGAGAAACAAATAATCCCACAAAGTAGTGTGTATTCTTAAAAATGAGTGCTGCTCACCAAATATATAAATTCATATTTCTGTGTCAACCAGGTCTCCCAAACTGCAAAGTAGAATGGAAATGATTTGCTGAGGCTGCCACATACAATCAGGCCTCTGATCCCCACCAACAGCCAAGGAGGGTGAAGAGTCTTGTCCAAGGACAGAACCGGTGACCCACCGGTTGCAGGATAAACTCCTGCCGCTGACGCCGCCATCAGCTTTTTTTATTAGGCAAATCATTTTAATGATAGTGTAAAACACACACACACACACACAAAAAGAACAGGTCAAACATTGTGCAAGTGCTTTGCTAACTTTAGGCTTGAGACCATGAACATTGCAAGCAGTAATTTTCTCAGTTTGCTGAGAAAGGGGAGGCAGGTGGACAGTTGAGATCCGAAAGGACAGAAGAGACAAAAAAAGAAAAAAATGATCAGAAAACACTTTTGATGGTATTACTTAACATGCAAATAAAGACCTCTCTGTTCAAACACGTACAGCATAATTAAGCAGATGGAATCATCTTAAAATCTATTTTAAGATTTTAAGACTATTTTAAGACTTTAAGACTTAAAATCTATAAAATTTTATTTTCAAACAGATGTTTGAAAATAAAATAAACGTCTAAACATTCCTGATGAATATTAAAAAGAAGTTCAATAGGAGGAAGTTCAACACCAGAGCAGTCATGAACGAAGAGTAAAATATTCATACTTTTGGCCTGCTTTGAAGACAATGCAAAGGCCATTCTTCACTAAATAGCAAAAGCACACAAATGCTAATGATAAAACAGATAACTTTATCAGTATTAGGATGTTAAGCACACCTTTCAATGTATAAGTGAGAAGCTTTTTATTGTAAATCAATCTGATCTAAAAGGTTTTAAGAAGTTATTTAACATGTTTGTAGAAATCTCAACATTAGCTTTTATTTGTAGGATGGAGGTCATATTGAAGACGTTTGCGTTTCAGAGCATTTAATGTGCCTCTTTCTGTTAGTGCATATCCCTATGAAATGGATATCACTGCTTTGGGGATAATAAGTGTTAGGGATTGCTGATTTTCAAAATTAGCTCAAGAAAAATGTCTCCAAATTGTTACTCCAGTCTTTTGACAATTTGATATAATTGTGGACAGAAAGAATATCAAAGACTGATTGGATCTTGGATAAAAAATTTAAAAAAGTTTGATGTCTGAGATTATGACTTGTAGGAAAACCTTTATTGACAAAGGATCCATTGGTTACAGGAAATAAATCATTCAGATTTCTTAGCTGCAGCTTGTTAATTTAAAGTTTCAGTTTTCTGTATTTCTGAAGGAAAGTTGTCTGGAGACTGACACATGACCTCAATGCTTCTTTGGTCTATTGATTTTGAACATGGTAAGTTATTGACATACTGAGAAACTTATGCAGGACTTTTGTTGGATTCACTCCTCCCGTTCCATTAGTTCTTTACGTTGGTGCGTGAAGGGACGTTGGAAGAAGAAACTGACGGCAGACAAGCGTTGCCAGGGATATCGCCGTTAGCCGTAGCTAACGGTCATATCGAGCAAAAAAGCATATTTATTACCGTTCACGAGTGTTGCCCAACGTGGTAAGATATATTAATGCTGTAATCTGATTAGTATCTTGTTAAGTTTATTTGCGGGCTTGGTGTTTGCTAAGCGTATTTAGCCGTAAGCTGACTGATTTGCGGCACTTTGATGTTGAATGCCGATTGTTAATATGTTACGAAGTGTTCTAAGAGTAAGCGTAGCCTTATAACCTGTTCGGTAACCAAGTGATGGTTAATATAAATTTATGTTTAAGGCTGTTTTATTGAAGATTACAATACTAAGTACTGATGTTTTGTTTTTATGTTTGTTTACAGTTTAACCGGTATGTCCGCGTAAAGCACGAGGCAATAAAACAACAACAACAGCAACAACGACTGAGAAACTTATGCAGGACTTTTTTATCTATTCACATCTTGCATTTTACAGTAAACAACCTCTTTCATTGGCCTGTAAAAGCAATGAAGTTGCCCTGCACGCCTTGATAAAAAGAGCCATACAGCATGTTGTTTTTGATGGTGTTCTTCATGTTGTACTCAGTACTAGTAGCAGCTTGAGCTGATGCAAAAACTCTTCATGTTGACTGGTGAAATATTTTGATGTTCACTGGAAAACCTGACCTTGATTAAAATAAGGTTAGGGTTACAGACCCTGCAATTAACTCAAAAATTTCAATCAAGTTTCATCACTTACCTAAACATGAAATTTGCAACAACGAAGCCATTGGATGACTGAGCCTATGTTGAGGGAAAATGCATTCTAAATATTCAATTCCATTGACTGGTTCATAATGTAAGTTCAATGTAAGCAGACGGGAAGCAATGGAGATGAATCATTCTCTACAGACCTGTGTTTAGCAGTACTTCGGTAAGATTTAAGTACAACTTTCGCAGATGACAATATTTAATACATATTACTCAAAAGTGCATTGCTTAGAAAGGTTTGCGCTGCATGTGTGCTTGCGTGCGTGCACATGCATGTGTGTGTGCGTGAACTGCATCCCATTCTCAGCCGTATCAGCATTGCAGAATAAATTGCTTACATAAGGCTGGAGGGTTTTGCTCATACTTAAAAAGGACAAGTTCAAAACAAACAATGTTTCCGTGCCTGGGTCGCATCCGGATGGCTCAGGATGCTGTATCATTTGAATGAAACCCTGGAGAGAGAAAGAAGGAAAAGAAATAGAGGAGGGAGCTGTGTGAGAGCGTGTGTCTGTGAGTGTGTGTACAGGAAGCATTAGAGGAAAGAAAAAAGCAGTGAAGAGAGAAGGAAGGGAAACAAATGTGAAAGCTGTCTTGCATGAAATTAAAAGATACCTTGGAAATACTCCTGTCTGTGATGCTTTATGGCGAGCTCTCCTGGAAGTCTCTCCATCTCACTTTCTGTTTGTCTGCAGGGAAGGCAGATGTGAGACAGTGTAACGTTTAAGGAACGTCCAAATCGATAAAGCTCTCCAGTTCCCCAAATCTCAACACTGTTGTTGCCTGAAGGAAAAGGCTTGTGTTGGAGAACCTGGGATATGGGATGTTTGCTCTGCCACTTATTTTCCTTTGAACTCCCCGGTATTGTTGGTGAAAACCTTTGGAGAGACAACACTTTCCAAATCCCTTTGTCCTTGTTTTTGGTACTTACTCCCAAACCACACTGACTGTAGTCAAAGAAAAAGAAATAAGTTCAAATAAAAGGCTCTAATTTAACTACTGGGAAACATAAAAATGCACCTGGAGAGAAAAATTTGCCTCTTAGAGCCTGAAACTGATATTGATTTGTACGTGTTTAAAACCTTGTGAAATTTGACAGATTTTGGCATTTCCTTTTTCTAAAGCTTTTAGTAGAGTCACGACATATCTAAAAAATGGCGACGCTGTGCACTTTAGTTTTACCTGAATTGACGCAGAGCAAGGAGTCAGAACGGGAGGCGGCGATGTGGAAAGGGAATTTTTTATGCCTTTCATGAGTCTTGAATCTCTAAGCCAACTGCAAACACAGTTTGTTAAATTTGATCTGCGCTGGATTAAATAAACTTGATGATCACCTAATTTTCTATTAAGATTGTACATTCATTACCACATAAGCTTATAATTATATTATTGTTTAAACTTTCTTCACTATTTTACTATTTTAAAATGCTAAATAAATTCTAAATGTTGTCCTACATATTTATGTGTTCGAGTTTCTCACAAAACAAAATTTAAATTGATTGTCTTAATTGATCACAGTGTCAATTTCTTCCCTGCGACAGACTGGCGACCTGTCCAGGGTGTACCCCGCCTCTCGCCCGGAACGCAGCTGGAGATAGGTACCAGCAACTCCCGACCCCGTTAGGGAGAAGGGTGACGGAAAATGGATGGATGGATGGATCAATTTCTTCCATCCTCTCCGTCATCTCCAGCAAAGAGCTGTCAGGGATACTATATTAGGTCTACAAAAGATTGGAATAACAAGAACTTTGACTTGAGGCTTGAAGAGAAGTGGAGTGATTATTGCAGAACAAAAGAAATCTGAAAAGATGATCATCTGCCTTCAGTTGCGACAGACTGGCGACCTGTCCAGGGTGAACCCCGCCTCTCGCCCGGAACGCAGCTGGAGAGGCACCAGCACCTCCCGACCCCGTTAGGGAGAAGGGTGAAGGAAAATGGATGGATGGATGGATGGATGGATGGATGGATGGATGGATGGATGGATGGATGGATGGATGGATGGATGGATGGATGGATGGATGGATGGATGGATGGATGGATGGATGGATGGATGGATGGATGGATGGATGGATGGATGGATGGATGGATGGATCTGCCTTCAGTCTGGATCCTTATCGAAGGTCTCATCTGGCTGTGAGTGACAATGGAAGAATGATCCAGAGGAAGCTGGACGGTCATCCTCTTGGGAGGAACTTTTCAACAAACTGAAGGCCTGCAGGACCACAGCAACCGAGGACACCACTGGTGGCATGCTGTTTTTAGAGTTTGAAATATTGAAACGACATCAAAAGAGGTTAGGGTTCAACAAAATTAACAATTTCTACTCAAAAACCCTTTTTGCCAAATTATTAAATTATTAAATAAATAGACATATGAAATCAACATATCTCATAGCAAAAATATGAATTATTTGTAATCTGTTGTAAAGATTCAAGTATTATTATATCCATTCATCTTTTCACAAACTCCCGATTATTCATGAAACCTTTTTAGGACACTCACATTACTGTTAGCACGATGTTCAGCATAGAGATGCTATTTTAGACTAGAAAGATTCACTGATGGACTCAGTACTATAGCAACATGTATTTAGAAATCTCAGCATTACCTTTTATTTGGAGGATGGAGGACATGTTAAAAAGGTTGTTTGAGTTTCAGAGCATTTAATATGTTTTTGAAAAAAAAATAACCACTGGAAAAGCTCAGCTCTTTTGTGTGTTCAAAAAAAAGATTATTTATGTTAACATTTATAATGTTTTAAAATCTATGTAATTAATGAATTGAAAATAATGAATTAAAGTCCTTGCCTAGTTCAGATGCCAGCATTGAACATTTTAGTTTTTAATTGTGACAATAGCTTAAACAATGCTTACATTATTATTATTCCTTTCAGTTTTTGCTACATTCAATTTCCATTTACATAATCTGGACCAGGTATGTAACATCCATAATGCAGTATGTGTTATACGCAGTGTCAAACTCCATCTTTCTAATGAGCTGTCTAATAATTGATTTCTGATTTATTGACATTTTTGTTTCAGTTGTGTGTAAATCCAAACAATGAAATAAAAGAAGGGCTGCACAGTGGCAAAATTGGCAGCATGGTTGCTGTGCAGCAAGAAGGTCCTGGGTTCGATTCCCAGCCCGGGGTCTTTCTGCATGGAGTTTGCATGTTCTCCCTGGGTATGCCTGCTTCCTCCCACAGTCCAAAAACATGACTGTTAGGTAATTTGGTCTCTCCAAATTCTCCCTAACTGTGAGTGTGTGCATATGAGTGGATGTGTATGTGTGTTTGTCCTGTCTGTCTTTGTGTTGCTCTGCGACAGACTGGTGACCTGTCCAGGGTGACCCTGCCAGCACCTCCTGACCCCACCAGGGTCAAGGGTTAAAGAAAATGGATGGATGGAAATAAAAGAAAACTCTTTTGGATTAAAAAAAATTACCAAGAAATTTAAAGTAAATTTGAATAGAAAAGATTTAAATGTTTTTGATACGTTTGGCACAACCAGGAGAAGAAAAAAAAATCTTCCCCACTTTACTTAAGGAGACTTGTCATTAGTTGACTTCTCTGCATATATTTTATCTGTCTAGATTTAGGGTTACTTTCTCTTAGAAAAATATGAAATACACCTACAGAGTGGTGCTTGTTTCTTTTTCGTTTTCATTTCAAATCTAAGCTGAATGTTAGATTGAATCTTAAAAAGTAAGATTCATGATATGCAATTCTCATTGGGAAATCAAGAACTGTTTAAGTTAGAACTATAGAACATGATTACATAATTCTATGTAACTGAGTTCAAATATCCAAAGGAGGATTAAACTGATAAATAACTCGAGTTACAGAGTATGGAGTATGGAGACATATTAACCTTAGTTGAGTGGCTGATTCCTGTTTATTGTAAAGCTTCTGTTTCTCTTTAAGAACCACAATGCAAGAAAAAATGAAAATAGCACAGAAAATATTTTTTCCAGCTTTCCTGTCATGAGCAATCATTAATTATTTAGGAGCAGAAGAAGGATTAGAACCCTGGTGTAACAGTATTTGCAGTAAAACAGGGCATTACTATTTTAGAAAAAAGAGAAAATAATTACTGGGAGGATATTTAAAACAGTCCTTAGGCTCCTTTTTTTATCACCGTTAGCACAAGTGTCCAGACTTCAGTTTCTGTACATGCTTGTTTAAGAGTCATAATGTTATTCACAGTCGGAAGGCTTTCCAGCTCCTTTGCTAAACTGACGGATGTGGAAATGTCTCATGCTGGGCGTTTTTGAAATGTAGGACAATTTACTCAGAAAGTTATCTCTTTGAGTGCATTGTTGTGACCTCTAACGTGTACACTTTAAACATTATTTTGGTGTAACACCCTAAGAATAATACTGGCCCTATTTTAGTCCTCTTCAAAAACTTCCTGGATTCACTCCTGCTCACCAGTGTTAAGGAAGCATTTAGAGCTTAATATTCAAGCAATAATGCCTTTGAAATATTTTCAATAAGATGCACTAAATTAGAACTCAAAGGTTAAACGCAGCAGGATGACCCAGAGAAATGTTGTCTGTTCATAGTTCCTGTTGTCTGTCTGTTCTTTCTCATTGTTCTCTAGGAACCTGAGAACAATGCTCATGTGTGTTTGTGTCACTGCCTATATATATAATATATGCCTACAAATGTTGGAAATCAGCCTAATCAGTTTTCCAGCAAAACTTCTTTGGTTGAAGTTCATTTATTTCTAATTACCAGACATAAATGAATAGAGATGATTTCAGCCCATCTCTATGAAACAGTCATCTCAACAGAAAAGAGGGTGAAAGAAAGGAAATTTGAATTGAAATGTCAGTGAAACCTTCTACTTGGAAACTTGCCAAATTGGCCTCAGTTCTGTTTCGAGTCACTGAACAGGAAGAGGTCAGCAGGGTTTGATTAGTTGAAGAATGGGGGGAGGATAAGGACGTGACATGCTTGACCCTTGACCTATGCTAGCCAGAGGAACACTCAAGTATATTTCTTGCAAATGTAGATTGGGTGGAGGAGAGTAAAGGTAACAATTCTGATTAAGAAAGTGCTGCCACAGGATCCTTGTTACTGAAGCTTGTTAGCAGACTTAATTAATTCAATATGGATGCACTGATTGCAGCACAGGGTCGAGTTCAAGTCTCAGTGTTCTGACTGAAAGCAGAACAAGGTTATTGAAAGGTGAGATTTTCCCCATGCCCTATGTGTTATAATGTTAAGTTCAAGTGAAAAGGCCTCCCTTCCCTCTCTGGCTGTCAGATTCCATCTTATAACAGTTCCTGTCAACATTTTATTTTGATTGTCACTCCCGGTGCCTTGGGTTAAACGCTTTGTCAAATATGGGATGCCAGCAATCGGCTTGTCACATGAAGCCACAACCCACTTATTGTTCCTTCTCATCTCCTCTTCAGTCTGAAATGCAAACAGATAGCTGCGGTTGTGCTATGATCAACCACACACAACCACAGACCTACATCAGGCGCCGGTGCCACTGCTCATTTAAGTCCGTCATTCATTCTGCCACACATCCTGTAGGTCAATTACAGGCTGGCCTCCCTGTCTCTCTCTCTCCCTCTCCACCGCCTGATGCTGCTGTTTTCAACCAAAGCTGCTAAACTGCTATGTGAACCCTCACAGCCTCCACGTCTGCTTCAGGGTAATTGCACTGGAGTTCTTCAAATGCTCCAATTCCCTTAATTATTAACAAGTGCTATTGTAAATTATGGATTATTTGCTCTTCTCCACCACAGTGGGAGGCCATCCATCATTTGTAAGGCTGGCAGATGATAGAAGTGAGAGGAAGGAAAATCAGAACCACATTTAAATGAAGACAAATGGGAAAATAGCCAATGGAAAAAGTCCACAAGAGAAAATGGGGATAGAAATCAGGGACAGCTGTCACAAGACTTTACACCAGTTCTACTCTTAATTACAAATTTGTCCATCTAAGTTTGTATTTTGCACAGACAACTTACGAAAGAAAGATATCTGAGAAAATATGCCTGTCTTCCCACAGCCAGAAACCCTTCAGGTTTTGATGTGTGGATTCAGAGGACTGAATGGGAGGCTAATTGAGTGGGTCAATATCAACGCAAGACAGCATGCAGCATGCAAAGCCCTTATCATTAAATCATTACAAAACATTGAATATGGATTTGTGTCATTTAATTCACAAGAGGAGGAATGCTTGCAGAGGCACTAATTGAATGTAGTTCATGCTGACTATAAATACGGCTGGGGCCATGAAGAGAAAAGATCGCTGAGTTTGGGACTGTTTGAGTGGCTGTTGGGTTATCAGTGTTTTCCATCTTTGTCATAGGGTTGAGAAAAATGTTCCATCTCTTTAAAGTTTCCTCATTGAAACTTTTGTTGGCTGCACAACAATAAGGATTGTTCTGTGTAAAATATCAGTTACTTGCCATTCCAAGTAAATGGAATGGCAGATCTAGTAAAATTCTCAGTGATTTTTCTACTTCTGTATTTCCTTTTTAGCAGTCTGTCACTGTGTGAAGAGTAGCTGCTTTCTCTTGATGAATAATTAATTAACTAAGATCAACCATATTTTTTCAGAAATCTGAATTCTATTTTAGTAGTTACACTCAGGTTTAATTACTATTAGACTTGTAAAAACAAGAAATTCCATAATTAGCATCTGTTGAACCAGTTGGCTAAATGGTCTCTAAAAGGCAACACTTCACAACTTGATCTAAGGAAACTCAACATCAAAAGAGAAAAAGAAAACATCACCTATTAGTCTGAAAGGGTTCCAAAGCCATTGCTAAAGCTTTGGAACTCTACCAAACCATGGTGACCACCTAATGGCATAAATGAGTAAAAATGAAAGATTAAAGAGAGAATAATGATGAATGTTTCCGGATGTGGGAGGCCAACCAAAATTACTCCAAGAATGTATCAAGGCCTCCTACAGTACACTGCAGTCATCACCTGCCTCAGGTAAGGTAAGAGTTCATGATTCAGCTAGCAGAAGGCAAAATGAAAAAGAATAGAAAAAAACCTTCTGCTGATCAAAAAGAACCCTGAAGAAAATTCTCCTTTACATGTAACAGACGAATACAAAAAACAAAGCCTTTAAAGAAAAAAGTCTTTTATTCGTTTGGATGTTATTGACCAACCATGCTGTCTGTTCTCTACTAAACAGTTATGCAGGAAAAATTTCAGACATCCTTTTGTGACCTAACTCAAGTGCAAAATGCAAATATGCCTTAAAGTCAACTGCCGAGAGAATCTTATTGCTGCCACCAAAAGAGGCAAAACAATTGTTAGGGGGCGATTACAGATTCCTTCAATTCAATAGAATGCTATTTACTTTAGGAACTTTATTACTCAGTGAAATATATTATGTATATTAATTACACGCAGGTGGATGTTTGAAAGCCTTCATTTTTGCAAATCATAATTATTTTCCACTCACAGTTAATGAAACCATGACATTTAAAATTTAAATTTTAAGAAACCAATAAAAACATAAAATGTATCTCACACCTGCTAAAAAGAATATTATTTTTGAAAGGTTTCAATCTGACAAACGAGACTCAGTAGGACTCATGTTCTGATTGATTGGATATGAAATTACTTTTTCACGCAAAATTAAATTAAGATGACTTTTTTACCTCAACAAATAAAATCATCATTTAAGACGAGCTTTTGGAATTTACTCAGGTTATTATTGTTTTATTTTTAAATGTGTCTGATGTGAATTACTCAACTGTGACAAAAACCAGAAAATGTATGAGAGCTTAATACTCTCTGCACAGTACATTCAAATTAATTTCAGTCGTGCCCATATTTGAATTCTCTGCCTGCAGCTGTCATGAGGCTGTTGAGCAGCCCTTCATCCTGTAGTTGCCATATTTTTTTTTGAAAACATATTTATACATATGAATTCTGGGAAGACACAAGTGTTGAAGAAAATTGAGTAAAATGTATGGAAAATGGCTGGATGCAGCAGTTGTGGGTGGAACCACTTAAAACTAGCCACTTAAGACAACCAAATCATTTTCACAGCAGGATGAAAATTCAGAAATGGCACTAATCCTGAAAGAACTGAGACCTTGAACCCATTTGCCACATTTCTTTCTGTCGGTCTGTGTGTCTGTCTGTTACATTTGTCTCCCAGCCTTATTAGCAGCAGGGTTTTCTATCTTATTACATCAGCTACTTATAGGTGGGAATCAAAGGCAAATGTGTACCTCTGCTTTCTCTTTCATGTTTGCCCCTCTCATACCACTTCCTGTCATTTGTCTCTCAGATGGATGGCAGGGGGTTTTTTGATGACAGCTGAGGGATTCCAGAGGTTTAATTGGGAATCGGACAGTCCCTCAAAGGATTTGGGAATATGTGGGACAAAAACACAAGTGGTGTGTGTGTTGCAGGAAGCCTTTTAGAGACACACACAGGAAGGAAGAAAAAGGATATTTGTTTTTTTCATCAGAGAATGAAATGAACTGTTTATTTTCAAATATAAAATACACTGAAAGAGTCGTGTTTTTCCTAGTTTCCTGTGGGAGTTTGTGTGGTATTATACGTATCATGTACATTAGTTTCAGCTCCCCAGTGGTCAGCTACCCTTTCTCTAAATGTTACTGTTAGTTGATGAGGATTGGATTGAGTCTGACAGCCGGTACGTTCTGTTCATTAGGCTGAAACAGTCAGCTTCCCGTGGAGAGTTATGTTTACCGTCAACCACAACAAGCACACATACTGTGATTATTACCATGGAGACCTATGCCTCGAAAAGACAAGGCGCTACAGCACACAAAGGATATTGCCTCTAAAAATGATAATAAACAGGAAATAAGGGAACAATATTCCCATTGCTATTGTCCGTCACAGTTTGGTGAGTCAGATTTGAAGAGGAAAATGCTGGAGTATAAGGAAAGAAAATTAGCTGTGAGTCGGTGTCTGTGAACAGCTCAGCTGCTGGATGGTTGGAGGGTCACTCAGCCTGAAAACTGAGCTCTGTGTTCGCTTGAATGAAGCTGGAGCTGGGCTCTGCTGCAGAATACTACTCCCACCTGCTGGCCAAAGACAAAACAGAAGCACAGCTGCATGTGTGTGGGTGTTAGAGAGTGTGTGTTTGCATGCATGACTTATTTTAAGACAAACAAAGTTGAAGAATAGGTAATCATTATTGAAATGCTGTCTTGGGGGAAGGTCAAAGTAAAAAGTAAATATTATCATCACTGATTAAAATCCAAAAGTTATGTTTTGATTCAGTAGCATAGCTTAAAACTGCAGATTTACCTGGAAGGAAATACAGCAGATCCATCAGCTGTATTTCCATTACAATATTCTGCTGAGATTGGATATTAGAAATTGCGTTGTTTCCATTCCATAAGAAATCACATGCTTGTTCACATGATATTTCACAAAATATTATGGCAGAGAATGATATGAACACTTACATGAGATATATCTAACTAACGTTCATAATTAACTGTCAAAGGAGATGCTGCCATCTTCATGAGGCTCTGGAGCAACTGGCTCATAGTTGGGAAGGGCAACAATGTACACAGCACTTCGGGCTCTAGATTCAACACTTAGAAACGACAAACTCAACTCTTTGATTAACTGCATGATGCTGTGAGAGCTGTGGTGGAGCACATCATCCAAACATGGCCAGTGCCTGCAAATGAGCTCATGTTTCACATCAAACTGGCATGATGTGAAAAAAAAAGGACCACGTAGGGGGCAGGAGACCTTGTAGTTATTGAGAAAAATAACACTTCTTTTAAATTTCATATATATTCAGCAAACCTGAATCTGTTGCCTTGAAATGTTCTGAGATATTTTGATATGCCACTCTCAGGCATAAGGCTGTCTGCTTTTTTATTCTTGTAGTTTTGACACAGTGAACAAATCTGACAAAATATAAGTAAGATTTTTCTTTTTTCAAATTTGTCCTTTATTGTGCTCTTGAAAGAAAGAAACATGAATCCTGAAAATTCTGAAACATTAAGTCTTCTACTTTGAATTAAAATTTCCTAAATTTTTTCAACAACCTTTACACAAAAGAAAAACAAAAAACAGTGTTGTTCAAACTAGGGGAAGCTGCTCATCTGTTTCCCTCTTTAAAGATAACAAATTTAATGTTAGGCACACAAGCCTTTCAGATCTAAATGGCATCAAGCAGTACAGTATTAAAAGTCTGCCAACAAACCTTCCTGCTACTCTATGACATGGCACCAATGTTGGTTTGCTTTCTTTTCACAACTAAATATTATGTATGACAATCCATCCATCCATTTTCCGTCACCCTTCTCCCTAACGGGGTCGGGAGTTGCTGGTGCCTCTCCAGCTGCGTTCCTGGCGAGAGGCGGGGTACACCCTGGACAGGTCGCCAGTCTGTCGCAGGGCAACACAAAGACAAACAGGACAAACAATCATACACACACACACACCTAAGGAGAATCTGGAAAGCCCAATCGACCTGACAGTCATGTTTTTTGGACTGTGGGAGGAAGCCGGAGAACCCGGAGAGAACCCACACACGCACAGGGAGAACATGCAAACTCCTTGCAGAAAGACCCCGGGCCGGGAATCGAACCCAGGACCTTCTTGCTGCAAGGCAACAGCGCTACCCACTGTGCCACTGTGCAGCCCTATTTATGACAATGTATTTGTTTAATGTGTGATGCAAAGATCTGCTTTTTACCCTTTACATTTATATGTTGTGAGATATTTTTGTACTGGATGGTAAGGGCATATTTTCAAGTGGAATGTCAGACCACCAAACAACTTTTAGCAACAAACCCTTCGGTATGATGGGTGAATGAGTGCAACCTGCTCACAGAGGTAAATGAGAACACATACAAGAGCCCTACTCTTCTACAAAAACAAAGCCGGTCTGTCTGGGCAGAAGTTCCAGCTAGGGCACACAGGTAAACCTGAGGTAGCTCCATTCCCTTACAACACTGAAATATGTCAAAAACAATTTGCATTTATTGCCTATGAGTCACCTATATCTCCATGGTATATAGCACAAGTGTCAAACTCCAGTCCTCAAGGGCCGGTGTCCTGCATTTTTTAGATGTGCCACAGGTACAAAACTTGTTGGGGCCACTTTACAATGTGAAAACATGCATTAGGTTTAGCAGCCTGGTGTAACTTGGAAAACCACTGGGCTCTACAACAAATACAATATAACTGAATTTAATAATTTAGTTAATTTAATTTTTAATTAAATTTTTAATTTTTCAATTAAATTAGGAAATTAAATGTTGTTATAATTCCTACTAAGTCAAAATTATTTAAAGTGTTAACATAGATAGTGATGGATGTGGATAGGAATGATTTCCGTTTTACAGCAAATCTGACGAAATCTCCGACTGCAGACGCTGTGTTTTCCCTCTGGTGTCACACACACCTCAGTCCATTGGGGAACAGAAAATAGTCACTGCTTGCAACAAGCACGTCACCTCTGCAGTCACAATAGGAAGGCATTAGGCATTTGGGTTTCAGCTGCCCAGTGAGAGTCCAACTTGGTGGTAGAAACTTTGAGTAGGTCGGACCATAAAATAGCATATCAAACCACACAACCTGTGATGTACCAGTCAGAGAAAAGGAGGCAAAGCAATCTTATGAGGGCAGAAACAGATTCGCTGGACTGGTACTAAAGATAAAATAACAAACACATGGTTTCTGTTTAGTAATACGGTGACTTCTAAATTCAATCACTTGCATTGAATCTAATTCACAAAATGCATTATAGTTATGATATAAAAAAAAAAAACAACACTTTTACAAGGCATGGTATGTCTGCATTCTCACTTGATTTTTTTTTGGCATACATTTAAAATAGATTTTAGTTCCACTGTGCTCTCCTAAGTCTTATTTTTATTATTTTAATTGCTTTTGAGAAAAACGGACTTATAAAAGTGATTGATATAGCTGGTCAGTCTGCAGTAAATGTAATGTTGGTAAGTCAAAACTCACATTCTCCTGGACTGCCTCGTGGTTGCTCTTTGTCAGCTGTTGAAACTCTGGTCTGCAGGGCCCCGATGACCACAGGCACCACTGTGGTCTTCACCTTCCAGGCCCTCTCCAGTTCCTCCCTAAGGCCCTGGTATTTCTCCAGTTTCTCGTGCTCCTTTTTCCTGATGTTGCAGTCGCTTGGTATTGCTACATCTACCACAACGGCTTTCCTCTGTTGCTTATCCTCTACGACAATGTCTGGTTGGTTCGCCATTACCATTCTGTCTGTCTGGATCTGGAAGTCCCACAGGATCTTAGCTCTGGCATTCTCCACCACCTTTGGGGGTGTTTCCCACTTTGATCTCGGAGTTTCCAGTCCATATTCTGCACAGATGTTTCTGTTCACTATGCCTGCCACTTGGTTATGTCGTTCCATGTACGCTGCCAGTATCTTGCACCCTTCTGTAATGTGCTGGACTGTCTCAGGGGCCTCCTTGCACAACCTACACCTTGGGTCTTGTCTGGTGTGGTAGATCTGGGCCTCTATTGCTCTGGTGTTTAGGGCCTGTTCCTGGGCGGCCAGGATGAGGGCCTCTGTGCTGTCCTTGAGTCCAGCTTTTTCCAGCCATTGGTAGGATTTACTGATATCAGCCACTTGGGTTATTTGCTGGTGGTACATCCCATGTAGGGGCTTGTCCACCCATGATGGTATCTCTGGCATCTCAACCTTCGCTCCCTGTTGTCTGAGACATTCACTGAGCACATTGTCTGTTGAGGCTTTGTCCCTGATGTATTTATGGATCTTAGTTGTTTCGTTCTGGACAGTGGTTCTCACACTCACTAGTCCTCTGCCTCCTTCCTTGCGGTTCATTTACAGTCTCAGGGTGCTGGATTTGGGATGGAACCCTCCATGCATTGTTAGTAATTTTCTAGTGTTAATA
Source organism: Poeciliopsis gracilis (assembly GCA_911649635.1). NCBI lineage: Eukaryota > Metazoa > Chordata > Actinopteri > Cyprinodontiformes > Poeciliidae > Poeciliopsis > Poeciliopsis gracilis. The sequence continues at coordinate 273,903 of CAJVRI010000523.1, forward strand.
TCTGTGGCTTTTATCTCCTCCTTTGGCCAGCTAATTATCCCAGCAGGGTATCTGATTACTGGCAAGGTGTAGCTGTTTATCGCACGGATTTTGTTCTTGCCATTGAGCTGGCTTCTCAGGACTTGCCTTATTTGTTGGAGGTATTTAGTTGTGGCTCCTTTCCTTGTGGCCTCATCGAGGTTGCCATTTGCTTGTGGTATACCTAGGTACTTGTAACTGTCCTCTATGTCTGCTATTGTTCCTTCTAGGAGTGAGAACCCTTCTGTGCGGATCACCTTCCCCCTCTTTGTGACCAGCTGACCACACTTCTCTAGTCCGAATGACATCCCAATGTCCGTGCTGTAGATTCTGGTGGTGTGGATCAGTGAGTCGATGTCTCGCTCACTCTTGGCGTACAGCTTGATGTCATCCATGTAGAGAAGGTGACTGATGTTGGCCCCATTTTTGAGTCGGTATCCGTAACCAGTCTTGTTGATAATTTGGCTGAGGGGGTTCAGGCCTATGCAGAACAGTAGCGGGGACAGAGCATCTCCTTGGTATATGCCACATTTGATGGACACTTGTGCAAGTGGTTTGCAGTTGGCTTCAAGGGTGGTTTTCCACAGCCTCATCGAGTTTGCAATGAAGGCTCTCAGAGTCCTGTTGATGTTATACATCTCTAAGCATTCAATGATCCAAGTATGCGGCATTCAGTCATAGGCTTTCTTGTAATCAATCCAAGCCATGCACAGGTTGGTGTGTTGGGTTTTGCAGTCTCAGGCAACTGTGTGGTCTACGAGGAGTTGGTTTTTGGCTCCTCTGCTATTTACACCGATACCTTTCTGTGCCATGCTCATGTGTTTATCCATGTGTTTGCTTATCTTGGCCGCTATGATGTCTGACATACACATACATATACACTGCCTGGCCAAAATAAAAGTCGCCACCTGGATTTAACTAAGCAAATAGGTACCAGCCTCCTATTGGATAATTACTGCATAGGCGATTATCTTTCAGCTGGCTACAAGTTATTTAACCCCAGCTGATGCAATGAGTAACTCCTCATTTCTTAAACAACCATGGCAAAAGACACATCCTGTGGTCGTGGAAAAGACGTTAGTCTGTTCAAGAAGGGTCAAGTCATTGGCATGTTCAGTTTGCTAGGGAGCATAAAGATTGGACTCTGGAGGAATGGAAGAGGGTCATGTGGTCTGATGAGTCCAGATTTACCCTGTTCCAGAGTGATGGGCGCATCAGGGTAAGAAGAGAGGCAGGTGAAATGATGCACCCATTATGCCTAGTGCCTACTGTACAAGCCTGTGGGGGCAGTATTATGATCTGGGGTTGCTGCAGTTGGTCAGGTCTAGGTCCAGCAACATTGTGTGCCCAAAGAATGAGGTCAGCTGACTACCTGAATATACTGAATGACCAGGTTATTCCATCAATGGATTCTTTCTTCCCAAATGGATCGGGCATATTCCAAGATGGCAATGCCAGGATTCATCGGGCTCAAATTGTGAAAGAGTGGTTCAGGGAGCATGAGACATCTTTTTCACACATGGATGGCCACCACAGAGTCCAGACCTTAACCCCATTGAGAAACTTTGGGATGTGCTGGAGAAGGCTTTGCGCAGTGGTCAGACTCTCCCATCATCAATACAAGATCTTGGTGACAAATTAATGCAACACTGGATGGAAATAAATTTTGTGACACTGCAGAAGCTTATTGAAACAATGCCACAGGAAATGCGGGCTGTAATCAAAGCTAAAGGCGGTCCAACAAAATACTAGAGAGTGTGACCATTTTTTGGTGGCGACTTTTATTTTGGCCAGGCAGTGTATATATATATATATATATATATATATATATATATATATATATATATATATATATATATATATATATATATATATATATATATTTTATTTTTTTTTGTATATATATACCCCTACAAGTGCCTTAAAATGTGCTGGTGTACTTGAAGTTCATCTTGAGTTCAAGCTGAAATAAGGGACAGTAGGAGAGAAAAATCACATTCATGAAAATAGGTGTCATACAGCAAATTTCTATAAATTCTAAAATGCATCATCATCATCATCATCATCATTGTCATCATCATCATCGTGCCACTTAGGTAGAGAAGAATAAAACAATTTCTATAGGTGCCTCAGCAGAGAGTAGGGCACATTCACTCTATACAGAGTATCAGCAAATGTTAGCTTACAACAGACAAAAGAATGGAGAACTGGAGGAGGGTTAAGGATGTAGAGAAGTGTGCAGTGTGGATCTAAAGAAATAGGCAGCTTTCCAGGTCATTCATTTCATTGCATAACCTGGCAAACAGTCCAGTGCTGCATAATGCACACTCTTTTATTCAGCACCAGACCTCCTGCAGTAAGACAAGCATTTATGCACTTTTTGATGTCCTTACACACGCACATGCGCGCGCACACCAAAATGGTCACGCACATACTTTCAATTCAGTCCATTTAGCCTGAGTACCACTCCAGCAGAGTGGCCCTGTGTTGTCATGGTTACCACATCCCAGCAGCTGGGAGAGTGAGGGGATGGAATGATGGAGTGAAGTGGAAAAGTTGAATTTAGAGAGAGTATGAAATGCTGATAAGAGCTCTGGTAGACAGCATATTGGAAATGGAAAGCGTAAAAAGGAAGCCATAAAAACTGACAGCGAACATGAAAGCAGCAGGTGGGTACTGAGAAGTATTAAAGAGACATAATGGTTACAGAAGGGTTCAAGGTTTTACATTTCTTGTCAGTATAATCGTAAGAAACCTCAATCTGATTGACTAACAATGTTTTCATGCTGTTTTCTGCTTTTGGCTTTTTTGAGAGGAATCCGGACTGAAAAGTGGGAGAAGGCAGCTTGTCAGGAAGGTGGATAGGCAGGTTATTGAAGGCATCCTAAGGATGAGTGTCACCATGTGTAGAAAGGCAGGCGAGTTCACAGGTGAGCTGTGCAAATGAGACTGAAGGACCAGTAGAAAATGTGGATTGTGTTTATGGAAACAATGAGGACAATGCAACACACTTCAGCCAAGTTAAGAATTGAGTAAATTCAGCATTTGTCTCTGTAAATATATTTAAAAAGGTTCTACCTATATGAAGTTTACAGAAGATGTTGGCAAAAATGCAAGTAACCCTCATCTACTTTCACGTTCAGATTCTAATCAAGAATGTAGAGGTGAATTTTTTTATTCATTCTTTTCTTCAGTATGTATTGAATCTGCTGGTGCCTCTCTTTAATGTTCCACCTGCAGACTTCCCTTTTGGCATGGCCATTTGGGGCGACGTAAAACAATTTTACCTCTAAACATGAAATGTGCAATGATCATACTGATTTTTTATTTTTTCCAAATCTTCTTCAGCAAACTTCAAGCAAGGTTCAGCAGTTTTTTTTCTTTATGTGTGGAGTTTTGAGCCATCAAAGCGCATTAGAGATGAGTATATCTGCTGTGGTGTACCAGACATGCTGAAAGGTCTGATGACAGGAAGTGTGAACGGTCCTGCTCTGTGGAGGACTGGACTCCCAATAGAAAGAAACACAATTATGGATATAAAAAAATCACAGCTCCATACAGGCCAGGATCATGAGATCTTCATGACTTTTCCTAGAGATTTTTCATTGTGTTTAATTTCCCTCATGTTGTAGTGACACTGTGATCGTAAATTGCTTAAACTGTCATGGTTATAATTTTCATTCTGTTGATAAAATGAACTCCAACTCAGACACTGAATGAAAATCTATCGCACACGAAAGATATTTCACATTGTATTCCTTTCTTTGGTAATATTGTGGAATCATAATGTAAAAAAGAATTTGCAATAAACTGGTTCAATCATAAAATGAATGTTTTTTTTGGAAGATGGGTGATATGAATAAGTTAGACACCTTGTGAAGATGTCTGAGTCTTTCTGATCTGTTGTCAAATGGAGTTTTAGTATGAAGCTGATATTAAAAAAAATAAATAAAATTATGACAATTCGAAGAGAAGAAACAATACTTTAAAGTTTTTCTAATGAAAAAAAGTATTTTCTACAAATAAATATACTTGACCTCTCCCACTTTTATTTGCAGTTAAGATGTTTAAACTCTCACACAGACTCTTCAGCTATGGTAAATATAGGGAGAACACTGATACTTAGTAATTTGGTTTACCCTTTTCAGACCTCAGGCATCAGTCTGCTCCTGCCAGTCTGCTGAAATGAGAGCAGGCAGCATATTGAGATCAAAAAGACATCAGTGGAGAGATTTAAGAAGGTCTGAAAGAAATTTGAAGTCAACAAGTTCACTGTAAATGGACAGTAAATGGACAAGTGAATGGCATTCAGGACAACTGTCAACATGTCCAGTTCTGGCAGTCCAAGCAACCTCACCAAACAAGAGTAGAAGGCAAAATCTGAAATCTTCTAAAACCCTAAAGCATCATTACAGCAAGGAAACGTTCTCCTGATGAATGTGAAAATCAATGGTGGTACAAGCAGAAAGAGACTGCATGAATTTAAACTTCAGGACCGCAGTGCTGGCAAAACATAAAGCCAAACTGTAGCTTGTCAAGTTAGAAAAGTACCAGGAAGTCGGAGGGAGTGTTCTTTAAAAAGATGAACCAAACACTAAGGTATTCAAACAGTACAAGAAAGGGCACATTTAAAGCAAAAACAGTTTTCCAAAAAGTCATACCAGCTGCAATGCATGGAGGTGGAAGCTCACCATTGTCAGGTAACAGACTGGCTCTAATATGAAGTCCTTCTCACCTGTTCTCTGCTCAGAAATCAATTCTTTGTTTGATCTTTTCATTATCAGTCTGCTGCCTCCTGTGGTCCCATAAGTTATTCCCTTCTCTAAAGAACCCAACTGGACCACTGGTCCTTCTGAAACACCAACTTCTTCCTCAATCTGCATTGATAAGTTCCAGTTGTTACTAGGTTGTTGTATTCTTCTTCCAACCCATTGAAGAGTAGATTTTATTGTTTGTCACTGTACATATGTACAATGATATTAAATATTATTCTGAGAATCATTTGGGTCATTTGGGTTTCCTCTCGACCACCATGAGAGGAAACGGAAGAAGGAGAGCCGAGAAGCCCACGAGCGGTCCCACAAAGCCAGGAATATGATTGGTTTGAAGGCCAAGCTCTACCACAAACAGAGACATGCAGAGAAGATCCAGATGAAGAAGACCAACCAAATGCACGAACAGAGAAAGACCAAGCAGAAGGACGATGACAAGACCCCTGAAGGAGCCGTCCCGGCCTACCTGTTGGACAGAGAGGGACAGTCTCGGGCAAAGGTCCTCTCCAACATGATCAAACAGAAGAGGAAAGAGAAAGCCGGCAAGTGGGAGGTGCCCCTGCCAAAGGTTCGCGCTCAAAGAGAGACAGAAGTTCTTAAAGTCATCCGAACAGGAAAGAGTCAAACGATTTGACTCTGTAGGTGTGCTACTGTAGGTGGCCACAGCAGCACACTTGGTTTTGCATCAATACTTCTTTCCTTAGCTCTAAGAATCATTATAGAATCCACCCTGAACTGAACCATGTTTCAGAGGGTAACTGAAATATGCAAAAACATTAATGCTGAAGCAGAACTAGAGCTTCCTCATGACAAAGACCAAAAACCATACCAGAAAACCCTCCAAGAACTGCCAGAAAATTCAAACATGGTGAGCCAAGGTCTTGATCTCACAGGGATGATGTGCAGTTCATGTCAGAAACCCTTAGAAGCTCACATCTGTAAGCCAGGTCAGGGGCAAGCTTTCCTCAGGCAGACATCAGGCTCTGGTGGACAGTTAGAAAAAGATCTCACTAAAATTAATGGTGCGGCATCTACAAAAAAATACAGTATGTTACGGGACAGACTATCTCCCTCTCCCAATGCCTTAGAACCAGACCTTAGTAATGGAAAATAGCAACACAGGCTGCACTCCTGCATTGTGCCAAGCCTCCACTTATTCTGAGTCCTAAGTATTATTCAGCTCATAAATTGTTACTGCAGGGTGAGGTAAAATAGTCTGCAGCGCTATGATAATGTATCTAATATTATTGGACAGTGAAGAATAATCCAACAGTAATGGATTTTATGTAAGAGTGGTCTTATTGATATTAGATCCTGCTTTGGAAGATTAAACCATTAGTTTATGGTGATGAGATCAGTGCTGTGGCAGGCAGCTAAATAGCATGGGGGAAGTCTGTGGAGAGAGACGATTAAATAAAAATGAACTTGTGCTGATAGTTGTCAATGATTCCCACCAATAATCACTGTGGTGCAATGAGCTCATGCTGTTAGACCTCAAATGGGGTTGTAAGCATTTGGCCTTGATAAAGTCTCCCAGTTCTCTCTGCCAGCACATCACCTGGAGCAATTGCCTGGACTGCAGTGAAGTGGCAGCACCAAAGGAATGAACCTGCCTGTGCACATCAGGAAATTTGGTTTCTAGCAGTAAGATGGAATATTATTTATGATTCCATTCATATTTGAGTCAGTACAATCTGTCTTTTTAGTTGGAGGTGAGATATTTGTACATAGGTGTGTGTGTCCAATATGAAGATCGAGAGCAACACTGGGGAATTTTACTGCAGTTGTTTTTTTTGTGTGTGTAAGTAGAAGAAAAACTTTCCTGAGAACAAATTAGTTTTAGTCAAGTGACAACATGTACTCATTAACACACTGAAACACTAACATATGAACACCTAAACCTTCTGTTGAGGTGAAAGAACTTTGCGATCAGATTTAGTTCTGCTAATAACACAGTTACACAGTTCCGTAATGCTGTGTCTTTGAATGTGTGTCTCAAACTCCAGAAGGTTTACTGCAACATTCAGATCTGTTACTGCTCCAATAGTCTCACATTAAAAACGAATTTTGACATTTTCTCAGTATACTGAATTAATTAAAGGCCATTGAGCCAGTTGATCTATGATTGCAGAATACTAATACATCAAATCAACTTCAAATTCATAATCAAGCATAGGATATCAAAAATCAAGTAATCAGTTGTTCAATCTCTGGCCCCAATTATTAAAAGTCGCCCCCAGACACTTTAAAAGTGTTGAAATGAAATCTGGCAGAGTTCATTTGGACCTGCTGGATTTGCTGTGATGAAGAAAACAGGAAGTAGTCTTCTTTGTGGGTTAGTGGCTGATTGTATATTATCAGACATGCAGGCTCCAGAAGAGCTCTCGCATCGTCACAGTTCATATAAAAAGCTGTGTGTTATTTGAACGTGGTGAATCCAAAGCTCCTCTGTAAAAAGTTGCACATAGCCACTTCAAAGTAGGTGGGGCTTGTTTTTCCAACGCCAAATAAGACGCTGACGTCTCCTTTGATTGGCTAATAGATGATGAACGCTAACAACATGACTGAATTATGAATATATCTCACAGAAGGTTTTCATTGGTCATCATGGTTGCTAATGGCTTATTTTGTGAACAAGCTTACTCATATATAATTTTAATTAATTTTTTTTATTTAATGGAAACACCACAATTGTGCAATACTGTTTTTTTTTATATATTAGGAGAATATAGTTCACATATGTACAGACTGGGGCTGATGAAGCTGATGAGGCTCTAGAACCAATTACAGGTGAAGAATGACACAAAAGGAGGGCTTGTCTGAAGTCTTAGAATAACATTAATGAAGAAAATGACATAAATTCCAGAGTTTATGGAGATCTAGCTCTGCAGCTGGCTATTGTTACTCCTGCATGGACCAATTGGTGGTTCAGAAAGGCTTTGTCTAAAATGGAAATTTTGACCTATACTTGTTCATTCCTTAACATCCTGTTTGAACTAAGATGCAACAAATATGTTGAAATTGAGGCTTGATTTGCCTTTTTGATGAGCTGTAGCAGTTACTCAGTGGACAACGTTTTACCCTTCACTGCTAAACAGTATTTACAGGCTGCTGAGTGGAAAGTAAATTGTATATGTCTAATAGTTTTTTTTGCTTGGGATTGTGTCAACATGTACATGAGGAAATGTAGTTTCTTTTCACAATTCCCATTGGAAATTTGTTAGATGAAACTGCAGTGTAAGTTCTAGAGAATGTGATATATCTGCTATTTTTTTTTCTTTTTATTAAATTGCTTCAGAGTCAAAATTTGTCCGATTTGAAAGCAATTCTTTATTTTATCTGTGACACCAAAACTGTTCACAGATGTTTCACAAAGGCACAAATATTTTAGTATTAAAAACTGAGGTTTACCAGAGTCTGAGACATAATGGACTGTTCAAGAATCAACTCATATTCATCGTTCTCCAGATATTTACATCAGAGCTGGTGAAGAAAAATGTCCAGTCTGGGCTGAACTCTTCTCTTCTTCATGTTGTTAATGTGCAGATAAAATCTTGTTTGCAGAGAAACCCTCCAAGTTAGGCCATCACTTTACACAAGATGAATTCTGAGAAAATTTCTAAGAGTTCATCAAAGTATGCAGACTTGACTTAAGGAAATGAACTGTGTAGAAGCTGTCAGGAGTCAGACACCTTCCACTCAGCTATTTCTTTTCTACTTTAACAGACTCACCAATGCAGTAGAAATTGTTGATGCTTTTCACTCAGTCAGACCAGCTGTTGGATAGTTTCCATTGTTGTTAAGCGGATGAAGAGAAACGTTTGTTAAGAAGGAAGAAGTTGCATTATGACTGAAGGACCATGATAGGGACTAATCACATTTTAAGCCTACACAATACATTCCCTTAAAATATGTTCCGTTAAACTAATTCAATATTCCAAAGCAAATTGTAAATCTTGAGATTGATTTTCTCCCTTCCAGGTACATGCAGGTATCATATTATATTATTCGACTATGCAATAACTTAGGATATGGAGGATAAACAGGTTAGCTGGCATAATTTATCACTGCATATGATTTACAGTAATCTGCCTCCGTATTTGTGTTAAAGAACTGAGCCATGCGCTGAAAACAGTTGCACTAAATTATTCCCAAATTAACTGTAGAGAACTTAAAAAAATGTTGGTGTCATGTTTCTTTAAATGAAACCAGGATGCAACTGAGCAGGGAACATACACTATTACTGACATTTTGTTTACTTCTAAAGGGAAGAATATAAAGGGCTGAACAGTGGTGCAGATGGTAGCACTGTTGCCTTGCAGGAAGGTCATGGGTTCGATTCCCAGCCCGAGGTCTTTCGTCATTCTACACAGAGTTTTCATGTTCTCCCTGTGCATGTGTGGATTCTCTCTGGGTACTCTGGTCCAAAAACATGACTGTCAGGTTAATTGGTCTCTCTAAATTCTCCCTCGGGGAGAATTTGATGATTTGATGAATTTTCCCCCTAGGTGTATGGTTGTTTGTCCTGGTTGTGTTGCCCTACGACAGACTGGCAACCTGTCCCAGGTGTACCTTGCCTCTTGCCTGGAACATTAGCTGGACATAGGCACCAGCAGGGAAAAGAGTGTAAGAAAATGGGTGGATGGGAAGAATACCAGGGCAGCTCAGCACAGTTCTCTGTGTGACCAAATATGTCCTCTATGTTCATTTTCATCTGCTGTTTCTGGCAGGAGAAAAATAGTACAGCCAAGATGTACACATTCAAAGGAGATTCATCTTTATCACATGTACATAAATGCATTGAAAAAGAAGTGATTTATCCGTTAATTTTAGGATATAAGCTGTTTGTAGCTCAACAGGATCTTGGTGTTACCAGTCGGTAAACTCAGAGGATGAGGCCGGCTCTGCATGGCCCTCAGGGGGACGATGACTTCCTGTGATGTTAGTGGTACTTGGACAATCTTCTCTGATGTCCACACTAGCTCCTGCAGACCTTCCCTCTGAAGTTTTTTTTTATTTTATTTTATTTTCCTGTGTGGGTCCATCGGTTTATGGAAAGTCAATTCAAATGTAAAAAATATTTATATTTGCTGAATACTAGAATGAGTCTTTTTCCCCAGATTATATAGATTATATAATACCTTAATTTAAATTATGAGGTTTAACTTTATATTCATAGTAATTGTTTTTGTTTCCTAAAATGGAAGTAATATAGTCCGTAAATGACAAAGAAAAGAAGAACATTCTTTTAAAAAAAGCATCTTCAAGTTTTTTTTTTGTTTTTTTTTCTTACTAGCAAATTTATTATTTTTTTTCCCCCATAATTAAATAAAGCCCAGAGGGGATAGGTGAGAAAATGTTTCATATTTTTCAAAGACATAATGTACTATAATAAGGATTCACTCCCACCAGATATTTTCTGTATTATCATATGATGATGCAGAAATAAATGTGGGCAACATTTTGTAATAAGGCTGCATGTTTGTATGATCATGCCTTGTTAGAGACACATTTATTATGAGTGCAACCACAATTTGAGAGAAAATAACTTGTCATGCAATACAGAGAAACTCGTCTGTATTAAAAAGATGGTGAAGCTACATTTGATGAATGCATCTTCATGAAAATAAAAAGCTTTTTTACATTTTCCCTTCATAACTATGAAAGGAAATATTAGTTTAAGTTACTTTCGTACAGTATATGCTGGTTCCTTTGCTGTGCTTAAAAGCACACAGGGAGTGTTTAACATTTCATAACGTTTTACCATATCTCTGTAGCTGCAGTATGCACTTTATGTTGTAGGTACATATTTACCTTTAACTCTATTTAGCATACCAAGGCATATTTTATCTCCAGTCAGAGTGGAGCAGTGTTTGCATGAGCTCGGTGTGAGCCAGCGGCGTCTGTCTGAACACTGCACTGTAAAGATGTAAATGCTGCTGCTGCTTCACATTCAGACTGGATGAGAGAGAGAAAAACCTAGCAGAGAGGAGAGCAGGACCTGAATCAACACAATGGAGAGAAGCAGTGAGTGAGTGACAGCTCGATGGTGTTTTCCATTGACAATGTGTTTATTGCATCTTGCCAGGGTTTCATTAAAAGAGGCCCAGAGTGAAACAGTGTGGTTAAAGAGTGGGACTGCGGTGGATAAAAGCAGAAGTTAAGCCTTCACTGTTTTCTGCTTGACAGCTTGCAGGATGTCCACTGACAGCTGCCAATAAAGATAATTAAACCTACGGAGTGAAAGAAAACCTCTTCACAAATGGCTTGGTAATTAAACAGTAATGAGAAGAAATAATAAAGTAACTGTCACAGCTTGGTCTTGTCAAAATACACATGTTGTGGACATTTTTATATGAACTCCTGAAGGAAGTTTTTCTTTTGGATGAGTCTGATATGTCCTGATGACAGTGGTGACCACAGTTTCCCTTGCTCTCTTATAGAACTTATACATGTTGTTAGATATTTTTTGGTATTATCATTTTGTTATTACTTTAGTTTATATTCAGTCTAATGTTAATCAGTATTAATGTGATTTTTAGTTTAGTGTGTTTCCTCTCTTTTGTGTGTATAAACTGACGACTGTCTTCACAGAGGTAGTAAAACTTTTATGGTTCTCAGACCTTAAATTCTTCTTGTGTTTATCTGCTTACTTCCTTAATTGCTAGTTTGACCTAGAGCTGAACTGGGCTCAGATGGTAGGTCAGATATCACACCTGGAACTGAGTTGTTGGTCTGTTTGTGTTAGGTTTTTTACGACCTCTGTTGTTTCCTGACTGCACCATGTGATTGTTTTTCTTTGACAATAAAGAGGAGCTCACGTGAAAGCAGATCAGAACTCTCTGTGGACAGCTTGAAGGAAATTGTTCATGGAGACTTCTCCTTCTGCAGAAGCCTGACCATATTTAATTCATGTACGTTGTCTGTGGTTATTTTTGTAGGTTCGAGAAAAATACCTTACACATGTCTCTTATCACACATAATAAAGATTAATACAAATAGTTATATATAGTTATAATCAGTTCATACATTAAATGTTTTTTAGCCATTTTATTGCTGACCTACAGACAGGGGGAACATGCTCCCATCCAATGGTAGCCAGTGCAGGAAGAGAGAGGTTGATCTATCCCAGGTGAGGCTGAGTTCGCTGCTGCCTCACTGCCTTCACTTCCGAGGGTTTGAATGGGAAAATGTGAAAATTCAGCAATTTTGAAGAAAAAAAAAAATAGTGAGAATTAGTTAAGCTAAAAGAAAAATAGGTACTTTACAGTACAAACCACAGGGTGAAAATAGCAATGTTAATTATTGTATCATTATTTTTGGAAGTAATATACACATCACTGTTACAAACACTGTATATCTGCTCTATACTCAGCAATGGTTATGCTGCCTGAGCCTTAATATTTAAGTGCACAATTTGTTGTTTCCTGACAGTTATATCTGTCCAACTGCTCATTAATGCAAATGTCAAATCAGCCAATCACGTGGCAGTAGCTCAATGCATTTAGACATGTAGACATGGCCAAGACGATCTGCTGCAGTTCAAACCAAGCAACAGAATGAGGAAAAAGATGATTTAAGTGACTTTGAACGTGACTGGTTGCTCTGGTTGTTGGAGCCAGACGGGCTGGTCTGAGTATTTCATAAACTGCTGATCTACAAGGATTTTAACGCTCAACCATCTCTAGGGTTTACAGGGAATGGTCTGAAAAATAGAAAATATCCAGTGAGCAGCGGTTTTGTGGGCAAAATACCTCTAATACTGAGGTATTAGAGTTACCTTAGTAACTCTAATAACCACTCGTTACAACTGAGGTATGCAGAAGAGCATCTCTGAGCACACAACACGTCAAACCATGAGGTGGACAGCAGCAGAAAACCACACCAGGTGCCACTCTGGTCAGCTAACATTAGAAAACTGAATCTACAATTCATACAGGCTTAAGGGAAGATTGGAAAAATCTTGCCTGGTCTGATGAGTCACTATTTCTGCTGCAACATTCACATGGTACAGTCCAAGTTGGGTCTGAGGCAGCGAGTCAACTTGAACACAATAAAGACAAATGAAGAAAAAGAATCAACAAATTTATCTGCAGTGCAGCACAGCAAGTTTTTTGAAACAACAGTAAAAACCACACTGAAACTTTAATTTATAGACATTTTAAAGATTAAGGTTTATACATTCATTTATTCTTTGAAATGTTTTCTTGTAAACTCTTTGTTTTTTTGCTTCCTGTTTAGAGTTCTCCAAGTGCGTATGAAAAAAAGAAACTCACATCTGGTCACTGCAGCCCAATTACTCTGTAAATGTCAGTGCAGTTGCTCACATACTCCATATGGGATTTTTTAATTGAACACAAACTGTAGCTAATTATGTTATGGAGGTAAAAAAATAAAAAAATAGATAAATAAAATAATACATTTTGTGAACCATTCTGTTAACTCAGGAGTCTTACTTTCTTTTTAGAATTCCCTCTGGAGCCAGAATTAGCCTAAAGATTGGGTGAGAAATGCAGAAACTGTGCAGACCCAATTAATGCAACTTTATATATAGATGCTGCATTAAAGAGATTAAGACCATGAACAGGTCTTGATCACTCTAAGAAAACGATATTATTGGTTGCAGCTCTCAAGAAGCGTCTGTCATGGTGTGTGAGTTTGAGGGTGACAGACAGGAGCTGAGAGCAAGTTGAAAAATGTAATGAAATTAAGGCAGGGGCGTCCAAACTATCTTTAGTGAGGACCAAATACAGAAAAATAAACAAAGGGCCGGGCCACACACTAGAGCTGGCGTGCAGCATTACAGCCTCGTAGTTGTGCCTCAAAAAGGCGGAACTTTATGCAGAAGGCTTTCATGTGCGCTTACAGGTGTGGCACCAGCTGTAAGCGCACATGAAAGCGCTTACAGCTTGTAGGTTCTTGTTCAGTGTATCCTGATGATGCGTAAGATCAACTAAAAATGCCAGGTCTGCAGCCACAGAGGGTCACTTAGTTCATGAAGAGTTCGGCTCTTCTCTTTTAAAACTGGTGGATTTGTGATCTCAGCGAATAAAACTGCAGCAGCGCACATCTGAGTGGTAGAGTACATCCCCGTATTCAGCGTCCACGTCAGATTGGAAAGCCTTTGTGGGTCATTCCTCTTGCTTGAATTATGTTGACAGTTTTAATAACAGTTCATCACATCGCTCAGCTGGAAAGTCTTGGCACACAGTGCTTCTTGGTGGATTATACAGTTCATCCTAACAGCCTCACCTCCGCTCTCTTTTACCTTTGCGCACATCAACGATGCCATTCCTTTGCACTCGCCCGTCATGACCGGATCTCCATCTGTTGTTACTCCGCTGAGCTTGTCCCATTTAGGCCTCATTCTTTCAATTGTCTCTGGCACAGTTTCAAAAATATATTTTCCCGTCGTTGTGCCTTTTAGGCTCATAGTATCAAGCAGCTCGTCCGTACAGCGAAAATGATCATCGACTCCCTGCAAAAAAATGAGCAGTTGCGCAGTGTCTGTGGCGTCTGTGCTCTCATCGCACGCTATCGAGTAAAACTCAAAAGCACTAGCTTTGTCTCTCAGCTGAAGTTTCAGGATAGCTGACAAGTCCTCGATGCTCCGCACACTGGATTTCTGAATGAGCTCACATTGTTGAAATCAGACACTGTTGTTGGACACATTATGTGTGACTTTGATGAGGCATTGCTTTATGAAATCACCATCTGAAAACAGTTTGTCGTGCTGGGCTTCCAGGCTAGCTGTCATTTGCTTGACTTTCTGTGTTGGTTCTGCACCAGTGTATGATGTGTAGCTCTGATGTTTGATCTCATAGTGCCGACGGACATTATCCTCTTTCATCACAGCAACATCTTCATTGCAAATCAAACAGACACACTTTCCGTTGATTTCTTTGAAAAAGTACTCATCTTCCCACCGTGTTTGAAATCTCCTACACTCACTTGCTATTTTGCGTTTCTTCGGTGTTGCCATTTCTGGTGACTCATGCTATAAGTTTTCCTTCACTTCATTTCATTTCTGTGGCTGGCTCCATCTAGTGTTGAATCTGAGAAGTTCAACAGAGTTGAGCTCAAGCTTTTTGTGCAGGCCATATTCAATTATATTTTCAGAATTTGCTGCGGGCCAATAAAAACTGGTCGTGGGCCAATCGTAGTTTGGACACCCTTGAATTAAGGCAAAAAACTTACAAAACACTGTGAGAGCACAGGGAACCAGAGCCAAACAAAAACAAGAATCCAGAAGAAAACTCTTGCAAGAAAATCTGGGGAAGGACCTGTGTGAGCAAGAGAAGAATTTAAATACTGTGAGGGTGAATCCTGGACAGAAGACCTGGCCTGATGAGCTGATTGGATCCAGCTGTGAGGAGAAAGAGAGAAAAGGGGAGAGCACACAAGGAACTACAAAATTAATCTAATACTAAATAACTAGATCTAAAAAACACAAACTTGAGTAACCAAGAATTCCTGTGAGAAGGGTTTGGATGCTCACACGTTTATATATAAAGACGCTTTTCCACTGGCAAGTTGTGCACTAACAGTTAATGTGTGGTTGGGTTTTGCACCAGGTAGTGAGCTTGCCCATCATACTCTGTCTCTCTATTGTGGGCGAGTTGTGTGTTCAACGCTCTGCTGATGTTTGCAGTGACACTCAGCAATGGAGAACCTCAAGGTTCTGGTTCTGGAGGAGTAAAATAAAGCCAGATATTTCAGTTTGTCTAATAGAAATTCATTGCTGGACCAAACATAAAGATAACGACTCAGATCAGCTGATTGTTTTGCTATACATATAAATAAATTCTGCATGTAATTAAATTATGGCACTTTATTTTTAAAATGTGCAACCTACATTTCGTTGCTTGTACATGTGACAGTGCAATGACAATAAAGTTGAATTCTATTCTATTCTATTCTTTTGGATTTAGGTAATGCAGTCAAGAGATGTAAACAATATTTTTTAATCCAAAGGAAAAATAAAATTCACATCATGAGTTAATATTTTAAAGTTCTGGTGTTTCACACTGTCAACGCAAAACTGTAGCTCTATCAGAAAGCTGACCACAGCTTCATCATTTTTCTCTTCATTATTGCTGACCGTTCTTGGAAGAAATGAGCTGCTAACAGAGCCAGTCACTCTGCTGAAAAACTAACCACGTGTTCCTGCTGCTGCTCATGGTTAACATAACTGTTCCTACTTACTGTGCGGTTCTCTGAAAGCAGATGGCATGTATGCTATCCACAACTAAACTATAATGTTGTTTAAAGTTTGCCATAAGGAAATCACGAGCCAATCAATGAATATGGTCAACTGTCAATCAAATAGTTTTGGTGCCATACCCTGATCGGTCCGAGTTGTGTTACCCCTGAAGTAAGTACAAAAATCTGAGAACAGCTGGACTGAACTTCTTCAGATCTGCTCATGGAGGCAGACTGAGACAGTACAGGTTAGAGGAGAGCTAGTGGAGAAACGCATTAACAATGCCTTGCAGTGACACTTTTTATGTTACATGCATGGAAGCAGACCTGATACTATCACTGTTTTCTTCCCTTTTTATTTTTATAAGAGATCTGGCTAAATTAAGCTTGACAAGCAAATGAGCCATCTAAACTATCCTCTGTTCATTAGATTATGACACAAGGTGTCATAAATAATAATAATAACAATAATAATAATAAAGTTGAACTGTTTGTTATAACAAACATTTAATTTAAAATTTGATTGTAATAAAAAATATAACAAAAAACAAAGGGGACTATCCGGAAACTTTTTCTGAGAACACTCACAGTTGGGAAGCTGGCACTCAGTAGTAATCAGTTAATATCAGTCATTTAACCAATATCCCAACAAACCAATATGACTAAAACTGTAAGAATAGGAGCCAAATAAAAACGCAATGTGCCTATCAGGTGTCAAGCTTATTCTGCACAATGATTTAAAGCTCGTCTTAAAACACATCTGTTTTACTTGGCTTTCAACTCCAGCGAGATCTAGTTTTTATATTGTATGTTTGTTTTAAACTGTAAGAGTTTTTATTTGTTTTTATTGTGTACAGCACTTTGTATCAGCTGTGGTTGTTTTAAAGTGCTTTATAAATAAAGTTGGTATGGTATGGTAATGATCCGTTTTGGTTTGTCTAGTAATCAGGTGAGTAATTTCTACAGGATTTATTGTGTTACATAACTAATGCAAAATATGTGAGCTGATTCTTTACTGTTAAAAATTTAAATGGAAAGTTCAACTTCAAGTTTCTACAGTTTCTAACAGCTGTTGTTGTTTAGTGCAGGGTTTTTACACAAGTGTTCCTTGTAGTGCTACTTGTGAAAGTCACTTTAGATCACGTGAATAATTAGGCCAAAAACAGCAGTGCAGACACTGTAGTTCCAGTCAGTATGGTTTGTGTAATACTGACAGATATTAACATAATTACAAGAAGCTAATTTATAAATCTCTGAAATTGCATTCTTTGAATAAACATTAAGGCTTTGATTTGATCTTATTTAATTAATCTGACAACCCTTTGCTGTTTTTCAATTACTACTAGAGCTTCAATCATTTCAGGTTAAACCTTGAAGATTAAATTAAATTTAGCAGGTGAAATGTGACAAATTAATATGAAGTGAGCTATTTTTCAGCTGCAGTATGAGCTCATCAGCATCATTATCACGCTGTTTTTTTTTCCATCAGAGGATTGTGAGGTTTCTGTAAACATCCACATTTACTTTTTGTTTTTCATTCAACCTGCAATTACATTCACAACTCTGTTGATGGAAAACAAGTTAGTTGAAGAGAAATATAATGTCTTGCAAGCTGTTTTGGTTTTGTTTAGTTTCTTTTCCATATGTTCAACAAATGACTCAAATTTCCTCAGACGTCATGCCAGCATCCACACAGGCACCAAAATCTCAAATATCAAGATCTTATATTTTCAGTTTGAAAGCATGAGTCCATGACTTTTTTAATTTTTGCATTCAGAAAATCTGCTTTCCGTCTAATCCCTGTAATTCCCCCATGAGCGTAGGTTTATTTTCTATTCAGGAAGCTGAAAAAAAATCGTACTGGAACTCAACATAAATGCACTTACGTCTTCCTCAAAACTGAAATATGAATATGGCTGAATATTAATTATTGAAAAAAAACAAACTATTTAGGTTATTTGCAGATTATACCGACAAACTCAGTTATTTTAATAAACATTTATGTGCAGTTGAAGGTAATAAGGAGGATATATTATTTCTATATTACTCCATTGTCGTTAGTTGATTAAAAATAATTTTATTTACCTAAAATCTCTGTCCTATATTTGTCATAATCTAATTGAAGATGAATTACTAAATTATTCAAAGATAATTGATTATTTTAAAGTATTTGTTATACTAATCCCGTAGTTACATGGTGGTCATCTAATCCAGCTCACCACCATGCCACGAGGGTTTATGATAGAATGCCTAAACAGTGAGTGCACTTCAGCAGAATAAGAATCCGTCTTTTAATTTTAACTTTACAATATTCCTGAAACAAACCTTTGGTGGCACGACTGAGAAATAACTTCACTTTCTTAGGATGAACAGCAGCAGAAGGGTTGTACAGGAGTTACAAAGCATCTTTTAAATGTCCTGTTTATCGAATCAGATTAGATCTTACAGGTTTAAAATAATATACTCTCTTGTATTTAAACACTAATTAATCCTACTCTACAAATAAAAGTGATTCTGAAAAACAGTTGTTAAAAGCTGAGTTGCTCTCAGGACTGCAGTGGATACCAGATACAAAGGAACTCAGGTAATAAAAGCATGATCCTGTGAATAGGGCATCACATTAGTCATCACATACCTCTTTGTGTCCTCAACATTGCTAACTTATATTGACGGGGTTTTGTATGAATCATAATCTATCAAACTGTAACAGGTAAATGTTACAGTTTACCTGTTACAGACACAGTTATCAAACTCTGTCCAGTTCTTTGCTTTGTTTGTTTTTGATAACTTCTAATGTTTATGAGTTTAACCATTAGAAGTAGAAGTATTACGGTTTCCACTTCTACTTCTGAGCACTGTCCAAGAATAGCAAAAACACTTGTTCACTGTTTGGAGCATAGACTTCATTGCCAGATGTATCAGTTCACCCCTCCAAATAATTGAGTTTAGTTGTTGCAATCATTTCCCTGGTTGGAGGAGTAAAAAACACCTAGCTTTCCAGACTGCTTCCAGTTGCTCTCAGGACTGCAGTGGATGCCAGACTGTTACAATGCTGCTTGTGTCATGAGACCTTCCATAAAATTTCCACACGTTAAGTTTTTCTATGTCAGCTGTTTGTGGCACTGGAACAAAGTGAAGTGAAAAGAAAAGAGAATGACATGAATACATCCACAAAATGGAAGGCCATGTAAAATCACAGAATGAAAGCAGCAGGAGAGAAGTTCATAGGTTCAAGGTCAGCAGCTTTCTGACAGTTCAGTAGTTATGGATTCCTAAGTTATGTGGCTTTCAGATGAGATGAATAGACAAGTTCGTAAAATAGGTTTCTATGGTTATGAAGTTCCATTCAGGTCTTCCATCACCAAGAGCAGTGTTAATGTGTTGGTGTAAGTCATGCCACCATTAGGCCTGTACCAGTGAGTGTTTTCTGGAGTGTCAAGTTATGTCTCTCTTCCTGGTAAACACAGTAGTCCACTCTGGGTTTGACAGTTTTCAGGAGACCAGCTCATCTGATTGCATTGTGTCAAATGTGGTGAAAGGGGATCACTATGTGAGCCTCTGCCCCCTTCATCCTGAGCCTCTGCTGCCACAAAAAGGTCTGGAGTAACCTGAATGGTCTGCACAGAATCCAGTCCTGATCTTGATAGAGCACCTTTGAGATGAATTGTAGTGGAGCCTGCGAGCCAGTTATGTTGTCCTGGTAGGATAGTCAAATATTCCTACAAACACTCTGCTAAACCTTGTACAGTTTTCCCAGAAATACTGAAGCTGTTATACATGCAGATGGTGAGCCAATGTTATATTAAAGCCTTTGCAAAGTTTGTGCAGGCAAGGTCAAGTGACTCAATACTTCTGACAATGTAGGGTAGGATATTCAAGTACTCAGTAGATTATTATCTTATAATAAACCACCAATAATTTTTAAAACAGAATAACTTGACAAAACTATGTGACTTGATATTTTTATGTTGTCCTAGTTTTAGGAATGTAGTTAAGAATTAGCAAAACTTAAAAAAATATGACTTAAAAACAATCAGATTTTTTTTTTCTCTGAGAGGGAATTTTACACCATCTTGCATGAATTTGGCTCATGTAAATTATGAAAATGTGAAAATAATTTTATCAGGCATAAACTGTGTTTAGACATTAATAATAAGTTTTTCACTAACCCTTTAGAGAAGTGAGGGGAGTTTTACTCTACAGGACAGATGCTGGGATGGTTTTGTTTAAGCAATGCACAAGCAGATGCAAAATGCCATAGACAAATTTTTTCCTACTTGTAGAGACACCCCCCCCCCCACACACACACAGCTGTTCCTCTCCTTTTCTACATACTCATTCTCATCTTCTTTAATTACAACATGAGCAGAGTGGGCAGCTGCTCTCAGTCTCTTTCCAGTCTGGAACTCTCAGATTCTAATTGAGATTTTTTTCAACAAAACACAGATGCATAAAGAATATAATTTGAAACATCCCTTGTGTTAAACTGGTTAAACTGGCTATGCCTGGAAAGCATTTTTGTCCTTCAACTATGTAAACACCAAAAATACTCTATTGATTGGCCAACTGTTCCTCAGGAGTAGTGACATTTCTGGCAATAGCAACAAGACAGACAACTCAGAACACACTATCAGCTCTGAGCACACTTATTACTGCAATACCACATCAAATGACACCATCAACATTGACCATCTTTCATCTAGAAGACAAAACCATCATGTCCTTCACAGGATGTAATAATAGTTTTAGGTTGATAAAACAATTATTACATCACATATTGATTCAGCATTATGTGCTTGCCTTCATTAGAAGCAAACAATACAGAATAAAAATTGAAGGATAAACTACCATTTCTGTTTAAAATCCACTGCCAAGTGCTTCAGTTTAGGCAACAGTACTTTATCAACATTTCCACGTCATATTAACACGACATATCTTAGTGTGATTTATAGTTTTAGAATAACACAATAGCATACCAGTATAAACTTTTGCAATTACGGTGCTAAATCTGTCATGTTTCTACCAGCTTCAGGTTTGTCTGTAATAGTCAGCTATTAAATCTTGCCACTAATGTAATGTCATGTTTTGTGAGGTGAGAGGCAGATCAGAACACACACAGGAACATGGACGTCTCATTCTGGTTAAATGGAAGTCTGAAAACACTGTAAAACTGATAGAATCAGGAAAACAAAAGTCAGGAAAAGGGTTGATTCAGAGGTTGACGTAAGCATTCAGTGGTGAGTGAATGAAAAGGAAAAGTTTATAAGCAGACAAAGTTGATTGCTAGATAGAGAACTGGTGGCTGATTACTGACTGATTGCAGATGTGAGGGGAGAGAGAGTACACACACTAAGAAACGCAAAGAACTAGACACAAGGTATAAACACAAACTGGAAAAACTAAGAGAAGATTGAACTGAAGTAAAACAGAATCTAATCAAAATGAGAAACTCAGGAACACAGAATAATAATAAAACTGGTATCACCAATCAAATCAATAAGTCAAGAGCCTGACAATGTCCAATGAAAATTTTGTTTTTTTGTCTCTTATTGTTCTTTTCCACAAAATGAAATGGAATCAAATCAAATGGTATCTGATATATGTAGAGCTTTTCTGGACATGTCACAATAAAATCTGTCATTTTTACTGATGCTCACATTCAAAATACAGGATAGTTGCCACAGCTGCCATGAGACAATCTGACAGAAGTGAGATTACCACACACCAACACCAACAGCCCTCTGACCACCTCCACCCTCTGACCAGCCAAAGCAGGTGAAGTGTCTTCCCCAAAGACACAACAGAGACGGACAGAGTGAAAACCACTCAGTGATAGTGATTGTCAGATATTTAAAGTAGAAGGTGTTCTGTAAAATATAGAGGAGATAGATAAATCTCACTAAGCAGTGAGTTTCTTCTGTAGCAGTTTTCCTATTTAACTGCTATAGAAAAAAGGAACCAATCAGGATGAGTCTGAGGTTGTTGTTCTGGAAGGAAAACCTCCACCTCACTCTCTAGCATTTCACTGCCTCCAGAAATGCCTGCATGTCTCCACGACAAAGGAAGAGGCATTGTTGTGGAGCTTTGTTATTAAGTGTCATTCCTTATCGCCTGGTGTGACATCGTTGACACATACACACCCAAAGCAGAATTAGTAGCTTCTTCTAACACAAACTTTTTACAAGCTTTGTACTTTTTAGGAATTCCTGCTGTGGAAATCCATACTTCATTACACTGTTGTGTTTTTGCTATAATTGTAACAGAAATACAACCCTGCTGCCTTTTGTGTTAATGTTCAGTTTTACTGGACTTGATCATAAGTGATGGTAGTAATCACAACAGTGTTCTGTAAAACACTACAGCCTGATATGTAAAGTGACTATGTCCTACATCACCACACTGAACTGCACATGATGAACTCATTATGTGCTGCTGAGAACTCTGAAGGAGAAACTGCATCTATTTACTGACTGAATCTTGTTCCTGAATACTCAAAATTCTATATGATTAGTTTATTCTTTTTAGATTAATAAAGCATTTTTTTTTTTATTTCTTTAAATCCACAGTAATTGCCAATTCTGTATGTCTTGACTTTTTATGGCTCAATTGATTTTAATTCTGCTGTCAACTATGGATGTTTTTTTACAGGTTGTGCTGGTGAACATCACCTCTGCCTGTGTTTGATTCCTCACATGTGGATGTTTTGCGTTGGTTCAATCTGAAACCTCTGCAGCTAGCTTCATTAAACAGATCCATATTATATCACTCACTTGCTATAATATGACAGGTGTGAAGACCTGACAACATTTCCAGGATGTATATCCTGTTTAGTCAAGTTCCAGAAGAAATCACAGTGCTCTGATCTTTACCAAGCCAATCTGTACTGCATGCTACATCTGTGACTTGACTTCATTCTAAACATCATTAGTATTATTTAAAGAAAAAAGGATGTACTAACAGGAAGGTTGTGTGCGTTTGCGTGTGCATGTGTGTGTATGTCTGCCCATGTTTATATATTTGCCTCCCATTGTTTTGACAAGCAGTCTGAAATGATCATCAGTCGTTATGTGTTATCAGAGGAGGCCTCCCTTCTTAGATTTATCTCTGTGTGAGGAGGG
Organism: Poeciliopsis gracilis; assembly: GCA_911649635.1. Classification (NCBI taxonomy): domain Eukaryota; kingdom Metazoa; phylum Chordata; class Actinopteri; order Cyprinodontiformes; family Poeciliidae; genus Poeciliopsis; species Poeciliopsis gracilis. The sequence goes on from CAJVRI010000523.1 coordinate 297,013, forward strand.
AAGCAGGTGCTGCAGTCATTACCAGCCATCACTCCCCTGCAACCTCACACAACAAGAGGAAGCAGCAGGGGATGTTCAGACCCTCCCCCATGCTTCTGCTCATTTTGCTATTAAATCTAAAGGATGTGACCAAACTGTTACTGATCTGATACCATCTGATACTATATTAGAAATACACAGTAAGAATGTACTTATACTGCTACATTATAATAAGCTGCATTGTTCTATATTGGATGTTTTTTTTTTTTTTTTTTTTTTCCCCCCTTATTACCTTTGAAACTGATGACACTCAAGAAGAAGCTCAAGCAGTCAAAGCCATTTGACTGAGCTTGAGCTGCTTGAGCTTCTAGTCAAATGGAAACATTTTTACAGAAACTCAAATCCTAAATCTAATCATGTCCTTATTACTGCTTTTGTAACAATTAAGAGTTAGCTAGCTCTGGTTGTATATGTTTTACTGCTGAACTTTAGATGGCCCTGGCATGAGTAAACTGGAATTTTTTAAGCAACTCATAGCAGCGAACTGGCCAAGCACCATAACAGCTAAAGTGGCTGCAGTTCAGTTAGGCTCTAAGTCTGTTTCAGCATGTTGCTTTAGCTCATTTCTATTTCAGACAACCCATAAGAAGTATCACAGACAGGGGAGGAAAGTGGGATTTCTTCTCTTACCCTCGATCAAAATATTCATTTCTCCCACTTTACAGTGCAAAAAAAAGACTTATATACAAGGCGTGATTGATCGTCAGTGAGTCTGCTATTTCTCCCCCTGATTCTGGCCTCTGAGGTGAATCAGTACAACGTTCTGGCTTTGAACCGCTCTCTTCCTCACATCAAATTCCTGTAGCCCCTAGCGTGGTGTTCTTTTAGCTCAGAAAGTGTCAGACAAGTAGAATGGTTGATGTTTACAGCCAGTTACTATTAGACATCAGTGTTTTACTTAAGCACTGGATTCAGCTGTCTGTTGTCAGTCTGGAGCCTGCAGGGGCCGATAATGCTACCTTCGACATTACCTTTTCTCCAGAAAGGTGTCAGACAGCCCAGCTTCCCTTTATACCAGGCAAGCCTCCAGGGCTGGAGGAAAACAACAAACTGAAATGTTTTCCATTACTCTTTTTCACTCCTTTCTTGTTTGTCTGGTGGATAGAAAAGGTTGGAAAGCTTAGGGGAGATTTTGTTGTGTGAGAAAAACAATGCATTCAGTAAAAAAAAAAAAAAAAAAACATAAATAGGACTCAAGATTAATGTGCACAATATGCAGGTCCATACGGTGCAATCCCATTAGTCTCTTCAGTCTTGCATGTTCAGATTTGTCAAAAGCAGAGTGTAATAAATGTTTATAGAATAAGCTAGGCTTCTGTTTAACAGAAGACACTAGTTTATGATCCAGACTTTGACTGATATGGAATCTGGAAATGTAATAAATATATGTTCCTAGGTTATGCTAATATGGACCAAAATATTTAGCAAAATTTTATCTTAAAATGTTTTGATAACTCTTACAAATTTAAGTCTAAGCTTTATCATACACAGCTATTGTTCATTAATGCTAAATTTAGAATAAGTATAAATGTCCCGTCTTATTTGAAAAAAATGTATTTTGAATGCAAAAACAACACAGTGAAAGTCTTCATGTTGTTTATAATCAATGCTTCTAGCGTACATCATGTATGCGAGGAGCTAATAAACTAGCTCTGCACAGCCAAATCAGTAATTGTAGCCCAACGAGTAACATTCAGTCCTTTCAATTTCAAACAGAGTGAGTTGAAATAGAAGGAAATGTGGAAACGAGGAGGACCAAACAGCTGAACAGAAGAGGCTGGGCTGAAGCAGGTGTTTGTGTTGCTGATGTTTGGGAATGAGGAAAGCATAGAGCTCCAGTTTCCAACTCAAGCTGTTTAAGAAAAAATAGCTATCAGGATCAAAACATTTTCTAAGATACATTAGTCTGGTGTGTTTTGCGAAACCTCAAAGATGCTTCATTGTCACTATAAACACCTATTTATTATCTTGAAATTCTTTGATTTTATGTTAGCTTCTGCTAATGGTGTTAGTTGTAGCTAATACAGCAAACAGCAGATCACAAGCTGATGATGTTTTTTTTCCAATCAATATCTTGTGTAAACCAGCATGTTTAAACTTTGTGGCAGTTTGACTCAATCCAGATATGTATTTTGTGTGCTTCCCTTGTCAGCCTCCACCACCTTAAATTTGTTTTGAAATTTGTCTTTTAGTTTAGGTAAAACATATTTAGTTCAACATGTCCAACTTGTCTAGAGCCCTTTTATAACTTTTGAAATGTTAGTGATAGACACTTAGAATCTCTAGGTAATCTAAAAGGAATTTGGATTACCATGAATCCATCAGCAGAACCTACAAAGAGAACCTCCATGCACTAATCACTGCACACAGCTGAAGATGATGTGAATATTAAACTTCATTTGGAGTCAATGAACCTTCTGCCCACTTCATGAATCATTTTAACAGTGTGGGAAAAATGAGAAAATAATAATAGAAAAAAGCTATGTAGTAAAAATCCGGAGCAAAAAAGCTGAACGTACTAGGTTTCTCATAATAAACATTAGATGCAATATATTCATCATCTTCACAAGGTGGTTTCTGTTTTCCACTGGGTGTAGGTTTTGCTAGACCCTGTTTGAACTTCCATGGAAAGCTGTGAAATTACCAACAACCACTCTGTTTTAAACCAGCTGGTCCAGCCAGATGGTTCTCTTTCCGGAGACAGATTCCTTTGAAAATCTCTGACATCTATTTTGCGTTCTTTGTGTACTATGCTAATCTACCTCTCGCTGTGGCTTTCTTGCTCTAGTCATTGTGTTGTTCAATCTTCATTTTCTGTAGGTCTGCTGTAGGACTTCTTTGTACATAAAGTCACTGATCATGTATATAACTATGTACCAGACTTGTCTGTCCAGAGAAAGCTAATGTAAATCACACCAAAATGTAATTTACAGGAATCCCTAAAATGTTCTTTTTGTAACTGTATTGTTAATGTTTGAGTTTTTGAACTTGTTCAGGTTTGACCTGGTCAGCAGCCTGTGGGAGACCCTTTATGAACATCACTTCCTTCACAATGGTTTTTGTCCCTCTCAGAACTCCATTGAGTTCAATCTCAATGGACTTCTATGAAAGGTTTTTACTGCACCACAATAAATCACTTTGTGTTGAAAGGAAATAATTTATTGCTGCAAGTTAAAGCTGAGTCATCAATATAATGTAGAGTTTTGAGGAGATGGCAAAGGTTGGAACTGTAAAATGGATTTAAATGCAAAGGGAAGAACAGTTTGTCGATAATGCATCACACATTTAACTCAATAGTCCAGTGTCTTCATAAAATTAGCTTATATGTTTTCATAGCTTATTAACAAACTCTTGATTTGAAATTCTAGCTTTACCCATAGAGACTCATCAGATGAGTCCATGGTGAAACAGCTCTGTTCAAAGAAACATTACAAATCCTGCTACCAGGCAGTCACTGCACATGGACCAGCAGTCCACACTATATCTGATCCTCCCTAAGCTGATGGTTACTGGTTGCACTGCTTCACATTTTGTCATAGACACAAAGGAACCCACAAGTCAAATGAAGAGTTGTGCACAGCTACTAAAGGTGATTCTACAGGATTAACCAACATCTCAGCAACTTACACAAATGATCAAATATAGCTGGCTTGCAGCTGCTTTAGGAAACCAATAATGAGACAGATACACTTACTTTGAGTATGTCTTTGATGATAGTAATGATGTTGAACCTGAACATCACTACATTCATAATCTTTTTCCTTCTCGCAGAACTCTGTATATATGTCAGCAGCTCTTCCCCATCCTACCAGGGAAACACACGATTTCTCTTGATGTTGCACTCACACACACGTCTGGATTGTGTCAGGAAGTGGCTGCAGGATAAAAGATCATGGAAGAGTAGCAGGGCACTTGTGACATATGTTACGCCAACTCCTAGTTCTTTTCATATTATGGAGGACTTGTAAACTATAAAGGGCAACACATGAGTGCTGTGAGTTGCACATCAACTCATTGCCTCAGATTATTGTCATTGCTTTACCAACCTGTTCTGTTCTGAAGGGTCGGCCCTTCTGATAAAACTGTGTTCAGCTGAAGCCAAATTATGCGTTTTCACTCGGCATGAAGCATCCAGTGTGTGCTAAAGGCACCAAATGCATCGTTTGATACAAAGTGCTGTGGCCCCCTAAAGCATGTTTGTCATGCACTAACACACATAGTAGGGAGCCCACTTCGTTCTTAATATACCCCTGAAGACCTGACTATGACCATCCACATTCTTGTAGAGTTCTTTCCATTTCTGCCAGCTTTTCATCCACAGCTTTTTATCCAAGTGCTTCAACAGGCCAGACCAGTTAAACGATTAATGACTGACTTTATGCTTTCTATTTGTTTGCTTCTGTTTAGCTTTTGCTGTTGAGAACACATCTACAAGTGTAACTTTAGAATGTACTGAAGCAATAATTCTCCTGAAATGTGCCTCATGGGTAAATGCAGCCCAGAATTATCAATTATAAACCCATTACCAACACATATTCCTGCACATAGCTACAGCCTAGTGAAACAGAGTCTGTACACAGGATGTTGGCCTATTCTACAACAAAACACAGGCAGCAATTAACTCAGGGACATTTATTGAATTGATCATTCAATAGCAACTTAAAATTAAGTGTCATGTCCTTAAAATTCCAGACAAAAGATAAATGTTGTGTTCTTCTCGGTATGACACATTTCTAGACTTATTCTCTATAAGAAGCACCTGCTCTGTCTCTGTCCATCCCTCTCCCCCTCTGGCTTCCTTCCAGATTTCCATCTCTACAATGATGCTGTCCTAAAGCTTTATTAATGTTGCATTTACCACAGGAAGACAAGCCCTGTGATAGTCAATAGCTGTGTGGGAACATGACTCTGTCAACCCCCATGACCTCTCGCACACATACTTTAATTTGCTTCAATTCACACACAAAGGCATGTGTGTACTGCTGGATGTTATTTGAAGGAACATCAGTTTCTGTGAAAGATAATAGCCCTGCAGCTGGGAACCAGCAGTCACAATGAGCCCTGCAATCATTAGAAGATGGGGTAGGATATCAGTTGGAGGAGTTGCCCTGTGTTTGGGAAGTCACTGGACTGAAATCATTTAAAGCAATTCCACATCTGAAAAAAATGGGAGTCATTTGGTAAATTCCAGAACGTTTACTGCCTCTGCATGATCATTTCAGCACAACAAAGACAATTAGAGTTGCAGTTTTAAGACATATGTTAAAGTTCTATTTACATAGCAACAAATCAAAGAAAGTTTTTTTCTTGTGAAAGGCATCAAAACCAATACAAGGAATGCCTTTTTATCTTTTATTTATTAATTATCCAAATTCAGGAGTATTTCATTGCAGTTGTGTGCATAAGTTAGGTTGTTTTTGCTGGATTCATCATTTCCAAATTCTATGTGAATAGATCAGAATGATGTTTGTGCATTAGGAAGGAGTCTCTTGCCTTTTTTACTCTCTCAATGGTGAATGAGAGGGTCTTGAATCTTGTTGAGAAAATGTTAAATTATTATGTATTACTCATTGCATTGTTACCATTGTTTTACTTCTCTAGTAATTGTACATTACTTTACTCATTTGGTTTATTATGCTAGGAATTATTTTGCATTTATTGATTATATTTATATAAATTAGCATTTATTTATTTGTTGCTGCTGACCTTTATTTCCAGACACGGTTTAGAACAATGGACATATAGATGGTTGAAATAGAAGTTGACAGATGAGGTACACAAAAAGGTTAAAGTTCATGGGTTGTTTCTGATGATGAGGTGAGGTCTGGGTGCACACGATAAGAACACTACACTGCCCTAACTTATCTATAAACATGTCTGAAGAAGGATAAATAGTGAGAGGATCGTTGTGTTAGAAGTTTGATGACTGACATACTGCACCTCATTGTCTTCTCCTTTATCAATTAAAGCCTTGAAATAATCATTTGTGAGTATGTCTGATTTGATTCTGCCTTGAATGTTTCCTTAATAATATTTTCCTAACAGATCTATGTGCTGAAAGCAAGACAATGTGGTCATCAGGTTCATCTGGGGCGTGTTTGAATCCACCAGATAATTCAGAGGTCTTGTGAACTTTATATCCCAGCTTCTCGCTGCTCAGGGCCTTCAGTGCTATTTTCATCTCACTTGAGCCCATTTTGATGACCTGATGATTCACATTGGAGCCTAAATCTCCCTGCAGGACACCGTCACACAGCATATTCTCTCTGATTGGTTGACACTCTGTGTCCAGTGGCAAAAGTTCAGATTTTCCAAAAAGCACCATTTTTTGCTGCTTCATATTTTTGTGTGTTTTCCTTCATATGATATGGATCATTTTTAAAGTCTAAAACTTAGTAATCATTTAAATTATAATCAAACATATTGTTGCTGATATGGGGGCAGAATGACAATCAATACAGTCATGGCAAAAGAAAGCTCTAAATTAAAATCTAAACTCAAGTAGGTCTAGGCAACTGTAATTGTGGAGCAAATTTCTGTGAGAGGGAATTTCAAAGTGGTTTATATGATTAAAAAGAAAATTGAACAACAAACAAGCAAGAAACCTCACACTGCAGAGGCAAAGTAAAAAAAAAATATTCATGTTTCTATTTTCTTGAGATGCCAATTAGAGGTTTGAACTTTGAAATTTTTGGTACAAAGACCCTCCAGTCCAGTTGATGAGAAAGTGTGACATGTCAAAAAATTTTTCCACCTAATGTCAAATTGCCATAAAGACATTTTTGTCTTGGTTTATTGTGAAGTTGTCATAACAAAGACATCTTGGATATTGTCAACTTTGTATTAAAAGTGTCATGATTTACCGAATGACACTTTATGACAACATAAAGTGACAACACTTACTCATGTTCTTGACAGTGTCATGTTAGTCTTATTCACAACCTGTCAAATAAAGTGTTACCGAATTATTTAGCATATAGTAAGCAAACTCACTATCTTTTATTGAGCAAATATGAGAAACACGAAAAGACTGAAAGCTTTGGCTTTTGAATATCAATTCAACACTGTGCAGAATGTCAATAAAACTATTTATTTTAAATTGTAGAAAAAAAGATGCCCAGTGGTCATAAAGCTGCAACTGACTAGACAAACTGGAGAGTCTTACCTGGAGCCTGGAGTATCACATTTAAATTGAACAAACAAGAATATTCTCCTGACACTCAGAGATACACAAATCTTTACCGTGATACACAAGAAAGAGAACCAAAAACAAGTACATTTTTACAATTCTCCTGGCTAGTGAGTGTAAAATTATTTGAGCACCTCATTGAGCAAGTAATTAAATCAAGTGCCACGTTTAAAAACTGCATCATGCCAACTGTGCTTACTATATTTCATGCCTCAATATTTGACAAAGTCAATTGTGTCATGCTTGTTTGTCAGCTGCTGTGATCAGAACAGCAATGATTCTGCTTCATTAGAAAATACAAAAAGAAAGAGAGCAGCATGAAATGGTGTAAACCTCTGCCAAGCAGCACTGTGATGGGGCTGGGTACAAGCTCAGACACCTGGATGCTGAAAATGATCTTAGGAGGACTCTGTTACTACATTCAAATAATTTTTTCACAGAGCAAAGCTTGAAAGCATGTTAATATCAAAGATCTCAGGACTTTGACATGATCATATCCCTCAAGTTGAATTTTCAAAATGTTCTTTATTTTTTGCTCTCTGTTCTCTGTAGACTCTGCGACACCAGAAAGCAGAGTGAGTATTTCTGCACATGGAAGAACCCAATACTGAAAGTTTTAGATGTAAAGTGTAACAAGGAATGGTGATCATCCTTACGGTCTCATAAATCATCTGTTTGCCAAACAGACACTTACCCAGGTCATCACCTGAGCTCCACCTGTGTTTTAGGAGTTTCTCAGCTAACAAATTCAATGCACTTTAGAAATCAAATCATGATCCACACAGTGATGCCTTGTTTGTTTAGATTATGGGCTCAGAAGAAATACCTTATTCACTGAGGAGACACAAAAGAAAACAGCAAACTATGTTACTTTGCCAAGATGATGTCTTGCAAGTATAAATCCCTATTAGAATTGATGAAACACTTTCTGTCAGTCTGCCCAGGGCAGCTGTGGCCACAATGTAGCTTACCACCATCAACATGTAAATGTGTGTGAAAGGATGAATGATTGACCATACTGTAAAGTGCTTTGCAGTCCCTGGACTTGATGAAGCTTTTTTCAAATGCACTGCATTATCATAGCTTAAACACACATTGAGTGATGTTTTGCCATTTCTGTGATGAATCCTTGCATAAGGTTAATGTAAACAGGTCATATAACCAATAAAAAAAAAAAATCTAAAACATTAACGAAAGGTAAAACATTTTTTCCCTAAAGAATAAGATAGTCAGGCAAATACAAATTTTAACACATTTCAAAGAAGCGAGGCATTTCCAGAACATGACAGAAACCATCGTCAAAATGACTTACGGTAATTTTTTTAAAGAGGAGTATGGAGGCTGTCCAGAAAACCTTCAGTAAAACAAATTGCAAACCAAACAAGTGCAAGAATTAAGAAATTAAACAACAATAGATGAAGGAGTAAGTCCAGCACTAACGTCCTCAAACAGCGAGCGGTGCCCATGTAAAGATAAATAACTGCTTTACAAAATGTATAAGATGGATGAAACCCAACCACCCGTCTCCTCCAGCCCATTACTGTTTTTATTTATTTATTTATTTATTTTTTATTTATTTATTCATTTCCAAAGAGAAACATTGTCAAGTATAAAACATATCAAAAAAAGATTTATAACAAATATTTTATATTTAGGGAATATTTTATATTTTGTCAAATGCACTATATTTAGGGATGTGGAGATTAAATATCTGCCATCTGCCGTATCATTATACATCAAAAAACAAATTAACAAACGTAGCAGTTTCTTTGATGTTTGTTTGAACATTTTGTAATAATGATACAATACCATCTCAAAAATGTTTCTCAGAGGTAAGGAAATCAGACAGGTTAAACTTGAAGGACATGTGAAAAGTCTCTGACGAGGCAGTGTTAGCAGGACTCTTCTGCTGGTTTTCCGCTGCAAACAAACAAACAAACCAAAGCAAAACCGTCGCATCAGAGAAGGTAATAACAGATAATTAGATGAGTGGGAGTCTTATAAACAAGAAGATTAAAGGTCTTTCAAATAAGGGAACACTTTTGATGCCTTCATCTGTCTATTGAAGCAATTACTTGTTATAGGCATCCATTATGTAAATTTAAATGGCTCGATTCAGACTTGACCAGTTATGGATGGAAGCAAGAGGCAAAGCAGGGTACTTTAAAAGCGGAACTGCTCTGAGTCACCAAAACTGGGATAAATAGCTTCAATCACAAATTTATCTTCAGGCCAACCAAACCATATATTTAAATATATGATATAATCTGTGACATCATTTGCTGAATACAAAATTTGAACTATTTGATACCCTAGTACAGGGGTGCCCAAAGTGGGTCCTTGAGAGCCGACATCCTGCATGGATTAGGATATTTCAATTGTCTCTACAAGGGTTTCTTACTGTGTTTTCCTGATATATCAGAAATTTCAGGAAGCAGCACCAACATTGCCACTTTGTGAAAAACATAAAACAAATTAGATCATGTTTAAATTATCATTACATTAGTTTGTTTTCCATTGAACTTGTTATTTTTGTATTCAACCATTTTGGAGTTTATATGGCACTTTAGAGCAACGTAGTGAGTGGAGATTAATTCTGAACCAGCACTTAGTGGACCCCGGTCCTTTCATCCAAACCAAGTCTAGACTCTTTTCTGTAAGGCAAATCAACAAAAGATGCATTCTGATAATTATAAATTGAGACAACAAATGTATTATAGTGGACTTTAAATAATCATGGGTGCTTAAAAAGTAGTCGTCTGTTGATATGCATCTAAAACAGTGTATCATCTATATGATATAATAGGTGGCCACAGAGAAATTGTTTTCTTGTAATGCAAACAGGAATCAAACCTATTAGTTAGAACAAAAAGACTACTGAGAAACTCCTGGTGAACATATTCTTATTATGCTTAGCAACCCAAAATGAGAACATTTAGTTTTACACTTCACTCAACCAAGAGCAGGAAGTAGAATTGACTTAGAATCAATATTTAGTGTTAAACTTTTAATATCTGAGCAAGACCTAGAGAAACTCTGATAAGTTAAAAAAAAAAAATCTAGAACAAACTTATAAAGTATAGAATCAATCATGGAGAACCAACATCTAGTTTTATCAGAACATGAATCCAGAGAAACCCTTACTTGGTTATTATGGACTACTTATTCTTATTCTTCTTAGACATGGGAACTAATATGTAGGTTTACATATTAGAAACTGTTAGTTTATATATTAGTTTATACATTTTGGAGTAGTTTTTGCTTTTCTTTTACTTTTCTCTTGTTTTTTTGTTTGCATTTCCTTCATGTAAAGCATTTTGAATTGTGTTGCTGCTGAAAATGTGCTACATAAATAAAATTACCTTACCAAACTACCAAATGAAATGTATTCCTTTAAATGTAGACAAAAGACAGATGTCTAATTCATATTTAATTGAAAAACTGCTTTTCAAAGCTAGATGAGTTTTATTTTTCCCAAACTGGGTTTGACATGGGCTGATCTGATGGGTCCACAAATCTGTCTATCTATCTATCCATCCAACAGTATGAACAGGAGCAAGTCTCTTACCAATGTTATAATTTATTGTCCACCAGATTCGAATCCTACTATCTTCATGAACAAATTGGATATAATCCTATATTCTTTTATTAGGAAAAATATTAATTGCATCCTCATTGGTGATGTTAATATAGATGTCTCCAAGGATGACACAATTACAAATGAATTTTATAGCATTCTTCACGCTGTCATTATTTGTGGTAGTTGTAGGTTCAGTCCCAAAAGCAGAGAGGTGAGGCAGCAACTTAGTTTGATGAGTTTCAGGCAGCGCAGGTGGCCAATGAAACTAGAACTCAAAGACTGGTAGCACTGGTAGTAAAACAATACAACTTAAGACAGCAAAGACAAGGATCCAACAAGAAGCAGGGAACACAGGTGGGATTAAATACATGAGGGGTAATCAGGGAACACAAGACACAGCTGGGAGCAATCGGGGTAGACAAGACAACGCAGAAGATTCACCAAATACACACAACCACCCAAATCCTCACAAACTCCCTTTCTTTTTGTCTGACCATAAATACTTACACTAAAGTAACATACTCCTCAAGATCTATCAATGACAATATTGTTATGAATATCCAAAATACTAAGCTGGAGACTGGTGATGTTTCTTAATTATGTACATGAATCTGCACCTCCGTTATGAGATGACTGGTAAGGTCCTGAATGAAAGAACTCTGCTACAGCTTGATGGAAGCCTACAGACCAAAGCTTGGACCACTGTTTTAATGTATGTGATGCTGATTCTGCACATACAGTAATAATTTGATTCATGAATTATCTGAAGCTGTCAGCATAACTATTCCAGAAAGGACTGTCACTAGCAGAAAAATTGGCTTACTAAAGGGATTCAAAATTCTATTAAACATAAAAATAAACCGGCTGCACAGTGGCGCAGTGGGTAGCGCTGTTGCCTTGCAGCAAGAAGGTCCGGGGTCTTTCTGCAAGGAGTTTGCATGTTCTCCCTGTGCATGCGTGGGTTCTCTCCGGGTTCTCCGGCTTCCTCCCACAGTCCAAAAACATGAGTGTCAGGTTAATTGGCCTTCCCAAATTCTCCCTAGGTGTGAGTGTGTGTGTGTGTGGTTGTTTGTTCTGTTTGTCTTTGTGTTGCCCTGCGACAGACTGGCGACCTGTCCAGGGTGTACCCCGCTTCTCGCCCGGAACGCAGCTGGAGAGGCACCAGCACCTCCCGACCCCGTTAGGGAGAAGGGTGACGGAAAATGGATGGATGGATTTATTTATGCTCTAAATTTGGAGTACACTCAACAAGTACACCTTTGACTTCATCCAAAGGGTGCTTCTCTCACTTGGACATAAATCCGTAAAACCAAAAATACAATCATTCAAAAATCTTCTGATGCAATGAGTGAATGTGATGTGACATTATGGATCAACGTTGATACCTTTACCCTTATTGGGAAAGTGATTTTTATTTCTTGTTTGATTCTTTTTTGTTGGAGGGAGTCTCATTGCACTTGAAGACTACTAAATGGTTTCATGTTAATGAGGAGAAACATTACTTCACTTCACTATTCACTTTATCGATGTTATAATAAATTGAGAACTGAGTTTTTGTTTCACACCAGTCAACAAAGACATTTAAACAGGGATTCTCAAAGTTTTAAAGACTGAGGGCCATTTGAAGGATTCAATATTAGACTGAAGGTTGCCCTAGAAAAAAGTCATGTCATTTTTTTTTGTCTAAAAAAGTTTATGGAAAACTTTGTTTCCAGGTTAGTGTGTATGTAACCACACTTGAGAACCCTGTATTTAAGGTAAACTTGTTTAATTATTAAACATTTTTTTCCATTCAAACTGTTGTCTGTTGGCTCTTTGTTTCAATAACTTAACACTTTAGGTTCATCTTACTTGAACATATCAAGGCAATCGGTTTCCTGATATTTTGCAAGTAATGTGAACGCTTAAACGTGTAAGCATAACTTATTTTTATGAGTACTGCTTAATTGACATAACTCACAAACTGAAGTAGTCATAATTGACATTCTATAGTCAACCTTACTAATGAGTTTGAGTTAACGGCATTCAGGTTTACTGCCATTATCTGAGTGCTCTAAACATAGCTATTTATAGCTATAACACCTTAAAATGAATTAGCTACTTTACTTGGAGATTTTGAGGCAATCGATTTCCTAACTTTTTTTAAGTAAAGTGAACTTAATACATTTTACAGTGTGGTTGATTATAAAAGAAAGTTCTCAATAGGGGCCATAAACCACTGGTGCTCCCGGAATCTCAACTTGGGGATTTACATCAGCTTGCTGACAGATTTAATAATTTCTTTTTATCTTTTGGACAAAATCTTGCAAATAAAATTAATCATCCCTAGAGAGAATATTATAAAAAATATTGTGCAGAGCATTATTTGCACTCCATTCTATGAAGCCTACTGATGAAAGGTAACTAAAGAGAATCATTAAAAATTTGAAAAGTTCTTACACTGAAGGAGTTGATGGGATTTGCAGTGAAATTGATGCAAACTTGTTTTTTTTCACATGCAAATCTATATGAACTAGAGGGAATGGTAAATGTAGAATTGCATAAAATATATATCTGGTTAAGGTGTAACAAGTTCCATCTTATCAGCAAACTAATTTTATTTTGTTTAGCCCAATACATTTTTATCATTAAGTGATCATATAAATATCTGTTCAAATTGAAAATGAAGAAATACTGAGAATGAGTTCTACAAAGTTCCTGAGGGTTTTTATAGATGAGTCCTTAGATCTGAAACTTCACATAGAATATCTACTAACAAAGTTGTCCAAGTAGGTTGGCCTGTTTTTTTTTTTTAAATTAAGGTTTTATCTACCCTTTTCCATACTTTTGAGTCTGTAAAACACTCTCGTTGAGCTGCATATTAATTATCACAACTTTTATAACAACCGTTCTGCTTGCAGTTTTAGAAGACGCAATAAAACTTTACTTCCAAAGTTGTTTGTGAAAGGAGAATTATGAAAAAGTTATTTCGAGGAAACAACTTATTAGGTGATTTTTATGATAGTTCCACAAACTGCTGCTAAACTCCTGCATAAAGCAGAGCCTCGGGAATTCCCACAGGGTCATAAAATATGCAAAACATCAACACAACAGCTTGTTCTTCCCTAATGCCCTCGGTAGGAGGATTCAAAGATCAGGCACCAACAAACTCAGGAACAGCTTTTTTTCCCAAAGGGGAAAGTCTCCTTAACAAGTAACTACACCATCATGTAATTTGGAACATTTGCGCAGAGATGAAAAAGTATTCATACAATTTTGTGTCATCCTTATAAAAGACTTTGTATCTATGCAAGTAGTGCAACTGATGCTGATATGACTTTAAAGCAAAACATTTGTGCATGTCCTTCATCACAGTGTTCAGTTTATCATCCACAGAAATTGAATATTTAACAGCTGCATTGTTTTCTTAGTGTTTGGATAGAAATATGTATCAGGTAAAATATTCAGATAAAAACAAATTGAATCGAAATTCTCAGCTCATGTTACTAGAATCTGCTTTTCCAAAACAAAACAAAACATTCCGACATTCCACATCTGATCATAAGATATATTAGATTTTAAGCAGACTTGTACAATTTAAGCTCATTGTTGCTGTTCCCATGAACACTACTAGGGAAGAGGCAGTTCTAAAAGAAAAAAAAGTAATGGAGTCACCTCTCAAGTAGTCTGTATACCAATATGTTCTACACTGAAATGTAGCTTTTTGTATTTACATGAGTTATTTCTGTCTCAAAAATCAAATTTACTTAATGATCTGAAGCATAAGAAGAAGAAATATACAGAGATAAATACTATTTTGTTCCACTTCCTGCACATTTTTTTTCAGATCCATATAAACCTCAACCATTTATCAGTTCTCAGATTACTGCTGGCATACCCCACTGTCATGCTGTTGAAACAAGCGACAAAACAAAATATTTTGCATGATTCCAACTTGAATTGTTTCTTCCAAAACAGGGTTTTTCCTCCTCAAAACCCTGTAAATACCAGCTTGGCCACCAAATTGTGGGAAATACTATTTAGTGCACGCACCATTTAGACAGGTGCGTGCAGAGAATGAACCTTGGTCCTGCTGAGGTGGATGCAGTCATGCTGGGTATTACATATGTAAGATTTAGTCTAATGTCTAAATAAATATCTGGTTTAGGTGTCTAAATAATATGTTTTAATGAAAAAAATGTCTTTACTTTTTGCTAATTAATCAACAATAGTAGCAGATCTGTTTGATATTTATTTCAGATTTCAAACAGACTATCTTACTAAGATATATTCATTAGAGCATACAACAATACTCCCAAAACAGACAAAAACAGAATACAGAATTCAAGTGGAACAAACTCTGTGACATGGCAGCATTACTTGTATCTGATTTTGTCACTCTGTGCTTTTAAGGCAGGGAAAGTAATCAGTCCATACTTTGTAAAGTGGATTATGGGTATATGTGCTTCAAATATGAAAATTATCTTGTAGAAATTATCCTGGAGCAGGTGGCTTCACAGAAAAATAGCTAATACACAAACCTGTCATGTTTTGATGAATGGATTGAATAGGAATATGTTTTAACAGTTTAGCTTTTCCAAAATGTAACCCAGAAACTGCAGCACACTAGAAGTGAGACAGGTGCCGGGTTACTTCGACATTAAAAAACTTCTCCTGCATTGTCAAATTTGTCTTTTTTTCACACCTCACTGCTTGATAATTTGATGAGGTTTCTCCATAGCCTGGAGGGGCTCAGCTGTTTAGAGACAGTGTTAGCAACGGGTGGTCCAGCTGAAGCACAGAAACTCTCAGTCAAAGCAGAGCGGTTCAATCCAGTCTGATTAGTTCTGTCATTTGTGTGGTTCAATTCAGCAATTGTGAGCACTTGGTGTCAATGAATGCTTTAATTGTCTGTCTCCTACCAAGGTCTAGTTTCATTATAGCTTTTACGTTTTTGCACATATGCTAAAAATTTCAAAGGGTGGAATTACTTCTTATGTCCATTAAATTGTAATACTCTCATTAATTAATGATTTTGGTCTTTTCTTTCTGAAAGGATGGTAAATAAAACTCAGTCGACATTCTGATGATTGATTAGGATTGCTAAAATATTTTCCATTTGAGAAAAACATTAATCCCATAAAAGACATAAATAGTTAAGAGCTTAAATACATGTAGAACACCTACAGCTTCAGTTCCAACTGTAACCATGGCAAAATCTGTGGGTAGCATCTGTCACATCAGTGATGAATCTAAAGGCAAATGACAGCCTGTAAACCCTGGAAGCAGAAGTCACAATAACACCTGTGCCACTTCAGATAAACATGGTAATATCATAGATAAACAGTTTCCTTTTTCACTAGATAAGCACACAGATGATGGAGTGTGTAAGCTTGCCCTGAGTAGTGTTGAAGAAAAGTATTATCTCTTTCAACTGTAGAAATGTCTGTCAACACTTAATAAAAGGGATGGTTTTTCTTTAATCAGTTCAAAGGTCATGATTTGTAATTTGAAGAGTATAAGAAAGAACAAAGTTCTCATTTTTTCTTGATCATCAGAACATGACAGAAATAAATGTATTATTATTTTGTACAATTAGATGCCTGCATGTGAACAATGTAAGCAATACCAGACATCATATAAACCCTTAAATACACAACATACAAATGAAACCAACTTCAGGTGTTGTATATCAGACAACTTTTTCTGTCTAACAATAACTCCCTGTGAATCTGATTTCAGACAAGCAGAGAATAAAGGCATTTTGGTAAAAAAATACAATTGAATTGAATTGAATTACATTTTTATAGTATGTAGCTCCAACACACTACAAAAGTTGTCTCAGGTCACTTTAAAAAAGTATCATTCCAATTCAATCATACATACATTCCAGTGTACAGTACAGCATGCTTAATTAATTATTCAAAATAGTTAAAAAAAAAAAAAAAAGTTTCTATCTAAGGAAACCCAGTAGATTGGCAGGCTTCCTTACTAGGTGTTCTCTCCCCCTGGACCAACACAGAACGACAATCACTGACTTTACTGCAATCCCTCATAGCAAGCAAGCATGTAGAAACAGTAGGGAGGAAAACTTCCTTTAACAGGAAGAAGCCTTCAGCAGAACCAGAACTTGAGCCTGGTTCAGTACAAGCAGGCATCTGCCACAACCAGAGACATATGAATTGACATATGAATTGATACAGGGTTATTTTTTTATTTTCTTGAAAGTAAAAGTTAACAGCAGAGTGAGAACAATTAGTTGATGCATTGGAATTATGACAGCTGATACTCTCTCCTACAGGAAGGAATCACAGCCAATCAGAATGCCCGACTTGGATGTGGCTTCGATTGACAGAAAAATAGCTTAGATACAGCAAAATGTTAGCAGTTGAAATAACAGTAAATTATGCAAACTGGAGAGTAATACAAAAAGAAAAACAGGTGAGAAGTGGTCAGTCAGTCCTCCAGCAGTCTAAGTCTAGAGCAACATAACAGAAACAGCTCTGAATGATGTAAACCAGTCTAATTATAAGCTTCATAAAAAAACAGAAAGTTTTAAAGCCTAATCTTAAAAGTATTCAGGGTTTTTGCCTCACAGACTAAAACAGGGAGCTGTTTCCACAGGAGAGGAGCCTGAGAACTAAAGGATCTGCTTCATGTTCTACTATTAGAAATAGAAGAACCAGCAGTAAACCTGAGAGCAAAGAGCTCTGCTGGGAATGTCTGGACCAATCAGATTTCTCATATATATATATATATATTAAGGGCTTTATATTGTGAGAAGGAGAATCTTAAAATCTATTCCGGATCTATCAGGGAGCCAATGAAGAGAAGCTAAAATAGAAGAAATATAATCTCTCTTTTTAATTTTCATCAGAACTCTGTCAACAGTCCTGCCTTTAAAGTAACTAATGCATAGACTAGTGTTTCAGCATCAGTATGTATTTTTTTAAGAGAATTTTTAAAAAGTGTGTGCTAAAATTCTTTAAATGTCTTAATCACATTCTGTAAGTATAGATCTTGTCCGTTAGAACAAGAAGTCTGATTCAAAGTTAAACAGTGAAAGAAAATATGACAGAAACAAAGATGTGCATATTGTTTTTGGTAAATATCTAATTTCAACTGTGCATAACAAGGATTGATGTCATCAGCCATTTTGATAAAAAATATATAACAGAAATACCTTTAAAGTGACTCCAGCCCACCAATTTTATGCTATTTATAGAGTAAATACTATAGCATTTATTTCAGCCATGTACTGGTTTTGTATTTCAGGCCTAAATACAAAAGATGTTTTCCGTTCTGCCAATGAGTTTCCAGGATTCTGAGAATACAATTTAGAGAAAATTGTTGATGCAATTAGTTGATGATAGATGGTATTCCTAATGTTATACATAGTTTTAAATTTGACCTTTTCCCGACATATTCTTCAGATCACAAGCGATATTAATATCAGTGACTCACCAGAGAATATTAAGGCACATTAAGGAATTTTTTTTTTTTTTTTAACGAAACACCAGTAAAGTTATTTTACCATGGACTTAAAATGTGAATTATTAAAAAAAATAGTCTCCTGAAACTTTAAACTAGCTTATTTGTACCATGTAATATTGCTGTACACACATGCACGCAAACACACACACCTACACACATCTTGCCGTTGAAAACAGAAAAATAGCACCACAGATGTTCCCTCCTCACTTACCACTTTACTCAGCACTTCTTCTCTTTCATTAAGTTTTAAACGAGCAGTCTCGATGAGGTAAATGCCAGCTCCCACCTGCACTTTCCAGTTTCTACTAGTCTAAAGACAAAACATTAACTGCCTAACTGTTCAAAGTGAGCCAAAACAACCTTCTCTTATTATTGCAGATTATATGGTAACTGAGGGTGAGTGCTTAACTGGAAGGATAAAATTCCCAGTCATTTCTAAATGGATCCATTAGACATTCCTAGTGTTCTGCTGCAACAATGAGCAGGCTTTACTCCCTCCAATGAAATTACATGGAATTGTATGACTGAGCTGGGACACTATTCTATTAATGAAAAGGAAGTTGTAGTCATATTTAAGCATTATTGCCCCATAATGCCTAATGCTATCCAGGATTTATTTTCCCAACCACTGCAAAGGTTCCCTGGGTGCTGAGCACACCCAGATAATGCCAGTGAGGTAGCAGAAAAGCAATAATTCTGGCTGGGCTATGGAGCTCAATTGGATTTACTGTCAAGCTACTTCATCAGTTTAATAAAATCCCTTTTGTCCATCCTCCCATCCCAAATCCTCAGGGTCTTTGTTGCTACAAAACCACCAGCATCAGTCATTAAGGTAACTAAAGCAACTGTTTCTGTCCTTTTCTGTTGTTTATTAGGATGGTTAGAAAGTCTTAGTCTACTGAGCTCTAAAGTGCATTTAGGAGGACCACGCAATACGCGCCTGATGAAGGTGTATATACGTACTGCATGTATTTTTTTTAAAAAACATTCCCTTCCTGCGTCTAGCTGTAGAGTGTATATGACACTTGTCAACGTGGTGTCACGGGTTCGAGTCCTGGACCGATATCTTCCTCCTCTCTTACAACCCACTTTCCTCTCTGTCAAATAAAAGCTTCTAGAGGTCAGATCTGGACTTCCCAAATATCAAATTATGGCCCAGAACTTATTTTTTGAATAGATCTATTTATGAAGAAAAAGGAAGGACATGTATTGAAGTTACATAAAACAGTTTTTATAGATTTTTTTTTCTCTCCCTAACAGTTCTTGTAATAGTGGCTTGATACAGATTAGTGCATAAATTGTGGCAGCACTGGAAGCATTCACAGTAGTTTCTGTAAACATCTGCATACCATTATGACAGCTGTATGTACGCTGAATGAATTCATCGGCGCTGCTGGAAGGTGTTGTAAATAGGAGAACTAGGAGGGAAAGCATTTTTAGGATCATCAAGATCTACTGGCCCATGATGTCAAACTCCACAGAGCATTACTCTTGGATCCATGTGTTGAACTGAGTCCAGTAGCTGTAATGTCTGTATTTCCTCCAATCCTGGATAACATCATTATGACCCGGGCATACATCAGATTTCCATTCACTGGGAGAACAGACCAACATTAAAAGCCAGTTTGCAGCAATGTCCAATTTTCCAAATCTGAGTGCACCCATATCGGTATAAGACCTCTTTATCCCAATGATGTTGTATATGTAAATAGAAAACATGTGCTCTCTTCAATATGCAAGTCAAATGTGACGCCAACATGCATTGAGAAATTTAGTGGCACACTGACCAGCTCATCACATGACTCCTTTATCTTGACATGAAGTGGTGATGGCTGGGTTCTGGGTGAGTCTGTGAAAAACTCATTTGTGGAATATTAACAAATAGGGCCTGATGTACTTGATGTACTATTCCACTGTAACTTTTCCCAATTGAGTGAGAGACACCCGACTGTGTTAGGAGATGTGACAAGTCTGTTCTCCTGTCTATAGTGAGATCCGACATCATTCAGGTCTTCAGACAAGAGGGACACCTTTGCAACTTATGAATATATATATGACTGACCATGAAAGTGCAAGTCTCCCTGGAGGCAATTTGAGTTATTGACAGAGTCTAATTATGTTAAACTCAGAGACATGAGAAAAATGAAGGAGACATTTTGGGACTCTGCAAACAAGATTACAGAGAAAATGGGCTTCAAAAGATCAGTCCCCAAACCTGATCAACAATAAGCTTTGTCGGGTGTTTATGTTACTTTGCAATATTTTTGGTAGCTGCTGTTAAGGCTGTTAAGGAAATAAATCTTACCTAAGGTGAAACACTGAGCTAATCAAAAACAAATAAATGCATTTTGATTATTTTATTAATGAAGTAAGCAAAGAATATGAGTAATGATGACATAGCAAATTTATTACGAACATTTAAAATGAATACTGGGTTTGATTACTGAAATGGAGCTTGTTTTTCTCTCAAAGCTAGAAGAAAACTGGTATCAGCAACGTTCCTGCCTCTCCTGGAGGAAGGAGATATTTTGTAAATGAATGCTTCGACCAAATACTGTGTGTATCATTAAACCTTAAGGTTTGTAACCAGCAGCAGACGTTTTACACATCATTGTGAGCTCCATGCAAAAGCTGAATGGCCTTCTTTAATCATAGAGAGAAACAAACACCTGATGATCCTGATTTATAAATCTCTACTCAGCTTGGCTCAGCATATCTAAACTCTCTCTGACAAAGATCTGTTCATTCACATTCTCTACTCTCAAAACATTTTTCTTTTGCATGTCCCACTGCTCCTACAGCATGGAAACGCCTCCAGTCTGAACTCAAGATGTCGGAACTGGTCTCATTGGATTTATTTCAAGCTGTTCTTAAACATATGCAACATGATTCTATTGAACAGTGTCATTGCTTTTAAATTGTTTTGTATTGTTTTACACTAGTGCATATGTATGAATTGGTTTTATTTTGTGTAACCAGGTTGCTGTGTATTGCAGACTTCTACCCAGGTCCCACTTGAAAATGAGATCTAGATCTCAATGGGGATTAACTGGTGAAATAAAGGAAATAACTCACCTGGCTAGTGAAGAAGAGATGAATGAACATTGCTTTTAATATCATCCAGTCCTCTTACAAAGATGGGAAAAATGTGAGTATTCCACCTGCTTCAGTTTACTTCACAACTCTGGTATTTGCACCTGCAGACTGTGACCCTGGACGATTCAGACCCAGTTCAGAAATACCCTTTTTTTTCCAGCGAGCGTACCCCTACAAGAAGAGTGTTTTATGGAGAAAATTAATTGATTGCTTGATTGATTGAAATAAAATAAAGTTTTGTTATTATACTGCTCTGTGAGTAAGGCTATGGCTTTGTCTTATGATTGTGTATAGATTAACTGATGCCTAATCAGCAGCACATATAGTTCTTTATATTGAGGACATCTTTTTTTTTGCCAATCTTCGCAATAACAAGGACATCTCCAGAATGAACAACTATAACTACATGCTTGCACAAAGCAGCTTAGATAACATCATAAATTGCAACACAGTTGTTGGTGAACCAGAACTGCTGCAGTTATGCTGCAGAATCATTTCCACATGAAAATGTGGAAATGAGTTCTGAAGTCATTCCAAACCTGTCAGAAAGACATTTTGTGACTAGAGAAAGAATTAAACAAATGATTGTTATGCATGTCAGTTTCCTTATTTATCAAATCTAGCAGTAAAATACAACAGCACTTTATTCTCTGCATATGATTTGGCCCCCCTTTGGGACAATCAGTAGCAAAAAGGCTGTGTGACTCTGACCTACAATTTTAGCATGCTCTGATTGCCAGAAAACTTTTATTTTATTATTTAAAAATACAATACTGTGCTGTCAAAGTAACTGTAGAAAAACACAGATGTTCAAGTTTGATCAATGGAGTTTAGATTTCAGTCTTTAAAGATGACAGAATCATGATTCTATCTTGTTGGTAAATAAGTTGAAAAATGTTTTAAGTTACAGCTGAAATTGTCATGGTTGAAGCTACACGCTTGACCCACATGCAGACGCACAAACAAGGAGATGCAAATAGTTAAATAAATAAAGTTTATTGGAACGAAAAAATAGAGTATTTGACTTGTCTCGGGAGGGGCGCATAGGGTGAGGGTCGTCTCAGCGCTAAATACAGGGAGAGATGGGGTAAGTGTAAGGATAAGATAAACCAGCAGGGTTCAGGAACGGGCTTACTGGTGGAGTATGAAGTTCCCACTGGAAAGAGGGGAGTAGCTGGCGGAGGGGTCCAGTCAGGATCCGATGGTCGGTGGCCGATGGATTTGTCTTTGGAGGGCGGGCAGGTGGAGAGCGGGTCTCGGCCAGTCTCGGCAGTACTTGAAGGTCTCAGGGAGTGCTTCTCCACAGATCCACAGGAGGAGCTCTGTGAGGAGAAAAATCAGGAATTAATTCAGGCTCGCTTGAAACTCGCTGTAAAAAATCCACAGACACCAAGTTCAGTGGGGGCTCAGAGTACCAATGGAGATCAACACTCAAGCGCTGGAGAACCGGCCGCCCGCTCTTCTTATGCTGGTGGTGATGATGCCGATTAAGCACAGGTGCGCAGGATCCACCCTCCAACGACTGCCAACCTCTGTCTCCATCTGGTGGAAAAGAAAAAGATTCCCACCCAGCCTAGCTCTAACACCTGACAGTACCCCCCTCTCAACGGCCGCCACCTGGCGGCCCGGCAGAACCAGAAGGGAGAGACGCCCGAAAGTCAGAAATGAGAGTCGGATCCAGGATAAATGAACCGGGCACCCAAGAGCGCTCCTCTGGGCCATAGCCCTCCCAGTCGACGAGGTACTGCCACCCGCGACCTCGCCGACGGGAGGCCACAATCCGGCGGACAGTGAAGGCCGGGTGTCCACCAACGTCCCGGGCGGGAGGAGGGGGCTTGGAAGGAGGGCACAGGGCACTAGTTGGACAGGTTTCAGTTGGGAGACGTGGAAAGTCGGGTGAGATGCGCAGGGTAGTGGGGGGGATTGAGCACAGATTCAATCTCGTATGGACCAATAAACCTGGGTGAGAGTTTCCTTGACATAGATTTCAGGGGGATATCCCGAGCCGAAAGCCAAACCTTCTGTCCGGGGATGTACTGCGGTGCGGGTCTCCTTTTCTGGTCCGCGTAACGGCGATTCTGTTCAGCGGTGCGGTCAAGGGCGGCAATAGTCCTTTTCCAGATGTTTCTGCAGCAGCGAATGTGGTGTTGTACAGAAGTGACAGCAATCTCCTCCTCATCGGATGGGAGGAGTGGGGGTTGATAACCCAAAGAGGCTTCGAACGGTGAAAAGCCTGTAGCTGCAGAGGTGTGTGAGTTGTGCGGCTACTCAACCCAGGGCAAAAACTGGCTCCAATCCGACGGATTGGTGAACGTGAAACACCTCAGGGTAGATTCGAGTTCTTGATTCAGTCTCTCGGCTTGCCCATTAGATTGGGGGTGATAACCTGATGTTAAACTGATCTTAGCTCCAAGAGCGGAACAGAATTGTCTCCAAACTTGGGAAGTGAACTGGGGGCCACGGTCCGACAGGATCTCCTGAGGGATACCATGAAGTCTGAAAACATGTTTAATGAGGGGTTGAGCAGTCTGGGAGGCTGTGGGGAGTTTTCTGAGAGGGATGAGGTGACAGGATTTAGAAAAACGATCAATAACTGTGAAGATTGTGGTCATACCTCTGGAAACAGGGAGTCCCGAAACAAAATCAATGGAGATGTGCGACCAGGGCCTCCTAGGTATGGGTAACGGCTGGAGAAGACCGGCTGGTGGACGATGTGATGACTTGTTTCTGGCACAGATGGAGCAGGCAAGTACATATTCCTTCACATCCTTATGTAAAGATGGCCACCAGAAGCGACGACTTATCATAGCTATAGTGCGGCTGATTCCAGGGTGTGCAGAGAACTTAGCAGTATGAAGCCAATGGATGAGGCGAGCTCGGACTGCCGATGGTACGAACATCCGCCTGGCAGGACCAGTACCAGGATCAGGTTCAGTTTGCTGGGCCTGACGAATTATGTCCTCCATCTCCCAGGTCACAGAGGCGACGGTGCAGCTTGGAGGGAGGATGGTGGTAGGGATCTTGTCAGAGTCGTCTGGTGAGTGCAATCTGGACAGTGCATCAGGTTTAATATTTCTGGAACCGGGGCGATAAGAAATGGACAAATTAAACCTTGAAAAGAACAGAGACCAGCGGGACTGACGGGAATTGAGTCGTTTGGCTGACTGGAGGTAGGACAAGTTCTTGTGATCCGTCCAGATAAGAACTGGATGGTCCGCGCCCTCCAGCCAGTGCCGCCACTCCTCCAGACCCAACTTAATGGCCAGCAACTCGCGATCGCCCACATCATAGTTGCGTTCAGCTGGACTCAGCCTACGAGAGAAAAACGCACAGGGATGAGTCTTGTTATCGGAGTTGGAAAACTGGGAGAGAACTGCCCCCACTCCCGTGTCGGAGGCGTCCACCTCCACAATAAACTGTTTCTTAGGGTCTGGTTGTATGAGGACAGGTGCTTCAGAGAACAGAGACTTGAGACGGAGGAAGGCCTTCTCAGCTTCGGGAGTCCATCTGAACGGTGTCTTAGTGGAAGTGAGGGCGGTGAGGGGCAAAGCTGTCTGGCTGTAGTTGCGGATGAAACGCCTGTAAAAATTAGCGAAGCCCAAGAATCTCTGCAGCTGTTTGCGGGTCTGCGGTACCGGCCACTCCAAGACCGCTCTTATCTTATCCATCGCTGGTCGGACCTGCCCGCCCTCAAGTATGAAGCCCAAGAAAGTCACAGACTGTTTGTGGAATTCGCACTTCTCTGCCTTCACAAAAAGCTTATTTTCCAACAGACGTTGCAGGACCATCCGGACGTGCCGTTTGTGTTCAGTGAGGTCCCTGGAAAAAAATAAGTATGTCGTCTAAATAAACAAAGACGAAAAATGTTGAGAAAATCACGGAGAACGTCATTTACTAGGGCTTGAAAAATGCTGGGGGCGTTAGATAAACCAAACGGCATAACTAAATACTCGAAATGGCCTAAAGGGGTCTTGAATGCAGTTTTCCATTCATCCCCCCGGCGGATATGGAGCAAGTGATAAGCATTTCGGAGATCGAGTTTAGTAAAAACCGTGGCGCCATGAACTGGTTCGAGGGCAGAGGAGAGGAGTGGTAAAGGGTATTTGTTTTTGACTGTGATCTGATTCAGACCGCGGTAATCAATGCAGGGTCTTAGTGTCCCATCTTTCTTCCCGACAAAAAAAAATCCCGCTCCTAACGGAGAGGATGAGGGGCGGATGATTCCTGCCGCCAAGGAGTCATTAATGTACGTTTCCATGGCTTCGCACTCGGACCGGGAGATATTATAAAGTCGGCTGGAGGGCAGTGGGGCTCCGGGGAGGAGGTCTATGGCACAATCGTAGGGTCGATGAGGAGGAAGTGACAGAGCTTTGGTTTTGCTGAAGACCGGCGCCAGATCCTGATACTCCGCAGGAATCGCTGACATGTCGGGAGGGTCAGCCTCCTGAGCAACTGCCGGCGGAGGACTCGTCGGGATAGCAGAGCGGAGACAGTCGGAGTGGCAGTCAGACGACCAGGATTCGATATGTAAATCTGCCCAATTTATATGAGGGTTATGTTTCTGAAGCCAGCTAAAACCCAAAACCGCGGTAGAGTTGGCTGACGGAAAAACCAAAAATGAGATTAGTTCGCTGTGGTTTCCGGAGATAACCAGCCGTAGTGGTTTAGTTTTGTGGGTTATTTGCGGGAGGCTCTTTCCGTCCAGGGCGGTAACACGGAGGGGAACCGGAAGGAGAACAGTTTCTATAGCCATCTGTTTAACAAGAGTGGAGTCTAGGAGATTTTGCTCGCACCCAGAATCGATTAGCACAGACAGACTGAGGGGTTCATTATTGATAAAAAGAGTGGCAGGAAGGAGAAGACGAGGAGAACTTTTTTTCACATTTTAACTGGCCCGCCAGTCTCCTCACATCTACTGACGGGCCTGGGCTTTTGATCGGAGAGGACAAGCGGCGATGTAATGACCAGCCGATCCGCAGTACAGACACAGATTGGCACTCATCCTCTTTTGACGTTCCTCTGCGGTCAGTCGAGCTCGCCCGATTTGCATGGGTTCAGGTTCGGACTGAATCTGTAACGGAAGCGGAGAATGAGTAGGTGGAGACAGCTGGGTAAAAGGAACTCTCACAGGGGGATGTTTTCTAGTCTTTTCCTTATGTCGATCCCTCATACGGTTGTCAAGCCGAATAGCCAGGGAAATAAGTTCATTTAACGTGTGTGGTTCATCTATGGTGGCTAATTCATCCTTTAATGAGTCGTTTAGTGCGTGAAAAAACACACTTTTCTGAGATGGTTCATTCCAACCCGAGGACGCCGCCTTGATTCTAAAATCAACGGCAAAGTCGGCCACAGATCTGGAACCTTGTTTTATATTCAAAAGACCTCTTGAGCTAGATGTGCTATCCGGCTCTTGATTAAAGGTTTGTTTAAACTCAACCAGGAATTCGTTGAATGAACAGTCGAAATTGGTTGGATCTTTGAACCGGGCTTCCGCCCATTCCAGAGCTCTTCCTGTCAGGTGAGAGACTATGAAGGAGATCTTAGCTCCGTCATAAGCAAAGCTCCGTGGGGAGTGATTGAAAGCTAGAGAACATTGTAACAGAAATCCACCACACCGATTAACTTCACCTGAATACTTCTCTGGGTTGGGCGGACGGATCTCAGAAAACCCGGAGTGGAGCAGGGGATTGGGCTCTGGAGCGGGTGCTGGGGCTGGACCGGGATCAGGAACAACAGGAGCAGCTGCAGCCTCAGCGCCCGGTTGAAGAACTCTTTGTAACAGGTTTGCCAGGTGATCAAGACGCTGGTTGGTTTCATCTTGCTGATTCCCTAGGATTCTTAAAACGGCATCATGTGATTGGATTAGCGTATTTTGTTCTGCCAAAGATCTCCTTAGTGCGTCCGCTGGGTCAGTGGGTTGGCTTGAGTGTTCTGTCATGGTTGAAGCTACACGCTTAACCCACATGCAGACGCACAAACAAGGAGATGCAAATAGTTAAATAAATAAAGTTTATTGGAACGAAAAAATAGAGTATTTGACTTGTCTCGGGAGGGGCGCATAGGGTGAGGGTCGTCTCAGCGCTAAATACAGGGAGAGATGGGGTAAGTGTAAGGATAAGATAAACCAGCAGGGTTCAGGAACGGGCTTACTGGTGGAGTATGAAGTTCCCACTGGAAAGAGGGGAGTAGCTGGCGGAGGGGTCCAGTCGGGATCCGATGGTCGGTGGCCGATGGATTTGTCTTTGGAGGGCGGGCAGGTGGAGAGCGGGTCTCGGCCAGTCTCGGCAGTACTTGAAGGTCTCAGGGAGTGCTTCTCCACAGATCCACAGGAGGAGCTCTGTGAGGAGAAAAATCAGGAATTAATTCAGGCTCGCTTGAAACTCGCTGTAAAAAATCCACAGACACCAAGTTCAGTGGGGGCTCAGAGTACCAATGGAGATCAACACTCAAGCGCTGGAGAACCGGCCGCCCGCTCTTCTTATGCTGGTGGTGATGATGCCGATTAAGCACAGGTGCGCAGGATCCACCCTCCAACGACTGCCAACCTCTGTCTCCATCTGGTGGAAAAGAAAAAGATTCCCACCCAGCCTAGCTCTAACACCTGACAGAAATCGAATATTAGTATTCACTCTACGTTAAAGCAAGGATCCTTGCTAAACAAAAATGCCTTTATTCTCATCTTAGTTTCATTCTGAAAGCCTTCTGAGATATTTGAACTGAGACCGTTAAGTTTGTCGTAAGACAGTTAAGTTTAACATATCTGGTATTCATTAAAGAAGATAACAAAATTGCAACAGACCTTCTGAATTTATTTGTGTTTAGATGAGATGATTTACCTTGACTTGTTTATGTTGAGTGAAAAATGTGATAGTGAGTTAACATAATTCATGTATGTTCTGTCAAAAATGGATAGTTAGTTCTGCTAAATTATCTTTAGTCCACCTGAGGTGATTTGAAGTAGTTGAATTATAAAAAAGGTCATGAAATCAGATTAGCATATGCTTATTTTATTTTTTTGCAGTCAACTACTAAAATACGATTATGTGCAGAAAAGAGAAAATGATAAGTCAATAGTGAAGTTTTTGAGTGCACCTCATCATGTTGTGCAGCTCTACCTATGAGCTGCACAACATTGAAATTACATTTTCAGTGATTTTGTTTTAAAATCTCTAAAACAAAATTATTGAAAGTTCAAATTAACTAAAGTTTGGTATCTTGTAAAATAGTAAATAGAATGGAATTTGGAAAATGGCATGCTTGCAGTGTACATACATCTTTAATATTTATGACAGAATTTTGTTGAAGTGGATAGCTGCTGAAAACAATACTGCAAGGACTGCAGTTACATAGGAGAAGCACTTTTGTGTGTTATTACAGTGGAAGAGATGAACCACTCGGGTCAACTTTTAGAGATGGAATTAAATATTACTTGAGATTTTAATGAGTTTTTTTACCCACTGTGTTGACACTTTCAAGGCCAAACATTATCAGGATAGAGCAGAGAATGTGATACACACTTTATGTGGATATGAATAAAATAGTAGTTTATTTGAATTAACTGTCTTTCAAATGTTTTTATGCATTAAGTGTTTTTGCTGGGAGGAAAGTTTGGGTGAGAATGAATTCACATATGAACAAAGATGGACTCGATTTATTTTTTCACCTCTCATCAGAGCTTTTGAAAGCTGGTTGTACCTGGACAACAGAAAAGTGAGAGGAAAATGGACAATAAGAACAGATGCTGCCAGGAGTGAAGTTGTTCTTCATTAGCAGTCAATCGATTTTCTGACTCACTTAAACTATTTTTACACAACTGAAAGTTTTCACAGCATGGCAACTCCTGGGATGAGTGCAGACGACACTCTCTTCTTTTCTCTAACGATGCCATTATTGTATTGAAATCAATAACATTTATCTTGATATATTGTACTATTGTCAACTGAATATGAAACAATTTTCATGCATGCAGACATGTAGCATTTGCCTCCTGGGGGATTTACCTATGGCCTCCAAGATAGGATCATTTGCAGTTATCAGTTTCAGTCAGAAACAATGGAAACAGTCCAATAAAAAAAAATAGATTTTTCACTGTTGAAGACTACTTTCAGGAGAGCTTAGTTAGCATTGAAAATGCAAATCATATTAGCAATAAAATGCATACATACACCAACACTACTGTCCATCCATTCAGTAGTCTACACTGAAATATATCCAAAAACTCACAGTGTTTCACAAAACCCAGCCACTGCGGAAATTTTTGTATGTCACTCAATTAAATGACTCAACAGCCATTAATGGATAATCTTATAATTCAGCCTATTATTAACAAGTTTTGAATCAAGGAAACAACACATTCCTTTCTATGTTACATTTAACATAGAACGTTCACAGCACATTCAGAATGTCTTCTATTTATCCATTTCTGGATGTTTGTGAGAGATCCTAAATGCATCTAAATATGACAATGTTTTGGTTACCTTATACCATGCACGAGTAAAGAAAAGAACAAAAATCTCTGTAAGGGTTACTTTAAACTCATCGGTGGATATGTAAAATTTATGGGCTAACGTCATAGCTTGCATAAGCAGGGCGATCCTGCAGCATATTTTCAGCATCACATGAATAATTCCTAATCTGCCTTTATTTCTCACCCATCTAACACTTGGTCTGCTAAATGAAATGTTGAAAGGCATGACGTCTGATCTTCCATAGAACAATCATGACAACATTTTCTCTAGAGATAAAAAATTAAATGTCAAACTGAGAGTAATGACAAAGATCAGCATGTTTCAAAAAATTTGCTGAACAATCCCCCATTATACCTCTTACATCAGCCCAGGTCAGTTTCTACCATTAGTAAGACACCTTCTGGCCAGGTTAGCATGATTTCTGAAAGGCCTGAAACAGCGTGAGAGGTTGAAGTCAACATGATGCTGTTACTCCTATAGGTAATGACAGAGCAGTAATGTTGACAGTTGTGGACCTTGACACATTGTGCATGCTACCATCTGGCCGTGACACATTTCACACCTGAACTGATTCAGACATTTTCCAACAAAGATGTTCCAGTGCTTAACCAATTCATTCCCAGTATGTTTTCCACCAGAAAACATACTACCAGGTACCAGTGCTCATCCAATAAGCAGCTGATCTTCTCCTCATTTTATTCTGTGCATTTGTGAATAACTCTAATACATTGAAACAGTTAAACCTCACTAATCATTTAATTAATCTTACTGTCTCTGGAAACAGTTGCCCAAATACCTGCAGCATGATTAAAGCGACTGTAGTCCAGAGACATAGTGCCTATTTTTAGCTAAATCACGTAATCAAGTTACCTTCAGTTAAAAAAATGTTTCATAATATAAAACGTAGTGTTAAATAAATTTGACTACACAGTTTGAGGCCTTGTAATTGACCTCTTTCTCTTTAAGAACCTTTTACATTTTCTGACATGCCTCTTCAGCACATCATCACAACAATGCTCCTCCACAATGCCTTTACAACGGTTCTTGAGAGAACTGCATTGAGAAGCAGTTAGGATAATCTGAGTAGATGTGTCATTCCACCAGGTGTCTCATTCTTAACCTCCTTAGTTGATACAACCCGTTCTGACCCTTCTGGTAAAGTGCATTAGAGTTAACAGAGCAGTCTGGAGTCTTGTTAAGATGATGCCCAAGACATTTGAATGTACAGTTTGTCTCCCCGGTCACCCCATCAATGAAGATAGGCAGCTTAGGGGAGGATGATCTCCAGAAATCCACCATTTCTTTAGTATTGGTGATGTTCAGCTGAAGATGGACTGCCCTGTACTGACCCATGAAGTCCTCCACATAGCTCCATTCTCCCCCTCTAGGGGGATGTAAAATGTGCCCTTCAGGGCACATTTTACCTCTTCTCTGATAAATAAAATTAACTCAGCAACATGAATATGCATATTTGTTTTGATATAGCAACAAATTAAATCTATCTATTTATTAATGATTGTCAAGTTCTTGTCTTATATGATAGTTATTTCAAACAACTCAGCAGAAACCTACAAGAACTATTCACATTCATCCAGTTATGTCTTCTTAATTCAATTCAAATGACTAATTAAATTCAGAACAAATGTAATCTCAAGCCAATTTACAAAAAATATATTTTCTGTTCATTCAAACATATATTCCAATCATACTTATGTTCAAATATCAAAAGTCAATTAGAAAGTTTCTAAGAACCCCACCAGATTTCATAAAGTCATTGACCTGCAGCCTTCATTCCTCCTGGACCGGCATGTAGAGACAATCATTTGTGTTCAAAGCATGAAGTTACCAAAGATCATTTAATTCTTATACTTCAAGAACAGTTTGAAATATGAATTAGCCGATCCTGTTTAGAGTCATTCTTTTGTTCTTCTGTGTGACCCACATGAAGACAATATTTAATACCAATTTCACATTACAAAATTCTCTGTATATTTAGTGCATTACAGTCCAGCAGATTTATGGGCTGCAGGCGCCCTGTATTTTACCAGATTAAAAAACACTTGAAAATCAGGTTGGCTATTTTCATGTTTGGAACAAGTGCTTCCACCTCTTACCATTGAGTCTTTCATAAAATGTCTTGAGTTAAGTTAACTGAGTCAGCTGCACTGGCAAAGTCAGAGCTAAACAACAAATGACTGTGCTGGTGCAGTTCTTGCTATTTCTGTTGTGATGCAGCCTCTTGGTTTCAAACCCCGGGAGCTCCATCTCAGACACTGATTGGATATATTTATGTAATAAATGAAAAAAAAAGCTGATGCAAGTTGAAATAAACTTAATGTATACACTATACTGGGAATATTGCTAGAAGAAAGCCTGTGGTTTGTCTTGGAACTGATAAGACTGAAGGAGAAGCATTACATACCAATTGATAAAAACTTTGTGTGTGTTTGTTTGGGGAGGCAGTCAGGGTGTGTTACCTTTCACTATGTGTTTTAAAGTATTGTAGGTGGAACACAGTAGAGAAAATACAACAGAATGGAGGATGTAGACAAGGTTTTTACAATAGTCTAGTAAAAGTCCAGACCTCAACCTGTTAATAAGCTGTGGTGGGATTAATGCTGGCAAAGCTCAAAAAAAGGAATGATGTTCTGAAGAAGAGAGCTGTACAATGACGCTAAACTGTCATGTTTCTACTGGCTACTAAATATTGTTACTCACACCACATTTCAACATTGCATTGATTAGGTGACCTTGACAGTCAATGAGAGAAAAAAAAAAAAAAAAAAGAATTTGAATGTGAAGGTACTTGCTCAGGACCTCTGTAAAAAGGTTTCTTACGTTGGATTTAAAATATAACAGAAAGTCGTTTTGCATTTAAATTTATTAAACTTGCTTATTTTTAGCTCTTTAGTAACACAGTTAAAAACATGTGTTTGATGCCAGTACATGCATACAATAAATGAATGATTTTATTACACAGACTAAAAGTCCAAATATACACAAAAGGAAAAACAAATGGCAACTAGCCCATCAGGAGGCAATCATACCAATGTCTCCAGAGTGTAGATGAGTATTTTACAGCACTAAATTTAACATTTGTCAACAATAGAATAATTCTACTATTAGAGTCATTTAAACGACAAATAAATTTATACATAAGCTTCCTTAAAACAGCCATCAAAGTGCTGACGCAAGCAGATACAAACAGTTCACTAGCACTGTTTGTAAATAAGTCCATCTGGGCTTATTTAACAAAAATCTTAAAGCATCATTAAAAGCCACCTTCAATCTTTGAAGACTGTTTTTTTTTTTTTTAATTGCACCATAAATGCGCGGTATACAGTGATGTGCAATATGATCGAAATAAATGCAGTTTTACTTGATCAGTACAGAAGCCAAACTTGCGTACAAGGATAATAAAGAATTGCATCTTGGTTTCTTGAGAAGAAATTGCAGCAGTATTTTTTTTATTTTTCTATGCAAGACCAAAATGCCTTGAAGAAAATGTCCTTCACATGATAAAAAACCCTACAAAGCAAAAAGATATGCATCACCAAGGCAATATTGAGAAGTATATATTTCTCTGACTTCACAGATAATTTACTCTGTTGCTAGAAAAAAAAGTATAGAGACAGATAAGGAAAAAAGATATCCATTCCTTTCCCGTAAGTCACACAAAAATACTGCATTCTGCCTTCCAAAACTACACAGTGTGTGGCATATTGTGTTTCTAGTTCTGTCTGTTTCATCTTTTTTTAATCAATTGTGATGATCAATAACATGGCCTTGTTTAATTGAACATCATGTTTCTGTGGAGACAACATATCAATGTAATAAATGAGGAAGAGAAAAGGAGAAAGAAATATAGGGCCACTCCTCTTTAATGCTAATGAATTAGAGTGAGCTGTAATACAGCAAATATGGGCCATGCATCGACGTGTTAGGGCATATTAGATGTGCTACTTAATGCGACCAGGCAAATCCAACCGCCATATTGATCAGCCCTTTAGTGTTCTCCGACTCGGCCTCAACCCTCCACCTCCATTTCATTCTCCAGTCATTACAGTCAGGCTGCTCAGATTTAATGTAGCTGCAGGCAATATGATGATACACTCAGAGATGGCAAAATGGAAAAAGAAAAAGGCCTAAAAACTCTGATGCGCAGCATTTTGTCACCTTCATCTTTTTCCTCCCAGCGTTGAATCAATAAGTGTTGCTGGCTGCTAAAAGCTAAATATACATGTCTTCTTCTGGCAAAAGAGCATTTCCTTCCAGCCATGTCCAATCCAACCAATACCCTAAAGAAGCCGTGCCAGTAGACACATTGGAGCCCTTAATAGATAAGTATTGATACGTCTGTGATTTGGGAAACTGGAGGGCACTGAAGGGAGTGTCGGAGAATAAAGAGCAGGAGGAAAGAGACGAGAAGGGAAAGCTATTGATCAGCACTCGGATTCAGAAGGCTCAACTACAGTGACTTCTTGGCCCGATACTAAACAATATGATGGAAGATCAATGAGGTGCTTCAAAGGAAGAAGTGTTGTGGGGTTGGATAGAGGTCGGTGCATATGCACGCCAGGGTCATCGCTTGCACATTAATGAGAGCACAGAGTCCTGAGTCACAATGCTTTACACATTAATTACAGTGGAGCTCCTCATCTAAAGACACAATGGAATATGGAATGGGCCATCGAAGCACAGTTTGAAAAACCCAAAGGAAAATATTATCCTAGAATGTATAGCTGTTTGCTGCAAAGAATTGTTAGCAGAAAAACAATTACTAGTCTCAGGATAAAAGGCCAAGAAGGCTGAGGTACAACTGATGTCTATGAAGAGAACTTGATTAAGCTAATCTCTTTCTCACACACGCACACACCCATTCATCCACACACATGCATACAAATAATCTAAAAGGGTAAAGTTCATCCAAACACAGGTTCATGTTTATTACTACAACCCATTTACTTTGATGCCAGATGCAACCCTGACTTGATAAAGCCAGACAAGCAGTTAGGATGCATCCATAGTGGTAAAAATCTAAGCCAAGAATTCAAGTCCCAAGTTGTTTCCAAAACGTAGCATTTCAAGTTTAACAAGTCATTTGACTGTGACAGTACAGTTAAAGAAACTAGACACTCTTTTTAAATGTGTACATTTTATTCATAAAAATCAGCAAGAATAACTGCATGATGGAGTATTAGAGCTAAGAAAAAAAAATCAATTATGAAAACACAGTCATAAAGTAATTGTATTACAAAAATTATGACTTGTCCTCATTATTACACTCTAATCTGGTAATTTCACTTTATTCTCAAATTGTTACTATTGTAATGAGGAAGTTGATCCTTAATACAAGCTTTGGCTCATCGTTAACCATCTCTCCGCTCCACCAGCGATGTTTCATTGTATCTCCTCTCCATCATGGACATTCTGCATCACTCTGTCTCCTTCCACTTGATTCCTCTAAGTGTTGCTTCTGGTTCAGCCACTTCAACAGCCTCTTTCACTTCCGCACAGCCTGCCACCAGTCTGCTCATCAGCACCTCCCACTGTATTTCTCCCACTAACGCCTGCCTCGTACTGCCTCTGGATAAGACATCTACATATATGCTACAAAAATGCACAAGCACTTTGACTCGACTTCTATCTCCTTCTTTACCAGGAAGACCTCATGAGCATGCTCGCTAATTCCTCACTCAAACTGCACTTTTATGGCTTCTAAGGAATTAACAATAATAATAAAGAAAAATAAAAAGGCTATCATTATTCAGTTACAAAGTTCAGGAGCTTCATGTTCAGCTTCATGTTCCACTGGGTTCGTCGACGAACCCGTTCCACTGCGTGTTGGCTGATAAGGCAACGGGCTCATTGGTGGTTGCACTTTATCCCAAAGCACACACCCCTTATCTGGAAGAATTGACCCTTTGACAACATTGCCGGGGTTAACCACTGCGATGCACTGCAATCATAGAGATTTTGAGGAGAATGATAGAAAATCATGCTCAAATGTTATCAAAGGGGAACTTGCAATTTTGACAGCAGTTACTCAGAGTGTTTAGAGGGCAGAATGCAATTTATTCCATTTCTAAAATTCACACAGTCTTGGAAAATGCATGTGATGGATGAAGACTTGCAGTCGGCCTCACATCCAGTTGAAAGAAACTGTGATCAATGGCAACTTCCATATGTCCATCTATACAGACTTAGCTGCGAGTAAAAAAATATTTTTTTTGTCATAATGATACAGTCAGATCAACGATCAATAAGTGAATGTAGTTATACTTGATTTTGTGTGTAAATTCCACAGGTAGCTCCATCTAAGCATGTTGTAGTAACTGTGATATTTACATGTTAGCATCTATTTACTCACCAACTTTTGCAAAATGGGTCCAACACAACATTCACTCTCACATCCATTCTGAACAAGAATTAGAAGGAACATCACCCACCACCAGATATTGTGAGTGGTGTATACGCCAGAGGCTGAAGTTAAGCCCTAGGAAATGTCTGGAATGACGGCAGATGGAACATCCCTCAATCTGAAAGAGAGGCTTGGTAAATGACATGAAAACATTGGAGTCATATATTCTCATAATTAGGAAAAACCTATAAGACTACGAGAGAGGGGCTAGAAAGAAGAGCCTTGATGCAAGAGGAATGGAGCCTGAGATGGAGACCAGAGTGTAACTTAACAAGAGTGTGGTAAATTTCCTATGCACAAACTGAATAGGCCAATGTTCTCAGATTACCTTTAGAAGGTGCTTGACAGTGATCCGAAAAGAGAGTGAAAGATGTATGATTTGAGTACTGAAATGGGCAAGACTCAATTTCATAAAATAGCTGACAGACTGAATTGGTGGAAAATCTGAAATTGGAGATGAGACAAGGCATCAGCAAGGGTGCTAGATTGACCAGGGGCATGACGGGCAGAGACGATGAAATTGACTGATGGTCAAGTAATATTACGTAAAAGACATAAAAGATTTGGAGTAAGTCTACCTTTATTAAAGTCTTCAGCCATGGCAGTTTTATTGCAGAGGGCGGTGATGATGTGCTTTTGGTTCCAGAATTGACCCCTCGCTACAGCAATGGGACAGATTTTGTTAAAAGTTGAGGACTCAGACTGCGAAAATGAACCACCTGCCTTGAAAATCCCCCATTCCCAAAAAAAGGATGAGGCATTGTCCAACAGACTTTGCATTGCCAAAGAGAAAAAACATCATGAAAGGAGAAGGTGCCATTCCAGACTCTTAATGATTGGCATGATGCTGGCACAGCCCCATGTGGAAGTAGAGCAAACCTCCAACAAACAAACAGTGATATAGGTGGTGGAAGAAGTAAAACTCAATGCATGACCCTTGATATTTTGAGACATTTTTGCCTTATCAGCCAACACTAGGGCAAAGGCGACAAGCAAGAATATTTTTAACAAGTCATATGTCACGTATGTAAAGTTATTTCTGGGACATAATGGAGAAATCTAAGTTAAAGCTCAAGACTTTCACAACCAGAGGAAGAATGAGGAGCTCTATCGGTGTGACGTTCCATCCTGTTCCGCCTTCTTGCGTGTTCCTAGCCATCAAAACAAACAAACCCTCTTTGTCACTTTGCACCAGCCAGGGATATTTCTGCTTTAACATACTTACTGTTTGGTGTAAGTATGTAATATTTGTGCTTTTGATATCAAGTATTTCAAGACAAATCACTATTGTGAAAGTGCAGATCAAGTCCTACTGCTTTTGTAAGTGTATCAAGTACAGAATATTGAATCTAAGACTCAGG
Source organism: Poeciliopsis gracilis (assembly GCA_911649635.1). Taxonomy (NCBI): domain Eukaryota; kingdom Metazoa; phylum Chordata; class Actinopteri; order Cyprinodontiformes; family Poeciliidae; genus Poeciliopsis; species Poeciliopsis gracilis. The sequence goes on from CAJVRI010000523.1 coordinate 334,640, forward strand.
TCTGTCTCAATTCCACATCATGTGATTGGAATCACATGCCTCTGTCCTGTCAAGAAAACCTGACATCATCCCACTTGCCCTTGCTGGAGGTTTGAGTTTAACAGTAACAATAAAAAAAGTTACCTTTAAAATTAGTCAGTAGATCTCTAGTCAGCTGATCTTTGTCCAAAAATGTAAATTAAATGTGAGCGTAGGTGAAATGCCCCTGTGCTGCTTTCCTCCGCTTCCTCATTTTTGAGTGTGTGCGTTTGTGTAGACAGTAGACTTAAACTTCAATAAAATAAATCTGGTTGTGTGTATTGTTTTTGTCTCCTGCAAACTTTGCTTTAATCATACTTCTTTTTTCTATCTAATCATAAGAAATCATAGAGAGAGAGACGAGACAGGAAGAGCAGGTTTCCTGAAAAAAGAGGAAGTAAGGTTCCAGCTTGCAGATTTATAAAAATAGTTGAGACTATTCCTTGTTTCAAAGCATGAAAGTTTTAAAGAATGAAATCTAAATATTTTGAGTAATTGGATAAGATTTAAAGTAAAGTACTTATATTAATATTGGTTTACTTCCAAGAATACTTACACTGACACTTGTGGGAACACTTACAAGTAAAACAAGTAACTGTAAGTTTGGTATCAAATAATTACAATAATAGGTTATTCTTGGTTTATTATTAATCTTTGGTTGGATCCTCCAGGCAGCTTCGAGCCAAGATCAAGATGGACAAAGAACTCTGCAACTGAAGAAGAGCCGGGGCCACAGAGCCGGGGCCACAGAGCCGGGGCCACAGAGCCGAAGTCTGTCCTGCGCATGGAGACTAATTCGTCAGCCCCGCAACATGTGTTTTCAAATCGCACTTCTCTCATCAGCTGGGTTCAGACTCCAAAGATGAAGATGAAGACCAAGACCAAGGCAAACTATCATATATGTTTCTGCTCTGAGGAAGATTTCGAGGTACACACAATACATACTGCTGCACAGCTGCAGGTGTGCAGGAGATCTATGGATCTGTGGCCAGCTCTACCAAAGCCGCTGATAAACTCTCCATCACATCTCAGGAGCCGTGGCTGGGACTGTAGAGCTGTCTGGTGCAACGTTCACAGGCTTACTTACGTTCAACACACACGCTACACATGCTTCATGGCTATAAGCACACACACCCCTAAACTCACCACCTTCACTGGTCCTCCTCTCTTTTCTCCCTCTTCCTGTCTGCTTGATTGTCTTTGGACTATTTGTAGTGAAATGCAATGTCTCTTGGGATTCATAAAACATGAGACATATTTTCTTTGAGGGGCTTTTGTAATTTATCTGTCTTGTTCTTCACTACTATACACAAAAACTGTGTAATGTATTACCATGACAGAATAGTATTAATTTTTTTTTTTTATATTCAAGTTCTCTCTTTAATCTCCCCAAAAATATGATTCTTTTTCTCCACAGCACCCTTAACTCATAATGTTATTCTTGCTGTTTAAAAATTGATACAGATCAATCCTCTCATGCCGAACAGATTAATTTTTCTCCCAGAGGCTCAAATCTGACTCTTTTAGACGGACATGTGTTCCAACAAATCTTATGCTTATTCACAATTACAACAAGAGGCATTAGCTGCCTTTCCCTTTCCTGTATTAGATTGACAGGCTTGAGAAATTGCAACAGTTAAATCAAATAACTTTCTTTCCCCCTGCAAAGGCATTATTTTTAATGAGGTTCCTCCAGGCAAGCAGCAGCATGAATATACAAGTGTCTCACTCCAGCCTCAGAATGAAAGGTTTTACATCCATTTTTTACGTTTACATATTAATGGTGGCTTGTGATAAGTGCAATTGTCATTGACATCTAAAAGTTCCCCAGGTGCTGTGGATGAATAAGAATTGGAGTCCTCTGAAAGGTCAACTTTTCAGAAGCTCCAAAAACTATGTAGTTTGGTTATGTAGTTTGGTCAGAAAACTGGAAATGAAAATATCACTTAGACCAAAAACACAATTACTTTTTCTACCATTATTGATTTTGTTTAGGATGTTATTTATTGCTTATGTCTGTGGATTAAAGGGTGATTCAGTTCAGTCTAAAACACAAAGATATTTTCACCATTCTTTGTCCAACCACAAAGAATGGTTTGTGGTTTGTGGTTAATCACTGGTACTTTAAAAATCAGGTACCAGTGATTAGTACCTTAATAACTGGTACTTTAGTACCAGTGATTAAGTCCCAAGACACAAAGGCTTCAGGGGAAATCTTAAATAACACAACTTCAGTTATGGTCAAGTCATACTTGAACCACTGACTCTTTAACTTTAGACTGAACTTAATAAAACCAAAAGGACTTAACTTGAACTTCCACACTAGTGACTTGTGACTTTAACTTGGAAGTACTTGATGTGTCTCACCAAACAGAAAGTGTTACTAGAATTTTGCCTGGTGCACAAACAGACCAACTGTGCAGTCCTGGCTTTTTGCCAGTATCTCCTCCTTCTGTTGCTGCAACATGCACCCTGAGTCATCCGTGTTGTTTACCTGCTTGTCTTTTGCATCCTATGTTGACAGCAAAGAAGCCAATGGCACTGACATTGAGCAGAACCAGGGAGACGTACACAAAAATGATTAAAGAAAAGCTGTGAATGCATCCCCAAAAGAAGTGAAGGCTACTTGCACCAGAACTCTACAGAAACATAAGAAGGTACACATGAATGTGAACAGAACCAAGTTTAAGGAAACATCCATGTGACACGTGACTGCTTCCAGTGGTACAGTGGTAGCTTCCTTAAATGTGGACAAAACTATGTTTTAACATCTTCCCATCTGCATGACATCAAACAGGTTGGTGAACCACAGAAGATTTCATTATTTTCTTTATTTAACATTCAATTATATATCAGCTATTCAAAGCCTCTAGTAATTCTGCAATTTAAAATTAAGAACCCATTTTGTTAAAAATTTGTATTGGCATGGAGCAAATGATTAGAATTTTCTGTTTGTTGTAGGAAAGATAGCCTCCTGTTGAAACAATGCAAATCTTGAAAATTGACAAATAAATAAATTCAATGTATATTTAGAACATCCTTTTTTGATGAGTCCCACTTATGCATTTCCTGAATCAGTTAAAGTTAGTATTACTAACTTTCTGCCATTTCATACCCATAATCACCAAACCTAAGACAATTGAGTGAAAGTAAAAGGTGATCAAAAAGCAATTGGAGTTAAATATATGCATTCGAACGGGACAGAAACATTTATATTATTAAATATTTACAGCAACATTAGGATTGGTTTTCTTAGGTTTTTGATGCTCACTTTTTCTTTTTTTCTGGTAAACACCATTGAAAAGAATGTGCAAATACAAAAAAAGAGTCAATTTAATTTTTAACTTGTTTAAAAAAATGTAAGATGTTGCTCATGGGTTGGATTTTGGACTCAACCTGAAAGTGGGAGGACTTGAGACAAATAGGTTCCACCTCTGTCTGTGTCAAGGCGACCTGGTAAAGGTGTGGCCTGCCCGTTTATTTTCTGGTTCTGCATGCGTTGCAGACGGCTGCACACACCCTGGATGTGGGCCGCCCTCCGGCGCTCTGTTTGTGGAAGTTCAGAGGTTTAGGTGAGAAATTTGTAAGTCACTCCTCTCGATTTACTAATAAGAAGAAACAAATGGAGTGACAGAAGGTGGCAAATGCTGTCACACCAGCAGTAGCAGAATTAAGGTCACTGGGCAAAATGAAAAACAAAAATGTCCCACATTAAGGTGAATGTTAAGAAAAAGGTTTCTGCACATTGCTGGAGTGTTTTAGCAACAGGTGGCGGCAGTGATCTGGAAAACGGCGTTTCCTGGTATGCCAGCACATGAAGGGGAATCTAACATGTTTAGTATGTATACTAATGTAGTTACAAGGAATTAATAATGCAATACAGAAAATGTAATATGTTTTAACATTAAGCAGAGTGGACACAGAGTTACTCGTGTTTATCTTTAATATCAGATCAAGTGGAAACTGGGGAATGCAGCTCCAGACAACCCAAAAAACCTGGTTCTGCAGGCAGTTTATCCACATCTTCTGTCAACAGGAGGAGCCTATAGCAGAGGCACCGCAAGCCGCGGGTGGAGGTGGGCATCAGACCAGCCAAGTGCTCATTATAATGTGCTTTTGTCACAAAAATAAATTGTCTAATCTATGACAGACATTTGCACCAATCAACAATAAGCCAACAGGGTCTGAGTGACATCAGTGAGTCACTAAAGAAACAGTTTGTGTGAACATACCCACATTGTTCTACAACACATGTGTCAAACTCAAGGCCCGGGGGCGAAATCCGGCCCGCCATAGCTTTTTATGTGGCCCTCCACAGACTAGACTAAACACTAAGTGTGATTAAATATTATATTATCAATCATACCAATGCAGTTTTTATCTATTTACTGCCAATTTATATCAATCAATCCCTACAGTTTCTTGAGAATTTAGTTGATGTATGATTATAGTCCATGATTTATACAGCAAGTAAATAAACAGTCACATTTATTATTAGTTCCTGAAGGGATTGAAAAGATCTTCAATAATATTATGTAATTTTAAGAATTTATTGACATATTAACAGCTTGTGAACAGGTTTTATCAACACATTCTGGCACAACCGGCCCTTTAAGAGCCTTCATGATCTTGATTTGGCCCAAAACAAAAATGAGTTTGACACACCTGTTCTACAATGTTGTCTCATTGCTGCATTCAGGTCAATGATAGCTGCCAGATCAGGGTCTGGTTCATCGTTGTGGGCTCCCACATCAAGCAGAGACACACCACGAAGATTTACCATATTATGCAGTACGACACCAGAAGTGGAGAAAGTATTCAATGTACTCAATTAAAAGTACAAATAAACAAATAAAAATTTACTCTAGTTAAAGCAAAAGTACCACATTAACATTTCTACTTAAACAAAAGTAAGAAATAATTGGCTTTTAAAAATACTTAAAGGATTAAAATTAAAGGTACTTGCTGAATGTATTGCCTAATGGCGAACACAGTATCATTAAGTGTACCTATCAATTTTAATACATCAATAAGGTCCCATTTTAAATGCTGTAATGCAGAGGCCACTTCCAAACACAGCTCCAGTAAAATTGCCTTGGCCAATCTAAACCAGCTGATAAGCCACTAATCATCATCATCATGTGAAAACAGGCCAGTGCGATCTCTGAACACACACTCCCTCTGAATGCTTCCAGTGGTGAATACCTCCAGCGGTGCCAAAGCTGTCACTGTTCCACAATTATGCTCAGTTACACAGCTATTTATGTTCATGTGTGATTATCTACACCTTGTCCACTTTAAGTATACTCATACCCGACCTGTTTGGAGTAGAGGATGACTGATCCAACCTCGTTTTCCTCTTCATTGAGAACTAAAGGACACAATATGTATGTGGTGGTACCGGTGTGATTTAAAAGAACTGTATTTAAGATAAAATTGTAATAATTCTTCCTAAAAGTTACCTCTAAGGCACACAGGCCCGCTACAGATGAGGCTTGAGACAATCTCACCAATTTCAATAATTTTATTACACTATTTCATTTTAATCAATAAAATACTATGTTAAAACCACTCACATATTTAAATAACAGTGACAGCTCAAGTCAAGGGTGGCAGTGCAGTTCAGGGTAGTGACCTAAATAAAAAGAAACACAGCAAACAAAACAACCAAACTCAAGAAAATTGTGCAACAAATTAAAAGAATACCACCACCCGGAAAGTCCACCACCAACTGGCCTTTCCTGTCAAGATAAAAAGACATTCACATTACATGAGTCATTTCATAATTGTCGTTCAGTCCACAATCAATCAGCAGCAATTGTCCAATTAGGGATCCGTCCTGGGATGTCACGCCACAGACGCCACTGAAGAGTGGCACCAGCAGGGTCCGTCCAAGCTGGTCACCAGTCCGAACCAGCCAAGCTGGACAAAGGGCAGGGGTCAGGTTTGCGCTGACCACGACGACTGGCAGAAAGCCAGCAACCAGGGCTACAGATGGACTGCCGACGACGGACAACCAATATAACAGCGGACCATCAACCAGGAACCACAGGGCAACAGGCAAACAGCCGGCCAAGGACAAACAGCAGCGTCTAGCAAACACAAATGTCAAACATCGAATCTAAAAATATGCAAATAATGAGCTTTTCACTTACCACAAGCTCTATATGTAGTGCCTCTGGCTGGGAGGAGGATCAGGCAATTCGCACGGGCAGCCAGTAGAAGGAGCAATCAGTTTGCATCCGTCAAGCGCACAGTGTGTGGCTGGCGCTGCACAACAACAGAGGTCTAAAACCGGAAACACATGTTGACCAGGTGAGGGAGGGCCCTTTATATACACAAACAGCGCCACAGCCAATTAAATGCCAGCACTTGTGTGGTGCGTTCAAAGCCCCCAGGGCATACTGCCACATTCCACCCCCCCAAACTGCATCGGCGTCCCGACGATGATCTAATCTTAACACCAAGGTCGAAATACAGCAGACATAGTACTGGATGAAGGAATTTCCCTTACTGCTGGCCTTGGAAGATGATGAGGATTATGATGCTGGCCAGCAGTTGATCGTGATGATTTACGCACAGATGCCTCACTAGGACCAGGCTCTGCTGCTGGTTCAAGTGGTACTGAGGTAGGTTGATTTATGGTCACACCTGAAGGAGTCACAGCAGGTTCAGAAGCCCTAGGACCAGCACCAGAAACCACAGCTGCAGGTGGGGCAGATGTCACCAGCTCCTGAGGCCATGGCCTCAAGAACAAATCACCCTCAAAAGACAGCTCACCATCTGAAATGGAATGATGCTCAGGAGATGCAACCTCAACAGGAACTGGAATAGGTGCATCGGCCCCAATCAGAACCTTCAGCAAGGAGCGATGTACCCTTCTGACGCTGGTCTGGTCATGAAGTGGTGCCACTGAGTACACTACACCGTCTTCCTTTGGGACTTGAATAACTATATGCTTTACTGAACTCCACAAATCCTGAGTTTTCTGACGACCTTTACTCCCCAAATTTCGGATCAACACAAGCTGGCCCTCCTTAAGAGGGGCTTCTGTAATGTTTTTATCATGATTCTCTTTTTCTACGTCCTGCAGACGATCTCAACGCATGAACAGTTCCTGCATCTCTCGCGCCCTCAAACGCTATTTGCAAGCGGGTCTGGTGTTCTTTGACCCACTCATGAACAGTTCCTGCAACTGGGTCTTGAACTCTTCCTAACAAGAAGTCAACTGGAAGACGTGGTTCTTGACCAAATATTAGGAAAAATGGTGACTCACCAGTTGATTGATGAGGGGTGGTGTTATATGCATAAAGCAACTGGGGCAAGCAAGCAGTCCAGTCACGTTTCCGGGACATGGGTAACGTCCTCAACAGATTGTGAAGCGTCCCTATTGAAACGTTCACATTGCCCGTTACCAGCTGGGTGATAAGGCGTGGTACGAGATTTAATAATGCCATACAGACTGCAAAGCTGCTGAATCAAAGTGCTTTCAAAATTACGGCCCTGGTCTGAATGGATGCGTGCTGGTACACCAAATTTTGCAAACCATTCAGTGACCAGGACCCATGCTACAGTTGATGCACGCTGATCCCTAGTTGGGACAGCCAATGTATACTTAGAAAAAACATCAGTCATTACCAGTACATTTTCTAGCCCAGATGAAGTTGGCTCTAACAAAGTAAAATCAATTGCTAAAATTTCATTAGGTTTTGATGCAAGCAAATGGCCCAAGAAGCCACGAGCAGGTGGCTGACTATCCTTGGCAACCTGGCACCGCTCACAGGTTTTACACCAGTCTGCTACCTCTTTTGACATACCTGGCCAATAGCATCGAGACCGTAGCAAAGCTAAGGTCCGTTCCACTCCCTGGTGCCCATGCTCCTGATGGACCCTCGTCAGGATTTCCTTGGTCAGGGCCTTTGGCAGGAGAAATTGGTCTACTGTCCCACCACCATCTGAGCGGAACACCCGCCGATGCATTAACCCATCTATCTCAGTCAGGCGATCCCACTGGCTGAGCAATGCAAGAGCAGATTGTGAAAGCCCTTGCCGCTCAGTACGATTTGGCCGCTCTTTCCTCTGCCAGAAGGAAAGAACCTCTTGAAGGACTGGATCAGCCTGCTGGAGGACACGGAGATCATCAGGGGCAATAGAGGGGAAAACAGTTATAGAGGATTGGATAATTTGTTCCTGCTCGCTCTGCACAGCTTGCTGTAAGGGCTGAGGAACAAGAGTACCTGAAACCAAAGTAGTCACTTCCGAGGGAGCCGGCCAAGGCTGGCGAGACAAAGCATCAGCATTTTGATTAGACTTAGCAGGCCTATACTTCAACTCAAAGTCAAAAGAAGCAAGCTGGGCAGCCCAGCGCTGCTCCACTGCTCCAAGCTTTGCTGAATCCAAATGGCTCAAAGGATTATTGTCTGTATAGACAATACACCTGTGGCCCAAAAGGTAATCTCTAAATTTTTCTGTCATTGCCCATTTCAGGCCCAACAGCTCCAATTTCATTGAGCTGTAATTTGACATATTTCGCTCACCAGGTCTTAACCCACGGCTAGCAAAAGCAATGGGTCTTATCTTCCCCCTCTTGTTCTTGCGACAAGACTGCTCCCAACCCACTGTGACTTGCGTCCACTTCTAAAATGAAAGGAAGGGAAAAATCTGCATAAGCAAGGACTGGAGTAGAAGTGAGCTTGGCTTTAATAGCCTCAAAGCTCTGCTGGCACTCCTCAGTCCAATCTCCCACAGTACTCTGGGCAGCCTTCTTTTTTAGACCCTTTACCAGTCAGCTCTGCTGCTCTACGATGTAAGGGTGGCAGCCATCTTAGCAAAACCTTCTACAAATCTCCGGTAGTAGCTAGCGAACCCCAAAAAGGAACGCAACTCAGTGGCCGTGGTGGGCACAGGCCAATTTGCTACCACCTCAATTTTAGCAGGATCAGTAGCTACTCCCTGGTCAGAAATTACATGGCCCAGGTAGTGCACCTCCTGCTGGAAGAAGCGGCATTTACTCAGCTTAGCTTTAAGGCCCTCCTTCTGAAGCCGTCCCCAACACCACATCCAGCCTCTCAAGATGTTGCTGTACAGAGGATGAAAACACAACAATATCATCTAAATACAGCAAGAGGGATTGGCATTGCTGATCACCAAAAATGCGCTGCATCAAACGTTGGAACGTGCTCGGGGCATTGCATAAGCCGAAAGGCATGCGATTCCACTCGAAAAGCCCGAAAGGTGTGCAGAAAGCGGTTTTATGGCGATCACTTGCCGTGACAGGAACCTGATTATAACCACTGGCCAAGTCCATCGTGGAAAACCACCGAGCCCCTGTCAAAGCATCGAGCGACTCTTCAATGCGAGGAAGTGGAAAAGCGTCCTTCCGTGTCTTGATGTTAAGTTGACGGTAATCGACACAAAGCCTAATGCTGCCGTCCTTTTTCCGAACAAGCACAATTGGCGATGCATAGGGGCTGGAGCTTTCTTTAATGACATTAGCTGCCAAAAGTTGATTTATGTGCTCCTTCACCAGTTCATACTCTGATGGAGGGATTCGACGATAACGCTGTCGAACAGGGATGTCATCAAGAAGGGGAATGTCATGGCTGATCAGGTTGGTGCAACCCAAATCCTGATCATTAGTGGCGAACACAGAAGCGTATTTACCCAACAGTGCTCGCACCTGATCTTGTTCCTCTGCAGACAAAGATGATAAATCAATTGTCTCGATCCCATCTGAGGCAGGAGCAGCAGCTGTTTGGGAAGACACATTTACAAATAGTGGGACTTCGGTTACACCCGCTGGAAGACTCACCACGCGAACACTATTTAAAGTTCCCACTGTAGTACGGGGGTAAAGCAACACATCTGTGTGGCCCACATTTACCACTGGGACATAAGCAGTCCCCCGGAGAACCTGAACTAGAGCAGGAGATGCTAACAAACCAGCTGGTAAGCCAGATTCCAATGGTTCAAACAATACAGTAGTGCCTGAGTATTTCTCACAGCAGGTGGTAGGCACAATCTTCATTACACCTCCTGGGATACGGCAAGCCCTCCTTCCTCGCACCCGCACCTTACTAGGCTGCTTAGAGATGTCCTGCATTTCTGCTGCATGACATTTCTGTAAGGCATTAACCAAGGGCTTGGGAGATGCTGCAACAGGGATAGTATTAAACAGGGCATGACCATGCTGTCCAAATAGCTCTTTGTAACACCTATTTATGACATTCATCCCCAACACACCAGGAGCGGAAGCTGAACCACCATCGGGAGGATTCCTCACCACCAACACCCCACAGTGGGGCATCAACTTCCCACACAGTTCAATAGATACTTCCAAATACCCAATGTAAGGAATAGGGAGACCGTTGGCTGCTTTTAGCTGTAACCAGTGACAAGCTCTCAAACGCTCTTCGCCCCAGGGCTCAAAGAACTTAATAAAAAAACTCTCTGTAATAGTGGACACCATTGAACCAGTGTCAACCAGACAAGGCACCTTTACCCCAGCCATGTTCACTTCAATATGTGGGCAAGAAGCAATTAATGTAGGTGCATCTGCCGAACACAAACCACTAGTTGAGCCTATAGAAGCCCCACCCGAGCTGTGGCTCTGCAACGCGGTGGGTGCTAGTTTTCCGAAGGCTGATTCCCCTGATGTGACCCTGACAAAAATGGCTGATGGAAGGCAACATGTGACCCCCCACACTCCCTAGCAATATGTCCAGGCTGTTGGCACCGTCGACATATAATGGGACGGCGACGTGCAGAGCGGCTGCGCTCTTTGGCAGTTTGGAGGAGGGTAATGCTTTGAGTAAGCCGATTAAGCTGTTCCTGTTGCTGTTTTAAAAGCTCTTTTAATTCATTGACCTCACCATGAGTGGGGCTAGCAGTAGCTGGTGACCCACCATGGACAGCAAACTGAAAACTGGGCGCTGAAGGCAGAGAATTACTCCGGCCTCTCGTACTAGCTGGCAAACCCTCTAATTCCCACCTCATTGCCTCACCTCTAACATCAAGCAATGTTGCTGCCGGTTTCAGACGTACATATTGTTTTAGCGCACGACGAAGCGCACCATCAAGGACGTATTCTATGAACTGGTCACGCAAGAGAACTTCAGCATTAGGCATATCCCTAGGCGCTTGTGCTTTTACTTTCTCCATGAGGCTCATCAATGCAAGGGAGAACTCTTGCAATGTTTCCCCTCTAATTGCTTTCTGGAGAAAAAGGCCTCCTGTAATGCAACATGTGACTCATTGCATCCATAAAGCTCCTTGAGGATAGAAATAATTTTTGCCGGATCCCCTCTTTCCTGACTAGACCGATATTTAATCTCATCCCTAGCCTCTCCTTCTAAATGGTCATACAAAAAGAAAGCCTGATCTGCTACTGACAAATTTCGAGCCCGCATACACGCTTGTACTTCCTCAACCCATTCGCTCACACTAATCCCCATCCTTCCCCTAAACATAGGACACTTCCGGTCACGTGGGATAAACACCAACCTGTCTGTTACTTGGACGGTGGGGGGTGCAGAGGCTGAAGACGGCCCAGCACTAGAGCTAGATGTGGAAGGTGAATGCTCTGTACGCAGCTTTTCATTGTCAGCCTTTAACTGAGCAACCAGGTTCCTCAATTCCAGTAGCTCTTCCTCCATGACTACAAATGACCAGCTTAAAAAAAGTTAACCGCTGCTGTTTGTCCTTAGCACACCAAAAAAAATAAAAAATTACTGATTGATCATCAATGGCACAACTTACAATAAAACAGTGAAAAAGTCTCAGCCTCAAAACTGTAAAAGAACTGCTCACAGCGCCAAATGTGGTGGTACCGGTGTGATTTAAAAGAACTGTATTTAAGATAAAATTGTAATAATTCTTCCTAAAAGTTACCTCTAAGGCACACAGGCCCGCTACAGATGAGGCTTGAGACAATCTCACCAATTTCAATAATTTTATTACACTATTTCATTTTAATCAATAAAATACTATGTTAAAACCACTCACATATTTAAATAACAGTGACAGCTCAAGTCAAGGGTGGCAGTGCAGTTCAGGGTAGTGACCTAAATAAAAAGAAACACAGCAAACAAAACAACCAAACTCAAGAAAATTGTGCAACAAATTAAAAGAGTACCACCACCCGGAAAGTCCACCACCAACACCACGAACTGGCCTTTCCTGTCAAGATAAAAAGACATTCACATTACATGAGTCATTTCATAATTGTCGTTCAGTCCACAATCAATCAGCAGCAATTGTCCAATTAGGGATCCGTCCCTGGGATGTCACGCCACAGACGCCACTGAAGAGTGGCACCAGCAGAGTCCGTCCCAAGCTGGTCACCAGTCCGAATCCAGCCAAGCTGGACAAAGGGCAGGGGGTCAGGTTTGCGCTGACCACGACGACTGGCAGAAAGCCAGCAACCAGGGCTACAGATGGACTGCCGACGACGGACAACCAATATAACAGCGGACCATCAACCAGGAACCACAGGGCAACAGGCAAACAGCCGGCCAAGGACAAACAGCAGCGTCTAGCAAACACAAATGTCAAACATCGAATCTAAAAATATGCAAATAATGAGCTTTTCACTTACCACAAGCTCTATATGTAGTGCCTCTGGCTGGGAGGAGGATCAGGCAATTCGCACGGGCAGCCAGTAGAAGGAGCAATCAGTTTGCATCCGTCAAGCGCACAGTGTGTGGCTGGCGCTGCACAACAACAGAGGTCTAAAACCGGAAACACATGTTGACCAGGTGAGGGAGGGCCCTTTATATACACAAACAGCGCCACAGCCAATTAAATGCCAGCACTTGTGTGGTGCGTTCAAAGCCCCCAGGGCATACTGCCACATGTATTTTCTGTGATTTGGTGCACAGACCAAATCACAATGTGACAAAAACTGAGAAAATTTACCATTAACATTCAACTGAATTTTATTTGCATTTCATTTATTGTCTGTGGTATGTAATTCTTAAACAAGATGACTTCCACGTAAAATGTGGCAGCGCACATTTTTGGCGCTGCCACAAACATGAGGCCAAACAAAATACAACAACCCACTAAGCAGCACAGCTTATTATGCTTTCATTTTGAAAACTGACGAAATGAAGCAGTGAAGTGTCCAATGTAATGCTTGTTAGTTTTCCACAAGATGACACAAACATCATGAAGTTGAAGTATGTACATATCCAAATCCTGACTGCCCCATCACACCAGGTACTGACTGGTTTCAAAGGAAAGCATCCCATTTCTGATGGACCTTTTATTGCGGCCAGCCTAAAGTACACCTGTGCAATAATCATGTTGTCTAAACAGCATTTTGATATGCTGATTAGACAACATGTCTAATTCCAGGTGAGATGGATTATTTGTGCAAAGGAGAATTTGTCACACATTTACACATTTTTGAACAGTATTTGAGAAAAATTATTTCTTATATGAGGAAAATGTTTTAGATCTTTGAGTTCAGCTCATGAAAAATGAAAGAAAGTCAGTGTAAATATACTCACAGTACAATTATACTTTTAAATTGACATACTTTAAAATTAAACATATTAATATTACCTTGCTAAAATACTTACTCTTTTTGTGAAAATGCATTTAAATGAACTTACCTGTGTTTTCTCTTTGGAAAGTTTTTCATCAGCTTCAACTGGTCAATAAAAAAACTGAATGAAGTGTGAAGTCTGGTCCTGGTCCTTCAAGTGTGGACACATTACACCTCTCTCAAAGCAAATTGCTGCTATCTAGGAAAAGGGAGAGAGGGGAGGAAAGAACCCAGAAATACAACCATCCCTTTAGCATTATGAGAGAGTAGATCAACAAGCTGGAAGCACTCAGCCTTGCTAAACTTTAAGTGCAAAAGAGCCATCAAACACATGCTGTTTTAACTACATCATGTACTGTTTCATTTTACTGACTGCTTTGACACAGTGCAAATATTAAAGATTTTCATCAAAACTAACTTCTGAGTGCATGTTGGAGTGAGAGTTGACCTGCAGATCATGACGGGTTTGTTTAGTGATATGTGCGTGTGTGTGTGTGTGTGTGTGTGTGCGTGCGTGCGTGCGTGTGTGTGTGCCTGGATGAGTGTTGGTGTTTCTTCAATATTTAGTTATGCAGGGGTCTCAAGAATGTTTCTAAGTCATTCGCAGTCCGTTTGTTTATTAATCAAACAGATATGGATATTATTATTAAAGCACCTCTATTGTAACGACAAGACACCTGCCAGGGAAAACATCAGACAGAACCAATCTCATCTTCTACTGCATGATTTCATCCCTGTCATGATTTATTGTGTGGTAGAATAGAATAGAATAGAATAGAATTCAACTTTATTGTCATTGCAATGTCACATGTACAAGCAACGAAATGTAGTTTGCATCTATCCAGAAGTGCTATACATGATATAAATATTTATAAACAGGTGTATGAAGATATAAACAGAATAATATTGACGTGCTATAAATAAAATGTTTTGTACAATATAAATATAGATGGAGCTTATGTACATACTATACAAATTACACAGATTATACAGAATATACAGGAATATGAAGAATGGATTGTATATATATTAGTTGTTTTATAATACAGGATAATAATGGGAAATTAGATTTACAGATTATATAAAGATTGTATGTGTATGTGTGTGAGGGGAACAGTCCAGGGATGGAGGGGGGAACAGTCCTTATAGTTTGTGTCAGGAGGCGTTCAGGAGCGTGACAGCTGTGGGGAAGAAGCTGTTCCGGTGCCTGGTGGTTCTGGTCCGTAAGCTTCTGTAACGCCTCCCAGAGGGCAGGAGAGAGAAGAGTGTGTGTGCAGGGTGAGTCAAGTCCTTGGTGATTTTGCCGGCCCTTTTCAGACACCGCTTCCTGTAGATGTCATTGATGGCAGGAAGCGATGCCCCGGCGATGTGCTGGGCAGTTTTCACCACCCTTTGCAGCGCCTTCCGGTCGGACACAGAGCAGTTTCCGTACCAAACTGTGATGCAGTTGGTGAGGATGCTCTCAATGGTGCAGCGGTAAAAGTTGGTGAGGATCTCTGAGGACAGGTGGTTCTTCATCAAGGTCCTCATGAAGAAGAGGCGCTGGTGCGCCTTCTTGATGAGTTTGGAGCAGTTGGTCGTCCAGGTCAGCTCCTCGGAGATGTGGACTCCCAGGAACTTAAAGCTGTTCACACGCTCCACCGCTATTCCCTTGATGTGGATGGGTGGGTGGAGGTCAGCGTTCCTCCTGAAGTCCACGATGAGCTCCTTGGTCTTCTCGGTGTTCAGCTGCAGGTAGTTCTTGTCGCACCACTCAGCCAGACGGTCCACCTCCTCCTTGTAGGCGGCCTCATCGTTGTCTCTGATGAGGCCGATCACCGTGATGTCATCAGCAAACTTGATGATGGCATTAGAGCCATGGACAGGTCTGCAGTCGTGGGTGAAGAGAGAGTAGAGGAAGGGACTCATCACACAGCCTTGTGGCACTCTGGTGTTTATGATGATGGTGGATGAGAAGTGATTGTCCAGCCGGACGTGTTGGGGTCGACTGGTCAGGAAGTCGAGCAACCAGTTGCACATGAGTGAACTGATGCCGAGGTCTGTGAGTTTGGTAATGAGTTGTGATGGAATGACAGTGTTAAATGCTGAACTAAAGTCATGACACAAATCCAGGGTGAGAGAGAAAACTTCCCTCTTTAATTGTTATCAAACCTGTGACTGGGATCAAAAACAAGCAGTTGAAGACAGGTAGCTACAGGTGAACGATGCTAAAACACAAGACTGACTATCCAAGACTCAAATGACTGAGATGACTGTAGGACCCAGCAAGGAACTGAGCACAACAGAAAAAGGTCAAATACAGTGGCGATAACAAGGGAAAGAGGGCACAGCTGGATACAATCAAAGGTAAGATGAGACCACACCAGATCTAAATCAATCAATTAAAAGGAAAACATGACAGAAGAGGACTGAACTATCACAAATACATATACCAAAAAAAAAAAAAATCCTCACAATTACCACCAATATATTTACTTCCACGCTCTCTGTCTAACCTTTAAAACATCAAAACTGAGAAACAGCTTCATTCAAAATAATTCTGGATGATCAACTGTAACTGAAATCCATCAGAGCCAATCATACATGTTGAAATTATATTACCTGTACTGTCACACCTGTCCTATTTTATATTTAAATTTTACTTTTATTGACAGACTCAGAACATTAACTGTTTACTCATTTGTGTGATGTTGCTGCGGTGTGAAGAAAGTCATGATTCACCTCCCCTCTTTTAGCTAGCTTTAAACAAGGAGCAGAGTGTTGGAGGACGGAGTCTGCAGGTTGGTGATTCTACTGACGTCCGTAGAAGAGATTTGAGAGGTTGGGCTTGGAAAACATAATGTCACCGAACCTAACTAAAGTAAAGTCAAACACAATGCCTAGCTTATAGTCATTATTTTAGGGAGATGACTATAAGCTACTTGAAAGTACACAAAGATATTTTTAGTCCTTAACCACCTCAACTTCTCCCATTAAGAAAATAGAGTTTCCAAAGTGTGCAGATGGAGAGAGTACCATACACTGTGGTGCTCCTGTGTTGCTCGCCACCTGGTTAGACACACAGTCATTCAGGCTCTCAAACTGTGGTCTGTGTGTTTGGTAGTCATAGATCCAGATGATTGTTGAGGATTCCACCTGTGTCCATTGGAGTTTCTCAATGTAACACATTCAGATCAACCTGAATATGTTACATTTTCTTGGAGAAATCAAATAACATGATCCTCATGGTGCTGCCTGCTTTGTCCAGATGACAGTGGGCTTGTTGAAGCAGGTGTATGATGACATCATCAGCTCCATCTCCATGACGATAAGCAAACTGTAGGGCTTCTGATATGTGTTTGTCTGCTTACTCAGGTGGTCAGCCAAGCATCCCTTAACGTGGGTTGCTTTGACAACCCATGATGTGGCATGTCAGACAATAGGTCTGCAGTCATTGATGACTGATGGATGAGTTTTCCTTGGTACCAGAACCAGGTATTATGTCTCTCACAACAGTGTAACCTTCTCTTGGGTAAACCTAAGGTTGAAGAATTGTGACAGAATCTCACAGAGTTGTTCTGCAGCTTTGGGACACAGGGGCTGACACCATCTGGACCTGCAGCCTTGTTCTGGTTCTGCCTCTCCAGATACCTCTTCAGCTGACTTCTAGGTACGGAGAAGTGGGAGGGCAAGGCAAAGGGAGAATCAGCTTCTAATTTGATTGAAATATGTAAGGTGTGACAGGAAAGCTGTGGGTCAAAGGAGAGTGGAATATCTGTCTGGCTGGCACCACGAGAGGAGAATGTTGAATTTAATTTACAACATAAATTGTGGATTAGTTTCCTTAAAATAGTCTCAGTATAATTTTCAGCATGGCAAATGATCTACTATGAAGATAAAGATGTTGAGATTTTAGAATAGGTTTCAAGTCCAAGTAAAATTGCAAATTTACTTACTTCCTGGTAACTAAAATGTGTGGTTATTATACACAAATTAAGATCAGAACCATTCCAGACAACAGAATATATGATATTGTGTTAAGACCTCTTCCTGCTAGCAAATGCTTGAAGTGTGTGTGGATTTCCATGTGAGTTTGTAGGTGTAAAGGTTTTGTTTTCTGTTCTGTCACAGACAAAATGAAGTGCTCTATTCTCTCTCCAACTTCTCATCACAAATGAAAACAACTGCAAGTCATTCAGAACATCAGCACTTACTTGAGAATCAAGAATCACCTGCCCTACTAATGTTACCTCTATCCAGATTGAGAAAATTTCACTCATTACCTGCTGAATCCTGTGAAATGCAGCAAACTGTGTTTGTCTTTGTCTAACAAAATAACATTTTCCTAATTTTGATTCATACATCAATGGTCAACATTAAGAATTGAACAATACATTTCATTTGTGAGTTTTGGTCCAGTCTTTTTTTTCTTTATGTTTTTGTAATATTTTAAATTACTTCAAGATATATTTAACAATTCTGTGATGATTGATATATGCCCAATACTAATCTCTTTTTAAGAAGTGATTCTAAAGCATCATTAAATCAAATTCTGGTTAATTTTTATCTTTATATAACCTCTCAGCAAATAAATGTTTTTCACTATATTATTAACAGCAATACCCAAAGTCACTAGGTGCTTCCAAGGAGTATCACTAGCTAAGTATTATTCTTATTAAAGTAGTATTATTCATCCACTGTTCTGGTTTATTTTAAATTGGGGGAATCCAAGGCATTTCTAAATCAGAAATGAATTTTAGTTGAGTCTCTGTCCTCCTCCCAGTGGGGGTTGCCTCAAGAACCTCCAAAGAGTAGAGCCCAGGAAGCATCCTGATCGGAAGCCCCAACCACATCACAGTGACTTGTGTCAATGCAGACTGATGGCCCTGCGCTGAGTTTCCATGGTGATAGAGCTCCCCACTCCAATTTCAAGGCTGAGGCCAGCAAACTTATGAAAGAAGCTTGTTTTAGATGCTTGTTGCTGAAATCCTGCTCTTCCTGTTATGACCGTAGCCAAAGGAGGGACAAAATATGTCAGAAATACTAAACTAAATGTCTTAATTTCTACTCAGTTATTTTCTCACCTAAATAGGCCAACGCAATCTCCCTCTTCATCATAGTATGACCTGTTATTACATTTTATTCAAATTCTCTAAACCCAAATCATATACACTGTACATGTAAAATGGTATTTAATTGAAAATAGTAAGTTGACTTAAATCAGTTTTCATACAATTGCTATCAGTGCTCACATTTAGTAAGTTACTTACTAAACACACTCTACTTGAGATGAAATAATTTAGAAAATGTTTCTGATAATTGTGCTTTTTTTTTCTGTGTCGGAAAGTATTTTGACTCAATATTGCCAGCATCCAAATACAAGTGGTTTATTTTAAGTTGTTGTTTTTTTTTTTGTTTGTTTGTTTGTTTGTTTATTTTAATATTCTGGAGCCAGTAATTTAGCTCATCTGACTATGATTAAGAAATAATCTCAGCCTTTCAATGAACAGGAGCACATTCACATAGAACACCAGAACACCAGAACAAGACTCCATTTATCATTTCTAAGCTAGGCTAAAGTCAACTAACTTAATCATTTGTTTTACGTGTTTGTCTGTTTTTTAAATGGACCACTAACGCAATTAAATGCATTTTTTCCCCATGAAAAAGTCCAAGCTGGAACCGCTGTACTGTGTTTGTGGTATTCCTGTAAATTTGATCCACAAGAGTCACATGCAAAAGACTGAGAGTGAATTAATCTTTACTGTATGTTTAAAAGACAGAACATTTTTGTATATGTTATTGTAACCCATGTTAGAATCTGACATAATTAGGATAAATAGTTGATTAAATATCTGTAGACAGAAAATAACGTCACTGCCCCTTTAAGGAACTAGCGTTACAGACGCAGCGCCGTGAAATTACATAGAAGAGAAGTATGGTGTGGTGATTTTAATGCCCATAATAGTCTCTGGGGCAGCAAAAAGACGGATCAAAATGGCAACATAATAGAAGAAATAATGGATGAAAGGTCACTAGTTTGTCTTAACAATGGAAAAGGTACCAGAGTTAATGTACATAAAAATACAACCTCATGTCTAGACATTACATTAGTATCTGACTGTCTTGCAGGATCATGTGAATGGAACGTCAACAGGGAATCTACAATAGGGAGTGATCATTTTCCAGTAAGTACTATAATTAATGATAATATAAAGAGGCAAGAAGATGTCATAATCACAAGATGGTGTTTTAATAAAGCTGATTGGAAAAAATTTAAAGTAAAGTGTGAGGAAAGCAGACATTTGGTTACATTAAAAGGTAACATAGAAGAGTGTACAAGCCAGATAACAAAACATATTTTAAATGCTGCAAATTCAAGTATACCAAAAACAATAATAAAAGGGAAGAAAAAAGTAGTCCCTTGGTGGAATGATGAATGTACTAGAGCGGTTAAAGATCGTAACAGGGCATTTAAAATACTGCAGAAAAATTTAACACTTGAAACTCTTATTAATTATAAAAAGAAAAGAGCAGCGGCTCGTAAAATTATTAAGGAAGCCAAAAAAGAAAACGTGGAGAGAATATTGTTCCTCAATAGGATCTGAAATTAAATTGCAAAATGTATGGTCAATGTTTAGGAAAATGATTGGGAAAAAGGAGTGGTATTAAAATACCAGCCTTAGTCAGAGATCAGGAAGTAGTAGTGTTAAATAAAGATAAGGCAGATTTGTTGGGGGAAGCATTTGCGGCAGTACATAGTGGAGAACATCTTACAAACATTCATAGACAACAGAAGATTCAAAAAAATTAGCAAGTATAAAAATATTTTGGAAAAAAGTCAAACATATAATTCAACATTAGACATGAATATAACCATGAAAGAAATTAAAACAGTATTGAAAGGGACAGGATATTCAGCTCCTGGGGAGGATCAGCTATGCTATGCTATGTTTAAACAGATTCCTGAAGTAACATTAGAATTAATATTAAAACTGTTTAATAAAATATGGAAAGAAGGTTTAATACCAAATAGCTGGAAGAGAGCAATAATCCTACCGTTTAATAAACCAGGGAAAGATCCTGTAAATCCAAATAATTACAGACCAATAGCATTAACTTCACACTTAAGTAAGTGGATGGAGAAAATAGTGGTTAATAGATTAGAATTTATTCTTGATCATGAGAAATTAATTAATGAAAATCAGTGTGGATTTAGGAAAGGAAGATCAACAATGGACGCAATAACTAGATTAGTAATGATATAAGAAAGCTTTAAAAATGAAAGAGATTATGATTGTAGTATTTTTGGACATAGAAAAAGCTTATGATTCATTATGGAGAGAAGGACTACTTATAAAAATGAAGCAGATGGGAATAGGAGGGAAAATGTTTAATTGGATAGCAAATTTTTTGATGGATAGAAAAATAAAAGTTAAGATTGGAAATGATTACTCAAAAGAATTTAATGTTGAAAATGGAATTCCACAAGGTAGTGCAATTAGCCCAATACTATTTAATATTATGATAAATGATATCTTTTCTGAAACAGAAGAATGTATAAAATCTGCATTATATGCTGATGACGGGGTTATATGGATGAGAGGAAAGAATACAAGATTTGTTATAGGTAAAATTAAGAAAGCAATTAATAAAGTAGAAAAATGGTCCTTTGAATGGGGTTTTAAATTATCAACAAGTAAATCTTGTTATATGATTTTTACAAATAAGAAAAACATAGACATAGGAACAATAACATTATATGAACAACCATTGGAAAGGGTAGCAGAATTTAAATATCTGGGAATATGGTTGGATCAATCATATACATGGAAAACGCATATAGAGAATCTGGAAACTAAATGTAAGAAAGTGATAAATCTACTAAAGGCTGTGGCTGGAAATAACTGGGGTGCAGATAGACAATCATTATTAAACATATATAGGGCTCTCATGAGATCAATAATAGATTACGGTAGTTTTATATATGGAGTAGCAGCTAAAACAACATTACTAAAAATAGATACTTTACAGAATAGGGCTTTACGTATATGTACAGGAGCAGTGAAAACGACACCTATTAATGCCCTTCTAGTAGAGACTGGAGAGATTCCACTAGAAATAAGAAGAATAAAATTAGCTCTGACATACTGGATGAAAATAAAAAGTAGAAAGGATGAAAATGTAAATTCAACAATATTAAAATATTGTTGGGAATACTCAAAGTTCCATAGTAATGGATTTGGATGGATCATAAACAAATGGATTAAAATATATGAATTAGAAGATAAAGAAATAGCTCAATTTAATCCAATTAGCGTTAGCCCTTCATGGATTTTTCCGGCAGTAAATGTAGACATAAAACTCCTTAAAATGAAAAATGATTGGAATTTAAATGAAATAGGGGTAAAGACCGATATATACTTAAGAAATTCATATTATAATTATACTAAAATATATTCAGATGGTTCAAGAATTCAAAAGGATGTGTGGGAATAGGAATTTATATATCCGAGTTTAAAATTGACATATCTAAAAGATTATCTGATCAACTATCTGTATTCACGGCAGAAATGGTGGCAGTTATCATCAGTTTGCAGTGGGTAGAGGAGGTTCGTCCAGATAGAGTAGTAATTTGCACAGATTCCAGAGCAGTCATAGAAAGTATTCAAGGAGAAGGAAACAACAGGAAAGATCTAGTACTAGAAATTCAACATAGCTTATTTAGATTATACAGAGGTGGCATTGATGTTTGGTTCTGTTGGGTGCCAGCACATCAAGGTGTAAAAGGCAATGAAAGGGCAGATAAATCAGCAAAACGGGCTTTAGATCAGGCAATAACGATTAAAATACCTATTGGCAAAGGGGAAGGGAAATCAATTATTAAAATAAAGAAATGGAAATATGGCAAAAAAGATGGAATGAAGATAAGAAAGGAAGGAAATTATATAAAATACAGAAGTCAATATTTAGTAGAAATACTAAGGAGAGAAATAGAAGGGAAGAAATAATAATGATTAGATTGAGAGTAGGGCACACATATTTAAATGATACTTTATATTTAATAGGGAAGAAAAATAATGATAAATGCGAGAAATGTGGAGAGAAAGAAAACGTAGAACATATATTATTGAACTGTAAAACATATGAACGTGAAAGGGAGAAATTGAGAAGAATAGTTGGAAGGACAGATCAAGAATGGAGTTTGAAAGGAATATTGGGAAATGATGGAAATATAATGGATATTTGCATGTTAAGGAAAGCGTTATTTATTTTTCTTCAAAACACAAAATTAAAAAATAGAATATGACTGATGTAGAATACTGTTGCTACACACTCGTGTACAGTAGGTGGCGGTATGCACCTTAAAGTTGCTTGCGACCCGCCATAATAGAAAAGAAGAAGAAGAAGAAGACGCAGCGCCGTAGTGACGCAGCACACAGCCCGGAGGGAGAGAGCAGAGGAGGAATCAGGAGGCGCCAAGATGACGGCTAGCCTTTAGACGTTGTTCGGAACTCTCCTCCAACTTTATTCAACTTTACTCATTTCCTGTCGGAATAGGTATATTTGTAATGTCTTCAACCTCTACATCAAAACGTAAAACCGAAGGTCATCTTGTACTTACTCCTATGAAGACACCATCTACCAAAAAAGGAAAAATGGAACAAGCCACAGCAGAGAACGTGATAGCGGTGCTAAAGCTAGCTATCGAAGAGCAAGGAACAGCTATTGGAAAATCCATTGACGACTTGAAGTCTACAATTAATTTCATCTCCGCTGACATACAAGATATTAAAACCACACTGCACACCACGGTCAGCCGAGTCAGCAAAGCTGAGGAAAAGATTCAAGCATTGGAAAACAAAGTGCTGGAGCTAGCACGCGAGAAGAAGCGGTGGAATCTGCGGCTCCGCGGCATCCCCGAAGAAGGATCCGAAGATGTAAGGCTCAAGGTGGTGGAGGTATGTCAGAATATAATCCCTGACTACAAAGAGAAGCTGTTGGAGGTGATTGATTCAGTATATCGGCTTGGTAGAAAACACCCAAACAAACCACAGCCCCGAGACATCATCATCCATTTCTCCATGCAGCATTTCCGAAACTTGATCTGGAAAATGGCAAAGAATTCTGCCTACTTGAAGCAAAGAAATCTCCTGTTTAAAGAAGATCTTTCTGTGGAAGACCGGGAGAAACGGAACAGGCTGTGGCCAATAATCCAACAAGCACGCAAGGATAAAAAGATCGCATACTTTGTAGGAGGAAGAGCTTTTGTGGACGGCAAGGAAGTTGAATAACTATATCGTTGGATCCCATACAACCCAATATGGAGGAAAAGTTCTATGTTCCCAGTTAAGTTAAACTAAATAAATCTAAATCTCAAGACACTTATCGTTTTTTTGTTCTGTTCTTTTTAATATGTTAAAACTCTTCTCAGTTAATGCTCGAGGACTGAGGGACATCACTAAAAGAAAAGCTTTATTTCTGTTTGCAAAAAATTGTGGTGCTGATTTTTGTTTGCTTCAAGAGACCTCCATTGACAGTGACTATAAACTTTGGAAAGCTCAGTGGGGAGAAGACCTATGGATGGCCCATGGAACTCACCGTATAGCAGGTACATTAACATTGAAACACAAATTCAATAGCAGCGCCATCTTCACTGAAGCCGACCCTGCTGGACATTACATTCTCACAGTCATCCAATGTGATAATTCTCTCTTTCTTATTGGCAACATTTATGGGTATAACAACGCAAAAGAAAATGTCAGGCTGTTTGAAACTTTGAACTCTAGTATTGATGCGCTTGTTAAAAAATTTAATGATATTAAGATAATTTTAGGAGGAGACTTCAATATTACTGTGAATGATGAGGTTGACCGTTGGCCCAGTAGGCAAAGAATAAACTCTCAGATTGTTGACTTTATGAATGAACGAAGCTTAATTGATATTTGGAGGGTAAATAATCCAAACACAAAAAACTTTACATGGAAAAATAAAGCTGGCTCACAACAATCAAGAATTGATTTTTGGCTAATTTCTGATTCCTTACAACATTCAAATTGCAAAGCTGAGATTATTCAAACACCTCTTACTGATCACAAAGGCATTTTGTTACAGGTTTGTATTTCCCCTGTTAGAACTATTAAAAGGAACCCTGCATATTGGAAGATGAATATATCCCTTCTTAACGACAAATTTATCTGTTTAACAATTAAAAACAAAATTGCAGAGCTCATAAAACTAGCACAATCTGAAAATAATTATGGATGTTATTGGGAGCTTTTAAAATATGAATTAAGAAAGATCTTAAGTAAAGCTGGGGCAAATAGAATTAAAAATAGTATAAAGGAGGAAAACGACTTGGTATCTGAGTTGATTTCATTATCCTCTGCTCTTCCTGAAAATCTAGATGAACAACAGAGAGCCAAGTTACAAACCCTTCAGCTTAAACTGGATCAAATTTATATTAAAAAAGCAAAAGGAGCATTTATACGTTCAAGAGCCAAATGGTTAGAAGAAGGGGAACAAAATTCTAGTTATTTCTTTAAACTTGAAAAACAAAGACAATCAAAAAATGGTATTACCAAACTTAACTCAAGTGGCACAATTATTGATGACCCCAAAACAATTGCAAATGTATGTGAAATTTTTACAAATCATTATATGAATCTAGACATTTGCCTGAGGAACACAATTCCTTCTTTAACTCCTTAAGTGGCATAGGAATAATTGGTGACCAAAACAAAATATTATGTGATTCTCCAATCACGCTTGATGAAATTAAAGAAGCTATTAAGAGTCTTAAATCAAATAAATCCCCTGGCACCGATGGACTTGCATCAGAACTTTACAAGATGTTCTCAGAAGAACTCACTCCTTTTTTACATTGTGTATTTACTGAAAGCATCAATAATGAAAGACTCCCCCCATCACTGTCTCAAAGTTTAATTACTCTAATACCAAAACCTCAGAAGGATACATTATTTTTGGATAATTGGTGTCCTATTTCTTTATTGAACAATGACTACAAAATTTTAGCTATTTGTTTGGCAAAAAAAATTAAAAAAGTTCTTAGTGGAATTATAGAGGAATCTCAGAACGGATTTATGGCTGGAAGGCATATTATTGACAACATAAGACTGGTTCTTGATATCTTGGATTATCCAGAAATGGTTTCAGATAATAGCTTCATTTTATTCTTAGATTTTCAAAAAGCATTTGACTCAATAGAACATGAATTTATCTTCAAAGCCCTCAGTCTATTTGGTTTTGGAGAGAATTTTCAAAAATCAATCCGCACTCTTTACGCTTATGGAAATAGCTCAATAAAATTACCCCATGGAACAACAAAGAGATTTAAAATAGAACGTGGGATTCGTCAAGGATGTCCTGTATCACCCTTTTTGTTTCTACTTCCTATGCAAATTCTAGCGACGTTTATTAAAAACAGCGATCTCAAAGGTATTTCAGTTGCAGGAAAAACTATACTCCTGAGTCAACTAGCTGATGATACAACTTTGTTCTTACAAGATAAATCTCAAATTGATGTTGCACTTAAACTTTTAAATACTTTTTCTGTAGCATCTGGTCTTAAACTTAATTTATCTAAATGTGAACTTCTTCCAGTTAACAGTTGCAATGAATTATCTTTGTCAGGAATTCCTGTGAAATCTGAAATCAAATATCTTGGAGTAACTATAGTTAAAGAGCAAACAGCAAGAGTTAACAGAAACTTTGATCTAATTATACCCTCTTGTCAACAAAGATTTAATCTATGGTTACAAAGAGACTTGACCATTACTGGTCGAGTCCTGCTGGCCAAAACTGAAGGTCTTTCTCGTCTTGTTTATGTCAGTTCAGCCCTGAATGTCCCAAACAGCCTTTGCGTTGAAATCGATAAAATACTCTTTAATTTCATTTGGAAAAAGAAGCCCCATCTTATTAGGAAGAATGTTATGATAAATAGCCTAAGTTCTGGTGGTTTCAATGTTCTGGATTTTAATACCCTACATTCTACATTCAAACTTAGGTGGATTCAGAAATATTTGAGAAATCCTAACTCAATGTGGCATTGGATTCCTACACAAGTCTTTAAATCCTTGGGTGGCCTAGACTTTTTATGCAACTACAAATTAGAAAATTAGAAAAGCTCCCTGTTAATTTATCTAGCTTCCATAAACAACTTCTTTTATCTTGGTTATTGGTTTATAAACATAACTTTTCTCCTCATAGATGTTTTATTTGGAATAACCAAAATATTTGCTTCAAGCATAAATCTATATTTCTTAAGAACTGGGTGGATAATGATATTCTAACTGTAAAACAATTGTTTAATGACAATGGTCAACTGTTTAATTATGGTGAATTTCTTCATAAATATAACTTCCCTGCAACCCCTAAAGAATTTGCTATCATTTTCGATGCTATTCCAGCAGGCTTGAAATTTCTCATATCAACCTCAGATAGAACCCATATTCCATTTCCCAGATTTCCACAGTTATTTATTGGTAATTCGCACCCGTTCCTTAGTATTAAAACCCAAAATAAACATATTAGAGAAATAATCCAAAGGAATACTATCAGCAAACCTGCTTCAATCTTTTTTTTGGAATAATCTTTATTCAGATATTGATTGGGAACAAACATGGTTATTGCCAAGAAAATTTTTTGTCTCGAATAAAGTAAGGGAGGTGTCTCTTAAAATTTTACACAGGTGTTACCCTGTAAATTCAGTACTGAATAAATATAATCCAAATATTGATCCCTCGTGTTCTTTTTGTTGCATCAAACAAGAAACTTTAACCCACCTTTTTTGGGAATGCCCTTTTAGTAAAACTTTTTGGTGTGACTTCAATATTTTCTTTAGTCGGAAATGCAATGTATGTATTCCCTTGAATGTTAAATATGTTTTCTTTGGTTTTTCCAATAATCGTTTGTCTGGAAAGGAGTATATTATAAACTTTCTTATTCTGCTGGCTAAATTTCACATACATGCTTGCAAATTTGCTAAAAACAAACCCAACCTCACTGTTTTTAGAGCTTATTTAAGATGTTTTTTGGACTCTGTGAAAATGTGCAGCAACGCTAAAGCTATAAAACTTATAACTTTAAGTGAAGAGTTTAATCTGTAAACTGTTAACCTAGTACCTCGAGCATACTATTGTCTGTATCTGTATATTCATTATTCTGTATTCTGTATATTCTTTCTTTGTAAATAAAGTTTGTTGAACGTTAAAAAAAAAAAAAAAAAGAGGAGGAATCAGAGGAAAGCGCAGTGATTAGTTAACAACAAAAGTTAACATTATATTTGAAAACCATAATCTATCCGGTCGGGAACTGACGGGAATTTTATGAGCGCTAAACTAAATCGGTTTTGGTGAGTTTTATGTTTATTTTTTTCGCACTTTCACTGTATTTTACTGTAAAATTGTATTGTGAAAAACATAGCCGTTACAATAGCCGTTGTGAAGAAATGCTCCGTTATAAATTGTTAACCGATTAACATATTGAGTTCAAGAAGAATTTATTTGTATAATTTGAAGATTTAAAAAGAGTTTTATTGTATTTGCGACCTGTCATACAGGTCAGGTTTTTTTGCTTGGTTGGAAGCTCGATCGGGACCAGGACTTATCTGCCTTGTGCGGCGCGCACATTCACGGACGGGATTCACGGACGGGATTCACGGACGGGATTCAGGATGGCGAGCCAGACCCAGACCTTTAATTCATCTTCTTCATTACATTAAGGACGGACTCTCCTGCGTGTGGTAATTCGTTGCCAGGACGAACTGAACTGAACGGAACTGATAATTGATTGAATTATTATTTTTTTTTTTTGATTTCATATTCGGGTTGTACTTGAATTTAAAATGATATACTTTGGTTTCTATATGTTATATCTTTAAATGTGATTTGAACAATTGTAATTTATTTTGATTTGATTGGTTTTCTTTTTATTTTCTTACCTGTAAAAGAAAGAAAACGAGTTAACTCAGGAAAAAATAGGAATCTTAAAATAGATACAATCTAGGAAATAAAAGAGACTGGTCTAATTAAATCAAATTAGTCTGTCTAAAATAACAGGAGAACGGAGATCAGTCTGATTAAATTAGATTAGCCTTACTAAAATAAACTAGGTAAACTAAAGACCAAAAAGGAAGAGTGATATACTCTTTATGTATTTATTTTCTTTTTTTTGTTTGTTTCATTTACCTCCTTGTTAAGAAACTGCGAAATATTTATTTATTTAATTAGTTATGGTATTTTATCTGTGTGTTTGCATTCAGTAAATTGCCGGTTTATTTCACTTAAGCAGCGGTCTCTGGTGTTGTCATTCTTGCTCCCCACTCCTTAGAACCTAGAACTGGTCCAGTGGTGCAGTTAGCGGTTTGATACCGGTGCTACATTATGTATTTCAGATAGTTGATGTAATTATTTATTCTGTGAAGGAGAGAGCAGCGCTACAGTAGAGTGGGGGTAAAGCGCAACCACAAAATGTTTTTCTTGAGTTATAATGTGCTTGTAATCTTGTGTAAAATTATCTTATATCAAAAGTTTCCAGAAATTTTTGTTGTCCTGAAAGTTACATTCACAGTGTCAGGAATTTATACTCAGTGCATCTGGATTGGATTGTTGACACTATTTTTCAAATTGTGGACAAGTGTAATTACAGCTTACTTAAGACTGAACACCTGCAACCTAAAAACCAAGTACACCTACATCAAAACTAAACATACAATCAACTCAATTTATCAAAACAAAGCAGAATCAACTCCACATTTTCTACTTTTCCCTCCTCCTGCACCCTTCCCTTCATTTTGAGATTGTTTCACCCTGCGTATGTTTTTCTGCAACAGCTTTCACTCGAAGTTATTGAAACTTTGCACATATACTTAGTCCTTGACATTCTGCACACCTGCTGTGTCTTCATTGTCAAAGTATTTAAACGGGTCCTGATTTTGCATTCCGTCTAAGTCAATCATCTCCAAGTATAAATATAGCACAAAGGAAATGAGCCGAGAAGTTGAAAAAGAAAGTAGAGAAGCACCTAAAAGAGATGAGTAAAAGCAAAGTAGCTTGGAGAAAGCATCTTGGGACGGTTTTTGACTGAGTATTTGAAAGTGAGGGGGAGAATATGGTTGGCAGAGTGTGAAAAGTAAATAGACAGAAAGGCAGTGAGTTGAAAAGGGCTCAGCCCGTCTCGACAGAACGTGTATTGGTGTAGTGAAGCACAAATGAGAGCGATGGGGAGTGAGGATGAGTGGTGGATAGAGGAGGAAAAGGCGAAGAGGAGAAACCCTGAAAATCAATGTTAAGGTCAGAGTTTGTCACCAATAACGATGTTAGTCTGGAAATGCATGCTGATGATGAGCTGCTGACCTAACCAATACAGCTGCTTGAAATGTGATTTGGACTGGAAAACTCTTAAAACCTTTTTATTCGCTCAGTTTGCTCAATATTTTCTTGCAGTATTTTTGCAGCAACTCCATGTTTTCTTTGAAGTTCTTGTGTTGTCTTGCGTGTCAAAAGTGAGCCACTAGCATATTTAGCTGTAGAACACAGCTGTTTTCAGAGAAAGTATCTCTATGTATCTAATCCTTGAACACATTCTCATGTGAAATATGGACAAAAATGGTTTCTCAGACTGTACTTCATAATCTTCTGTTGTGGAGTAAATGCCTAAATGGATTTTAATAAGTGAAAATAATTTGCATTTCGTTAAACAATTTTCAAGTGAAAACACAGCCTGCCAAGTATTTGTGTTGTCGTAGTAACATGTCAGAGAGACAAAGGTTAAACAAAGCAACCAGAAATAAAATCCATTTACTCACCTTGGAGATCAGAATCTCTGACAACTGATTCTTTGCACTCTGTCCCAACCTAAGAATGTTCTAATACAAAAAAAAGAAAAACTGAAAGCAAGTCATGAGCATGGTGACATTCAGCCCCCTACTCTCCTGATTTAAAGACACAGTTTGTTCATGTTATCAAATCTACCACCACATCTAAGACATTCTGTCAAAATAGTTTCCTCCTCACTAAGTAAATCATTGCAGTCACTTGTAACACATTTATATTCAAATGTATTTTATTAGATTTATTTTAAGATATGTTTGTAATTTCATGTTGTTGCAGGAACACAGACAAGTCTGTCTTATTTGCTCTTGTCCCTCCTGCCAAAAATATCTGCCAAAGAGTAGAGATTTTCAATACAAGGTTTGAAAAATTGTCTAAACCAAATTTATTCTCAACTTCAGCAGAAACTTTAAGAAACAAATTTAGCTGGAGTTTGGTCCATTTTGAAGTCTCTGTGCCACAGGAACAGCTTGAATTAAAATTTAGTTACCTTAGTGTCCAACTGGAAACTTTTCTGGGTTTCTGCATTTATTATTTCAAAGAAACATAATGTCCTTCTGAGTGTAAATATTAGAAGTAGTGAAGGAGCAGCTTGAAGGGGCTGCATGGAGTGAGCATGCTTAATATTAAAGGTTATTCATGAAAACTGTTTATTAAACTGTCAAAAATGGTAATAATGAAAAAAATTCATTTGCATTTGGTTAAATGCCCTCATGATGAAAACACAGGTGGAGAACAATTTGTGTTATTGCCGGAACATGCCACAGGAGCAGAAGGGAAGCTCAGAGGCCAGGTGTGAAACCTGGGAGCTGACCTTGAATCAGGAAGCTTGTCACTGATCTCCCACCGTAGCAGCTGGAGGTAGCAGTTTGTTTCCCATCTCCAAGACCCACGATGCTAACAAACATGAAGGGTCTACAGGCTGCAGGGGAGAATGCCCATACATCACCCTCGCCCCACCAACAGCTGACTCCACATGGTAATGATTGCATGACTCCGACTGCAGAGGAAATCTCTTTATACTGGTAGTGAGGATCAATAAAGTGTACAGTATACATACTATGCAGACAATCCAAAAAAATATTAACAACGGTTTACTTTTATCATTTTTTTATGTTATAACCTTATTTCAAATTGTATTAAATAAATTTATTTCCTTAAAGTTCCACAATGAAATATTTTATTATTATAATGCCTTGGTATGACGATGTCAAATTTATTAAAACTAAGAAATCAAATTACCGTAAGTATTCTCATTGTTTGCTTGATAGTTTGTTGATGCAACTTTGGCAGCAACTACAGCCTGAAGTCTTTGGAGTCTGATGCCACCAGCTCAGACTCTTGTCTTCATAGAAAACTTCTGATCGGAGCTTAATGCACTGTTTGATGATAACTAGAATTAATTGAAATGTATGTATGATGGAACTGAAATCACTTTTTTTATATAGTGTCTCAAGATGACATTTGTTATGCCTTTGTGCTGTATAAATAAACTGAATTACATAGAACATACTGTATTTCTGCTATGATACAGGACAATTTATATGAACCTCTATATTGACAGATTGTCAGCATTGCTCAGTCTCTCTCTGTCCTCTGCTCATCCTCCTCACTACTGTCACATCAACATTCTCTTTCTTCACTTACATCAACATCTTTCTCATTTTCTTTCTCTTTGATACGAGAAGGACAAACACAGGAAAGAGAAACAGGTACAGGACTCACTCAATCTGCGTAAAGCTGAACATAGAATAAAAAGCTACTTGACAGAAGTCTTATTCAGATCCTTCAGTTGATTACTTATATACTGAATAGCTTAACTGTCTATGGGCTCACCTTGTCTCACATCCTCAATGCCATCATTATGATGAACCTTCTGCCACAAGGGTTGAGTAGATTTTATTTCTAAAGGATAAAAGATAAAAATCATAGTGCTTCAAAATAACAGTGTGCAAAAACATGATTTGAATAAAAATTATTTAAAAGTAGAAAAAAATACTAAGTACAAACACCTTATAAAACATTTTATTTGGAAAAGTCGAGTTTGAAAAGGTTTTCATCAAAACCTTAAGTCAAAGCTTGTGGTGGGATTGGATTAAAATATTGTGTAATTAATTAATAACAAATATACTCGTAAACCATATGTTAGCAAAATAAGCAAAATTTTCAATTCAAAAACCCTTTTTGCTGTTTATTGAATAAATAGACATACAAGTTCAATAATAAGGATAATTATTGTTTTAATATGTCATTTAATCTGTCACCATCAAAAAGGAGCAAAGTGTTCACATCTTTCCACAGTTTGAGAAATGCCTGATCATTCATAAAACTTCTCTAGAAACGTGGACTGTAGATGCTGACATTATCGTTGCCATATGTTTAGCATTGAGACGCTACTTTAGATTTAATCAGCTTTTTTAACTCCTTTTATCAGTGGTGGCTGATTAACAGAAATTAATTAAAAAATACCAGGAAACTCATCCACAGGCATTCGAACACGGGGAATGTTTGTTCCAGTTAAAAGTTTTTCTACAGAGTTTTGAACCAATTGAAGGTCAGAGGGTTTTTTTGTTGAAGCATGAGAAAAGTATGTTACAGTAACATGAATGAAAATGTTATAATGAATAACCAGCCAGGTTCCTGTGTTGAAAAAATCTTAGTACAGGAATCTGAAATGATAAAAACAGCTTTAAACAAGTTGGGTTTTTTTTTTATGACATTCATTCTTGTTTGTTTGAAACCCACACCAAATTGTTGACTGTGGTTTGACCAATGGCCATGTTTACTAGTCCATCCTGTTCCCTGATTGGAGGAGCCAGGCTCTCTGGTACAGTAATCAAATAGTTTAGCAGAAGGACATTTTGTTTTGCTATATTTAGGAATAGGAGCTCTGGTGGAAGGTCAGACCGCGACAGGAGATCGTTCCTGACAATGGCCACCACTACCTACCATAACTCTTTGAAGAATTTGAATTAATATGAGATATAACAACATTTAATTTCCATTTGGGAATAATAAAGTATTTTTGAATGTTAATTCAATCTATCCAGACTTTTGTGACAGTAACATTTGCAGCAAGGAGCAATGTATTAGTGGCCTAGTAAAAGTCAGGCCCTTGTTCTACACTTTGTTTCATACAGAGGCTGTTGGGTCTTGGCTATTGAGAAAAAATTGCTTCCTGGAGGTGTGGACTGTGTTGATGTTTTAAATTTTACCCTGGGACGTATGTAATGTGCCATTTTGATGCTAAGAAGCTTACCGGAAATTGCCTGTAGCGTAAACAACCATCCTCCACTGAGGAGAGAGAAGTGTCAATCCAAAGGCAGCTGTTAATGTTAATTCAATATTTAGAGCATGACCAACACTCACTGAACTGCTTCTTTCACTTGTTCCGCTGCCATTGCTAAAACTACAGACAGACTAAGTTCTAAAACAACAGAAAAGTGATGTCATCATTCACAATTTCTCCTTCTGTTTGCTGATTGGGCGTTTAAAAAAAAAAAAATCAAACAGATACTACCCAAGTCAAAGGAAGAAAGCCCGGACTGTGCTGGAAGTAAAAACCTTTTTCAAGCGAAAATTGCACAGGAAGGCAATGGCCAGCATAATCCATTAAATTTCGCTCTTCAACCCCATCAGTTTTACTGCTGAATTGTATTTGCCATCTTTCCCAGTTTCTTCAGTTTCTTATTTTTTGTAAAACTTCTCCTAAATTCTTTAAGCATGTTCACTGCAAATTGTCATTTTCAGAAAATAAATTTTGCAGAACAGTTTTCCAAATCTTGCTAATTAAGGGAAGCTTTACGATAGGTCTGTTTTATTCTGAAGCATGGACGTTTTGTTCTTCCATCAGGACTAAACAGATGCCTCTTAATCATGCCGGAAAGGTGTTTGTGAGATGCAAGTGATCCAAATAAAGTAGAAATCCACCGTTTAAAAGTTAAAACACAATTTTAAAACTTATTGGAGCAGATGGGTCACATTATTTTTGTAAAACATTTAATAGGTTAAAAACAAGGTAAAGGATGATTTTCTGACCTCTCTGTTTAAGGATTTTGATTGTCAAGCACTGTTTAAAGCTGCAGATTAGAATTAGGTGCATTAGGTTCACCATCCACTCAATGAGTTCTACAGTCTTAACCGAGTGGATCATTCTGAGCTGCACTGGCCTCAAGTTGTTTTTGTCTCAAAATAATTGTTGACGATCTGGATCATCTTAAATACTTCATTTTCCAAGTTCCATTAAACATAAGTGCTGCATCTTTGAGCTCCTAACCCAGACACATGAGTGAAAACTTGTCCTTAGTATTCTAGCGAAGAGATTCTAAATATTCTTTAAACAGATTACAAAAGATGAACTGTGTGTTCTCTACGGTCATTGTGTGGAGCCTTGTAATTCGTCACAGAAAGCACCCTTCATGCAAGATTAATTTCTCTCTGAAGACCTCTGCAATGAAAGGTTATAAACTGACTTAAATATTAAATAGCCTTGCCTTAAGGACATGAAGCTCATTCTAGTTGGTACACTTTCCCATTTCCCCCCACATGCTCTGTCTTCCTCCTCTGTCCTCACCCCTCTAACCTCTGAGCATGCATCACAGAGATGCAGGCATTCATGTAATAGACTGTGATAACAAATCCAAATTATACTGCAGAAAAAGTGCTTTCATTTGTCGAGTAGTCGCTGAGTGGAAGGTCTAAAATGGGGCTTTGGTAAATGAAGGAGTCTTTTTATGTGGTGTGTAAATGTGTGTGTGCTTCTGTAAGAAAAATAGACCATTATAAAAATCCATGGTTAAGTATTTTCTACCATTGGCAGATTTATAATTTTTTTGTCCCCTCTGTTAGATAATTTTGCCTCAAACAGAGAAAAGCGAAGGAGCAGAATAGTTTTTTTGTTTTTTTAATTCTTTTTAATAAGTTGGTTCCCGCTCTGTGTGTGGTGGACGTTTATCATCATGGCTCTTCTAAATGGCTTCTGATTGAAAATCACACAGTTTTCTAGATTATGAAGAATGTTGTTTTATGTATCAATCTCAGCGGACAACAACAAGAAACTTGAAACAAAATTCATTGCTATGAGGAAAGACAAAAGCTTGGAAAACAATTCACATTCATTGAGCTCATGCTCTGTTTTCCTGCTTGACTCAGGTCTGTCTCTGGCACACACAGAGGATGCCGAGAGGAGCAATTTGTGAAAGGTGAGTTAGAGGGAAGTTGCACAGGCTTGTCCAGACAGAGTTTATCCACCAAGGATAGAAAGGTATAGAAAAAGATTTGATTTCCATGATACAATGGCAGCTGTAATTAGTCAAAGGAATGCCTTTTCGACTTTTGATCAGTCTACAGCATCTGTAGTACAGCTTCCAAATAAGATATTGAAATTGATCCTAGTCAATAGAAAGTGCAAGAAATTTAGTTCATTATTCAAATGAGTTGAAAAAGTTTCTGTATTATGGAACCCAGCAGATTGTATCGTTAACTCCTCCTTCACCAGGAAGTAACGGCAGACAATTGCTTGTGTTGTCTTGTTGACTTCACAACAATCCCTTTTAATGACCACTTACTCTGTCAGAGTCATGTTGCACATGGTGACATTGTAGAGGAAAAACTTCCCTTTCAAGAATAAAGCTTCTGCAGAACCAGACCTGGCTTAGATGTCGTTATTCCTGAGCAGGGTTAATAAACAACATCAACACAGTAACCAAAACTGGTCTAATCGTGAATTAACTTCAAACATGCTTTCCAGTATAGCTTCACAAGCTACACACTGGCCTTGAATATAATCTGTCTGACATCATGAAGATGGCTAAAAGATCTTCAAAAAGCAAACATCACACACTGATCTTAGGAAATTTCAGAACAGATGAAAAACAAAGTCTTTGACCTGTCAGTCTGGGAAGGGTTAAAAGACATCTCGAAAGCTGTTGGAATCCAGTGAACCACAGTGTGAGCCTCTATCATACACCGTAATTTTTGTGTTTAGACTAGTTATGTTTTTATATTAAAACCTATGTGATGATCTTCTACATTTAATTGTGACAAAGAAGCAAAAGCAGAAAAATGTATGGAATTTTTCTGCCTGCATATTGTCTTTGTCCACTTTGAGCCAGTCACATAGTCATAGATTTTGTCAGATATTCTCGCATTTAGTTTAGCTTTGGAATCTCATAACACATCTGAATGTATTTTATTAAACGTGGCAGCCATGCCAGCCTTCACTCCTCCACTTGTGTCAAAAGTTCTTCTTTCACATGTTATTCTGCAACAAAGAAAGTTTGGATTCAAAAGATCTCTACATTTAATTGCCGGTAAAATACTTGTGCTTACATCAGCTACACACTCATTCAGCTTCCTATCCACTCATTAAAGCCTTGCTATGATTCATCTGATAGGTTTTGTGATTTTGCTTCTGCTCTCAGTTATAGAGTTCATGAGAAGGGTGCAGGCACAGCTGCTATTTATTCAGAGCAACTTCCTTTCACCGCCTCATCGACCCGAATTCAGAAAGTCATATACATAGATGAATCACGCTATCGGGTTGCAAAGTACTCTGATAATTTCCATGCAAAGCTTCTCCATTCAAGAAGCATAGGCTGATAAATTTACAGAAGCGAAGCTGGCATGTATGGATTCAGCTGGTGTCTCTCTCTTACATTCACTGACTGTTTACTTGCTAGTGATGCTGCAAATTGCACAGAAAAATAAAGTGATCTAAAAAGATGTGTTCTTGTAAAACCTAAACTGAAGTTGCTCATGTCTACATGTAAAGTCTTTAAAGAAACATTTTGCTGTGAATATAGTGTTGAATCCAAGGTGTTGGTTGTAGGGAAAACAGGAATAATTTTAATAATGTCAGATTTTTGTGTTATATTTGTCTCAATAAATCAGTTGTGCACAAATGCTATACATCATCTTTTAATGAATATATTTTATGAACTAAAAATTCATATTTGCTAACAGTAGTTTACTGAGTAGAGTGTATGATGCTTAACTAATCCCACTGGTTTTAAACAGTATAAGTTGAATATGTTCTTTGATTTGTAATCAGAATGTATTATTAATGCCTTGCAAAATGTTTAGTTGCATTCTGATTTTTTATATAAAAAATATAGCGATGCTACAATAGACAGCATCACAATATGCTGTATATTGCATATACAGCATATGCATATGCAATATACAACATATATAAAATTCCCTTCTCACCCACCGCAGGTGGTTCTTATCCTCTGAGCTCGGGTCCTCTACCAGAGGCCTGGGAGCTTGAGGGTCCTGCGCAGTATCTTGGCTGTGCCAAGGACTGCATATTTCTGGACTGAGATGTCTGATGTTGTTCCTGGGATCTGTTGTAGCCATTGATCCAGTTTGGGGGTGACTGCCCCGAGGGCCCCGATGACCACAGGCACCACTGTGGTCTTCACCTTCCAGGCCCTCTCCAGTTCCTCCCTAAGGCCCTGGTATTTCTCCAGTTCATCATGCACCTTTTTCCTGATGTTGCAATCGCTTGGTATTGCTACATCTACCACAACGGCTTTCCTCTGTTTTTTGTCCACTACGACAATGTCTGGTTGGTTCGCCATTACCATTCTGTCTGTTTGGATCTGGAAGTCCCACAGGATCTTAGCTCTGGCATTCTCCACCACCTTTGGGGGTGTTTCCCACTTTGATCTCAGGGTTTCCAGTCCATATTCTGCACAGATGTTTCTGTTCACTATGCCTGCCACTTGGTTATGTTGTTCCATGTACGCTTTTCCTGCCAGTATCTTGCACCCTGCTATTATGTGCTGGACTGTCTCAGGGGCCTCCTTGCACAACATACACCTTGGGTCTTGTCTGGTGTGGTAGATCTGGGCCTCTATTGCTCTGGTGTTTAGGGCCTGTTCCTGGGCGGCCAGGATGAGGGCCTCTGTGCTGTCCTTGAGTCCAGCTTTTTCCAGCCATTGGTAGGATTTACTGATATCAGCCACTTGGGTTATTTGCTGGTGGTACATCCCATGTAGGGGCTTGTCCTCCCATGATGGTATCTCTGGCACCTCAACCTTCGTTCCCTGTTGTCTGAGACATTCACTGAGCACATTGTCTGTTGAGGCTTTGTCCCTGATGTATTTATGGATCTTAGTTGTTTCGTCCTGGACAGTGGTTCTCACACTCACTAGTCCTCTGCCTCCTTCCTTGCGGCTCGTGTACAGTCTCAGGGTGGGATGGAACCCTCCATGCATTGTTTTGTAGCTTTCTAGTCTTAATATCTGTGGCTTTTATCTCCTCCTTTGGCCAGCTAATTATTCCAGCAGGGTATCTGATTACTGGCAAGGTGTAGCTGTTTATCGCACGGATTTTGTTCTTGCCATTGAGCTGGCTTCTCAGGACTTGCCTTATTCGCTGGAGGTATTTAGCTGTGGCTCCTTTCCTTGTGACCTCATCGAGGTTGCCATTTGCTTGTGGTATACCTAGGTACTTGTAACTGTCCTCTAAGTCTGCTATTGTTCCTTCTGGGAGTGAGACCCCTTCTGTGCAGATCACCTTCCCCCTCTTTGTGACACAGCTGCTGTTGTGCAGTGACCACTCGCACCTGAACATCATCCTCCTGATCCCCAGCTGCTGCCATATAAGGACGGAACTCCCCCTGCACGGCGTCAGATTGTTGTGAAACCATCAACGGTAACACCTTCAGACCTGCTACAGAAACTTGGGCTGACTGCCCAGAATCTAACCTTTCTGTCTCTGCCTAGATTCCTCTCCTGTCCCTGATCCCTGACCCTCTCCGTTGGATAAGGACCTCCTGGCTTCGACCCTCTGCCTGTCTGACCGGATACCCGTTTCGACCTGGTCTCTAGACCCGCAGGCTCGGATCCCCTATTTGTCTGGTCCGAAGATCAGGGGCCGCCTGATCCTGATTTGATTCCCTGGTTCTGACCCTGGCCTGTCTGACTAAGAGTTTGTTGACCTCCCAATAAATGCCTGGTTTGGAATTTTTCTGCTCAGTCCCTGTGTCCATCAGTGCCTGAGCCTGACACTTTGTGACCAGCCAACCACACTTCTCTAGTCCGAATGACATCCCAATGTCCATGCTGTAGATCCTGGTAGTGTGGATCAGTGAGTCGATGTCTCGCTCACTCTTGGCGTACAGCTTGATGTCATCCATGTACAGTCATGGCCAAAAGTATTGAGAATGACACAAATATTATATTTTCACATGATCTGCTGCCCTCTGGTTTTCATGTGTGTATGTCAGATGTTGTCATCACATACAGAAATACAATTGCAATCATATTTTGAGTAACAAAAGCTTTTATTGACAGTTAGAATGAGTTAATGCAGCAAGTCAATATTTGCAGTGGTGACCCCTCTTCTTCAGGACCTCTGTAATTCTCCCTGGCATGCTCTCAATCAACTTCTGGGCCAAATCCTGACTGGTAGCAGTCCATTCTTGCACAATCAATGCTTGCATTTTGTCAGAATTCCTCGGTTTTCGTTTGTCCACCCATCTCTTGATGATTGACCACAAGTTTTCAATGGGATTAAGATCAGGGGAGTTTCCAGGCCATGGACCCAAAATCTCTATGTTTTGTTCCCTGAGCCAGTTAGATATCACCTTTGCTTTATGGCAAGGTGCTCCATCATGCTGGAAAAGCCATTGTTCATCACCAAACTGCTCTTGGACGGTTGGGAGAAGTTGCTCTTGGAGGACATTCTGGTACCATTCTTTATTCATGGCTGTGTTTATAGGTCAGACTGTAAGAGAACCGACTCCCTTGGCTGAGAAGCAACCCCACACATGAATGGTTTCAGGATGCTTTACAGTTGGCATGAGACAAGACTGGTGGTAGCGCTCACCTCGTCTTCTCCGAACAAGCCGTTTTCCAGATGTCCCAAACAATCGGAAAGGGGATTCATCAGAGAAAATGACTTTACCCCAGTCCTCAGCAGTCCTCTCCCTGTACCTTTTGCAGAATATCAGTCTGTCCCTGATGTTTTTCCTGGAGATAAGTGGCTTCTTTGCTGCCCTCCTTGAGACCAGGCCTTGCTCCAAGAGTCTCCGCCTCACAGCGCGTGCAGATGCACTCACACCTGCCTGCTGCCATTCCTGAGCAAACTCTGCACTGCTGGTAGCCCGATCCCGCAGCTGAAACACTTTTAAGAGACGGTCCTGGCGCTTGCTGGTCTTTCTTGGGCCTGGAGCCTTTTGGCAACAATGGAACATCTCTCCTTGAAGTTCTTGATGATGCGATAGATTGTTGACTGAGGTGCAATCTTTCTAGCTGCGATTCTCTTTCCTGTTAGGCCATTTTTGTGCAGTGCAATGAAGAATGCATGTGTTTCTTTAGAGATAACCATGGTTCACAGAAGAGAAACAATGATGCCAAAGACCAGCCTCTTCTTAAAGTGTCCACTGGTGTCATTCTTACTTAATCATGACAGATTGACCTCCATTCCTGTCCTCATCACCAGCCACATCTGTGTTAATGGAGCAATCACTGAAACCATGTTAGCTGGTTCTTTTAAGGCATCGGGCTGCAATGAAGCTGAAATGTGTTTTAGGGGATAAAGTTCATTTTCTAGGCAAATATTGACTCTGCAATTAATTGCTGTTATGCTGATCACTCTTCATAACATTCTGGAGTATATGCAAATTGCCATTATAAAAACTGAAGCAGTAGACTTTGTAAATATTAACATTTGAATCATTCTCAAAACTTTTGGCCATGACTGTAGAGAAGGTGACTGATATTGGCCCCATTTTTGAGTCGGTATCTGTAACCAGACTTGTTGATAATTTGGCTGAGGGGGTTCAGGCCTATGCAGAACAGTAGCGGGGACAGAGCATCTCCTTGGTATATGCCACATTTGATGGACACTTGTGCAAGTGGTTTGCAGTTGGCTTCAAGGGTGGTTTTCCACAGCCTCATCGAGTTTGCAATGAAGGCTCTCAGAGTCCTGTTGATGTTATACATCTCTAAGCATTCAATGATCCAAGTATGCGGCATTCAGTCATAGGCTTTCTTGTAATCAATCCAAGCCATGCACAGGTTGGTGTGTTGGGTTTTGCAGTCTCGGGCAACTGTGCGGTCTATGAGGATAGAATAGAATAGAATAGAATTCAACTTTATTGTCATTGCACTGTCACATGTACAAGCAACGAAATGTAGTTTGCATCTATCCAGAAGTGCTATACATGATATAAATATTTATAAACAGGTGTATGAAGATATAAACAGAGAATAATATTGACGTGCTATGAATAAGATGTTTTGTACAAATATAAATATAAATGAGAGCTTATATACATATTATACAAATTACACAGAATATACAGGAATATGAAGAATGGATTGTATATATATATATATATATATATATATATATATATATATATATATATATATATAAAAAAAAAAAAAAATTCCCTTCTCACCCACCGCGGGTGGTTGTTATCCTCTGAGCTCGGGTCCTCTACCAGAGGCCTGGGAGCTTGAGGGTCCTGGGCGCAGTATCTTGGCTGTGCCAAGGACTGCACATTTCTGGACTGAGATGTCTGATGTTGTTCCTGGGATCTGTTGTAGCCACTGCTCCAGTTTGGGGGTGACTGCCCCGAGGGCCCCGATGACCACAGGCACCACTGTGGTCTTCACCTTCCAGGCCTTCTCCAGTTCCTCCCTAAGGCCCTGGTATTTCTCCAGTTTCTCATGCTCCTTTTTCTTGATGTTGCAATCACTTGGTATTGCTACATCTACCACAACGGCTTTCCTCTGTTGTTTATCCACTACGACAATGTCTGGTTGGTTCGCCATTACCATTCTGTCTGTCTGGATCTGGAAGTCCCACAGGATCTTAGCTCTGGCATTCTCCACCACCTTTGGGGGTGTTTCCCACTTTGATCTCGGGGTTTCCAGTCCATATTCTGCACAGATGTTTCTGTACACTATGCCTGCCACTTGGTTGTGTCGTTCCATGTATGCTTTTCCTGCCAGTATCTTGCACCCTGCTGTTATGTGCTGGACTGTCTCAGGGGCCTCCTTGCACAACCTACACCTTGGGTCTTGTCTGGTGTGGTAGATCTGGGCCTCTATTGCTCTGGTGTTTAGGGCCTGTTCCTGGGCGGCCATGATGAGGGGCCTCTGTGCTGTCCTTGAGTCCAGCTTTTTCCAGCCATTGGTAGGATTTACTGATATCAGCCACTTGGGTTATTTGCTGGTGGTACATCCCATGTAGGGGCTTGTCCTCCCATGATGGTATCTCTGGCACCTCAACCTCCGTTCCCTGTTGTCTGAGACATTCACTGAGCACATTGTCTGTTGAGGCTTTGTCCCTGATGTATTTATGGATCTTAGTTGTTTCGTCCTGGACAGTGGTGCTCACACTCACTAGTCCTCTGCCTCCTTCCTTGCGGCTCGTGTACAGTCTCAGGGTGCTGGATTTGAGATGGAACCCTCCATGCATTGTTAGTAGCTTTCTAGTCTTAATATCTGTGGCTTTTATCTCCTCCTTTGGCCAGCTAATTATTCCAGCAGGGTATCTGATTACTGGCAGGGCGTAGCTGTTTATCGCACGGATTTTGTTCTTGCCATTGAGCTGGCTTCTCAGGACTTGCCTTATTCGCTGGAGGTATTTAGCTGTGGCTCCTTTCCTTGTGACCTCATCGAGGTTGCCATTTGCTTGTGGTATACCTAGGTACTTGTAATTGTCCTCTATGTCTGCTATTGTTCCTTCTGGGAGTGAGACCCCTTCTGTGCGGATCACCTTCCCCCTCTTTGTTATCAGCCGACCACACTTCTCTAGTCCGAATGACATCCCAATGTCCGTGCTGTAGATCCTGGTGGTATGGATCAGTGAGTCGATGTCTCGCTCACTCTTGGCATACAGCTTGATGTCATCCATGTAGAGAAGGTGACTGATGTTGGCCCCATTTTTCAGTCGGTATCCGTAGCCAGTCTTGTTGATAATTTGGCTGAGGGGGGTTCAGGCCTATGCAGAACAGTGGCCAATATATACTAAATATATATATATATATATATATATATATATATATATATATATATATATATATATATATATATATATTATATATAAATAGTATATATATATATATATATATATATATATTAGTTGTTTTATAATACAGGTTAAATAATGGGAAATTAGATTTACAGATTATATAACGATTGTATATAGATCATGTATGTGTGTGAGGAGAACAGTCCAGGGATGGGGCGGTACAGTCCTTATAGTTTGTGTCAGGA
Organism: Poeciliopsis gracilis; assembly: GCA_911649635.1. NCBI lineage: Eukaryota > Metazoa > Chordata > Actinopteri > Cyprinodontiformes > Poeciliidae > Poeciliopsis > Poeciliopsis gracilis. Next base: position 378,280 of record CAJVRI010000523.1, read on the forward strand.
GCGTGACAGCTGTGGGAAAGAAGCTGTTCCGGTGCCTGCTGGTTCTGGTCCGTAAGCTTCTGTAACGCCTCCCAGAGGGCAGGAGAGAGAAGAGTGTGTGCGCAGGGTGAGTCAAGTCCTTGGTGATTTTGCCGGCCCTTTTCAGACACCGCTTCCTGTAGATGTCATTGATGGCAGGGAGCGATGCCACGGCGATGTGCTGGGAAGTTTTCACCACCCTTTGAATCGCTTTCCGGTCGGAGACAGAGCAATTCCCATACCAAACTGTGATGCAGTTGGTGAGGATGCTCTCAATGGTGCAGCGGTACAAGTTGGTGAGGATCTCTGAGGACAGGTGGTTCTTCCTCAAGGTCCTCATGAAGAAGAGGCGCTGGTGCGCCTTCTTGACGAGTTTGGAGCAGTTGGTCGTCCAGGTCAGGTCCTCGGAAATGTGGACTCCCAGGAACTTAAAGCTGTTCTCACGCTCCATCGCTATTCCCTTGATGTGGATGGGTGGGTGTAGGTCAGCATTCCTCCCGAAGTCCATGATGAGCTCCTTGGTCTTCTCGGTGTTCAGCTGCAGGTAGTTCTTGTCGCACCACTCAGCCAGACGGTCCACCTCCTCCCTGTAGGCGGCCTCATCGTTGTCTCTGATGAGGCCGATCACCGTGATGTCATCAGCAAACTTGATGATGGCATTAGAGCCATGGACAGGTCTGCAATCGTGGGTGAAGAGAGAGTAGAGGAAGGGACTCATCACACAGCCTTGTGGCACTCCGGTGTTTATGATGATGGTGGATGAGAAGTGATTGTCCAGCCAGACGTGTTGGGGTCGACTGGTCAGGAAGTCGAGCAACCAGTTGCACATGAGTGAACTGATGTCGAGGTCTGTGAGTTTGGCAATGAGTTGTGATGGAATGACAGTGTTAAATGCTGAACTAAAGTCTAAGAACAGCATTCTGGCATAAGTGTTCTTGTTGTCTAGGTGAGAAAGGACAGAGTGCAGTGCTATGGAGACTGCATCCTCTGTGCTCCTATTCTGCCTGTATGCAAATTGGTGGGGATCCAGTATGGTGGGGTAGACAGGATCTGAGGTGTGCTAGGACCAGCCGCTCCAAGCACTTGGTGATGATGGGAGTGAGGGCTACCGGATGATAGTCATTGAGTCTAGTCTTGTTGAAATTCTTAGGAATTGGGACGATGGAGGTAGACTTGAAGCAGGTCGGTACCACGGCGCGGGCCAGGGACAGGTTGAAAATGTCCGTCAGCACTCCTGCCAGCTCCCCAGAGCATGATCTGAGGACACGACCAGGAATGCCATCAGGACCCGCAGCCTTGTTGGATTTAATCCTGCTCAGAGCCACTTCTACATCAGTGGAGAGGAGAGTCAGTGGCTGTTGATCTGGAGTGATGACTGTCTTAATTGCAGTTGTAGTGTTCCCTCTCTCAAAACGAGCATAGAAGTTATTAAGCTTGTTGAGGAAGGAGACATCAGCGGAGGCAGTGGGGGTGTTGGAGTTCTTGTAGTCTGTGAGTATCTGAAGGCCTTGCCACATGCGTCGGGGGTTGGAGTTGGACAAGTGATCCTCCACCTTTCTTTTGTAGTGGTGTTTGGCCTTCTTGATTCGCCTCTTCAGCTCAGCCCTGGCTGCACTGTAGGTCTGTGCATCCCCTGTCCTGAAGGCGATGTTACGGGCCTTCAGCAGGAGACGAACATCTTGGTTCATCCAGGGTTTCTGGTTGGGGTACATGGTGATGCGTTTGTGGATGGTGACTCAGTCTATGGTGGTGGAGATGTGGTCCAGTACAGATGAGGCGTACTGGTCCAAGTCTGTGTGGTGGAAAGTATTCCAATCTGTATTTCTGAACTGGTCCTGGTCTGAGCCCTCTGGCCACACCTTTACTGTCCTCACAGTGAGTTTCACACGTTGGATGAGTGGTGAGTACCGCGGTGTGAGAAACAAAGAGAGATGGTCTGATTGTCCGATGTGGGGGAGGGGTGTCGCCTTGTAAGCTCCAGCCAGATTGGAATAGACATGGTCCAGGGTCTTGTCTCCTCTGGTGTGGCAGGAGACGTGTTGGTGGAATCTGGGGAGGACTGTCTTCAAGTTGGAGTGGTTGAAGTCACCCGCAACAATAAAAGCAGCCTCGGGGTATTTTGTTTGGTGTTTGCTTATGGCCGCATAGAGTTCTTTCATGGCTAGCTTGGCATTAGCATCCGGGGGGGTGTACACAGCAGTGACGATAATCGAAGTGAATTCCCTTGGGAGGTAATAAGGTCTGCATTTGATCATTAAAAACTCCACATTCTGTGAGCAGTGACTCTTGGTAATAGCAGAGTCTGTGCACCAAGCTTTGTTGATATAAATGCACAAACCTCCGCCTCTGGTCTTACCAGAGTCATCTGCTTCATCTGGATATATATATATATATATATATATATATATATATATATATATATATATATATATATATATATATATATATATATATATATATATTCCATTCCTTCCCCAGTCTTTGCATGTAACATCTCTGACTAGGGTTACTTGAGTAGTAGCATTCCAACAGATCCACATTTTCATGAATACTTTGTTAATGAATTTGATTTCCATTGATGATATTTGTGTGATTTTGTTGTCAGCACATTCAACTTTGTACAGGACAAAGTATTCAATGAGAATATTTCATTCATTCAGATCTAGGATGTGTCATTTGAGTGTTCCCTTTATTTTTTTTGAGCAGTGTATATGCTGTATATATTCCATATAAATATGCAATATATGTATGTGCATATATATGTGCATTTCTAGCTTTCACTGTCCAAACTGTCTAGTATGGAGATGACAGCATCATGTTGTGGGACTGTTTTGCTGCAGGAGGAACTGGTGCACTCCATAAAATTGATAGCAACATGAGGGAAGAATATTATGTAGAATTTTTGAAGTATAAGTTTAGGAAATAAAATCTTGGGCATAGATTGTTTTTTAATGAACAATAACCCTCAGCATTCAACCACAGTGGTTAGAGAGCAATTGACTGGACTCACTCAGGTCAGGTCAGTATTCAATGAGAATATTTCATTCATTCAGATCTAGGATGCTTGACCTCTGATAAGAAGTCGTCAGTCAGAAGTTGTGTACTCAGAAGTTGTGAGTAGATCTGAAATGTGTGTGTGAGTGAGATGGCATGCAGACCTGACTCAGTTCCACCAGATCTGTCAGGATGAACGGACCAGAACTCCAGCAAACTATTATGAAGCTTGTAGAAGGAAACCAAAAAGGTTTGGCCAGTGTAACACAGTTTAAAGGCAATGCTAACTACTTAGGGCAGGGGTGTCAACATCCAGTCCTTGAGGGCCGGTGTCCTGTCCTGCAACTTTTAGATGAGCCTCTGCTGCACCACATGAATAGAATAATTAGGTCATTAGCAAGGCTCTGGAGAACTGATCTACACAAGGAGAAGGTAATTAAGCCATTTCATTTCTGTATTTTGTACCTGTGGCACATCGAAAAACTGCAGGACAGTGGCCCTCGAGGACTGGAGTTTGACACCCCTGACTTAGGGAATGTATGTAAACTTTGAAATCCAAGGAAAATGACAAAAAAAAACGTTTTCTGAGACTTAGTAGATAGATATAATGTTGGTAATTGTAACTGACCTAAAATGACAAACGTTTGTATAAAACCATTTTTACATATTTGTTTTCATCTGTATGTCTTTATATGTGATGAATGTGACCTTGTGGTTAGAGATGTAAGTTGGTTCTGTAGTCATTTCATATCCAAGTTCTGAGTTCAGACTTTAAGGGGATGCAGCATGAACTAAAACAGCTTTTTGAGGTTAGAATATATTGAAGAGCACAGTGATGGGTAAATGAAAATAATAAATTAAAATCTAAAGCGAAAACAGGGTGTGCTTCCAGTTCTTACCTATAGTAAGAACAGATTAAAACCAAAAGCTACTTTATTGTTTATATTGTGTACGTAGACTTGTTGCCCTGACAACTCACATCCTGGGATGTGGGAATGTTGGCCCACCTGAATAAGCAGAAAAACACATATCAGAATCCCTGTAGTTTGCTTATCAGTGTGGAGTTGGAGTTGATGATGTCATCAGACACCTGTTTCAACAAACCCACTGTCTTCTTACCTGAAGAAATCATGTTCTTTGATTTCTTCAGAGCATTTAGCACAATTCAGTCTGATCTAGTCTTTGTCCAAAAGGACACAAGAGGAGGCATCAACAATCACCTGGATCTATGACTACCAAACACACAGACCACAGTGTAAGAGACTGAAGGACTATGTGTCTAACCAGGTGGTGAGCAACACAGGAGCAGGGGATGGTATTCTCTCCATTTCCTTTCACTCTGGAGATGAACAAAGGAGATGGTTTTAAATTTCAGGACAAACAAGTGTGGCAGGATGAAGCATGCGTAGGTGGAGTCTGCACCTGCTGGCAGAACAATCGCTTTGGTCAGCCAATGACAGTCGGAGGTGTTCACTTCAAAAGCAGGAGTGAACTGCAGGTTGACAGTTATTGGCCGACACATCACATCACTGTGTGAATGTGTTGTGCTTTGTGTGCTGAGTAAAGGTGGGGTTGGCTGCCTGCATTGGAGCCAGGGTCCTAAAAAGCCTCAACAACCTGACAAAGAAGCATGGCTCTGTCCTGGTTCTATCCTGGTTCTGTTTTGTTCTGGGGACGACTGTGGAACTTCTAAAGATGATGATCCAAAGAAGGATTCTTCATGAAATCAAGAAATTATGGATAACCCTGACCATTCTCTTGATGAGACTGTCTTGGGAAAACAAATCTTCTTCAAATTCGTTCTAATACAGACAGGAGATCATTCCTGCCAACAGCTATCACCATCTGTAATAATTCTTTGAATATGCTTTTCCCTTTGGAAACAATAAAGTGTTTTTGAATTTGAAGGTTTGGCACTATCAGCAAGTTCTAATTTTAGAAATAGTTGATGTTTTGACAGCAGTGTTACTTTAAAAGTGTAACAAACATATTGTCATGTTCCTAAAATAATGGCCTAAGTCACTGTTTGGCAAAAGTAATTTCACTTTTGGCAAAAAATGAAATAGGCCATTACTTTTGGAAGGTGACAATATTCTGATTTGATTTAATTCCTACTAAGTTTTATTTGGTAAACAATTGACATTAATTTATTTGATTCCTTGGATCTACATATATTTATTAAATGAAAGGTTTTCTTTTGTTTCTGGTAAAATAACTATGTACATATGAATATTAAAAAGCCTTTGACTCTGTTATTCTATCTACTTTTGGAGGACACAATATGTCCCTCTGAATTAGAAATTACACAGCACTACATCTACTTTGCATTTCTACTTGGCCACAGCTGTGAAAATCCAACCAATGCTTAGCCAATGTGTGCGATGTGTCTCATTTGCATGTTTTCTTTTTCTTTGTGTTCAATGTCAGATGTAGTTTGAAATGTGAGAACAGGTCATTAACCTGCAACCAGCACATAAGTGCAATGTTGACTGTCCAATCTGCTAAACTGACTTTTGGCAAGGCAAATGAAGAAATATTACATATGATGCTCGAATGCGACTGTCATGCATGAAGCAGGTGTGTTTTGTCCCCGTCACTCATTTCTCTGGACGCTCAGTGTCCTGTGCAAGTCACAGTCAGTGAACATTTATAGCACACTAAACAAGCTGTACAGTAAACAGCCTCATACTTAATGCACTATCTCAGCTATAGGTTTTTATATGCATCACATTTAGAAACTTGACAAAACAGGCTGGTGTCTCAGCTAAAACTTTGACTACAACTGTTAAGTTCTTACTGGATTTCTTTAAGCACCATTTCTTACATGTACTAGTTGCTCTTGATTTTTATCTCAGTTTTCTGTCATTTCAAACCAAATGTTTGAATCTTTTCTTTACACACCATCTATTTTTGTTAATCATTCAAGCCTCTGGTGCTCACAACTTTACAGACATTGATAGTTCACTTCCCCCTGTGACACTGACATCATCACTGATTATTCCTACGACTCATTCAGGTACTAACATACTATTAATATTTGGACATATTCAAATATTATAGTCAAAACTGTGGGACAGTAAATGCAACACATTAAACATGAAACAGATTTAGAGGAAACATTTAATGATATAATAATTACAGGTTTATTTTTCTATAGATTCTCATCTTATATTACCACAAAACATGAGTTATTCTCACTCAATCTAACAGGTAGAGTAGCTGTTGAGTAGGAGCTTCAGGGTCTTCCAACACTTTTTTTTAAAGATGACTGCAGATTTAGCTTTCTCATCTCTGAATAGGTTTTGTTTTATCACAATTACAAAAAAGTTAATATTGCTACATACAGATATCACCTTTGTCTCTAATTCTGACTTAAAATTTTCTGTCATTGTCAACATTCTACTCACGCCAAATATCATACACTCAACACATTCTTGTTCCAGGCAGCTGGAATATGTGAAATATTAATTAAGTTACTTACAATATACTGTCTCCTTGTAGAGGCAACACACACAAGCACCAATAAGGAAGATGTGAAGGACACCCTATCATCATCAATTCAAACTATATATTGTTTAGAATTTATTGGGGTTTTTTTGTTGTTTTTTTTATCTTTAATTTCTATGAATGTAGTCTTAGAATAGATGTAGGTTCAGAGATTGAGAATGTATAATAACCATCAGTAACATTCAGGTTAGACTTAGAAAGACAGTTGATATTTATCTGTTGTCCTTCAGCAGACAACAGGTATTCCATACACCCGCTTACATTACCCTATTTCCTGTCAAACTACTAAAAAAAGGCCACAAGAGCCAAAGAAAACCTTAAAAAAAATTTACAAAAATGTTGGGTTGGATCACTGCTCCTGCCATTACACTATTATGAATCACATGTATATGATGTGCTAAAGAACAGATGTAGTGCATTATGTGATGACGTAACTGAAATACTGAAATATGAGGTCATCTATGATAACAAAGACTTTGCTTTATGAAACTCCAATAAACGGAAGGAAAATAGTTCATATGTCGAAGGCTTTCAAGTTTACTCCAGTTTTTATCTTCATCTTTTTAAGCTAATTTTTCTTAAAATTGAAAAAATTTTCAAAATAAGTCAAATGACATTAAAAAAATCCTTGAAGCAAAAATCTTTGCTAGTGAAATCATTTCTTTATAACTTCCATGCAGCTCGAGGTGCCAGAAGAAGCCAAGGTCTCCGCAGGCTCTGTGTTTGTGTAGCTGAGCCACATAACACATTAAATGACTATAGTCACTATAGCTTTTATGGCTCAATGACATTACTTTGCCAGTGGTACAAAAAATGTAAGATCTGATTGCAATTTCTGGTTATAAAAATCTGCCATTTCTTTGGTCTAATGGGAGGCTCTGAAAAGAAATGTTATAGTATTTACATGAACATTTTCTTAAAATGACAGAAAATAAATGGCTATGCCTTAAGTATATTTCTTCCAGAACGTTCTCCAGATGAAAATATCAAATGAAACCTTCATATTTATAAAGTTCCCATTAGATCAAGGAAATGGCAGATTTTCATAACAGCCAGAAATCAAGATAAGTTCTAGTTATCAAAATTTTCCCAGATACTAGATACAGTACTAGTACTACATACTATTGTCTCGTATCTAGAGAGTAATACTACTTAAAGCAACCCTCGTACTCATAAAGGCAGCAACTGGAAGTGATATTTGCAGAAATGCCTCTATGTGGATACTGAGCCCAGCAGACACACTGTGTGTGTATTTTGTCCAGTGCTGAGCCAGAGCAGTGTGCATACACTGCTCTGTGTGTTTACCCTCCACAGGTCCGAGGCAATTTCTGCCTTCTGAAACTGTTTTGGACTGAGGCTTTAGCAGATCTAACCAATTATCTTTAGTGTTTTCAAAACAATAAGTGCACTTGTAAAAGCAATTTAGACAAGCAACATCTCACAGTAACATATCTGTAAAATCTCTCAATCTGTAGTTCATCTTGCTGAAGTAGCCGTAGTGTCATTAGTAGAGGTTCACTGTGATGAAAAATTCATGTTCTGAGCAATACAAGTGGTCAAGTTGCATAAATAATGTGGTCATCTATGTGGTCTGTTCTCTGGTAAAATGTGGACCTTCAATATAAATTCAGTCTTCTTCATCAATGATTCTCCCACATCTGATTTGTCACTCTTTCGTGACTACAAGTGTCCAGTCACACACAATCCAGTCAAAGAGCACATAACACATACAACTCCATACACAATAATCATAATGAACCCTGCTAAGGCTGTGTGTGGGTGACTTTTTCACACCCTTAGCCTACTTCACAGCAAATGGAGAGGTGGATGATGGAGATGATTAGGAATAGCTGTGCTAGACAACACTTCATGTCTGTAGAAGAAGAAATGTTCTGCATCCTGCTGTCCAATTGCAAACAAGCATTTATTCAGAGACAGTGGATCGAATCACTGAATGCTGTTTGTTGGATTCATGGTTTTACTTCTACAATGTTTTCTTGTTCATTAGTTAAACAAGTGTGGTCTTTCTTTTTTGTTAGAGTGCTTTTTGGACCTAGAGACAGAATCCACTGTTCTAAAAAATATTGTGGTGAGATTCTTTCTGTGGATGGATTGGATTGAAATTTTTTGATTTATTTGTTTCATTTGAATGTGGAGCATACAGGGTCTCTTTTCAAGTGTGATGAATCCTAATTCCTATATATAAACTGTACATCTGTCTGTAATTCTCAAGTTTGCCACACGGAAACATGAATCTGGCGCTCCAAAGATTTATCCACTTTGGAACCCGGCTTAAAAAATGATCGTTTCTGGATACAAAATTTGTTTGGACACACAGCCTTAACAATAAAATATATTAGTATACTGCTAAAATCACCTGCATGCAAACGAGGTCTCAGCTTCACCCTGATGGAGGTTTCATCCTGTAAAATGGAATTCCTCTTCACTGCGTCACCACATGCTCACTGAGGGATTGCTTCAAACTCCCAGCAGTCATCTGGCCTTACATAGATATCTTTTTACCAATTCATTCAGAATGATGAACTAACTTTGTTCATAACAATTTAAAAATATGACAAATATAGATGGCACACACCTGGATTTGAGTGGGACTATAAAAAGTGTTTGTAAGAATAAACTGGACCTATATAAATCCTATGATGTTAGTCTATTCTAAATGGCGAATTTATCATGAACATTACAACTCATAATGTAATTACTTCAAAATGCTGCATGAATGTTTAAAATGAATGAATGAAGGCTACATTTAGTGTCAAGCTCATTGTGGTCACTCAAACAGAAAAGCTCATAAATATATGTGTGTGTGTGTGTGTGTGTGGGTGTGTGTGTGTGTGTGTGTGTGTGTGTGTGTGGGGGGTGTGTGGTGTGTGTGTGGGGTGGGGGTAAGTGTAGGTGTGTAGGTGTGTGCGCGCGTGTGCTTGTGTGTGTCTTAAAGGCAGCATTGGTATTGGCCACAGTATTTTTAAACTACTCTTTGTGAAGATGTATTAGGTCAGAGGCTAAATATGGTTTCCTGAAGAAACCATATTTCCTGATGTCAAGGACTTGTCAATAAAATGTGGGCTGCACAGTGGCGCAGTTAGTAGAACTGTTGCCTTGCAGCAAGAAGCTCCTGGGTTGGATTTCCGGCCTGGGGTCTTTCTGCACTGAGTTTGCATGATGTTCTCCCTGTGTACAGTGGGTTTTCTCCAGGCACTCCGGCTTCCTCCCACAGGAAGTGGGAGGAAGCCAAATTCTCCCTAGGTGTGAGTGTGTGGGTTTCTGTGTTTCCCTGCGACAGACTGGCGACCTTACCCTGCCTCTCGCCCGGAACGCAACTGGAGCTAGCCATCAGTGTAGGTGTGCCTGCGTGTGTGTAAATGTATCGTAAAAATGTGACTGCTTTGCTTTTGTTGCATCCATGGATTTAAAAATCTCGCAATTTTGTAATTTTTTCTAACAATATACTGGCCAGTGTGAGCTGACAACTCACACTGCTTCCAAAATCTTCACACAAGACCAGTCTGAAAGGGCAGAAGTTTCCAAAACACTGGGCTGTGCACAGAATAGGTCAAAAGGTCACTGGAGATGAGAATACCTGGTCCACTTGCTGGTGAACTGGTATGGATTGAAGGGAGCAGGCTGGATAAATATACACAGGAGGAGATGATAGTGAACAGGCGTGTTCAGTCAGGCTGGCAGGGCAGCAGTGCAGACAGCAGGCGCTTTAAAATCAGCATCACACTGAACCAGTAACTCTGTTAAAGTAGCACTTTTACCATCATTTCACATGAAGAACACTTTTCATTCATGCTGACTTTAACTGTAGTTATACACCTCCATGTATTTCTTGTACATATTTGCAAACTTTGTTTAAAAAAGTACAGCCTAAGTTGAAAGGAGATCTTGTCCTTCCTTGTTTTGTCTTTGGGTCAAAATGACCCACCACTGTGTTACCCCCCCCCCAAAAAAAAAAAAAAAAAAAAAAATCCACTTAATGTTATTATTTTAACTTGAGATTTTATGGCTTTTCCTACATTGGCCAAAATAATAGAGAAAATGTAAATATATATATATATATATATATATATATATATATATATATATATATATATATATATATATATATATATATATATATATGCATAGTGTACAGAAACATCTGTGCAGAATATGGACTGGAAACCCCGAGATCAAAGTGGGAAACACCCCCAAAAGTGGTGGAGAATGCCAGAGCTAAGATCCTGTGGGACTTCCAGATCCAGACAGACAGAATGGTAATGGCGAACCAACCAGACATTGTCGTAGTGGACAAACAACAGAGGAAAGCCGTTGTGGTAGATGTAGCAATACCAAGTGATTGCAACATCAGGAAAAAGGAGCACGAGAAACTGGAGAAATACCAGGGCCTTAGGGAGGAACTGGAGAGGGCCTGGAAGGTGAAGACCACAGTGGTGCCTGTGGTCATCGGGGCCCTCGGGGCAGTAACCCCCAAACTGGAGCAGTGGCTACAACAGATCCCAGGAACAACATCAGACATCTCAGTCCAGAAATGTGCAGTCCTTGGCACAGCCAAGATACTGCGCAGGACCCTCAAGCTCCCAGGCCTCTGGTAGAGGACCCGAGCTCAGAGGATAAGAACCACCCGCGGTGGGTGAGAAGGGAATTTTTTTATTAATTATTATATATATATATATATATATATATATATATATATATATATATATATATATATATATATATATATATATATATATATATATATATATTCGCATTTCCATGTAAGCTGTACCAAAAAAGGTACAAAGATGGTCTTCGGGTCAAAAATGACCCATGAGGACAAGAGTTGAAATGAAGGTCACAGAGTTATTTACAAACCACAGAATGTTACAAAGTTCCTGGAGCAGTTAGAAAAGGCACTGGTAACTCCACTCATTGAATTCTCAGCAGCAGTTGTGAAAGCTATTCAGAGCTATTCAACCTGGTTCCTGATTGATCAGAAACCTGGTCAACCTGGTTCTTGGTTGATCAGGTTCCTGATCAACTGGATCACCCTGGTTCCTGGTTGATCAGGAACCAGGAACCAAAAGAGGAACTGTAAAACACATATGTTGTGTTGCAACTGTAACACACAATATTACAAAGGCTGTGCACTTGCATACTGCCCTACATCTGCTAATTAGTTGATTAGTTGCCAATTATTGTACATTCTCTTAAATCGTTCACTGGAGAAAAGTAAAAGAAAATGAGTCATTGAGATGAATAAAAATGCATTCGAAACTCCTTTTTGCACACTTTTTTCTTTTCTTAAGCTATAGAAATTCAAGTGGAGAGGGAAAACTCAAGTATTCACACATTTTGTAGTGAATTACAATATTCAAGATGAAATTTGGTGTTTAAAATTCAATTAAGCAGTGAAGATGTGAAGAAGGAAAATGAAAACGTAATGAGGGTCTAAACCATGTCAGATTTTCCATCTATCATTTCCTAAAAAATAAATCAGATGCTTTTCTCAATGGCATGTTTCCTTTTAAAATGCACAAACTTTCTTTGACTTCAGTCCAAGTGTGGATTTAAAGAACGTGGATCTGAAATGTCTTTGCTGGAATGAAACTAGACATGAGGCCTGTGTGTTTGCAGCTGTGTGCAGGTGCTGAGTCTGTGTATGTGTCTCGGTGCCTCTGCTCCAATGCATGTCAAGTTTAATCAGCAACATGTTGGAGTAATTAGAAGCAATCAGCTCTTTTCAAGTCAATCACACATGACTGAGAAGAAAGAGAATTAACAAGTTTGGCACATGAGGGGAGGAAGAGAGGAGGTGAGGTAAGCAGGGTGAGGGAGGATGAAACAGAGCTTCACTGAGGTTTAATTTCGTTCACTTTCTATGATTATCATGCAGCATTCTGAAATGCTTCATTGCATTATCTGTTCATGCTTTGAAATGAAGTTATTTTGATGCAGATGTCTTGTTGGTAAATAAAATAAACAACTAGAGAAAAAGAGTCTTTCAGAATCAGCTTGTGTCAGGATCCGTGTTTTTTCGTTATTTTTTTCTTTTGTTTTTGGTTGTGGTTTTTTGTTTCTCCTTCCTGGATCTCCTGCCGTTCCTCGTGGCATCCACTAGATGGCGCCAGGAGGCTGCCCCTGGAGTTTGGCTGTGCCGACCCCGGGGACGCACCTGCAGTTAATCTGGGAGGCGCAGTTGGAGTATATAGGGACGGCGGCACAACTCTTCCTCGCCTGAGTGTTTGTTTACCACGGTAACAGTCGTCTCTCGTATTGGCCTCTGCGATTTGCTCTTTGTTTATCCAGTGTTTCCTGCGCCAGGTGCACTCGTCGTTTTCTTGTGGCTCCTGTGAGAGCAGCCTGCCAGAGATCGGAGCAAGCGTCCCCGGCATAATCCTCGGACTTCCAGCACACGCGTCCGGACCTCTACTCGGACACAATCCCATATTGGATCCCTTCGCCCCGGATTCAGCCTCAACTCCGTCTCGGTTACGAACCACCCATCTCCACCCTCCAAGTAAGATCTACCCGATTCATTCAGAGATGGCTCATCCCAGACCCTCTTGTTAATCCGCTCCTCTTGTTAACAGTAAGACGAACCGGCCACCAGTTCCAGTCCTCATTCCCCATCCCATTTCCTGAGCACAATAAACTTATATTATTTTTCATTTCCGCCTCCTGATTGTGTTCTTGCATGTGGGTTAAAAACCTTAAATCCACTATGACAGCTTGGTGTCATTTTACTTCAAGAAATGAAAGATGTAGGTGATTTTAGCCCCTTAGTTTCTCAAATTTAAGTTACTGTGATTTGATCTTTTATTCTCTGGAGTTGGTGAACAAGGAGGGCCTCCTGCATTGCTGCTGGATGATTGTCAAATATTGACAAAGGATGTCAAACAGCACATCACAGTAGGTACATATCTCAACCAAACATAATGGACCAGATCAAGGCTGAAACAAGTCGAATACAAGAAAGTCTGATATGAAGGAATCCAGGGAGAAGGTGAGAGCTTCTTCCAATATCTCACATTAGCTTTCACACCGGCTGCTGGAAGGCCTTCAGAGTACACTCAAACTCAAGACATTGAGCATGGATTGTATTGAAAACTACATTCAAACCCAAACCGGCTTCTCATCAGAAGATTGAAAGTTTAAGAGCTTCAGCCAAAAACTACAAACACAGAAGTAAAAGTGGCAAAACTCATTTGGACAAGCTTGATACCAGTTTTTCATGCAGGCGAGTGTCTCCATGTGGAGAAGATGTTCTTCATGAAGGTCCATTTCTCCTTCATTTCCCTAAATGATTTTAATGAGATTTGTTGACTTTCAGATGAATTGTTGATACGAAGACTGATGTTTGCTGATATAGCTCCACCAACCAGCTGCTACTTAACTTACAACCTGGACATCTGTGAAGACACAACCTCTGATGTCATTATAGACTGCCTTGTCCATGGTACAGTATATTACAGTACACTATACTATAAAATAGCATAATGCAGTGTGGTGTAGCATAGTGTAGTATAGAATAGTGAATGTTTCACTGCAACCAGATACATATTGGAGTTATTCATCAAACATAATTTGATTAATTATGTTTGATGAATAACCTGGATGATAGAAAGGTGAGAATTAAAATACAGTAATGTTAACAACTACTGTGTTGCCTAGCAACAAAATATTTAGTCTGAACAAATACAGCACAGACTTGCTTTTTGAAACAGCTGTGCTGTCTATGTTGTTTATACATGTCAATGTTCCAGCTCTGTGGGGGTGATGTCCTCATTTCTAATTAATTACACTGGGGCTTTACTGTGAAGAGGCCTGAAGTATGTGTGTGTGACAATGTGGCAACATTTAGAAATGATTGCTTAATGGTCACTTTGAGACCTCTGAATGTGAGTGGATTTTGCAATTATTTTAGATTTGATACTAAATGCTTCCAAAATGAAGTCCTGATGTGCAAAAATATTTCAATTTGCTTGCCTGATTTTACTCCAAATAACATTGTGAATCGTTTATTCGAGGGTTTCTCATTCAACTTCATATTCTTTAAGAACATCATGATTGCTCTCTGTAATTTGTTTGGTTTTGGCCACTTGGATGCTCAGGCAGCACAGCTCAGGGCAGCAGTTTGACTTCTGACACATTTATGTGGATCTGAATGGTGTCTTAATGATACCTGAGGGAAATTAAATTTGTGAGGGAAACAAAGGGAAATGCAAAAGTGAGTTTGGAAAATCAGACAGGTACATCATTCACACAGCTAGACAACTCAAAGGAAGAGATTGTTTTAGAAAGCAGAAATGACCTCTTGCAACCGTTCTTATTGTGGCGAAGAGAGTCTGAGGCTGAAACTATTCTCATCACTCATCAGTATACTGTGCAGGTGGTGAAAAATCTGGACTGTTATATTGGACAGCGAGGGTAACATTTTGCTTTGTACCACTGCTACGAGAGGATCCAGAACAGTTTGATAAAAGGTAAAACTGTTCTGCCGTTTCCTCGCCATATCAACTTTCCAACACTGATGTTGTTATATGGATACAAAACATACATAAAGTTCCATTATGAATTTATAAAACTCGCAATAAGAGAACAAAAGCATGAGCCTTTTTTGTTGAGGAAATAGTAAACGCACCGATATATTCCAGTACCTAGTTGGTAAGTAGAGTATAGTCATTTCTGAAAACAGTGTGTGTGGACCCCACTATGAGGAGCCACAGCAAATAGATAAAATATGTGAATCCTTGAGATTCCCTCTGAAAACACTTACATCTTCATATCCCTAATATTCCTTACAGAGTAGCCACCATCTTAGTACTACCACAGTGGCTACATCAACCCACAGAGTCTGCAGTAACATTGTGCCAAATATTTAATCTTCCAGCCAGTTCTGGGTTCTTTCATGACCTCCTGGCTGAGGGGTCAGTGTCCACTTTTGGGAAGGTTCCCTACTGTGCTGCATTTTTTTTTTTTACTTGTTGGTAATAGTTCTCACTATGATTTGACAGAGTCTTAAATATTTAAGAAAATTTCTGTTTTCCATTCCAGACAGAAATGTCAGACTTTTTTTCTCAGTTGTTTTATGACTTATTTTAGTTTGGTTCCCATATTTCACCTTTTGAGATCTTTTATGGAGATCTGCTTCATTTTGTCAGACAGCTCCTCGGGTTTAGGGTGGTCAGTTAAAATGAATTCAGGTTTTGTCTATTATAGTTGCATTATATGACTTTTATAAAAAAAAAAATATCTATCTATCTATCTATCTCTCTATCTCTCTATCTATCTATCCATATAGATAGATAGATATATATATGGTTTACATATTCGTTAAAACTGCAACATTATATTACGATTGCTTTTTCAGAGCAACTTTAATATATATTTTAGCATGGTTTTCTTGCCCTTTTAATGCCTTTAATTAGAATTGAATCCATGTATCCTTCAGAGTTTAACAACCGCTGTTACTTGTTAGAGTTCCATTTCTATTGATTTTCCAAAGCTCCGTTCCCACATAGCTCTTGACATCGCTGCACATTGACCCAGATCTGTTAAAAATGTTTCCACAATCTCAAACCCCTGATCTATGAAACTCTAAAAGTGCGCTGCTGATGACAGATGGGTGCTTGTTAATCATTAGGTTGAGCTGATGCAAAGGGGCTGTTTGTCTGTGCTGTCTGTCACTGGTTGAATAAATGTCTCCTCATACTCACGGGAGCACGCAAACGAGCACGTCTGCGTGTGTGTGTGTGTGTGTGTGTGTGTGCTGCTTACACTCCTTGTAAAACAATAGCACAATTATGTGACAAAAATAGTCAGTAAAAGCATATTTAAAGGTATCTGTCAATAAATTTGAATGTCATAAAGTGAAAATGTATTTCAGTGATATAAATTAGAAAGTGAAACCCATATTCTATGTCTTTATTATACACGAATCAATACATCTTAAGTGGGTAAAATGACCAGTGTTACAGAAACACACATCCTCCTTCACTGAGATGAACATTTTTTAGTGGATGTTTTTTTAAAGATGTGGTGAAGACCTGGATTTTCTTAAACAGTCTGCCTTTAGTTATTAAAAATAAATGAAAGGCATATTAATTTATCATTGTTAAATTGGGAGAAAAGAATCTCACAAGTAATAAAAACCATTTTAATGGTATGTTGGCAACATAGAAATAAATTAGAAGATATTATAAAAAAGAAAAGCTGCATGTCTAAAGTTCAGTGCAGTTCTTTGGTAGTGAAGTTTTTCCAGTATGCTGACATGTCACTACATCACAGTTTGATCACTCAGTGCTTCCATCGTTTCTTGACATTTGTTGCTTTGGTTTGCCTTCAGCGTTTCTCAGAAAACACTGAATAGCTTTCATGAGCTGTTTAAACTTAATTTTAAATTTCCATTCATTTCTCAGTGTTAAACACGTCATACCATACCTGTTACTTCTTCCCCTTCACATTTTCTACATCCACTCATCCTTCAATGTGAGTCTAGTGCATGGGTGCTCAAACTTTTTGAGACCAAGATCTGCTTTTTCTCTTACCAAGGACTGCACATTTCTGGACTGAGATGTCTGATGTTGTTCATGGGATCTGTTGTAGCCATTGATCCAGTTTGGGGGTTACTGGAACAAGACGGAAATGGGCAAGAGATGAAAATGTGGATCTGTTGGAATGCTACTACTCAAGTAACCCTAGTCAGAGAGGTTACATGCAAAGACTGGGGAAGGAATGGTTACTTCGACATCCCCAGTCAACACTAAGCGCTAAACAACTAGTAGCTCAGTGTTCCAACATCCGCAAACGGCAACTGCTATCACAACTTGAGATTGACGAGATACAACACAAATGCTACGGCAAATGGGAGGAACCCGGATGTCAGAACTGTGGGGACTTAACTACAAGTCCCCACCCAGTGAGGGGATACACGGCCCCAGTGAGCGAATCAGAGCTGAACGAGACAGCTGCTGACCTGAGAGAGAGAATCATGACCTGAATGACAACCAGGCCTCCCAGGCGCCAATTACAACGGCTGAGTGAAGTACCATCAGAAAGTCTCATTGAGAATGTGAATGCAGCATTGAGAACGATCCCTACCAATACCATAACAGAAACCAATGAGCTGATCTACAACTCAGCATCAGTGATCCTTGAGATACTTGGCTATAAGAGCAACCATGAGACCCAATACCCACCATGGAAAAGACGGTTAGAGGCTAAAATCAAGGTATCAAGGAGGGAAGTGAGCCAACTGTCAGAGCTCCACAAGGGTACAATGAAAAGACCAGTACCCAGAAAGTACAGACAGATGCCCATACCTGAAGCACTCGAAACTGCCAAACAGAGGCTCCAAGCCTTGGCCAGCCGCCTAAAGAGATACACAAGGGAGAATGAATCCAGAAGGATTAATCGGCTCTTCTCCACTCAACCAGCTAAGGTGTACTCTCAATGGCAGGGTAATAATAACAGAGCAGACCCACCAAGGCTGGAGACGGAACAATACTGGAAAGGCATATGGGAAAGGGAGGCGTCCCACAACAGCAATGCACAGTGGTTGATCTCTCTACGAGAGGACCATAGCAACCTCCCTGAGCAAGCCCCGGTAACCATCACTGTGACAGATGTCCAAGAAAGAATCTCAGGTATGAAAAACTGGACAGCACCAGGGCCTGACATGATCCATGCCTACTGGCTAAAGAAACTCACTGCCCTCCATGAGCGACTGGGAGGCCAAATGAACCAGCTGCTACAAAGTGGGACTCACCCTGAATGGTTAACTGAAGGGCGGACAATCCTAATCCAGAAGGATCCATCAAAGGGTCCAGACCCACCCAACTACCGACCAATAACCTGCCTCTCCACAACCTGGAAGCTCATGTCAGGCATCATAGCGGCCAAGATAAGCAAACACATGGATAAACACATGAGCATGGCACAGAAAGGTATCGGGTGTAAATAGCAGAGGAGCCAAACACCAACTCCTCATAGACCGCACAGTTGCCCGAGACTGCAAAACCCGACACACCAACCTGTGCATGGCTTGGATTGATTACAAGAAAGCCTATGACTCAATGCCGCATACTTGGATCATTGAATGCTTAGAGATGTATAACATCAACAGGACTCTGAGAGCCTTCATTGCAAACTCGATGAGGCTATGGAAAACCACCCTTGAAGCCAACTGCAAACCACTTGCACAAGTGTCCATCAAATGTGGCATATACCAAGGAGATGCTCTGTCCCCGCTACTGTTCTGCATAGGCCTGAACCCCCTCAGCCAAATTATCAACAAGACTGGCTACGGATACCGACTCAAAAATGGGGCCAACATCAGTCACCTTCTCTACATGGATGACATCAAGCTGTACGCCAAGAGTGAGCGAGACATCGACTCACTGATCCATACCACCAGGATCTACAGCACGGACATTGGGATGTCATTCGGACTAGAGAAGTGTGGTCGGCTGATTACAAAGAGGGGGAAGGTGATCCGCACAGAAGGGGTCACACTCTCAGAAGGAACAATAGCAGGGCATAGAGGACAGTTACAAGTACCTAGGTATACCACAAGCAAATGGCAACCTCGATGAGGCCACAAGGAAAGGAGCCACAGCTAAATACCTCCAGCGAATAAGGCAAGTCCTGAGAAGCCAGCTCAATGGCAAGAACAAAATCCGTGCGATAAACAGCTACGCCCTGCCAGTAATCAGATACCCTGCTGGAATAATTAGCTGGCCAAAGGAGGAGATAAAAGCCACAGATATCAAGACTAGAAAGCTACTAACAATGCATGGAGGGTTCCATCCCAAATCCAGCACCCTAAGACTGTACACGAGCCGCAAGGAAGGAGGCAGAGGACTAGTGAGTGTGAGAACCACTGTCCAGGACAAAACAACTCAGATCCATAAATACATCAGGGACAAAGCCTCAACAGACAATGTGCTCAGTTAATGTCTCAGACAACAGGGAATGGAGGTTGAGGTGCCAGAGATACCATCATGGGAGGACAAGCCCCCTACATGGGATGTACCACCAGCAACAACCCAAGTGGCTGATATCAGTAAATCCTACCAATGGCTGGAAAAAGCTGGACTCAAGGACAGCACAGAGGCCCTCATCATGGCCGCCCAGGAACAGGCCCTAAACACCAGAGCAATAGAGGCCCAGATCTACCACACCAGACAAGACCCAAGGCGTAGGTTGTGCAAGGAGGCCCCTGAGACAGTCCAGCACATAACAGCAGGGTGCAAGATACTGGCAGGAAAAGCGTACATGGAACGACATAACCAAGTGGCAGGCATAGTGTACAGAAACATCTGTGCAGAATATGGACTGGAAACCCTGAGATCAAAGTGGGAAACACCCCCAAAGGTGGTGGAGAATGCCAGAGCTAAGATCCTGTGGGACTTCCAGATCCAGACAGACAGAATGGTAATGGCGAACCAAACAGACATTGTCATAGTGGATAAACAACAGAGGAAAGCCGTTGTGGTAGATGTAGCAATACCAAGTGATTGCAACATCAGGAAAAAGGAGCACGAGAAACTGGAGAAATACCAGGGCCTTAGGGAGGAACTGGAGAGGGCCTGGAAGGTGAAGACCACAGTGGTGCCTGTGGTCATCGGGGCCCTCGGGGCAGTCACCCCCAAACTGGAGCAGTGGCTACAACAGATCCCAGGAACAACATCAGACATCTCAGTCCAGAAATGTGCAGTCCTTGGCACAGCCAAGATACTGCGCAGGACTCTCAAGCTCCCAGGCCTCTGCTAGAGGACCCGAGCTCAGAGGATAAGAACCACCCGCGGTGGGTGAGAAGGGAATTTTTTTATATATGAATCAGACACTGGATTTATTATTAATTGTTGAACATAATTTTGAGTTAGTGACAGTGGTAAAATTAGTACTTATAATGAGTTTGACTTTGGCATGCATTAAGATGTGTGTTATAAATTGGTGTGAAAACCTTCAGGTGTCTATTACTTCATATTTCTCTGACCAAGATTAGTCCTCTGCACACAGATAGCATAAAGTAACAGGTTGAGGGAAAAACACTAATCACAAATTGAGAGCATCAGAGCATCGAGCTGAAGAGAAATGATGGTGAACCAATTGTAGGATCATAGGCAACTCACTCAAAGATTCAACGAGACCTCACAGGTCCACATAGTGTCTTCACCAGACCAGATGCCAGAGCATCATGAGGCACTGATGTGTTCCTGATGGTCAAATTCAGTCTCCTCTGTGAATTTATGGTAGGAGAGGCAATTATTGGATTCTGATTTCCACTCTACTGCCTCCAGGTTCTGACCCAACTTCCAGTCACAAAACAATATTCCTTGTGAACATTTATTTATTTTATGCATTTTTTTTTCTTTTACATTTACATATTACCTTGACTGGGCAAATTTCATTCTTCTTTTAAAATTGGTCTCCTTTTTTCTTTTAATGGATTGTAATTTTGAGAAATCAATAATGAACATCTATGTAGTGTGGGCATAAGACTGACCTTATTCACAAGTAAATAAAAAGTCCAACATCTCTTCTCTTAGTGGTAACTAACACTGGGGCACTTTAGGCAGCCTACCTCCCACCTGCTACATTCAACAATATGCTCACTTAAATTTGTGACGATGTCCCTCTCAATTACTGATCCTGCTTGGAGCACACACACATCAGCTACCAGACTTCAGAAATGGGTCGTTATGGTGACGCATGAATCGTTTATTAGAGCCATCCCACCTGTTATTTGTGATCCTGCTACTTTCCAATGATGTGATTTGTAGAGACTGTGTTTATGAAATAATCTAGTTGAGATATTTCTGGGCAAAGTTTGGTTGATCCTCATTCAGTAGCTGCGATTCCATTGCAAATGTGTGCAGAACTTTGTCAAGGACTGTTGGATTCATTACCTAACACTCTTGCTGGACATCAGTAAAGACACAGGGAGACGGTTAAATTTTCTTATGCAATCTTCCAATTGAACGGAGAACTCTGCCCAGAGACATCCCATTATCTCTGTCTCCGGACCAGTTCTAACGTGCTTCTCTGCAACTGCATTTTATTACATTGAGGCGTAGCTTAATTACAAACATTTGCATAGAAGGAGTGGCAAACACAATACACATTCTCAAGGTACTGTCTTTGCATCTCCTCAGGTTACAGTTGTCTGTTGTCTCTCTGGACCATAAAATTAGAATTTCTTGGGACATCTAGCCTTTGATCCGCTCTCCTGCTAGGTGTCAACTCTTTCCCCCTGGTTTGCATCTGTGGGCCCTTTTGTCCTCCTGTCAGGGCAATTGTGACTGCAGGCATCCTGCTTCCTTCACAGATCCCAGGGGCAAACAAAGGATTCTCAACCCTTATAGTCTCTTAATCTTGAATATTTATATTTGTATTTATCTAAAAACCTAACAAGGACACATCAATGTTGAGAAAACACAATTTCTCAGTTGAGGCATTTCCATTAAAGGTGCAGTATGTAACTTTTACAAAACATTGTTTTGAATATTTGTCAAACTCTCTCTATGTTCTGATAGATTATTCTGAGACAGATCAATCTCTTCCCTCTACTATCGGTGTGTCTGAAGAAATGCACCGCTCCCAACTAAAAACAACCAATCAGAGCTCCCAACCAATCAGAGGAGGACTTTGACGCTGCCGCTCAAACCCATGGACTCAGTGCTAAATGTGTTAATGAGGGAGAAACAATTTATGTTACAGAAGAACTGTTTATCTGCCATCACTAGTGGCTATGCTAACTAGCCTGAGCATTCACAACATACTATGCTAAGGGGAAAACGATGTAGTGGCAGCAGAGAGCATGGGGGGGAAGGGCAGCACTACACAAGGCTGTGATTGACAGCTCTAAGACCCGCCTCCTGGCTGTGATTGGTTGTTTCTAGTCAGCACTGGGAGAAGGCAGAGGAGCCCAATACTTATATAGATAATCAGTCCCATATTGTCATGACATAGTGAGTGCTTCAGTAAATATACTGTTCAAAAAAATAAAGGGAACACTCAAACAACACAACATAACTCCAAGTACATCAAACTTCTGTGAAATCAAACTGTCCACTGATTGTCAATCAGTGTCAACACTGATTGACAATCAACAATGATTTTGTTGTCAGCACATTCAACTTTGTACAGGACAAAGTATTCAATGAGAATATTTCATTCAGTCAGATCTAGGATGTGTTATTTGAGTGTTCCCTTTTTTTTGAGCAGTATATATATATATATATATATATATATATTTTTTTATGAAAGTTAGATAGCGCGGCTCATGTGCGAAGGCCTCAGTTCTTTGCACACAGTTCGAGTTCAAGTTCCAGTCTGTTGACTTTTGCCAAATGACTTCTCTCAGTAGAGCCAAAAAAGTTACATTCTGCAGCTTTAAATAAATGATGTGTTTAAAATCACATGCAAATAAATTTATTCACCCCATGAGTCATTAGAAAATATGCCATCATCATCCTCCTACCACTTCCTGTCGTATTCTTTGTCTTTTCCATCACTTGTGATGTGAAAATGCGTTCCCTTTGCAGTTTTGTAAAATATAGCAATATCTTGATGCTGATGAAAAATATAGTGGTTTGCAAAAGTATTCATATCCCTTGTAGTTTTCCATTTTTTGTCACATAGTTGGATTGTAAAGAAAAATATACATGATTCAAAACATGTTTTACAAATGATTTTGCTCATTACTCATACTCTCCCCAGCTTCATAAGAATAATTCACATAATAGTAGTATTAATGATATAAACCAGCAATAAATCAGATTTTCAAACAACAATACAGATTGTTTGTGTTGTTTTATACAGTGTGTTTCAGTTGTACATCTTTTTTCTTCATCACAATTTATAACTGATGAACTTGGTCACTGTCTTTATGGTGGTCATTATTGGAAATTTTACTTGGTTAGTTGTATCCTCATTATATCTAAAAACAGTTCAAGTGCAGCATTAAAACATTAAATGAACTTAAAAAAATGTGGCCCATTATTTGATGGAGTTTGAATATTCGGAGCTTTATTTGTACTTTGGATTCAGCATG
Organism: Poeciliopsis gracilis; assembly: GCA_911649635.1. Classification (NCBI taxonomy): domain Eukaryota; kingdom Metazoa; phylum Chordata; class Actinopteri; order Cyprinodontiformes; family Poeciliidae; genus Poeciliopsis; species Poeciliopsis gracilis. The sequence continues at coordinate 401,864 of CAJVRI010000523.1, forward strand.
AAATAAAAAAAAAAGTTGAAATTGAAGAAATACGATGTTTTCTTTTTGTTTATTGGAACTTGTGCTGTTTTCAGTGAACTACAGAAACAGTTGGGTGGATTTTTACATTTTAAACTATAATTTACACAATATTTAGCAGTTGGTAAATTTTTTAATACATTTCTTTCATCCATCCATTTTCCGTCACCCTTCTCCCTAACGGGGTCGGGAGGTGCTGGTGCCTATCTCCAGCTGCGTTCCGGGCAAGAGGCGGGGTACACCCTGGACAGGTCGCCAGTCTGTCGCAGGGCAACACAAAGACAAACAGGACAAACAACCACACACACACACACACACCTAGGGAGAATTTGGGAAGGCCAATTAACCTGACAGTCATGTTTTTGGACTGTGGGAGGAAGCCGGAGAACCCGGAGAGAACCCACGCATGCACAGGGAGAACATGCAAACTCCGTGCAGAAAGACCCCGGGCCGGGATTCGAACCCAGGACCTTCTTGCTGCAAGGCAACAGCGCTACCCACTTCGCCACTGTGCAGTCCCTACATTTCTTTTATTTATGTATTTTTTTAGGTAAAACAACTGTGGCTACATTATGAACTCAGCTAACAAGCGCTATATTAGTACAGCTTACATACATAGAGTTGTTCTTTATACAAATAAAGAACATATCGATGCTACTGATGTTGAGCTATATGAAGCAATAGGTTTTGTGTGTGAGGTGTGTGTGCATGTGTGTGTGACTCCACTCAGACAGCATTCACATTCTGCTTCAGCTTAACTACAGCAACAGTTACTGAAATAATTGAAAAGTATGAGTAATGGCATTTTTTCTGAAGCCCTCAGACCTTCATTATTCCAATTTATACAAGAATGTTTGGTGCATACTGATCAAGGAAAATATATGCAATCCAAAACAAACAGAACCCAAAGAGCAGTGGAGAGCCACGGAGGTCAGCGGCGCCTGGGAGCTGTGTTCTTCTGCCTCTGATTCCCAGCTCACAACTGGGTGATAAACAAGCAAATTCAATGATTTTCTTTAATCAAACTAAATAACATATTAGACCTTTCTCGCCAACCTTTTCATTGCTAGAGCCATAAAGGTTGAATTAAATTTAAAATGACTATTCCACGTGGGTGAGCCAGACTGTGCAGTTCTAGGATTAGCATAACCCTCACAGTCAGAGTAATTAATTAAACTTGCCCTTTTTTTTCTGTGAGGAAACATATTTTATGATGTGAAAGACAAGTACCGTAAAAGTGTTGTGTTTGGATTAGAGCACACTTATGAGAGCATTTATAATAACACATCGTGTGTGATCCCAATGTAACTGCTAAGCAGCCCTTTAGTTCTGAGCAGGAACAGTTCCACCTGGCACTGAACTTGATCAGCAGCAGAGCAGCCATGCAAACTGTAGCTCATGCTTTGAACTAATTTTTCCTGCTTCACAGTCACTGTCAGAAGAGAAAATGACAACAGATGTGTGCAACAATCTGCTGAGGCTTTGGTGGGTAAAGATAAATCCAATTTAAGTGTGTATACTGGAGACGCATTTTAACACCAGGTGTAAGTGTAATCCTGCTAAACCGGAGCAGAGGCTCACGCCAGATATGAGACACATGCTGCTGCCAGTTGGAGGGGAGGCTAGAGTCAGAGAAAGAGGGGATATCGAGGGATCATATCCATCTTTTTGTTATTCCACCGCTGATCCATTTGCTGCTTTAGTCAGAGAGCTGGCAGTCCCATCCACAGGGAAAGAGTGGAGAACGACAGGACGGTTTTTATGGAAAAGGAAGAGCTCCCCACAGTGGTGTAAAAAATACTGCAGCAAAGAAAACATGCAGAAGATTGGTGAACCCAATGTAATCATATCAGCACAATAATGATGAAGAAATTACATTTCTTAATAAAGGAATTAGCATAAGAGTCACAGTCAGAGTTTGTGCAAAAGAGCAAGCACAAAACAAAAAATAACAATTCTACCTCCAACATATGACCCACCCAGGTAAAAAGCAGCTGGTTAAGATTTTTTTCAAAGGTATACAAACACACACATGCACACACACACAGGCACACTTTCCCTATTCTGAACTGCTTTCTTAATATGAAGGATTAATTAATCAGTAGTGGTGGTGTTCATGTCTTTGGCAGGGACAGATGTGTGTTTGCTGATTTATATCGGATGCTGGTGATGCAGCTCTGCGATGAGAAGTGTACCCTGTGTGACGGGTTAGATGGCGCCCTGCGTCAGTTGGCCAAGCTTGATGTTGCTGCGTCTTCCATAAAGAAAGCCTACTTGGCAAGCAGTGTGAGCCTGAGATGGTGGAGGTAGATGCCCTTGCTGTCTCTCTCTCTCTCCCTCTCTCTCTTTTTCTCTCTCTCTCTCACATACACGCACACACACACATACTGGAAAGCTTATCAGTCATGTTGGTGTTAATTGAGCATTCTGCCAACAACAGCTGTGTTTACTGGAAGACCTCAGCAGAAACAGAGTTCAGCTAATAAGACCCTGAGTCCATACTCATTGAGGATGTTGAAGAGCTGCAGTCTGATGTTGAAACAAAGAAACTCGGTTTGAATCTCTGTAAACTGGCTGCTGCAAATTCTTTTGCAGTTTAATGAAAACCTTTCATGTCTTCGTTCTAATGAACAATATTTGTTATTTATATCACTGTATCATCAGCAAATGTGGAATCTTCAAGAACTTTTTATAAGGACCAAATTTTCCCAGAACCACACCAGACTGATATTTTACATGTATTTTTAAATACACAGCCATTTTTTCCACATTGAATTAGAATTATTGGTATTTACCTGTAAATCAGATTGTCAGTCAGAAGTTATGTGGCCTCTAATTAATTCAAAGCCGAAAAGTTGGAGGATTCTTGCAAATAAAACTGGTATGTGCAGGTAAAATTGTTTTTTGCGTTTTTAAATTATTTGCATCTTACCATCTCTTTAATACATGCCTTCAAAGAACTGCAAGAGTACACTAAAATATGTTGTTGGTACATGGCATAGTTAATAATAAATAGCTTTGAACACGTGCAAATGGGGTTTGAAGTTATCCTCACATCCAAGTTTTATCCAAAGAGATCAGTGGAACAGAACATAAACAGTGTCTGCTCTTGTTCATGGTTGACTATTGTCTCTTTCACTAGGAGTTCTAAAGAAATGTTTGTACTTCTTTTCAGAAACATCCCTAATGAAGCAAATTGTTGTTCATAAATAGATGTTTATGGATATTTGATCTTATTAGCTCTAAATCCCAGTCATCCATACATTTGCTGGCTGCCAAGAACCACTAGGGGTTCCTTTACATTAGCATGAGATCTTTCGGTCAAGAGAAACATGGGGTGTGTGAACCCCATGTTCACACACCCCACAATTGGATCCACAATTAGTTGTAACAATAGACTTTATTTGGGAAATATTTATTTTAGATGTAAAAACAATACAGTAATAATACTGTAGGTTTAGTTTTTATAAATTTTTATAAAAGGGGTCCGGTGTCTCTGTTTAGGGTGGGTTTAGTGCTGGAGGCAGTATGAGTCCTGTTAAAATTTAAAAGAGCATCCAGCTCGGCGTTTATTTTTAGTTTGTTAAGAAAACTTTCACCTGTTAGAGCCTCCATCAGTTTTGCTCCTTCAGAAGTTGTTTTCTACTCCGGCTCTCACACTGCGCTCCTCTTTCAAATGATCATCCATCCATCCATTCATTCATTTTCTGTCACCCTTTTCCCTAACGGGGTCGGGAGTTGCTGGTGCCTATCTCCAGCTGCGTTCCGGGCGAGAGGTGGGGTTCACCCTGGACAGCACAATATGATAAACAACTCAGATAAAGCTAGTCTTCCCGCATGTCTGTGTATTCTGGTACAGAATGGACCTAATGTCATCTTCAACCCAACAGTGGAAATATGGCGAACTTCATGGGGGAAAAATACATCAAAAGATATGCATTTTTTAAGTAATAGTGAGTTTTCTCATATCATAAATAGCATTTTTTTTTAGATAATAGGAACATTACAAAATATCTAGGCCAACATGTTCAATTAATACTGGATCACTTTAATATAATGTCAAGAAAGAAATATACATTAAAGAAGAGATCAATCAAAGCTGTATGTGTTCATTCTTTTGCTGAGTTTGCTCATTTCCAGTTTATTGTCATTCATTTGTATATTCAAAAATGTACAAATTGAAAGAAATGTTGTTGAAAGGCTCCAATAGTAAATACAAAAAAAATCAAAAGTAATAATTAAAGTATCAATGTAAGTATATATAATAATAGAATCTGCCTTTATACAATTATTACTAAAGGATATTGCTGGAAAACAGAAGAAAGTGATCTGATGACTTTTTAACTCTGTTTCTCCTCTCTACTGTCAGCACCTTCAGAGACCTTTAGCATCTACTTCAGGGAGATTCCATTCAATTGATATTTACCTATGCAAAGTGTGAACTCATGACACTTGGAATATCCTGGTGTCAGGAGGATGGGCACCAGTCATACACTTAGCACACCACAAACTCCTTTCCTTTGCAAAGTATTCTGCAGTTACATGTGACACCCAGCTTGAGCTATAAAGGTGTGAGGCAGCAACCAGCCTACAGCAAAAGGGCTTAAAAAGAGAATTAGATATGGAAATGTTGAAATGTCAGTGTAGAAATCAATATTCTGTAGATGGATTTACCATCATTGCATCACAGGAAGACAAAGTAAATAGGTTTTAAGGGAGACAATTACTTCAAATTATTGCTGCTAAAGGTGTTTCTGCAGGATGATGAGTTATGGGATCAGGTACAGGCAGATTTACTGTAGCAAAACACAACTGTTTGTTTTAACTCCGTAGTTCCCGCCCAGTATGACTGTGGGCATACTGGGCCTGTGAAGTAGACAGAAGTAGACAAACTGTGAAGTAGTAATTATCTCCCATAACCCACACCTGTCATTTATTCACTATTAAGATGTTTTCTAAACCATCAGCATATGTTGCTTTTTTTGTTCAATAAATAAAAACTGGTTACCTTTTTTTTCTCAGGGTTAGGGTTAGCATGAAGCATTACACAGTTTATTTGTGATCCATGTCTAAATGGAAAGAACTATTTGTTCAAATGGTCTAAAGTAATTTAGTTTAAAATAAAGGTCAGAAAGTTAAAATTTTGTATTTTACACAAAATATGGTTTGCAACACAACAGTTCTAAAGCCACACACCTCACTAGAAGAGAGGATGAATCACACCTCCTGCCCTCTTTTTGTGAAGCAGTACAACAAGTTGTTTTCTTTCTGTTTCTCCTCCTAAGTCTGTTTATTTACTAGCTTTCACTGAAGGTAAAAGTCTCTATCTGGTCAGACTTGGTTTCCTTGCTATTCTGTGACCAAAGAATGTTTATTAAAAGCAGAGATGAGCGAGCGTAAGGTATGTAATTATTCTGAGTTTCAGCTACCTTGCATGGATGGAAGGGGCTGAGGGAGAGAGGAGCACAATACTGCAACGATCACAACCCAACAAGCAGTTTGTCACAACAGGAGGGTGGAATATTAACAGCAAAGAAAAAAAATGCATCGCCAGTTTAGCTTAGAAAATTACTGTTGTCACTACACAAAAATAATGTTATATAGTAATTGTCTTATAATAAGGCTGATTTGACACTAACAAAGATCACTTCAACAGATCAGAGCAGATCTCTGCTTTTGAGTGAAAACCCATGAAACACATAAGTATTTCATGAGTTTGGAAGAAACCGTGAGCCTCTCTCACGTGTTGACGTCTCATTCACTTTCATTTCGGAAACACGGTGGAGAGTTCACATTCTCTCCACCGTGAGAATGTGAACATTCTGACAAGTGCACCGTTTTATCAAAATTGTAGTGTTACACAAAATACGGTTTGCATAATTCAAAAATTATTGACTTTCTTTATATGAAGAGTATTTCTGTCTTAGAGCAACACAACATAGAGCATACCTGAGAAGTAGGGAAACAAATAGTTTAAAAAAAAATAATCATTTACAAATCAAATTCTAAAAAGTATTGTGTGCAGTTATATTTCTTTTCTCTGATACCCTGAAATAAAACCTAGTCCAGGCACCTGCCCTCTGTTGCCCACTATAAAGGGCAATTACATACATTGTGTATGTAATTTAATCTCAATGTAAAACCCTGGAGTTTTATTAGAGAACAGCAGTGAACGATATAATCACCTTTAATTCCATAGCTGATGTGTGGAGGCATTAGGACATAGATTTAGATAAACCTCAACAACTTTATTCTACTTCATCTTTATAACAATACAGGGTAATGCCAACATGGGCATTAACTCAGTACTGCCCTCTACAGGCCAGGACCAAGGAACAGAGCAGAGAGGTAGAAAGCTGTGGAGCCAACATGGCTTGATAGGTGAGTGTTTGTAAGAGTGTCCTATTTAAAGTGTGCTGGCAGCCATGTTGGGGACACAGCAAACGTAAACACGGTGTTGGCATCATCATGCTGCGGTGATTCTATCCATGCATGGGAACAGTAAAATGAATGGGTGGTGCCAAATCGAGAATAGTCATAGGAGGGAAGCTTTAACCAAAACATATGTCAGAATAGAATCAAAAGAGTTACTATCTTAAAGTCTTAAGCAGTGGAAGAGCGGTCACATGGCTCTGGACATTTATTTTTACACACACACACTTCACAAGACCCACTGAGTTGAGTTCCTGAACCGAGCCGGGGACTTCAGTGTTTTGGTCCAACAGTACGTATTTCCTCAGCCTCACATATTTGCTCTTACTCTCAATCCTTTTTTTTCAGCTTCCTTGCTGTTAAACCAGCATATGAAAGTTGAGTGTTTTGCTCAAAAACAAAAACATCCATGAAATTCAGACCAATCACACAATAGATTTGCAAACAAAAGTATGTTAAAAGTTTGCCAGGGGATTCTGACTAGAAGGACTGGACCACATGAGGATGAGAACATGTTGTGAAACTCATTTTGGGAGTTTGGACAGTCCATGCAGATCTCTCTTGGATCCTAAATGCAAATAAATTATTTAGAGAACAATTGCATACCTTCTTGTTCTTGGCAACTGAAGTTAGTAAACAGCTCCATTATGGTGATTTTCTGTTTGTATTCAAATATTGCTTTATAAATGCTCAGCACATACCTCAGAGAGAGTCAAAAAGCTTGTGCTATCTGTCCAAAACTATCCCCAAGCTGCACACACTGACTTCCATCTCCTTTGTATGTCTGACACATCCTGTCGCTTCCACACACATAAACACTGATATCAGGTTAATCTGCTGTGGGCACCCCCAGCATGTTCACAGATAGTGGCCAGAAACCCAGCAAGGTGTTTACTGACATATACACAAAGATTGCACCGGCTTATTGAGCCCGAACACACACATCCACTCCCCATTGTGCTGCTTTGTTACCCCCCTCTCTCTCTATAGCACACAGACACACACACACACATACGCACCCATGCCGACCCATTAAAGCAGAAACACAGTGGGTACAGATATAGGCCAGAATTACACATGCAGGAGGACACGTTCATGTGTCAGTGTTGTATTAAAAACGTCATTACACAAAAAGTGTTACACGAAACAATCAGAAATAAAACGTGTGTGGTCAAAAAGGAGCGCACAAGAAAAGGTAAGAAAACACACCTACACACGCAGATAGTAAGACATTTGCACGCAAACAATAAACCACACACATTCAGCAGCCATTATTCAGCTGATGGTCCATTATCTAACTACAGCCAGCCCTTCTCATCACCAATGTGCCTGTGTGTATTTGTGGACAGCACACCTCCCACCGTGGCTATAAGCTTTTTGTCACACAGCAGCAGCACTACTACATTCTCCCCACACAGAAACAAACACACAGAGGCTTCACTGAGGCACACTCAGAGACAAAAGCAGCATTGTCGAACCTGTAATCCTGGTGAAAAAAAAAAAAACATCTTTTAGTATTGCTGTAATGTAAACTGAAAACAGGACCATATTGTCTTGACAGCTGAGAGCGCCGTGTTTGGTGACAACCAAAGTGAAAACAGACTGATTATCTTCTGCACCATACCATGAACATCAGAGACAGTTCCAGTGAGAACCTGACTGCTGCCTCCGATACGAGGCCTTTTACTCTGTCTGCATTTTATCCTCTCCTCCAGGACGCTGATAAAACTGATTAGAAATTTAATTGTAAAAAAGCTCAGAATTACATTAAAGATCCACTATTATGCAAAATTCACTTTTGGTTCACCCACTCACAAGACAAGCTTTTGTTAATAATGGCTGCTGGAAAAGGAAACTATATTCCCATCAGCTGCAATACAGAACATGTGTTCATGCATTTTCTCTCCCAGTCATGGAGAACAGAACTGGATGGCTTCATTTGATCTTTTCTTGCAATGTTCCTGGGATATTGGCAAAGAAAGTTGTAGAGTGTTCAGTTCAGGATGAAGTCCTCTAAAAACTATCATCTACCAGAGGATATACCAGAAGACTTGGCCTGAAGGCTGTTCTGTTCCTGCTGTTCATCACAAATATACAAATGATGGTGATGTAAGTACATAATGGTGTGTTGTGTGTTTGGTATTGTTGTTTGGCACGAACATAATTTGTCATTTAGCACAAGCTAACACTGGAATTCATGTTATGGCACTCTGCCCCAAAGCAAAGAAGAATCCACAGTTTGGTAATAACCAGCATCATTTGGAAAGAACTGTGCATGACTAAATTGACTTTTTAGTGCAGTGCCTTGAGATGATTTGTGTTCACAGGAGGTGAATGATGGACAAACGTGAAGTCACAAGATTCTGCGTTCTCGTTGCTTTTACAGCAGTCCGTCATACAGAGCGTGCATGTAGAGGAAAAACTCCCTCCCCTTTAACAGGAAGAAACTCCCAGAAGAACCAGAATCTAATTTAGTATGAGCTTTCAGAGCCAAATGCACAAGAAGAAAGAGATGAACTCCCGCTCAGTACTTTTCTATTAGAGAAAAATAAGAAGTTGATGATAATAGTAGCACTTTATTGGCTTCATGAAGGAGAGAAACATCTTAAAAGATACGCTCTGAGATGGATTTAATGATGTTCGGTGAAAGAGGACAAACAGTTAGTCACAGCAAAACCCCAGCCAATTGCTGATTGTCTACATAGACATGGTCACATGGAAAGACAAGGCCAATTGTATCATCTGTAAAAGGAGACTTGAAGGAAACATGAAGCTAAAAGCTGAAATAACAGCAAATTGGGCAAAATTGGACAAAAGGACGAGAATGCAGCATGAGGAGAAACAGTCAGTTAGTCCTCCAATGAAGAGAAGCTAAAATAGAAGAAAAATTATCTCTCTTTTTAATTTTCATCAGAACTCTTGCTGCAGCATTTTGGATCAGCTGAAGACTTTTAACTTTTAATGATGAAACTATCAACTATCCACACACATTCACACAAAAGGACCTATTTAAACTTTCTAATTAACAGCCACATGCAGGAAGAACATGTGAATGTCCAGTGGCCCAGACAAACTTGGACCTTCTTGCTTAAGAAAACAGTGGTGACCATTAGCCCCGTCCCCTCACTTAGAAACAATAAAACATGTCAAATTTCCTCCAAACCTGCATAAGTTGAACCTAATTTAGCTCAAAGTTGTGGATAAAGGTAGTAATCTACAAGCAATTAAATTTAAATAATCCACTAAGCATGAAGACTTAATGAAAACTTTCTTGAACAAATTAAGTATGAAAATAATCATCATAAATTTTTAATATAAACTATAAAGCTATCCTCGGGTACTATGGCATAAATGTTGCTTTCGCTTTCATTAATCTTTAAGGAACATCGGTGTCTGTTTTTCCCTTTTTTCATCAAACTGCAGTTCCGCAAAGCTCCCTCCAGGGGGCTCTGTTTGGTTACTTGCTGTATTTAGCTGCTGATAGCTGCAGTGGTAGTGATGAGGTGCCCGGAGCTCAGAGCTGGAGTCATGAGGTTTACGTGCACGCATTGAACCTCTAGGTGTCACTCAGTATCTAGCTGTTCCAGCTGCACAAGGGGGCTGGGGATTGATGTGGTGGTCCGGGGGCCAGGGGCCGGGTCCGGGGGGGGGGATAGGGGATCTAACAAAACCCTCCATGAAGCTCCTAGTACCTCTTTGTCTCTTCACAGTAGCTTTTTCCATCTGCCGCCACAGTTGTGTCTCCCACAGGCAAATCCTTTACCTTTATTGTTTTGTGATTTTTGAGGAAATGCTTCATGTTTCCATCCGGCCAGTAAACAAGGACATTTCTGATCTGAAGAGCAATGGCTTAGTTCTTTCATTCTGATCACATCTCTGAGCATTAGTCTGGGGATACAACTAAATATCAATGTTGTATTTTCCCCCTTTTTTAAGCTGAGCATCTTGTCTGCCAAAGGGTCATCACAGATCTGTCTGTCTATCTAGCAAATGAATATTTACATTTGACAATCATCAGCAAAAACATAACCATCAGAGGTTTGTGAATTGTTTTATTCTTCTACCCTCCTCTTCTCTTCACAATAAATCACAACAAGTTCCAATAATTCAGTATCATACTCAGGTATACATATAATATTGACAGATAAAAAAGAATCACAATACAAAAGAGTTTTAAATATGCAGAATGTCAATCGCATGTCAAAGTTTTGATTCATCGTTCCTGTACTCAACATGCATTAAATTATAAAAATAGACTTTTGATTAAATTTATATACACTTTTTTTTTTATAAATATAAGAATACAAATGTATTTTTAAAATACAAAGATAAATACAGTCACATAATGTACATTGTGTACCAAACAGCATTTACAAACATTTTATTTGGATATTTAGCATTCACAAAACACAAACATTTCAGAAGAAATGCAACTTTAACGACAATTGCAGGTCTCACTTTTTTGTCTTTTTATTCTTACAAGAGTTACTTAGCTGTGTTTCTTTTATGCTTACCCACAGTTTTGTTCTTCATAAAAGGAAACAATGAGCATCCAGTAATAAATAAGCGGATGGGCCTTTACGTCTGCCGGACATCCTGTAAGAGTTTGTTGATCTCAGCCACCAGCTCGCTGGCGTCCACCAGCTCATGCCGGCTGTCACTGCGCTTGCCCTGAAGGTGGCTGAGCACCGAGTCAAAATCATCCTCCTCATAGTTCTCTGGGATCTCCTCCATGGCTGGAAGCCATTTTGAAGAGGGCCCATTGAGCGTGGCTTGTACTGGGGGCTGGGTCAAAGAAGTCTGCACCAGTGTTGGGCTGACCAGCCCGGTCAGGAGGGGGCTGCTGGTGGGTTTGGGGCTGTGGCCGCTGTTTTGGGGGCTGTTTTTAGGCGCCTGTGATCCTTTATGGTTGCTGCTCTGGCAGCTGAGCTTAGTGTTGGCTTTGAGGGTGTGATAGCTGCCACCCTGGTGCTGCCCAGATGGGCCAATGCTACTTCCTGGATTTTGGAAGTGAGTATTGGCAGCCCAGGCTGCTACACCCTGCTGGTGAACTGAGGGGCTGGGCTTTCCAGGTAGATGACCCCTCCGACGGTCTAAAGATCCCGTCATGGGAACACCAACACCACTCAAGCTAGTCCCCTTCTGATTCTCACTGACCTGGACATAAGAATCCAGACCCTGCGGTAACAACCTCTGGAACACGCTGCTCATCTCCGACAGCAGTGAGGTGGTCCCACACAGGTCTTCGTCTGTGGACTTGGAGCCCCCCTCCAGCCCATCCTCTTCTGCACCATCTTCCCCACCCAGATCTTTGCCAAAGGTGGAAAAGCTCTGATTGCGAGAAGTGCAGGTGTCAGTGCAAGGCAGGGGGACCTTTTCCTGAGTGATGTCACTGGCTTGATGGGCTTCCTCCCCAGGAATGTAGAGATTGCTACGGTAGTCAGCGGAGGAAGAGGCAGGACAGCCCAATGGGGGCATCCAGCACTGATCGGAATGGCCCAGAACTCGGCACTCCTCTGTGCAGAGCTTCATAGCTGCAACAAGGAAGACAAATCCTCATGAGTACACAGTAGAAAGCTGATGCACAGGTGGATATTGGGGTGAAGTATGGATTAATATTAAACTGTAGTTCATTCCATAAGAATCCAGAATTGGTTTTCTGCAAAGCCAACAAGTAAAAGCTGGTAAAAAAAAAAAAATAAATAAAAATAATAATGCATTGTTGAATATACATATAATGTATAGATGCTTATATAAAGCTTGTTTTGGAAGCCAGCACTGAGTTGATAATGGAAAAGTAAAAAGGGATCACAAGGGCAACAAGATGTGTTTCATTTGTGTGACTACTGTCAGTGGCAGATAGTTAACTACTGTTAGCATTCTACTATAAAGCTATTGGGGACATTTTGATTATCTTGAATATTTTCTAGAGAATGTTGGTTATGCTCTTCAGTCTTAGGTATAACATGTCTAAGAAGTTAAGAAACCAGAAGAATACTTTAAAATCAATTTCAAAGTTAAAAAGTATTCATATTTATTAATGTTAAAAGTCATGGTAAAATGAACATCTTAATGATCCTTAATTAATGTCTTAATTATCCTTTTAGCAGAAAATATCTGACCATGTCTGACTTTTCTTCAACGAAAAATAAAATTAAAAATGGAGTACAGAGTCTCAAATGTTTTGGGGAAAACAGGAACCATGGGATATTATTTCATGATAGACTTCATTATTCTTTAAACTAATGTAAGATACAGAGAATCATGTAAAGACTTGGTCTGACAATAGAACAGCTTCACTTAGAACTCCTCCCCACTGGGAAAAGCCACACTTTACTCTTGCTCTATATTCTAGGATGAATCACATTAAGTTTGGAGACCTTACATACATTAAAAAACTTAATGACAAAGAAGATAACAAAATACCAATGATCAAGAAATATTAAATATCATAATCTTTTTTTTTTTCTTCACAGGAAACAGGGAAAAACAATCTCTGTACTGAGAGATTTTTATGCCTACAAAAAATAAAATTGGACTTTTAGTGGGGCTAATTAACTGATAAAAACATATTTGATCACTTTATGAATATTCTGTATGTGTAAAATAAGGATCTATAAGTTCAATGTAAAAATCAAAGCTGAAAAAAGTTGGCCCAGTGTCTTTTTTTATTTTGTTGATATTTCCCTGCCAGTTCTTAAGTGTTTTTTCCCCACTCTCTAAACATGGTAGAAATCTGCCCTAATTAGTCTGAAAGGCTCTCTGCAGGAGCTCAGCCTGCTACCTTCCAATGTATTTACCATGCAGACAATTCAGCAAGGCCGATCAATGCCTATTACACACTGAAAATAACTCCCTCTTTAAAAGCCTTGCATTTTCCCCTTTCATGTCACTCTTTTCAATATTAAATCTTCAAATAGAAAATCTCAGAAGAATAAATTAGACAAATCAAAAATGCCAACTTAAAGCCTTCATTAGAGGAGTGCGCTGCTTTTCAGTCATGCCATTGAGGGACTTCATTATCCCCTCATTAACATGAAAGGAACATTTATAATACATCTTAGAGCAGATGAAAAGTGCATTTGGGCGCACTGGAAGGAAAAAGAAAAAAAATTGCGTAGGCAGAGACTGATTGGGTGCCCCGCTGATGAAAGGATGAAAATAAAAGATTTAACCCTAGTGATCTGTGTGTGTGAACATAAAAAGAAGAATACATCAAGGAAAGTTTGCCTGAAAGCTTGGCTGGGCCTGACTTTAACTGATTTATTTGCCAGCAAATCATTTGACAAGTTTATTCAAGTTGACACAGCTAAATTGCAAAGACTGTAATTGTTTACTACCAATGACTAATTCTATTCATCTGAGCGGGCAAAAACAACTAAACAGCAAAATGATCTGTGAAGAAGATTAACTGGCAATATACCTTAATCACTTTTTAAATTTTACAAATAAAATCAGAATCTTCTATCAGAATCAGAATTATTCTGCTACAACTTTACAGTATGCCCTTGATGTAATACAGAAGTCTGGCTTTGTATGGAAAGTTTAAGAAAACCAGAATGAACCTTAAAGTGATCTTAAGTGCTTTTCCTGCCTGCCTGAGTTTTTCTATTTTTTTCTTTTTTACAGTCAAATGTTTTGTTTTTTTTTCTTTTTTTTAACTGAACCTGTCAGAAATGGATAAGTTCCAACATTTGATTCACATAACCTCAGTAACTTGCGACAGACTGGCGACCTGTCCAGGGTGACCCCGCCTCTCGCCCGGAACGCAGCTGGAGATAGGCACCAGCAACTCCCGACCCCGTTAGGGAGAAGGGTGACGGAAAATGGATGGATGGATGGATAACCTCAGTAACTCATTCACTCATTCACCTCTGTGTCTGATAACTGTCTTTTGGTTAAGTTTGATATCATAAAAACTGATTTACTTAGTACAGGTTCAGGCTAAATATATATATATAATGAAATCATTTCATAAGTCCATTTGTCGTTCGAAACATATTTATAGTATTTTAATCACACTGTTAAAAAAACCCCAAAAAACAAAGAAACCAAACTCGATACACCATTTGAGATACATCCCGATTAAATTACGATGAAATATAATTTATCTTAATAATATTGTAAAATTCTGGAAACCACAGCTAGCAGTATTTTACCCACGATTAGAAGGAAATCAACTAAAGACACTAAACTATCCTTCAGTAACAATGATTATAGCTCCAATTTTCTTTGGAAGGGGTGATGTTTATAATGTGGAGTCAGCATAAAGTGAGACAGATGTGGGAAAGGTTACAAAAACACCTCGGATGTTGTGATTTTCAATCATTTCTGGAGATTCAGTCAATACATGCACCACAAACAAGAGTTTTTATAAATCTTTAGGTCTGGACAGGTGGAGCTAATACAGCAAAATATGTAGATTTAGCAAAATATCTGTTAGTTTGATCAGGGCCAGAAGCAAAAGTGAGCAAAGACTGATGACTCTGTCAAAGCATGCTGCATCAAGCTAGTTATTTTCAATATCCTCTCACTCCATGAAGAAAGTCAGACAGTATTCAGCTAAATTCTGCATAGAGATCAAAAAGTACATTGACACTGGGGTTCTCCTACAGAACCCCAGTGTTTGCAGAGGTCCTCAAACCCAGTCATAATTGTAAAGAGGAAACTAAATGCTGCTCAGAATCCTCCATCATGCAGTGAATGTGGGGGCAGGAGGAGGGCCCAGTCTGCATATGGAGAAAGGTGAGCTTTGAGTTGCAATTATGTTCTTCAGGCCCTAATCATGAGCACTACTTAGATCTGACTCCATAGCAACTATTTGCCACATGGCAATTAAATGGCTCATTTTCATCAGGGAAGTAGGAGAGGTTCAGATTCAATGAGTGAAAGCTTGAAGGATGGAAGGAAGGAAAAAAAGAAATTGACTAATGAGCTGAGCTCCTCCACACAGCTGTAAAGGAGGGGAGATGGGGAAGGAGGTGTTAGTGATCAGTGTTGTGTAGTAACGAAGTAAAAATACTTCACTACTTTACTTAAGTATATTTTGGAGTACTTCATACTTTCCTGAGTAAGAAAATTTTTGATAACTTTCACTTTTACTTCACTACATTTCCGAACTTAATTGCATACTTTTACTCCGATACATTTTCAATGTGTGGTTTAGTTACTCATTACAAAAAAACGAGAGAGAAACGCAAATGTTTTGATCACCTACTGATTGACTGCAACAAAGTCGGTAGCCGACTTGCCTGGGCTTGTTCATCTCCACCAATAGGATGCACAGGTTTCGCACCTCCCCACTACGTCAAAAAGTCCAGCAAACAGTCTGATTGGTTAGTGCTCCGTTTGTGTAGGTTTGTGCCGTTAAAATGTTCGTTTGTGCAGCTTTGGTTTCCGAGATATTAAAATGATTTTTTAGCCCATCCAGAGTTCACCATCCCCGCATTTTGCTCCAAAACAAACCAAAGTGGGCTGGTTCGTTAGTGCTCCGTTTGTGCAGGTTTGTGCCGTTAAAACAAACGCAACAAAGTTGTTTTCAGTTTGGATTTTGGCTCTTCCAATATCTGGTGTGAGTGGCACTAGCTCGAGGTTGATCCGATTCATGAACGCTAATTTCGGCCAGCCGTTCTCTAGGTCTCCCCTTCCTCAAGCGCTTGGAGTTTCACTCAGCGAGAGTCAACAATTTTTACATCCAAACTCTCCTGAGAAAGTAATGGAAATAGATTTCTTGCCTTGACCAACTGACATAAAATTCATTTTACTTACTTTTTAAGTAAAATATATACTTAAAAAGTATATATTTTGGATGGCCTGAAAAATAATTTTTAATATCTCGGAAACCAAACCTGAGCAAACGAAAATTTTAACAGCACAAACGGAGCTCTAACCAATCAGACTATTTGCTGGATTATTTGAGTAGGTGGGGTGTCAGCATCACGGAGGTCTGTTTCGCTTCTCCCATTAAACACCAAGTTAACAAAAAAGCTCTCCCTCTTCAGATGCCAAATAAGCTGAATTTCACTCCCAATTCTTTTTTTCTTTTGTATAATGACCAGTTGTGTGCACCTATAGTTTGTGGAGTAGAGTAATCGTAACGGGGTTTTTTTCTTCATGTTGGCCGCATTTTCTTTACTGACTATTTATTTTTCTCATTTTCAGCACTGACCTTACTGAAAGGGAAAACTTAAGGCTTACAAAAACTTTATTTTCTGTCCTGGAGGGTTTACTAAGAAGCTAGTTCAGTTGTAAAGCAGGTTAAGTTAACCTTGTGGTTTAGGTAAAGCACCTAATTTTCTTAACTAAATGATGCTGCAGGTATATCTATTAGCAGGTTTAATTTTGCCTGCACTTGGTTGTGTACATTATTTTAAGTGTATTTGACAAGTTTACCAAAATATAAAAAATGTCATTCAAACTGCATTTGCCTTGTTTTACTTTTTACTTGTACTTTTCATTACATTACTTGAGTACATCCTTTTTTACAGTAATTTCCATACTTAAGTACAAGACGTTTCAGATACTTTAATACTTTTACTCAAGTAACATTTCAATCAGTGACTTTTACTTTTACCAAAGTCATATTTTGGAGGGGTACCTATACTTTTACTTGACTCCGAGATTTCAGTACTTTATACAACACTGTTAGTGATGAGTCTCTCTGCCCGTCTGCAGAGACTTTAATTGGGATGTATCTCAAATGGCGTATCGAGTGATGGCTGTGTGGGAAGCTGGCTGGATGAGTAGAGGCACCAGCACTGGGAGAAAACGGATTGGGTAATAAAAGAAGCTGCTCTTGAACTTCGGTAACGTCTGCTGAGACAGGAGACAGATGGAGGAATTTTGGAGGAAGTGACCAATTGTGTCCTTCACAACTAATCTAGACAGGCTGGCATATATGTGATGCTTGGGAGCTCAGCATTTCAAAGTCAGGCAGGATACTCAACAAGTGTTCCAAGTTCTTACTTGTTAACTGGGCAATAGAGAGGATGGAAGTCCATGCAGTGTGACAGCACAGAGAAGCAATGGGTGGCTGTAATGGAGGTTCACTAGAGATATTTGGAAAGATATCTAAATAACTTAGTCACAGTGAGGATAGATGTGCATATGCCAGCAGTCACCATCTTCCAAGGCAAAAGCAGTTAGTGCAAAACAATCACTCCAGCTCAATGTGAGATTTTTTCAGTGTAGGGTTTTCACCTTTCTCTAACTTCTTTACCATGCATCATTCGAACAGTACACACTTTACAATGTAGTTGAAGACTGATGCTTTAACAGGAAAGACAAAGCTCATAGTCAGCATGAACGAGTTATTAAATGCCAAATAGTTATACTGATTATATGGAGTTGTTTAGAAAAGTCTACAGCTTGGTACCAAAACATTATAGTTATTATAGTTCTTTTGGACACCATTGGCATTAAGTTAAACAAAAAGTGAAGTCTGGAAATGATCTGTGTGACAATGCATCTTTACACAAAATAAACTGTGTTTTGTCTCCCTTCTGCATCATTGCTGCATTAGGTCAGAGCAAATGATGCAATGCAACACCTCAAGTCTGCTATTAGAGAGGCCATTTTCTATAGAAGCTGAAGAGGCCCCACTTTGATCCCCATTTGCATTTCTTCAGTCAGTGTGTGATTTTAAGTATTCTTTTGTGATCATTACAGCTGGCTCATTTAAGTTGAGACAATAAAAATACTCATGTAGTAGGGGTCTGCCTTATCGCGTTAGAAGTAGTTTAAAAACTAAATTTCTGAACACTGACGGATATTACTTCAATGGTGATGTCGATGACATGTAATTTGCTGTTGAACAATTTGAAAGATTTATTTTGTATTAATAAAGAGGTGACATAAATATAACAGGGAAAATATTAGAAAGAAACAAAGTACAAGTGACAAAATAAATTAATGAATAAATTAAGTTAATAAATTAAGGTATTAAAAAATATACATATTGTTATCTTTTTTCTTTTTTTTTTTGCCAATATCACCCACCACTAATATGGACCAACACAATGACAAAGGCCTGAACAGCTAGAGACAGAAGAAAACAAATTAACATAGTCAGGAATAAACCTCAGAAATGAGACATGCCAAAGAACTGAGGGAGATATTAGAGCTGCAGAATATTAGGAAAAGATGAAAGAGCCAGATTATTGTTGGATGTTTGTAAACCTACATCACTGCGTAGGTTTACAAATCACTCCCTTGAGTTCATGTTTTGTCAGGAAAGTATGTGAGAACAGATCCAGTTGGCTAAGTCTGTCATTAACATGAGGACGACTGTGTTTCTATATGTTAGAAATTGTAATATTTTTGCTGAACTTGTCTTTAGATGGGGTTACTACCTCTAACTATATGCATAAGTCAGGGGAAACACAGAGAATGTGCAGTTTCAAGCCTACATTGGGAAATGAGGGGTTGAATTTTGGGATGGAGTGAATGCACCCAGGGGTGGAAGTTGAGACAGTAGGGAAGTTGCGGGTAGTGAACAGGGTTGTACCTGCATGCGAACAGTGCTGGCCATCAGGGGAATATAGCTCAGAAAAGGCCTCACCAAGGAGCCTGTCGACAGGTGACTCCCTTCCTGGTTCGTAGTCACTGTCACCAGCTTCACTGTCTCCACGACCGCTGTCCTTCAGACTGAACTTATCCATCTCATTGAGAGCATATCTGCACAGTTACAATAAGATTTGATGCATTAATCACAGATAGTAACACTATCATGACTATTGGGGAGGAAACATAAAGTCCACAGAGGCAGACTGTGCTCTGCATAAGGGGTTTAGCATAAAATTATGGAAATTTCAAGTTGTGGAGCATACAGCTTTGATCCAGGTCAAAAAATCCCTACTGTTATGGATAAAGGAAGTATATGAAAGCATTGACATAAAAAGTAATCCATTTCTGCCCAACTCTGACACCAAAGGCTTTCAAAACATAATGTTGCATGTACATTACCTGTAGCTCCGAGTGTATTTGTTGCCTCTGAAACTTGGTCGTGGCTGGTACTGGCCCTGATGGAGCATGGACAGAAGCTGTGAGACTTGCTACAATCCCAAAAGAAACAAAAAAGACAAAAGACAAAAATGAAAAGAAAAATGAAGAGGGGAAAATGAATGGATTCCACAAGCAAGACCACAAGACAATGTTGGGTTTGTGGTGGGAATGCACTGAGGGGAAGGGCTACAAGCTGAGGTGACATGACATTGTGATTTGACCCTGAAATGATGATTGACAAAAACATGAGTGGGACGACTGTGAGTAACAAAATATGGAAGTAAGGGACAAAACTCAGAACAAAGACTCTGTATAAAACAAAGAAATGGTCAGTGTATCACATCCTGAATCAATTTTTTCTTTCTGTTTTAGATGGTGAATACAAACACATTCTGTTATTTTTGTTTGAGCTAAATCTGTAAAGAACGAGGCCAAAATAATAAAAAAAAGTGGTTGTTTTACCTCAACAGGAGGAGTGGCATGGGCTAGCTCCAAGGCAAAGTTCTCAGCCACGTGATTGGAGGATATAGTCACTAGGCTGTTGAGAGACTGTCGACTATGATGGCTATGTCTGCTCACCAGAGTGCCTCTCTCAGTAGTTGGGGAAGGCAAGGGAGATCGTGGGTGAGACCGAACGGGTAAGGTTCCGTTGACAGTGGGCACCAAGGTAATGTCTGCCTTGTGGATCTGCCTGGCAGGCTTCTTAGGGTGGTTCTGGTAACTGTTCTCAGCCACACGACAATTATAGTTGTGCCTGGGGTCTTTTTTCTCACGGCTGCAGCGGGCAGTTGCAAACATCACCATCACGATGAGCAGCAGAGCACAAACACCTCCGAGAGAAATGATGACAATGAGAGAGAGATCCAGCGAGGCCTGGCTGGATCCAGTGGGATAAAGAGGAGGGAGGATGTCCATGTTCTCCTGCAGGAAGAGCCTGAAGAGGGCTCCTGTGGTTAGCCGACTGGTTCCTCTGTCCTGTACCTCAATACTAATCTCCATCACATCCCGTGGGGCCTGCTCCAGGCTGGCATTGGTTCTGAGCTCACACCGCCGGGCATCCATCACAAACAACCCATCTTCATTACCCCCAACAATGGAACAGCTCACCTCTCCATTAGCACCAGAGTCCCGGTCTGTGATTTTCAGAGTACTGATCAGCTGACCAGGTGATGCATACTTCCACACTGGAAGCTCAGCTGTGTGGTTCCGGAGAGAAGGCGAGTGGATGATGGGTGGGTTGTCATTTTCATCCAGAACAGTGAGGAGGACAGTGGTGTTGGCTGACAGTGCAGGGTTCCCACTGTCACGAGCTTGGACAGTGAAGGCAACACGGCTGACGTCCTCATGATCAAAGCTGCGTAAGGCGTAGATGGCCCCATTGGAAGGATCAATGGTGACATAGGTAGAAATGGGGCTTGCTTGGATCACAGCATCTATAATGGTGTATGTGACCTGACCGTTGGTGCCCAGATCTGGATCTGAGGCCACCACAGTCATTAAGTAGGCTCCAGGTGAGTTATTTTCAGATTTAAAAACCTCATAGCGACTTTTCTCAAAATGTGGGGGATTATCATTTTCATCCAGCACCTGAACAGTGAAATGTTTGACGGTAGAAAGGCTGGGGGAGCCTTTGTCTTCAGCCATGACAGTCAAGCTGTATTCTGACCTCTTCTCCCTGTCCAATGACACATTGGTTAAGATCATATAGTTCTTCTCATGGGTCTTCTGGAGCCTGAAGTGTCCATGACCATGCAGCCTGCACACCACTTCCCCATTGAGGCCAGCATCCATATCATCAACACGTACCAGAGCTATGAATGTGTCCACAGGGGCCCCCTCTGAAATGTAGGCAACCTCCTCTTTGCCTGGAGACATCAGATTGATGTTTATCTCTGGTTTGTTGTCATTCACATCAACTACTTTCACCACAATTTTGCAAAGTCCAGGGATCGAATTAGGACCCAGGTCCTGGGCTTGGACATCCAGCTCATAGGAAGCAGTGGTTTCATAGTCCACTTTCTTGATGAGAGTGATATGTCCATTTTCTGGATTTATTTTAAATGTTTCCAAAATCTTTGGTGAAACGTGGCTGCTGAAAGTGTAAACTATTTTCCCATTTGTACCCTCATCTGGATCTGTGGCGTTTAAGTCAATGATCAGAGTCCCAAGAGGAGAGTTTTCCAGCAAATTGATGACATAAGCTTGCTCATCAAACGCTGGGCTGTTGTCGTTGGAATCTGAGATGCTTATCTTGAGTAAAGTGGATCCTGATTTGGGGGGCACGCCATTATCTGAAGCAGTGAGCTGCAGCTGGTAGCTGGACTGCACCTCACGGTCCAGTTCCCTCATCACCACCAATTCTGCGTACTTGGCGCCGTCCGTCCTGGTCCTCACATCTATTTTGAAGAAGTTGTTGGGCGTCAGAGAATAGGTGTGCAGGGAGTTCTCTCCGACGTCTGCGTCCACTGCGCCGTCCAGCGGGATGCGCGTCCCAACAGATGCGCTCTCTGAAATCTCGATGGGGACTATGGCGCGGGAGAAGTGCGGGGAATTGTCGTTAATGTCCAGCACCTCCACCTCCACGTGAAACAGCTGCAAGTACTCCGTGGGCAGCGTGACCACGTCAAATTCGATTGAGCAGTTTAAGTTTTTTTCGCAGAGCTTCTCACGATCGATTTTGGTGCCAATGCTGATCTCCCCGTCCTCCTCCCGGACGGACAGTAATTGCGTGCTGCCCCGCTGCATCGCGCGGAACCGAAAGCTCAGGGAATTCGGGAGTTTGGACAAAACCCCGGCAACATCTTCCTTTAGCCGTGCAATAACTGTCCCCACTCTCTGCTCCTCGTAAACTTTGTATTTAAGAGTCTTACCGGTGGAGCCTTGGAGAAGAGCCACCAGAAGCAGCAGCAGCGCCAGTGGAACCGTGGACTGGACATTTCCTTTGGCTTGAATCATTTTTGGCCCCATCTTCCGTAGTCACACTGTTGTGAATACTTCCACAAAGACGGGGAAATCAGGGGAAGGGAGGGGGGTAAAAAAAAAACAGATGTCACCTCAGAAGTCTGGCATCTTAAGTCCTCTGTTGCTGCGCAATGACGAGAAAAAAAAAACTAAACTAAACTCCAACACATTTCAGGGGATCAATATAAATAGATAAATTAGAGAAGATGATTTTAGAGCGCCGGATCACTGAAGTCTCCTTGTAGAGTGAACTCTTGTCTGCGTCTACAGATGTCCATCCGGCTCCTCTGCGCGCTGATGGATGAGTGAGAGTGCGTGTCTGAGCAAAGAAAGGCGCAGCTTTCTCCCAGTCTGCGTGTGACCGTGAGAGAGAGAGAGAGAGAGGCAGAGAGAGAGGGGGAAGTGAAGGGGTGAGGGAGGAGGGTGAAGTCTGCCCTGTCCCGATCCTTTCTCTCTCTATGCGCCCGCCCCGCACCCATCTGCCTTCCCCCCTTTTCTTTTTCCACACACAGCACCCCTCCTTCCCTAATTCGCTCGAATGTCCTCCTTAAGGCAGCACTGGAGGGATTATTCATGGGAGCCCCGTCCACCTCTCTTTTCCACCCTCCCACCGACACAGAAGACACCCTTGAATTAAAAGTGTGCCACAACAATGGAGCAGAAAAGAATTTATTCGGGCTCTGCTACTTTTAACACAGCCGTCACTGACCCTGACAGACTTGCATTGTTCAGAACGTGTGCCAACTCGGATTCTTCTCTATGTGCTTGAACTGCTGACTTGCTGCGCTCACAAGGAAGAAAAGAGGAATGTGCCAATCATCCATCCATCCATTTTCCGGTCACCCTTCTCCCTAATGGGGTCGGGAGGTGCTGGTGCCTATCTCCAGCTGCGTTCCGGGCGAGAGGCGGGGTACACCCTGGACAGGTCGCCAGTCTGTCGCAGGGCAACACAAAGACAAACAGGACAAACAACCACACACACACACACCTAGGGAGAATTTGGGAAGGCCAATTAACCTGACAGTCATGTTTTTGGACTGTGGGAGGAAGCCGGAGAACCCGGAGAGAACCCACGCATGCACAGGGAGAACATGCAAACTCCGTGCAGAAAGACCCCGGGCCGGGAATCGAACCCAGGACCTTCTTGCTGCAAGGCAACAGCGCTACCCACTGCGCCACTGTGCAGCCCATGTGCCAATCATTTCGTATTTAAAAGTTGGAAGAATCATTGAGGCTTTCAGCATTATCTCATCTGTTTGGTTTCCATGCAACTTTTAGGATTTTGCTCATCGGAAATCCTTGCTTAAAGAGCTCATGGGCGCAGTTATGCACGAGATACCTTTCCATATAGGACGTCATTATTCAAAATATAACATAGACATTATTTACATAAGCTACTACCTGACACTATATTAAGTCTTTCTGTCTTAGGTTGCTTTGTGGTTTTTACAAAAATCAGTTTACAAAAGTTATTTCAGGATAAAACAATGTCTTATTTCCATGACTTTCTTCAAATCCACCTGTATACAGTCTTAGTTTGTTACAATTGTCTTTCATTCAAACAATTTAGGTGTCCATCCACAATCCTTTGGCAATAGTTTCCTAGTATTTTGACCGGTTCCTCCTGTGACGAAGCCACAGTGATTTTTCCCTCTGCCTACAAAACTTCTCTAGATTGAGATCAGGACAAGGAGACGCCACCGCTAAGCATTATCTTCACTGTCAATAAGCTACTATGTCACGACTTCATTTCTTTATCATCCATTTTAAAGACCCAAAACTTTAACTTCCTGACTTTTGACCATGTTGCTTCCATTATTCCACATCATGTCCTGCATCACCTAATTGATTTTGTTCACTGGAGTTTCTTCAGACCAAATCATATTTCTAGAAAATCTAAGGTGTTTGTCTCTGAGGTCGTCTTCAAGCTGTAATCTGGTCCTTTATGTTGGTTTTGGAATATTAGTTTCATCTTTTGTGAGTGGGCTTCACAACGGAACTTATTTTCCTTTAAAACCTCTTCAGATATTTACATTATAGAAAGAGATACATCAACGGGAACAAGCGCACTAATTTGCTAAGGTTTCATAAATTATATGATTCATCTCCATTTTATTACTTGGGAAAATGTCTTAAACCACATTCAGTTTAATTTTGAAATCTAAATTAAACCAAGAGCATTTCAGGAGATTGGTGAAGTATATCATTGATGTTGGTGGAATGAGGTACGAGATACAGAAAATATCTTTCATGAGTCAGATTTCTTTCTCAGTTCCTGTTTGCTAATGTTGGTGTCAGAGACAAAAAAATGTTTGAAGCAGAATTATTTTTTTATTTTATTTTTTTCAAATGAATATTCAGACACTTTCCTAAATCTGCAGTCTGCTTCCAAAAACATAAAAATAAAAACATGGAAGCTAACATGTTTTCTATGTAAGGGGAAAAGATAATACTATTTTTAAACCAGTGTAACCCGCAATTAAAGACTTTTATTTTTGCGGGCCCACTTCCTGTGGTGTCCCAAACTCTCCAGCTTATTTAAAGTCCGCCTCCAGCGCGCAGGTTAAACATGCTCAGCTGTTTCAAGGTGATTGTGGCTTGCTGTTGGCGTCTTCGGCACAAACGCGCCCATACATTTGAATACCCTGATTTGATTGCGTGAATTATTGGCACGGCTTATGTGGACCGTCACATTGGATTCTGACCCAGCTGATAGCTGCTAAGTACGCCCCACTCTCTGAGAAGGTCGGGTTTTTATTTTTCTGATGGATCAGATCCTCACCCGGATCTGAAGATGGTGAGCTAGGAACAAAGGACTATGGACTTCATGATCTTGGACACTAATTTATTTTGAGTTAATTATCTTGTCTTCCTGTACTGTGCAATTGTTTTTTTTTATGTACAAATCACTTAATATATATACACAAAAGCCAAAAGGACTGTTTCTGCTTTTCCCATTCACACCCTCAGACTCCTTAAAGGGCCACTTTTCTGACTCTGCTTTTGTAGCCGCAGTTAGCTGCTTAGCCCGTAACTGTTACACCAGCATATCCTTATTGTTAAATGCAAATCACGAGGCAGAGAGGGAATAGGTGACAGATTTGGCATATGAGGATGCAGCAGTGCTTGTAGGCTAAATTGGATTGTCAGAAGCTTTAAGGCTGCGGTAATGACCGGTGCTCTGACCCCACCCCTCCTGCTCATGGCCTTCTGCATAACAATGTTTTGTGGAAGCCTTCTATGCTGATCAGCCTGCAGAGAGCAAACAAGTGGGCGAGCAGCGCTTTATGAAAGCAGCACCAGGCCATCTGGCCCGAGCGTCAGACAACCCAAACCTACAATTATCATCTATCATGACCCCATCAGACCCACCTGACTGCCAGCCCGGGAGAATTAGCTCCAGCCCATGATAGACAAAACCTAACACTCCTCTTGCTGCTGTGAAAAATATTTAAAGTTCAACTAATGAAAGCAGTCGGGGAGGCATTTTTAGCAAGTTTTATGAATCTGGGAGTCACACTGTTGTTAAGTAATCATTAAAGTGGAGCTGCTAAAGCTGGTGAATATTATACATTATCAGACATAAATTTGTCCAAAAGCTAAATTATTCTTTGGTAACAGAAAATCACTCAGGGTGAATGCAGACTTTGCCCACAACACTTTCCAGAAGCTTCATCTGGAGCTGAAAGCCTGAAGGGGAATCTAGAGCATGAGGCCAGCGGGCGCACCGTTTAGTTCCACACAATGATCTTCCTACGGACGGGCCTCTGTGATGGATTTTATCTGCATTTTAAATTCCTATGTGTGAGCCGTGGGAACGGACTCAATGTGCCGCCATCTGTCTCTAAGCAAACACATGGACATCGGCTGCAGACAAACACACACACACACACACACACACAAATGATGCATGGCTCACAGAGGGCAGAGTTTGTAGCATGCTCGTGTGTTTGTGAACATCAGCATCATGTTGTCACTTCTGTCTGTCTGTAAGTTGAATCAGTGTTTTGCTTTTTTAAATCAGCAGTTCAACAGCATGTAGAAGTTCAGCTCTCATGACTTTTGGTAAAGTGGGAAAATCTCCAAAGGTGAAACTAGTCGTTACAATAACACAGAACACTGACGGGTCTGTCTGCATGTCTGTCTGTCCCGGGAGAGATTTTTTTGTGTTTAATTGTTTGTGAGCTAAAGTCTTTAAAGGAAACTAAATCTCATTTAGAGACTCCAGGTGTAATCATGCACCCCATTTGTGCTCAACACTTGGAGTTCTTGTGTTACTTGTTTGAAAAATCAATTGGAATCCTTAAACTATTAATTCTGTCCATTTAACTCATAATATGCAACAGTCTGTGGTTCTTTCATATCAATAGCAACATTTCCAGTGAACATAAAAAGGCGCAAAATGGAATTCTAAAATTAAATTTGCTTAATAGAAACACGGCAATTGAAAAAAAAAAAAAAAAAAAAATATATATATATATATATATATATATATATATATATATATATATATATATATATATATATAAAGTTTTTGCAGTAGGATGAAGTGTTTTTTTGGCCATACCAGATTTTAGTATATTTCACAAAACTGCAACACACAAGTCATGTGATCAACAACCTGATGATTGGAGGATGAAGAAGCGATATGTTTTTAAATTTACAAACTTATTCATGTTGGGTTTGAAATGTGTTTCTTATTTAATGGAAACGCCACAATTGCAAAATTGTTTTTTTTTCAAGATTAGTAGAATATCAGAAAAGGTTTTGCACACATTTAAAATGGAAATGGGTAACAATTAGTTGGCTTTAATTCCCAGCTCTGAGTTTGAGGCGTAAAGAGTATCAGCAGATAATGGATTGGAAGTGTGGTCTGAAAGAAGTTAGTGGTTCCAGCAGCAACACTGCAGAAGAAATTTTCTTCATGATAGTTGTACAAACCACCAGATTAGCATGCAGGCACACAGCCATTCTGGATCAAGACAGAGTCAAGTCTTTCCAATGAGGATAAAGTCTCATCACCCCAAATGCTTCATGTGGACGTGAGAAGAGTGATAGGGTGGATGGTTGAATGCAGAGTTGCCCTCAGGGACCATAAAATTAGTGAAAAGAGTTCAGAGATGATGTAGGATGACTGGACTTAAGGGTGAGGGGCTCCACAACTTTATGATTGAAATGAAGCAGGAGATCCTTGTGACAAAGGCAGCATAGCAGGTGGAGAGAAGATGGCTGCGTTGGAGGAGGGGGATTGTGTCGAGTGTGCATTTTTAAATTACGGGAAAGCAAACACTCTGTGCTTTCCGTGGAGTCATCTGCTAATACTTTACAAGAGACAAAAAAATGACAAAATTCCCCAAAACGGAGAAGAGCCAAAGACAGACAGGTTTTAGGCAAAAACAATAAAGGTAAATGTAAATACAACTTTAGCATTTAATATTTATTATTAGCAACAATTCAACCACCAATAAATCTCAGTCCTCATAGGTTGGTAGTCAGCATGTGTTTCTCATGAGGCCGAGGGAAGTCTCAGCATGTGTTGGTTGGAGGGATTGTAAAGGCACGCGAGCATCTGCCGCTGTCTCATTACCATGCTGTTAGCTCATGCGAGACAGAAGGGATTTCGGGTGAGAAAAAGCAGGATTTTTCCCACCCACCAGGCCTGGGCCAGAATGACACACTGACAAATTTAAATGCAGAACCAGCTGATCTCTGATTCCAGAGTTTACAGCAGGACAAAGTGGAACTCTTTCAAAACTGAAGGGATTTACAAAAATAAAAGTAGGAAGAATGAGGATGTCAATGAAAATAAATTGTATAACGTCTATGTTTGAAGTAGCCGCTTGTTCTATGCTTAGCTTCATCCAGAGGGTGTGGACTCTCAGTTTTTGAGAAACGATCATTTCCTGGAGGTGTGGCTTTGTTGAGATTTTAAATTTGAACCAATCACTAACATTAGCCCACTGTGAAAAGTGGAGGTCATTAATGTTAATGCTAATATTTAGACACATGACCAACACTGACTGAAGGCCTTCATTCACTTCCTCTGCTGCCATTGCTAAAACTACAGACAGACTACAATTCTATAACAGCAGAAAATTGACATCACCATTCACAACTTCTCTTTCTGTTTGCTGATTGGCCCAGTCAAAAATCACCCAGAGATAATCCGAGTCAAGGGCAGAAAGCTCAGAGTGTCCTGGAAGCAGGAAGGTAATGTCAAGCTATGTTTGAAGATGTTAATTGAATGAAGTCTGGTATCATTTAAGTACTGAGTTGTAGCCGGGTGCTAAAGCTGATATCTGTCTTTCCAATTCATGGGGCATTCTGCAGGCGCGACCGGCTTAACAAAGCCGTGCAGTCTGGACATGAGATTTACCCAAACAGTGGCCACACTTAGGTGAAGGAACAGAACTGACATCTAGTTCATCTGAATTAAACTGAACTTCACTGAACTGATTTTAATAGAATCCAGTTCAATAAGATTCATCTACAGAGCACAAATTTACAACAAATGATATCGAAACACACTTACTGAGGCAAGCAACTCAGATAAAACACTACAGTCAAATTCAGACTTTAATGCCACTTGGAAGGAAACCCAGCTGATTTTGTTAAATTATTGACTCTGTAGAAAGAATTGGCTGATAGTTAAAAGGAAGAAACATGCAGGAGATCATGTATCAACTGGCAGAGAAACAGACAGCTCAATCCTTGGTCAGGGCCAAATTAACAGATTTATTTTTTTTAAATTATTATAACAACACAGTAAAACAGAGCAAAGACACTGCATTTTGAAATGAAAGTTGTGCAATTTAAGAGAAAAAAGTCATTTTAATAAGAAAAGTTTCAATAGAGTTATCAAATCTGATGTTACTTCATCATCAAGTCACTGTTTCTTTCTCATGAAATAGACACAGTTCTTTGCACAATTGTCTCAAAGTCCTAACACTGATAATAATTTGATGCCAATGTGTTAAAAAATCAATCAGACCTACAAGGAGGGTCTTAGTGGTGTCAATTTTCCTCATGCATGATTTGGTGATAGTTTGAAGAAATAAGTAAAAAAATAGTTTTGTAAATGTTACATTTTGCAGTTGAAGTATTTCCTTATTTGTAAAACTGATACCATAACTGATAAAGTATAACTTCACAAGATGCTCCACATTCCTCATTTTATTTTCATGGAGAAATTTTCATAAAATCTCCTAATATATAACCTTATTCTGTTAATATTGCTTTATTTCCACAATAATTCTAGTCTATTCTTGTCTATTATACTTTATTGTGGAACAACGTCATTCTCAAAATATTATGACTTCATTATCAAATTGGAAACATTTTATTTTTCCTAGTTTGGCCCAAATACTCTCTCATTTGGTAAAGAAAGGTTTAGTACACAAAGTTAATTTCAATAGCTTTGTCTAAGAGTTGTCCAAATGCAGTGAACCAGTTAGATTATCAATGGGATGGAAAAAGGATCACAAATAGTTATGTAGTTTATTAATGCATAATCTTCCTGTTAATTCAACTAAAACTCTTAAATAAATTGTACCCATGTTTGTGAAATCCGAGGTGTGTTTTGTTGTAGGTTGCACACTTTGCTATCACCAAGCAGTTTGTCCAGCAACTTGGGTAACTAAAAATATTTTGATAGACACCAGTAAACCCAAGCATTACAAACTTTTTTTTCTCTTTTCTTTTATTAAATTTTTCATACTGACATACATAGATTGACATATCAAATCAGAGCATTACAAACTTTAACGGATGAAATTTAAAACCTTGCATATTGAAATGCCCACAATCAAAGAGAGTAATTTGTCACCATAAAAGTCTAACACTCCTACAGCAAAACGCAAAGGCAGCAGAGTGACGCCTTGTCAAACTGAACGTTTCTGCAGAACTAGATGGAGAACGGAGAGAAATTTTGTTTTCAAAAATTCTCTTCTCTTTTCCATCATGTCTACAGGCAGAACTTCATCCATCCCTCCCATCATATCAGAGTAAAGATAAATACACACACACACGATGAGACCTGGCTGCACCAACTGGAGGTCACTAATGTTGCTGGAAATTCACAGAGAAAAGTTCAGACAGTGAAAGTGTTTCTGCTCCTCTCCCTGATTTCAGGTCAGTCTCATGATGTCCTTCAGCTCTACACTGTCTCGTGTCTGGAGGACAGTCGTTCAACTTGTCATAATGTAGATTTGTAATTGGACCCAAGATGCAGATGGTACAATTATGAGATTTTAATGAAACAAAATCTAAATTTATAAGCAGGAAGTGGGAAAAGAGCAACAGAAAGAGGAGAGCAGACAGGCAGACTGAAGGAAAGAGAGAGAGACAGAGAGTGGGAGAGAGAGACAGAGAGAGCAAGGTTTAAAATTCCTTTATTTTACATTACTATTGTCAAAAACACAAACAAACCAAAAAATGTATCAACTTAACAGAAAAGGAAAAACTAAAGACTCTTCATCCAATGTACATAGCACCTCCTTAATACCCCATTTGCACAGAAAACCCTCCATGTCTTTTGTCAACTTAAAAAATTCAAATTCTACACGAATCCGAGCAACCAACAATCTCTTAAACAATACACATGCATCATCCGTTTGCTGATTGTTCTTTTTGTTCTTCCTTGACAGCCATATTGCCAATTTCGCAGTTCCTGAAATAAAATTCAAAAGAATGAGAATGGACTTCTTTCTCACACAATATCGCGGGCCTGTTGAAAGGTTTTTGGTCCCCGTCTTGCAGCCAGGAAGTTTTCAACAAGTTCTGCCGCTTCTTGTGCCGATGCAGGGTTCCTCTCTTTAACCCACACTCTCAGCTCTGGTGACAAAGAACTGTAGAACTGTTCCAGGATGAGAATCTCCCCAATCTCATCTTTTCTTCTCTTCTGAGGCTGCATCCACTTCCGGTAAAGGTCTTTCAAACGATTGTAGAACTCTCGAGGGGTTTCATTCACCCGGACCTCCGGCTCTCTAAATCGTTGTCGATACACTTCTTCATTAATCTCATACTTAGTCAAGATGGCTGCTTTTACTTCATCATAATCACAGGAATCCTCTGCAGCCATGGCCACATATGCTGCTCGGGCCCTGCCGGTGAGATGAGGTACCAACCTTACTGCCCAGTCCCTCTCAGGCCACTGGTATGCTGTGGCTAACCTTTCAAAGGTTGTCAAGTATTGTTCAATGTCATCTCCCTCCTCAAACTTTGGAATATCAGATTGAGCCCATGCTTTTTGTACTGGCTCACCTCTAGATTGAGGCCGGGAAGCTGGCTTCACATCTGCTTCTGATGAGGGTCCTGATTGCGCCTCAGCTTCAGTTTTCTGCTGCTTCTCCAGATCATCTCTCAGATTGTTCATTTCAACCTGTATCTGGTGCCATCTCCTTT
Organism: Poeciliopsis gracilis; assembly: GCA_911649635.1. Lineage (NCBI taxonomy): Eukaryota > Metazoa > Chordata > Actinopteri > Cyprinodontiformes > Poeciliidae > Poeciliopsis > Poeciliopsis gracilis. Next base: position 433,679 of record CAJVRI010000523.1, read on the forward strand.
CGTGTTTACATTCTTCTTTGTCCCATCTATCAACAAAGTCACTCTGGAACTGAAGACATATTTCTAGCATGGCAGCAATGTTGTTCATGTCCACAGATGGTTCATCACTGGAGTGCAAAGTCAACTGACCTGTAGCTCCATCCTGCTCAGCATCCTCCACCGGAACTGCTTCTGCGACTTTGAGGCCTTTCGTCTGCTGCTTTGGACCCATAATTAGCTCTTTTCTGGATATCAGCGTCGCATCCCACTCCTGACACCAAATGTAGGTTTGCAGTTGAAAAGATCAAACAGAGTCCAGAAATTGTAGAGCTCTCATTTGTTTTATCTTATTTTCAAACAGTTCCTTTCAGATTACAGCATGCCATGTTCACGCAAGAGGGAGAATCTCCCTCTGATCTAAAACACATGCCTTTTAAAGCATTGGCTTCTCCTAAACTAATTAAGGGGTGGAGACAACATTTACAAGTAGAAAAAACATTTGTACTAAACTATATTCCTAAAAAGAAATTTACATTTCAACTAACAACTTCAAAACTAAAACAAAACAATCTGGGCCCCAAATTAAATCCAAAAACATCTCCCTTCCCTCTCAAACTCTAGATTCTGAGGTTGATTGAAAATACCAGGTCCTTGTCAGCACTGCTCATGGGCGCGCTTCCATGGCAACACCTGACCAGGTGACCTCAAAGAGAAGAAAAATGATTAAAGCAAAACACCAAATAAAGCAAGTTGCTTCCTCCAAACAAAATACACTTAATAAATAAATTGGAATACAGAAGTACAAACATGTCACCTGTTAGGGAGGGGTAAATCCCTCACAGGGCCATAAATAAAAATACAAGTTGAAAACAATTCCCCAAACCCATCAAACAACTGGCTTAAAAGAACAAACAGAGACTTCAACCTCACACACTCCACAAATAAATGAAACAATGTTTCGTCTTGAGAACAAAAACAACAAGAAACACTAATGCCAGGATCAAGGTGCGCCAGATACCTGTTCGTAGCTATGGCCCCATGCACAATCCTCCACTGGAGGTCACCCACCCGCTTTTCAACAGGGGGTTTGTACAGGGACAGCCAACAGCCTCCCGGGGTACAGCTGGAGTCAAAAAACTCAGCCCACTTTGACACCTTCACTCCCGCCAGAGAGCGTAAATTCAGAACCTTCACACAAGTATAATATAAAGCCTTCTTTTCCAGATTTTCAAAACGCCCCAACGGGGCGTCTCGGATAGATAACAATAAACTTGTATCGTTCTGCCACTGATCTGCCGCAGGAGAGACGATCAGGGAAGAAAAAACGTACTCACATTCATCATCCCATTGGTCAGACAGAGTACTGTTAACAGCAAACGCTCTAATAAAATCTGGCAAGGACGCACACGCCTCGTCTTTCAACTTTGGAGGATGAGGTTCTTCCCCAGTTCTATCATTTAAAAAACTCGTTGTACAGTTCCAGTCTCCCCCCAACACCACACACTCATTTTGATTAGACTGCTGCAGAAAACTATGAATGTCTTTAAAAATTTTAAGCCTTTGATCCCCTTGATTTGGTGCATAAACATTCATAAAGGAGAAAAGGGTTTTTTCCTATTTCCACTTGAATCACCAGGACCCTTCCTGGAACTAACTCAGTATAAGAAATAGCATTAATGTCCAAAGCTGGTGAGAATAAAACTGCTACACCAGCAGATGACCTGGTCCCATGAGACAAAAAATATTTCCCTTTCCAACTCAGCCCCCACTCCACCTCATTTTCATGGTCTGTATGTGTCTCTTGTAAAAACACAACTTCAAGTTTCTTTTGCCTAATTGTCTCCAAACTAACCATCTTTTTAAGTGGATCCCTCCCACCATTGATATTTAAAGTCCCCACCCTGATGTTACTCAGACAGATGGAAAAGAGAGGCAGGTCAGACAGAGACAGTAGAAAGAGAATCACCCAGTGCACTTTAATCATTTTCTTATCTCTGAATTTTCAGTCGCTTTGAACCTTTCGCTTTATTTGCTGACACCTGTCTCCTGATACTTGTCAGGTGTTTTTTTTTTAACCAGAAACGTTTCTTCTCATCTAACATTTCAAACCCAACTATTTTCCGAACCATTAATACACTCTTGATAATTTTTTCTGCATCAGAAAAATAGTCAAGGACCTTAACTTGTTTTCCAAATGTTTCATCCAAACATTCATTAATTTCCTCCAGAGTGTACAAATCGCCACTAGATGTTTGTGAATCTGCGATTAAAACACTGTCTGAGCCGCTGTCGTATTCCATGTCTTCTACCTGTGCAGGTGGCGCTGCAGACTGAACCCCTGCAGCGCCGCCTTCAGACAACGCTACAGCCTCTGCAACAACACAACCAACCATCTGATCGGTTTCTACATCCACATTACTCCCCACTGAGGAGTCCTTGGGAACATCGGTTCCAGTTTTCTCAGAATCCTCCTGTACAATGTGTTTATTCAGACCACTGCTTCCCTCTCCTGCATCAGAGTGGGCGGGCGGAGGAAACGCCCCGCCCTCAGCGGGCGGAGGAGCTCCAACCACCAGCGACTCCTCTGCACTTCAACTCAACTCAACCTGAGCTTCCTGATTTCTATGTGGGCAAGAAGCCCGCTTATGTCCAACATCTCCACACTCAAAGCACTTCATACTCCCAGAACTCGCATAAAGATCCTTCTTCATATTTCACTCTGAAAGAAACTTCTAGCATTTGTGTAGCAGAGTTTAAGAACATAAAACCTGCCTCCTGAAAGACTGAACGTGTTTCAGCTTATCGTGTTTACATCCCAAACCAGCAGTTTTAAAACCGCTCGCCAGTTTCCCAAAGCGCTGGAGCTCCTTCTCCAACAAAACATTAGGAATGAACGGCGGCACGCCCGAGACAATAACCCAGGTAGAGGGCACCGCAAGTGGCGACACCTACAGGTACTCCCCGCCTATTGACACCCCGCTGACAATCAACTGGTTCACAAAGCTCCTCTTTTAAAAATATCACTACTCCCTTATTCATTCTGGAAGCATAAATTAAATTGCTGTGACCAACTAGATCACCAACTGTCAACAGAACCGTTTCAACTGGGATTGTCGGATCAGGTTGGACCCGAATCCCATTTCTCAAAGAGAGGGGCGGCGGCTCTGGAGACGCCATCCCCACAAACAAACAGCGCTACAAGCGCTGAAAACCAAAAGACATAAACCAAGACTTAGAACCAAAGCAAGTAAAGAATATTAGAAAACACATACATGAAAGAAACAATTGAGACACTTCCACTCTCCCAAACTCACCACCCGCAGACTCACCACCACCACTCCCAGAGAGAGAGAGGGAGAGAGAGAGATGGCAGGAGAGGAGTAAACACAAACCAGGAAACAGCCAGAACATAAATCTAACAGAAAAGAGCAAACTAAACAGGAAGAATGAACTAAGTCAGTAAAATCTAAACATAAGTGCATAGATAACAAAGGAAAGACAAATCAGAGTAGCAGCAAGATTAACAGAAAGAGAAATCAAAGAATAAGACTGAACACAAATAAACAAAGAGATAAAAAATGCAAACACTGTGTAAATGCAAAACCCAACAAGCCAGAAACCTGATGCAACCTGTTTGGAAAAAAACCTATTGCAGCTTCTTACTGCATTCCTAGCTCATTACCCACTCAGACCACACCTGCTTACCATCGCCCCCAAAATATATATATTTAGATAAATGAAGTGAGAAGAGAACTGTCTTTCAGAAAGTGATGAAGACTACTTCTTCAAAGTCTGATTGTAATCTTCAGGCTCTGCTTCCCTTCACCCTCTTCTGCTTGTCATGTTTAATATTTTTCAGAAGTAATTGCTGAAAAAGTGTTGAACCTTCAAACACAAGATGCAACACAAGGTTTAGCTTGTGTTGCATCTCCAGCTTGGAGTGTCAAACTCCACAAAAGGAAGTGATTTCTTGCAAAAGTAAATTGCTTTGATTTGCCTAAGTGGGACAGTGCAGGATGGTAGTTTAAAGCCTACACAAAGACAGATACAGAAGGAAAGATGACAAATGTGCAACTATGCAAAGCTGCAAATTGAATTCTTCCTCTCACTCCAACTGTCAACATTAAACACCTTGTTTTTTGTATTGTTTTCCAAGAAATCTTTCAAACTCTAGTGTGATAGCTTTGGTATAAAACTGGACGTTAGTTACCAAATCACCATTAAACCGCCTGCACATTTGCACATTTCCACAAACACATTTTGGTTTGGACAGGCCTGCACTCTCAGTGATGCCAGATTTTTCTACCATCTTTTGGTATTTTACTTTTGGCATCAGCATGGTCCACACACCATGATAGAAAGCTCTTAAGATGGAAATGAAACTTCACAGTAAGGCGCTGAACAAAAGTGTAAAAGTAAAATCAAAGGTATTTTTAAGTCTGTATGTGAATAGTAATGCAACAGAAAATCCCAGAGATTAGATGCTTTTCTTCCTATAAGAAAAAATAAATAAATAAAAATGGAAGCAGGATTACACATGGCTTGGTATTAACCTTTTCAATGGTCATGGAAGAAAATATTCTACATAAAAAAAATCACACCCAATATCATCTTCTTACACATTTAATATTGTAAAACTTCTCAGACAAATGATCTCCTTGTGAATGATCACACAGTAATGATTTAATGTAAGTCTTTGTTATATGTAGATCAATCCAGTAACTGAAGAAAGATAGTCAAATATATATTTTTTTTCATTATTTTGGATTTTTTTCAGTGAATCAAGTGGATAGTTTATTTTTTATCTCTGTAATTTTAATCATTTAGATTAAGTTGTTATTTTGATGGCTTGTCAGACACAGAGATGAATATGAAGGGAAAGCCAATAGACTTTCACCTTCTTTCTTTTTGCATTTTACAAAGTGTTTGGATGGCAACACTGTAAGAACAATCAACTTTCAATCAGGTTTTTCAGTGGCCCACATCTCCGCATCGAGGCAGCTCAAAGTGCTTTGCATCATAAAAACACAAAGATACAAAGTCATCAAGATCACTGAGGTCACATCATCTTGAACTGGCATGCCTTCAGTTAGAACTTTCATCAGGAAACTGTCATGTCACTTTAACATACTGAACAGTGTTCTGCATTCATATTAAAGATGTTAACTATAAATACATATTTCTATATCCTCTTTGCCATGGTCATGGCTTTAACCAGTTCTTTCCCAGTCAGTCACATTTGTCTCCTTTTACCGATCTTCTGGCTCCTCCACATTTTTTAGAACAAACTCATGGCTTGTACAATCCGGACCTGTCTGAGTATTGCCATTTGATTGGCACCACGCTGTTTTCAGTTATTTGCCTGTGAATCTGTGAAAAGACCATAACAGATGGAAAGACTGTGAGCAGCAAATGGATAATTGTATGACCAAACCCTGAAGTTCAAACATTTCTGTCAATTATGTGTGGTGGTACCAGTGTGATTTAAAAGAACTGTATTTAAGATAAAATTGTAATAATTCTTCCTAAAAGTTACCTCTAAGGCACACAGGCCCGCTACAGATGAGGCTTGAGACAATCTCAATAATTTTATTACACCATTTCATTTTAATCAATAAAATACTATGTCAAAACCACTCACATATTTAAATAACAGTGACAGCTCAAGTCAAGGGTGGCAGTGCAGTTCAGGGTAGTGACCTAAATAAAAAGAAACACAGCAAACAAAACAACAAAACTCAAGAAAATTGTGCAACAAATTAAAAGAATACCACCACCCGGAAAGTCCACCACCAACACCACGAACTGGCCTTTCCTGTCAAGATAAAAGACATTCACATTACATGAGTCATTTCATAATTGTCGTTCAGTCCACAATCAATCAGCAGCAATTGTCCAATTAGGGATCCGTCCTGGGATGTCACGCCACAGACGCCACTGAAGAGTGGCACCAGCAGAGTCCGTCCAAGCTGGTCACCAGTCCGAACCAGCCAAGCTGGACAAAGGGCAGGGGTCAGGTTTGCGCTGACCACGACGACTGGCAGAACGCCAGCAACCAGGGCGACAGATGGGCTGCCGACGACGGACAACCAATATAACAGCGGACCATCAACCAGGAACCACAGGGCAACAGGCAAACAGCCGGCCAAGGACAAACAGCAGCGTCTAGCAAACACAAATGTCAAACATCGAATCTAAAAATATGCAAATAATGAGCTTTTCACTTACCACAAGCTCTATATGTAGTGCCTCTGGCTGGGAGGAGGATCAGGCAATTTGCACGGGCCGCCTAGGTGTACAGTTCAAGCTAAGTGAAGGCTAGGCTAACAAACAAGTATATGAGCGGCATCTTACCAGTAGAAGGAGCAATCAGTTTGCATCCGTCAAGCGCACAGTGTGTGGCTGGCGCTGCACAACAACAGAGGTCTAAAACCGGAAACACATGTTGACCAGGTGAGGGAGGGCCCTTTATATACACAAACAGCGCCACAGCCAATTAAATGCCAGCACTTGTGTGGTGCGTTCAAAGCCCCCAGGGCATACTGCCACATTCGGCAGAAGAGCAGCTGGACGGAGCAACCCGCAATGAACACATTGGTCAAGGACTTTTGAAGATCCTGACTGCCCATGGGTATATACACAGGGTGTTGATCACATGTCCTCATGCCATGCCCACATTCTTGCCCATTTTCAAGTAAGTTGAAACACAACCAACTTGACTAGAACTGAATCAGACATTATCCAGCTAGAGTGAGACTTGAGATTGTAGAACATAAAAATAAGACTACATTACAGATGGATAATATATTTTGGGAGATTGTACTCTTTGCAGACACACTCTGCTTAATATCAGACAGTTTTGAACATGTTTTCATTGATGATAAAGGTCTTCTCTGTTAGAATGAAGTGATTATTCTGGTTTGAGTTTAAGATAAAACACTGAAACTGAGTCCTCAGTGAAAATCTGCTGAAGTTCGAAATTTTGGCACAAGACAAACATTTCAAATGTGAGCTTAGCGGTTAATGTGTTGTAACTACACTGCTGTTTGCATCATTTTGAATGCGTTTGTGTCCATGCTGAGCTTTTCTTCTGAGAGTTTCTGTTCATCTGATTATCTTTGCTGTTATCCCACCTTCGCCCTGGCTGCAGTCTTGTTAACAACGCCCCACGACTCTAGTCACACTGGGATTCTTTCAAGAAGGCCCTTGTCTTGTTGATGGGGCCCAGAGCTTTCTAAGAGGCTCTTGTCTTGTGAGGTATGTTTTGTCTGTGGTCACCATTTACTGTATTAGCTTTCTCTAAGTTTTGAAAATGTCCTTTCAGGATTCACAGTTTACATTGAAGGACAACTCTCTCAAAATAACTAAGCAGTAACTACATTTCCTTCATGTTGTCACATAGTTTCCAGAAAAATTTAAAACTTTTGCCAAAAAGGAAAATAAAAAATAAGAAAATTTGTGTGTTTTCATCTGCAGATTTGAAGCTATGCAAAAGGTAATGCTGACGTTACCCAGAGCTGTAACACTCCCGTTTACCTCATTAACTCTTTTTAGAAAAAAATCAAAATTATTATTTTTATTATTTAAATGTTGCCATTTCCATCAACCTGTTCGATAGTGATACTTCAAAATGTGCATAAAAAATATACTTTTTAAAATTAATCACTTGATATGTCACAAAAAATTGTTCTTTATGAAGTTTTCACATAAAGTCATCTACATTCTTGGCTCTGAGGAAACAAATTTTAAGTAGTCCTTTTATGAAGTCAGTTCACACATAAAATAGTAATGAGCTTCAAAAATCAGGAGCATCCTGAGCAAGGAGCTGGTTGACATGAACCGTGTTTGGTAAATTTGAGCAGTGCCGACAAACTTTTCATAGGTATTTGTATGCTGACACTCGGCCGCCTGCTTGTATTGCCACAAAGGCCAACTGACTTCTCCAGCTCACCTAGAAAGAGATGTGGTCGTGTTAAATTTCATGCTCCAACAGAGTAGGCCTGTTTCAGATGATCACAGGCACTTTTACACATGCATTCATGCCGGGATGGAGCAAAAGGCCTCTTGTCAGAGGGACACACGCCTGGCATATGCTGCCCTGTTACTTGATAACTTGTTTTGAAGGCTTTACAATAGCTGCTCGTGGTCTACGCCCTCTTTTCATATCTTAGCACAGAGAGATTACAGTTCAGCTTATTGTTGTTTCTCTATAATAACTTCTGAGGCTTTTCTATCATAAATTTAACCACACCCCACATTTTACTCTTTTGCCTTGAACTAGTATCCACCAGATGTCAACGAGGCTCTGCTTAAAGCAGGATACATTTCAAACCTTCTATTTCTGACTGTTTATCCCATACAAGCATAAACTACAGGTATGCAGCTTCGTTCTCTTGCTACTCTTAGCTTCAGATCAGTGTTACACCGATTGATGACGTTGCTGTAATTAACTTGTCTGGTATCTGATTTTCAAAAAAGTTAGTTTTATTGAAGATTGATGTACATATGCTTTGATAGTGCTGTGATCATGTCAAAGCAGCAACTTATATTAAAAAGTGTTTTACTTTCCGACTGGATGCTGCCCGCTTCCACATCAAAATTTCATACTTAACTTTAGATAAAGAATTATATGTGTTACCTGAGCCCTTGGTTCACCTGAGATGTGTTGCTGTTTTCTAAATAAGGTGAAGGTTAAAGGTCACAGAGCATTCACATTCAATGGCATGCTGAAATCACAGCGCCATGGAGTGGCCTGGCATGAGAGCTACAGTGGCTTTAAGGTTGTTGGCGGTAAAATATAACTATGGATTTTTTTCACAACCAACATCCAAAAATACCGGCAGTTCCCAGGCACTGATCTTGTAAATGGTAGTCTAAGTTCTTGCTTGATAAGATTCACCAGGATCTTATCAAGTACCTCCATATAATTTTCAATATATGGAGGTACTTCTTTCTTGCCACTTTCAATGGTTAGCTCACTAACTTGTCAAGTAACAAGTCATTAGACTCATATACACAATACTGTCTCCCTCTTCTTTTCTTTTCTTTTGAAATGTCTCTGAATTGTTGCTAATGCATGGCGGCAGGACAATGCAGAGACCAGAGCAGCAGTCTAGGAGTTCCTCTGTAGTCACCCATTTGTCCGTGGGGGGAAGGCAGCAAACAAAGGCCTCCTGTGTGACTCCATTTGAATGTTTACCATGTGTAGGGCCAATGGGGGACATATTTTCAGGAGTGTTCATTCATTAGAATGAAGATTAACCAACCCCAGTAACCCACCAGACCCATCGTCTTCTTTTCTGTTTGTCTTGGCAGCTGTGAAGTAGGCGCCATCCTTTCTGCCTCTGTTTTGTTTTCATTTTTGGTGTGGGGGTTGAATCTTTCTTACTGAAGCACCACATGTTCTTAATTTCAGGGCTGTTTGAGTGAAAGCTCTTGAAGGTCCCTGGACCAGTTTTGGTAGCAGGCTGCACACTATCCTAATGTTGCTTAACTTTCAACTCAATAGCCACCTTGCTTTGGTTTCTGCTGTGTAACAACATTCTTTCATTTATCTTTCCTGTTTAATTTGTCTTTTGCTTTGGGTGGAAAGTTCACCAATCTGAACTTTTCTGAACAAGAAAATCTTGTAAAAGAAATGTGACTATCTCAGATTTACAAGAAGTCTGACATGATCCAAAAAAGTAACTAGCATGTAAGTTGTTAAAATATAATAGGGTTTTCCTATTGATTAAAAAATTGTTTATTGAGCAAGTTCATTCATTCATTCATTCATTCATTCATTCATTCATTCATTCATTCATTCAACCATAAAGTAGGTGGAGGAGGAAGCTTTATCAAGGCTTTCTTGTAGCAGCAACTACTTTGATAATTGCCCTGTTCCCATTGAGTACTTTGTTGCACCACAGAGCTTTGTTAATAATTGCTTGTTATGGCGCCTCATACTGATGCCAACATTTTCTTCAGGCTGTTCCAGAAAATGGCTAATTCAGACAATTCAGCTCCATTAGTTATCACTGCTGGATGTTGTTTTATGACAGAAATTAAAAGGTTCACATGATGAAAAGAGCAGTTGTATTTATCACAAAAGCCCAAAGGGAAAAGAACCTAAAGTGTAAACTCATTAGGTGGGATAGAACCAGGACAGTACTAATGAGTCGAACACCCAAGGTTTCTGGATAAATATGTTCCAGGTTCGTCCTGGGAAGAAAATGACTTTACAACCACAGACCTGCCCCTCTCCCCCAATAGCAGACCCAGAGGTCCTTGTGATTCGTTAGAGGTTTATGAAACATAATAGTTAAGGCAGTTCTAATGCAATTTCAGGGTTTTTTTTTTTTTCTCTGAACGTTAGCTGCTTTTTTAACCCATTTAAATACATGCAGGAAAGGGAAAACTAATATCTACCAAATAATGACAAAGACAAAATTTAACACAAAATAAATAATTTGGTGTTTAGTTAATTTAGTAAATTACAACACTTTTAAATTTAGTTGTTGGACTCCAGTGAAGCCTTTCTAAGTGTTTTATTCTTTCTCCTTATGAAGTCATTTCATTGTAGATTTGGACGTATGCAGCGAAACATGAAATCCGTCTTTATCCTTAGCTTTCTAGAAAAAAACAAAAAAAGAGTTTAAACTAAAACTGACTGATATTGGAACTATTTATAACTTTACCCACTTTGAAAAAAACGGAATCCTATTTAAGGAAAGTAAACATTATTATATGATGATGCCACCCCGTCTATCACTGCAGGTATGGTGGACTTTAGGTGTACTGCGTTATTTTTGTTTTAAGCAAACTTTTTGAATCTTTGGCCCAAAAGTTCAAGTGAGGTTACAAATTTATTGACAAAAGAAGCAGCAATAAAAGTTCATCAATTCTTTAAGCACTCAAATCAGGCTTTCTATGTCTGGAATATATTTGGTTGCATTTGTTGTTTAATACAATGTAAAATCTTTTAAAAAGTAAAGTGGTAATTAAGTTGTCAAGTCAAGAGCAACTTAATGAGACGCAAATAGAACTTAATAAAAAGTAACACTTTTCATGCCGTTTTTCTGTGACGTCATCCTTGTTACATATTTTCTCAAATTATCTCAAATTTGATTTTTAACCTGGTGATTCTTTTTTTTTTTGTATTTGTTTTATTATGGGATAATGGGATTCTCATTTACACAGTGAGAATCTCATAATCTTGTGAAATCACTCTCCAAACTATGAGTTTGGCTCAACCATGCAAATAAGCAAACTAAAGGTAGACAATGTGATTTTTTATGGCTTTATTATCCCACACAACTTTAAAAGAAGTATGCAGAATTTTGAGATTATTATTACTATAGCTAAAGATGCAGTTTATTATTACAGTCTTGTTTTGATTCCGTTAGAGACAGGGTTGTCAACAAAGTCAGCCCAGTCTAGTTATTTGAAAGAAATCTATTGAATAAAACACCATCAGCTCATGCTTAAACATACATGTAAGCCACTTATAGCCAAAACATGGAAGAGTTAGCCTAAGGAAACACTTATTTGTTTTGAGCTGGCTCTCACAACCATCAGCATCTTTGAGTCACTGAAAGAAATAGACAGAGAAGAAGCAAAAGTGCAGGCAGAACAAGGTTTTAGAGTGTAGCAGGGATAAGAAAATCCCAGAGTGGGGTTGTGGCACAGTGTAAAAATGAAAAGTAAACAAGATTTTCTGACAGCTAAAGAGTCTCCTGGCATCAACCATGCTCATGTTCTCCAGACAGAACCATTCCGCGTTACCAAGGGAGGTGTACAGACAGCCGCAGGGCACAGCACATTCAAGCCCTCGCTGTGTGTGTGTGTGTGTGTGTGTGTGTGTGTGGGTGTGTGTGTGTGTGTGTGTGTGTGTGTGTGTGTGTGTGGGTGTGGGTGTGTGTGTGTGGGTGGGTGTGTGTGTGTGTGTGGGTGTGTGTGTGTGTGTGGATATTTTGTGTGAAGTCACATGGTTAAAATGTGGGCCAGAGCCAGCGTTGTGACTACCTGTACCTGTCCCTCCTGTGTGATCAGGAGGGACAAATTAAATACCAGAAAGCTTCAGAACCAGCTGCTCTGTGAACCAGACTCACAGGACATCAGGGTGGGCAGGCAGGGGGGATATTTGCATTAGAAAAACTAAAAGGTCAAACACACACGAGTTTCCTTAAAATCTTTGCATGCATGTTAACGGTGAGCCTAATTGACTATTAATTAGAATCTGAGCTGGAGAGAGAATAAAAATAACTTTTAACAGAACACCTGATGATCTGGCTCGGCGTAGTGTGGCTCCTTCTCTGCTCACATCTTCTTACTGTTCTGCTTTTTTCCACCCCATTGATCCTCAGTGGCTTTGTTTATGAAAACTTAAGGCTCAAAAACATCAAATGCTCCCAGAAGGATTCTCTACTGGATTCAACTGGTGAAGGAGGCAATGAAAGAGTTTTCTAACTACCTTTCCGGCGTTGATTTTCAAAAGACAGTCCAAGGGGATAATTCACGACAGCTTCTTCATTAGTCTTGCCTGAAGGCAGGTATTCACGTTGCTTCAGTTCCAATCTACTCTTCCTCACTCTGTTACTCTTCGGTCTGTTTAAAATAATCACAGAGGTTTTTTGAGCATCTTGGTGGAGGTCTCTTCTCAACGTTTACACTAAAAATTGTTTAGTGTACAATTAAAACAATATAACTGGGTTGGGCAGAAAGGAAGAGTGACTGGTTGACCTGAAGCCATGAAGATTTAATTGCAGCTAAATCTTGCCAACAAAACAAGCACAGCACCAAGTTCAGCACCCAAAGGAAACGATCCAGTTTGGAATGAGTTGGTATTTACATGCTACGATTGGCCAGAAACTGGCATTCTACACTGGGTGGCAATGGTGCCATCACTCACAAACCAATTCAATAAGACAGACAGTGCATCTCACACTCTATGGAGCCAACATCTCTCAGTGTTTCAGAGATTATAAACTGTGGTTTAATCTGATATTTAAACTCCTAAACACTATTACAAATGGGATTCGTCTATTGTATTGAAACAGGACCTGTCTTATTAACTACCTTGTTAATTCAAACTTGTGTTGTGAAACATTATTGTTTGATTACAAACAATAATGTTACTATTGCCTGATTACAACAGTTACACAAAAATATTTTTTATGGCCTTTGTGATGTAATTTTCAAATCTTGCATGTCCAGCTGGCCAGCAAGTCTGTATCCTGCACTTAAACAGTTTCATGATTAATTTAGATTAAATGTTCTCCAAAAATCTTCAATACTAAATCTGTTTACCAATGTGGAGATGCATGTTGGCTATAATATATATTAAAAAAAAAACCCTCCTCAGTAGTTTAAACGTTAGATAATATTTTTTTATGAATCTTTTTCTGTTATTACTTTTAGTCTGTGTAAAAATGTCATATCAGCTGATCATGTTTTTCTCAAGACCACCCATTGATCTCAGCAGCCTAACTGGTCGTCATCTGATTCAGAGCCTTTTTAGGTGACATCTGTTGCTGGCTAATTTCTGCATGGCAGCTCAGTTAACAATAAACCAGGTCAGCAGTGAAGCACAACCCTCTGCTTCTCAAACTAATTCCACTTTATTGCAAACTCAGTCACATGCAACCGATTTCCAAAACCAGATGCTGGAGTTAATAATCTTGGAGTTTATCATAACTGTTAACCCACTTATAAGTCCACACTAAATCACAGAAATTCTGTCACAATTCCCAAAATGAATTGTATTCAAGAAGTTTAAAAAAAACATCTTTTGTAGGTTTCAGGATTGCAAACTCAGAATTTATTTTCCTGAGTAAACTCTGGAAGCTTTGTGAACGTTGCTTTTTTTATTTTGTCTATGGTAATCAGGACATGTGATGCCTTTAGTTGTGAAGAGCTTTTTAAAAACAAGCAGAAGGAAAGCTCTTTGCACCTGTTTGTCTGCTAGTTTGTCACTCCCCACCTCTGACCGGCCAGGCTTACCCTGCCAAATGAAAGGCTGCAGTGATATGCAGATGGAGGGCAGCCGGAGTCGGATGATCTGCTGTTTCCTGACAGCCGGCACAGTTTGCAGCAGTAACATGCTGTTGGATATATACAGATGTCTACCAATCTCCCCTGTCCTTCTACTGCCTTGCACCGCGGCCCCCCTCCCATGGAGGGATAAGTGTCAGAGTGTCAGGACATACAGATGCTGATCTGTCATTGTTGGAGGCCAGGCCAGCGCCCGCAGTAATAATTGATTTCCTCCCTGCCCCCACTCACAGACACATGACTTTTTGTGGAGGAATCAGTGCCTTTTGTTAAGCCACAGGTGACCTTTAACCCCCAAGCTGACCTCCCCCCATTCTCTAACCCCCGAGGGGAAACTCACATGTAGCTAAGCGCTAAGACACACTTTCTCACCTTTTCATTCACCCTTAAGACACACTTATGCACAGATACTTTAGCTTCCTTTCTTGGAGGCCTTCATGGGTGGTGCAGCCTCCAGCAGGCCATTAGTGAGCAGTGAGCCTCCACCCTCTTCCCTTTAATTAATATTAATATTAAAGGGAAGATGATAGATGTGAGGCAAAGACAGAGAAGATGCTGGAACTGTCAGTTGAGATTAAATTGAGTGATCGACTGATTTTGACAGAACTGCATTAATTAGGATCAAACTGGGCTGCATTTCGTCAAAGCAAAATTTGAATACTCTCATCAGCCATTTTATTACGTACATTAGTATAGTTGTTCACTACCAGAAATAATAAATTAGCCAATCACATGCTGGTAAGTTGATGCATTCCGCCATCTAGATGTGGGGAAGACAATCAGCTGAAGGTCAATAAAAAATTCTCCTTAATTACTGAATATGCAAGAATGTCTTGGCTAAGCTATTTCCATGTAAAAAATGGTCCACTGGGATCTGGAGCACATACCAGTCTGAACTAGTCTGAAAGGTCTCAGGCCTGAAGGAGGGTTGGGGGTTACCTCTGGTCTGGTGAAGCTCCAGAGATTTGTTGAAGAAGTTGTTTTTGAGAGGTTATGAGGAAGATTTTTGAGAACGAGGATGAGAACTCCTTTAGAATTCATCATCACACAGAACAACAACCACACCCATATTCTCCACCAGGCCTGGTGTAATATTCTCTTATGTTCTCTTATTTTGAAATAATGCTGAGCCCAAGATAGAGTTATTTTGGGCTCAGCATTATTTCTCAGAGCAAAATCTCACAGGAGGATTTATGTCTGGGAGCGTTTTTCCTGATGTATGGATGTACATCGTTTTTCCTCATGATGTATTGCGTGAGTTACTCTGTAGTGGTGGAGTTTAGAGTGTTTTGGGTGAAGTATATTTACATCCAAACAGCTGATTTGTTAGTTACAGCATGCAGCAACTTGAGTTGAATTTGATTTGAACTGGATTTTATGGTTTTTGATGTTAATTGGATCTCTTGGTCTTGAGTGTGTCAAAATGGTGTTTGTTGTGTACATGCACCTACTAATAAACTGAATTGAGTTGAATAATTAAAACTAATAGAGTAGTAGAGCTGTCAGAGTTCTCCAGAATTAGCTTGTTTCCTCAGTGTGGAATTGACACACACTATTTAGTTTTACTGTAAAATCAAACCCTTTAGCATTGCCACGTGAAAGGTTCCTGAGGGAGCTCACACACCACCATGGAGCTA
This sequence comes from Poeciliopsis gracilis, assembly GCA_911649635.1. Taxonomy (NCBI): domain Eukaryota; kingdom Metazoa; phylum Chordata; class Actinopteri; order Cyprinodontiformes; family Poeciliidae; genus Poeciliopsis; species Poeciliopsis gracilis. The sequence continues at coordinate 449,326 of CAJVRI010000523.1, forward strand.
CCTTGGGGGAGATCACTCCTTATCTGAGCAGATAACCAATCAGAGAGCATCTCTCATCATCAAGGAGTTGAAGCAAAGACCACCTTTAAAGTTTCAAAGCAAGCAAATTTCCCATCTTTTTAGAAGCTAATTAACTTTCCCCCTGTTTAAAGACGCACTTTGGTTTTCACAAGTTTGTTTTTCTCACTCCATCATCTGAATTTGGAGAAATTACACAGAATCATGCCAACACACAAAAGTACTGAGTGTTGTGGAAAAACAGGCAGCAATCAGAAATGTGAAAAGATGAAAGTAGTGTTTTTAGGATGAATATTGATGCTGAGTTTATTTGTAAATTACCCTACTTTTGCTACACTGCAAAAGGAGAAAAATATAGGCTTCCTGATTGCTTTCTCCAGTGTCAGAGGGATGGGATGAGTGAGAAAAAATGAGCAGAGGAATCTCAAATATGTTGATCAGGTATTGTCCAACATCAAAGCACACTGAGAAATTTAGAAGTAAAACTGTATGCTCCATGACATGTTTTCATACTGTTTCTATTCACTCGAGTTAATAGTAAGTACGTAATAAGTATATTCATAGAAGAAAATGTCCAGCCACTAATTCTCTATCTGTTTGAGGTATGTGCTTTGACTAGGCCATTTCAGAATATCCACCATGTTACCTTCAGACCATCACTGTGAGGCTCCAGCTGGATGCTTCAGGTCTTCCTGGATAGAAGATGTTCTCTGGCAGATATGAGAAAACTGTCCTACAGGATTTTCTAGATGTTTCTCCTTTCATTTTACCATCTATAGTCAAGACATTACTTCCAAATTATTGATATTATAGTTCAATATTAATTTATTATTGATATTCATAGAATTCAATATCAAAAGTCATCTGATTGCTTACAATTTTAACTTATCAATGACATACAGCTTAGATCAACTTTTCCATGTTTACAATTTCTTATGATTAGACATATTTTATAAGACATTACAGCTCAGCACCTTCATGGTTTGTACTAAACTCTCATACTGTTGTTTTTAAATGGTAGTTTTAGGTTTTCCTGTAAAAGGCTAATCATGAACTGGTTCTACAAACTAACCTTTGTCTAAAAGGGCCAAGTGATAAATGTCCCTGTTAAATTTGTCAGTTTTATTTCTCATCACTGCCAATAACTCTAGATGACTGACAATATGCTGCCTCTGCTTCTGTAACTTCACTCTGTCACTGTTCAGCCTGAATCTTCAACATAGAATAAATTAAATGTTCCTATGTTATTAATTTCAAGCCAACAAAAGTCATAAAAATCCCAAACGGTTATAAAACTATCTAATTGTAAAATCTGGTCTTATGTGCCAACCCTGGCGTTAGATCGTCCGAATGTCAAATCTCTCTGTAGCCTCAACACACTTATTATCTGTAGGAAGTGAATAATCTCAATGACTGTTGACATGATTACTTTTTGCATTAATCTTAAAGATTAATGCAAAAAGTAATCATTTCAAAGACTTTCAAAGTATAAGACTTTCTGATTATTCACTGAGAAGTCATCACCCCGTCACTATGGAGACTCACTGCTCTGAGGCACCCGGAGTTCCCCTTTTGTTGATTTAACAATCTGCTGCTCATTTTCACTCAAGACTTAGACTCAACATAACATCTGGCTACTTATTCCTGCATTAAAATATTATTTTACGGTTAATTCTTTTATTTAATAATTAAATGAAATCTCAGATATTTCTGCACACCTTACAGGAATATGTAATTAAGACAAACATTTTTTGGTTTGATTTTTAATTTAAGAAAATGGCATGACAAAAAAAAAGGATTCTACTTATTCATAGAAATGAATAAGTACTGGTACTTTACTGGTACTGCAGCTAATAGTCGCAATAATGGATCTCTGTAGACTGACTGTCAAAATTTCCTTCACGCACTCTCTCTGTCATGCGCACACACACACACACACGCACAGATGCACAGTGCACAAACACAACATACACATGTATGCACTCCTCCCACACTTTTCCTCTTGGGGGAATCGGTTTCATCTGGAGCCTTGCAGTGTGTTTCTGTCTGTCTCCTGCTTTCTGCTCCCCCTGCCCAGTTTCCAGTTGCCTCCAGATGATGGGGAGACCCCTTACTGTCAAATCCAGAGCAGAACTTACAGGAAGTGGATGAGCACTTCCTGTAAGTTCACTCCTGAATATGTACATTGAATAAGATCTGATCAAACTACTGACTTAATCAAACTTGAAATCTTTGAGAGTTAATATGGAAACCATCAATCATATATGTTGAATGCTTTTAACAGCAAGTATTTTTTGATTGGCTGATTCGCACAAAGTCATTCAGTAACAGCACAAGATTGGTTAGTTTGCTTTGGCAGAATGGTGGTTTGGCCCATAAAAAAAACATTTGAAAAGTTTCAACATACAGTGAGATAGTAATAATGTAAGGCTTATAGAGAACAGGTGCAGAAAACCTACGATTCCACTCACACACCCAGAGTTAAATTAATAAGGAGACGGCAACAAATATTCAGAAATATTTATCTTAATGTTAGTAGATATCGATACTGGTAAGGTAGTGCAGCCAGAGTTTCAACATGTATTTAACTCTGACTATTCTTAATTGTTTCACATTTATGTCAAATTCAGCTTACGCTACATTTATGTCAAATGTAGCGTAAACATACATTTTATCCAACAAAAACTCAGAAGTCAGTTAAGGTTCTGAAAGCATTTCATAAGGATGTTTTTCAGACATCTGCCCGGGATGTTGTTTCCAATGGGAGGCGGCCTCAGGGCAGACCCAGGGCTAGCTGGCTAGATTGTATCAAATGGCTCACTGCAGAGCACCCTGACGTTCCCCTGTACAGTTCTATAGAAACCCTCTTAGAGAAGAAAAGCTCCTGAAGTAACTATATGAAAAACATGAAACCGTAACAAGAAAAGGTAAAAATTTTAATTTAGAAAGGCGTTTGTTGATTTGCCACCACACATGAACTGTACAGCGACTGGCACCACAAAATGAAGATTTCATTAGAACTATGGAAAGGATTTTAAATCCATTGAGATGGAGGATGACAAGATTTGTTTTTGTGTTCCCAGTCTAAAGGTTCCAAAATCATGGATTCTGAAAGAACAAACATTATGTGAAGGTTAGAAAACAATGAAATACAGCTACACTAAGGCAAAGGGCAAACATTGAGGGATAAAATGTAAATAAAATATTCAATAAATCTTGGTTCAGTTTTAGCCATATTAGGAGCATCTCCATTGCAAGAGTGTTCCTCACCATGTCGGCATCAATATGAGCAGGAATGTGGGAAGGTGGGTGAACTGTGATAATGTCAGTTACCACAGCACTCAGCAATGGAGAACCTCAGGGTTCTGGTTTTGATGAGCTGTCATCCAGATGAAGACATTGCAAAAGTGATTATTAGAAGTTGTTGGAAGTGATTATTATCAAAGCTTCAAATGCTATTATCTCATTCTCTAGCTGGCTGGCTCAAAGTAATCCAGATACTTAATGTTATTGTAAGGAGAAACAGCCTGAAGTGTAACATAGTTATGATCAAAACTTAACCCAATCAATGAATGCAGTCTGCTGTCAATTGCACTGCTTGGCCCAGTTTATGGAAACTGCTAAATATCTGTAAATGGAGACAAACCTGACCAGGGTAGACTGGGGCAGAACCAGTTTGTCCTGTCCAGACAGACCAATAGGAAGCAACAAAGGTTCCATCAGGCTTTAGAAGAGCAGTGATGATTCTATGATTATTGAAAGAAAGAGCATAGAATAGAATAGAATAGAATAGAATAGAATAGAATAGAATAGAATAGAATAGAATAGAATAGAATAGAATAGAGAATCAGAATTTGCAGTGGTGTGTGGCAATTATTAATAATTATAATTAATAATTAACTAATAGTTATTTTATTAGTAGAATTAAAAATTAAAATTCTCCAGCGTCTCTGCAGTCATCAGAGACTCCAGAGAATGATGCCTGAACAAAGCTTTGAGGTTCTCGTCTGTGACTGAAGTTCTTTGCCTGGATGAAACCAGCTTCTAAATGCTGCTGCTTCAGTCTGCATCTGCTGAGTTTAGGATCACATATTTTGGCTGAGACACTGAGCCCCTCTCCATCCATTACTTCACACATCAAAGGTTTAAGTGCTTTTGGATCTATGTGGCTGAAACAGGTTTCAAACCACATTCCAGAACAAACGTAGGATGTGGTTGTAGTGTGAAGCACAGCTACTTATAAACAATGTGTGGTAAGCATAAAACAGCCTGAGTTCTTGAAGGAAGTTTATTATAGTCTGCCTATTAGGCATGGATTCTTCAGCTTGTCCTCCGTCTTGTGGTATGCATGTTGATAATCTCTTATTTAAATTCAAATAATATAGTTGCAAAGTTTGTGGAGAAAATGAAGATAGAAATATTTAGAAACTGAACTCAAACTTCAAACTTGCCCTCCATGGCCAGAAAACTCCAAGGTTTGGGGTTTGGAGCATTGCTCACACCCTCTCCACAGTGTGTGATGCATTTTTGTTGTGAGTTGTAAATATTCTAATGCAAATAAACAAAAACATAAATGTGAATCCACTTAGGGGTCAAAGGCTAAGTAATGTCTACCAACTAGGGTGTATAGTATTTCCATCTCTTTGAACTTGTTGTAGTGCATGAAATATTCAGAATGTGGGAGCAGGAATGCTTGCAGCATGTGAAAAGGCAAATCCCCAATGACATCATTACGTGGTTCATACATCTGGGGAGCGAGGGAATAAAGACTGCTCTACTGTTCTGTGTGCTTTCTTTCTGTAAGCTGCATTTTCCGTATCAAACACAAAGCATTGACCTGAACACAGAAGAATGTCTATACTCCTTTTGGAAGTCTGTGTCTGCAAGGTTGGCCAGGATCCTTCTGGAATTCTTCTTTCCGTCGGTGCACTGAGGTTATGTAGTTCACTTCACCCCTCTGCGTCTGGGGTTTCATTGGTTAGAAAGCCCAAAGTTTCTGTGCAGGAAGTGCTTAAGTGCTTCCTGTAAATTGTGTCAAAGTATTGTTCTTGAAGCTGATGATTTCCTTGGTTCCCCCACTGACACATTATCCCCATGAATCGTCACACCATGTGCGATCATGTCTGGATTTGGGCTCAGGTGAGCATTGAGCTCTGCCTCTAAAGCCAGGTTACTTCTGCTGAAACTGATCTCAGATGACCATAAGCACTATTTTTCACAACTTCTGTATTCCCTCTTGAAAAACATCCTACTTGTGTTTCCCATCTTGATGTCGCTGTAAATTGAGATAGTTTTTTTTTTGTTGTCACAACTGAACTCCTGTGAATTTTGTCCACCACCGTCATGTCTGCCTGGTTAGCCACTGCCTCATTTGTCTGTGGGAGTCCCACAGGAGTTTGAACATAGACCACATGGAGCTCAGGAGGGTTTCTTTGCTGTGGTTGTTAGTTTGCGTTATCTGAGTTGGAGTTTATATCAAACTGTTTACGGTGATGGAAACTTCATACCATGTCTTTATAAACAGAGAAAAAGAGGCATTTTTTATGTTTGTGTGTGTATAGAGGGGGTAGAAGCCAAGTTTTACTGGATACATTTTCTTTTCTAAACCTCAGTTTGTTTCCAGGTCCTCTTCCCTGTTTTTCCTTCGGTTTTTCTTCTTTTTGCTCCCTTACAATCTTCCACCCAGCCCGTAACAAAAATAGAGTGTTTCACATGGTTTGAAACATAATACCTTCTCTGCTCCACCCCCAGCATTTTGAGAGAACTTAGAACAATAAGATCCTTTATGCTCTGTCTGTGTGTGTGTGTTTTTCTCTGTCACGGCACCACTCAGCCTCAGAATGCCCCCTATCCATCACACCACTGTCTAAACAGAGGCAGATATCAGCCTGATTCAAGTCCAAGGTTTTTTTCTACATATTTTCTAAAACACGTGCATTTCTAAGAGCTCCCCTATTGGTTCATTCAAACTGAATATTTCTATAGCGGTTATGTGCACATCTTTCTGTAATAATAAACCCAGCAGTCCCAATAAAGCACCACCTCCACGCAGCTGTTTGGGAGCTGGAACATGCTCCTACATGTGACTTGTCCTTCATAACAATCCATCTAGACATCATGGTTTGTTTTGACTTATATGTTTCACATAATTTCCCTTGCTGGGGAAAAAAAAAAAAAAAACAACATCTGTTTTTTCCAGTAAAGTTAGTGGTAGGTGAGGGAAGCCCTCAGTGACGGGATTAATGAATCACCACACATTCCACAGAGATATCATGTTTATCATATAGTGATAAACTATATGAAAGAGTTTATGTCAGAAATATTACAATGTAAATGAAAGAGAAAGATCAAGTTAAGAGCTTCAGGAATTAAAGTAACAAAACAAAATAAGATCATGAATAAAAACTGCTTGAATAAAAACATCTTTACTGCTTTTCAAATGAGTTGAGACTTTAAAGACATCAGAGGAAGATCATTGGATCATTTTTTTCTGAAAAAAAGTCAACATTTTCTTTGGGCTTTTAAGTCTTCTTTGTTTTTCTAACAATTTTATTTTGTTTGCTGGACTCCAGAATATTTTCTCGCATGGTTCCGCTGCTTCTATCTTGTTGATGTTTGAAAGGACGTTCACCCATGACCTCGGAGAGAGCAACTGATGGAATGCATCAACTGAAATTCCAGCAAACAGCAAGACTGGTCTTATGAACTGAAGCAGTGGTGACACAAGAAAAATGAACAAGATGAAGCAATCAGAGGTGATTAGGAACAGCTATGTAAGCATGAAAGCCAAAGGAGAAAGACCAGTAACACAGTAAGGACCCAAATAAACTATTAACCAACAGGAAATGAATTTGATAGAGCTAACTTCCAAAACACAAAGAACAGAACACAAGAACAAACCAAGAGGGTAAACATAAAGGAATGAATTGCTGTGATAACACCATTCTAATGAAAATGCACACAGAGGAATGAACTGAATATGAAGAGAACAAGCTGAGCTGTAGCCTTCCTGTGCTATTCCACTAAAAATAAAATCTTGTTTTAAGCAGTCTGGACTTCCTCCCCTCCCCTTGTATTCCTACAGTAGAGAGAAGGAGAATTTGTGAATGTTAATTTTCTGCTTTATTTTAGAAGAGAAGTGAAGGAAGCCGTTCAGTCAGTATTGGTCAAGCGTCCTAATATTGAATTAACATTAAAAGCCAGCAAGTTCAGATCAGCTATTCTCTATTCCCAGGGGAGGATGATTGTTTACAGCACAGACAGTTTCCAGTAAGCTTCATTGAACTGGCACATTACATACATCATGGACAAAAGTGAGTGATTCTGTAACATTTTAAAACTCAACACAGGCCACGCCTCCAGGAAGCGATCTTTTCTCATCAGCCAAAAGTCCAGAACCTGTGAAGAACAAAGAGCTGGTTTTCATCAGGTTAGGCAAGACCCAATTCTATACAACATTAACTATGTTACACATAAATATAAATAAACAGCAGGAGATGCTTAAACACCAAAATATACCATGTTCCAAATTATTATGCAAGTGATATTTTTCGCATATTTTCTTAAATGGTCAATGCAAATGATGGTCAGTATAATTTTCAAGCCATGAACTATTACAGTATAAGTTGAATTTTATTGATCAACGCTCCCCATGAAAACGTTTTTTTTTTTTTTTTTTAAATAAACTCAAAATGCACTGTTCAAAGTCTGTTTGAAAGTGAATCTTCATGTCCAGCTGGGCCCACTGCCACCGTTTCTGCTTGTGAGCTGGTTAGGGGCCCAATAGCAGCTTCATCCACCACAAGCCTCTGGAGGATCCTCCACTTTCAGGCTCCAGAGGCACCAGCAGCTTCAAATAACTGTTTGCTGCTTTGTAAGAGAATTTTAGCAGCTGCTCTCTTAATCCCATGAATTTGTCTAACAGAAACCTTCCTCATTATGCCTTTATCTGTACAAATCCATCTTGTTCTGAATCAGCCACAAATCTCTTCACAGTACGATAACGCTTCAGTTTTCATTAAATATCTAATGTTTTCATATCTTGTCATACGGCACTACACTATCTGATGATTTTGATCAGCAGAGATCCTTTCTCTTTCCATATTGCTTGAAACCTGTGGCCTGCTTAATAATGTGGAACATCCTTCCTAATTAGATTTCCTTTAATTGAGCTCATCAGACAAACTAATCAACCAGCTCTGAAATTAATTATAGTGATTCAAAGAGCCCTGACACACAATACCATTTATAAATTTAGTAGCACACCAAACATATTTATCTTTATGACACTTGAATCCAATTTGCATAATAATTTGGAACTCAGTGAAAATGGAAACCACACCACAAAGACCTTTTGATTGTGTCAAATCTATACATTTATTAATATGGTGCTTGCTAGTTCTAGTGTTATGCCAAATTAAAAAATACATCAAAGACCTATTGTTGTTATGATTAAAAACTAAATTTACTGTATTTGTAAATAAATAAAAAATAGTTCATTATTATTTCATTGCAGAATTCAAGTTCAAGTTCACTCTTCAGTTTACTTAAATGGTGAAAAATGTTTTTTTGATGGTTTCAATCTGTTTTTGTATTATTGAATGAATATTTGACCCATGTCTGTAGCTGTGACTACAGCAGGTGATTTTACTGCCTGTGAAATTGTATTAAATTAAATAAACAGACAAACACAATGGTAGAAGTCATTGCACATTTACTAAAGCTGCAGTCACAACAACTTCAGATAGCTGCAACTAGACTGCACAGGACATGGATTCAGTCATTTTGGGAATGCGGTCATGGATTGATTAGTCTCAGATTTCTGGCAGACTTTTATTCCATCTTTGAGTCTTTTTCCCTCATTCCCTCTCTGAGCTCTCTGTGTTTTTCAATTCTGCCATCTACATTTTCTTTCTTTTCCCATCCAGGAGAGACTGTTTCCATCCACAGTCTTAAATCCTCACATTAAACACACTCTTGGAAAGAGAGAGAGCGAGCAAAATTTAAAGTTCAGGATTTTTTATGTCACGTTCAGCAGAAAAACCACACCAGACCTAAAACCCGAGGGATCTCTGTGCTCCAGACATGAAAAGTTAGCAGGAGGATAAAAGTGAAAAGCCTTGTGGAGAAAGGAAAGAGAAGGGAGGAGGGCAGCAGCAGAAAGAGCTCTGGCTCCTTTCAAGCTCTCAAATTGCAGCTGTTTTTGGCTTTCTAAAAAAACCCACCAGAGAGAGTTTGGGGACTGCAGCTAGTCAAATATTGTTTTTAAATGATGTAAGGAACATGCCATTCAGGGTAGTCACAGCTCAGCTCTGGAGACTAACGCTCAGGAAAGAAAGCATCTGTAGGCACAGAGGCGTGACGCAGCCTCCCAGACACACATGTCAAACTTCAGCTCACATTCATGCAGACACACTCATTTAAATACCAATATATATAATCTAAATCTGAGGGGGGCCAGGGCCATTTATGTTGAACTGTATATATGTGTTCTATACATATAGAATTGTAGGGCAATTGTGCCTCTTAGAAGACATGTTAATCTGTGAGAATTAGTTTAAGATTACCTAATTTTTTTAAAAAAGTTAAAAACTAAAAAAAAGTGTAATATTTTGGGACTGAGGCAGTAAAATTATTCTCTAAATGACTGAAAACAGGAAAACATATGTCTGATTTAATGTCAGTCAGTGAGAAGAAGAAGTTCCTGTGCTACAGTTTATATAAAGGTCTACCAGTGGATTTACAGGAACTTTTCAAACCGGTTGTGGTGAACTCAGAATATAAAAATGATCTATCATGGCTTCCCTGTTGCTGATAAGCAGGGAGCTGTTGAGCTCCGGATAGATTCCCCTCTCTGAGGCTTGTCCACATTTTAAACTAGATCAAGTCAAAGCTGTTAATATTTTCCAGTAGGAATTTATTATTATTATTTTTTCCACCCATGGGTTTTGTCTATCTGCTGTCAGTCCAAAATTTGCCATATTAAATATTCATCCTTAAAAGTTTGAAATTCTTGTAGTAGAACCACTACTTCAAGTGGTTCTACTACTACATATTTCTGTTATTGTTAGAAATAAGTACCGACACATTGTAAATGTGTCGGTATTTTGTTTACAAGCTTATGAAAAGGCTTATACCGCCATTCTTAATTTATTCATATTAATCTGCATCATATCAGTTTGATCTTATTAAGGCATTTAAATTTCTAATTTGATTGCACAATTAATCTGATTATGACAGATCAAGGTCAAAGCAGCTGAGATCAGATTTGTGCTCAGAAAATGTCGAACATTCACATGCACACATGTTAAAACAAAAACCAAATGCTTTTTTCTCTTATCTCTTTATGGAATACAAAGGAACGTTTCATAATTTACCATTTTTAAGATCAAATTTTTAAACGACTTCAAATGATTTGTGTGCATATAGGTGTATTACACAGAATTAAAGAAGTTGTGGATAAAACACGCAGTGATCTAACAGAATAACACACTCTGTGCTGTTGCTGTGCTCAGTGAAAACCTGGAGGTTTTGCAGGTTTTCATTGTTTTTTTTTTTCCCTCCAAAGAGGTTTTGCAGCGCTAGTGGCTCGTATTTTTTACAGTAGGCAGACAGGAAAGAGGGCGAGGAGAGGGGGGAAGACATGCGGCAAAGGTCGCCGGGACAGGGAGTCGATCCCGCGACGAGGACTGATGCCTCCAAACGTGGGGCGTGCTTAACCCCTGCGCCACCACAGCACGCCCCAGGTTTTCATTGTTTAATGGATGCAGTTTATTAAACCATATTTCAAAAGTATTCAGCCCTTCTGTGTCAATACTTTGTGGAAACACCTTTTGCTGCAGTTTCAGCTGAAAAGTGTTTTTATTTTATTTTGAACATTAATTAATAAAGGAATATGGAAAGTTCCTTTATTAATTCCTTTATTATAACCTCTCAGATGGATTTTTTTTGTTTCACAAGCATATATTTGTTATTTTTTTACTTATACAATTATTTTTGAGTTTCACATGTGATATCACGTGATATTTCCTAATTTGTAAATCATGAAACATTCCTTTGAATTCCATTTTAGAACGTAAAGTGTTTGTTTTCATGAATATGTGTTGTCAGTGAACAACAGTAATTGAGAAAATCAAAAAGAACTGTGATCATAGGTTCATATATTCATTAAAGCCTTATTAACCTCTACATATGTAAATTTCTGTGTGTGATTATTTTAGCATTTAGTAAACAGAAATCATTTTGATAAATCTAACTGACCTAAAACAGGAAACTGGTTAATATTATATGATGCCATAGTGAGGGAAGAGGCATTGTGTCTTTTTATCCAGATTAAATGAAATATTATTGAGGAATAATAATAATAATAATAATAATAATAATAATAATAATAATAATAATAATAATAATAATAATAAACAACTTTGACTTGTAACAGTGAGTCTTGGTTGTGTTGGGTAACAGGTTTCAGTTAATGGATGCAGTTTATTAAACCATATTTCAAAAGTATTCAGCCCTTCTGTGTCAATACTTTGTGGAAACACCTTTTGCTGCAGTTTCAGCTGAAAAGTGTTTTTATTTTATTTTGAACATTAATTCAATGTTCTTTCTTTCTTTCTTTCTTTCTTTCTTTCTTTCTTTCTTTCTTTCTTTCTTTCTTTCTTTCTTTCTTTCTTTCTTTCTTTCTTTCTTCTTGTTGCATATGCTGCTTTGCCTGTTTGTTGTTTTAGAAACGTTTCTGTCCTGCAGCAAGTCCTGATCCATTCAGTCAGCTATATTTAAAAGGTTTAAAAATACTGAGAGTTCCCAAGTGATATTTTGGAATGTTTTATTATTATTTTTTTTGTAAATTAAAGTATACACATGTACTGACATGTAAATGTGTACACTTAATTTACACATATGTAAATTAAGAAAAGAAATGTATTAAACAAATCAAAAATTAGAACATGTGATGAGAACTGGAAATATAAAATAACCAAACAAGTAAAACAAGTGTCAGCAAATTTTCTTCAAGGTGAAACGTTATGTTTTTGCAGCAGATCTACCTTTCCTGTCTGTCTAGGGAGAAGTTTTGACTGAAAATGTTTTGGGATCAGGATGATTACAACCTAAAACCAGAGAAAGTCATCATTATCTCAGAGATCTGAAATGTTGCTGGTAGTGAAACGTTTGTTTAAAGCAGAAGGAAGCAGATATGCTGACTGTCTGTAACATTATACTCTCTTTGCAACCAGAACTGCTTCAACTAAATATTGGGAAGATTTAGAGTCTCAGTGCATGGTACTGTATCTAATTAGGATGATTTAGTTATTGTGCTTAATATGTTATCATCATCATAAAGAAAAAAATCCAATAAGGTTAATTTTATTATTAAAATTCTAGTTATGAACAGTCGGAATTGCATCGATCCAAATTTTCATTCCATTCTTTTTGTTTTTTGCCTTTTTTCACTATTCCAAGAGCATGTTCTATCATTTGAAGCAGAGATATTCCAGAGTCGCCACAATCAAAAGAAGTTTGAATAAAGTTCTTAAGGGTAAGTGCTTTATTCATAAAATAATAGACCTTTTCCTTCTATGAATTAAAACACCTGACAGAACTTAAATTATAAACTGTAATTTCAGTGAGTGTGATTCATCTCTCTCTGCCTTTCTTAACTTCCAGGCTGCCATATAAATGCTGCTGAAACCACAAAGCAGCATGAGGTCAGAGCCTGCAGCCAAGTTCCCACCACCACAGACCCACTGTGTCACAGTGAGAGTGGGCTGTAGCAATGGTGAGACAGACGGTAGCTGGAGAGACCCTGACAGATGCCCTTTTCAGCAGCAAGCGCAGGCTGTCTGCCACAGGTCAAAGTGTGGGTCAAAGGTCCCCATGCCTGCTGTATGTATGGGAGGGCCAGAAACCATCGTCAAATATTAACAGAAGGAAGGATTAACATGCTAATCAGCAGTCTGAGCTAAATCTTTAGATTAGTACGAGTTTATGTATATATTTTGTTCTCAACGCTGGAGAAATAATTTGACTATAACTACAGTAAAACCTGAAGAAGTCTTTAAGATGCTCTCTACAAAACCTTTAAAATCTGTTATGATGAAACTTCTAGTGCCTGCATGAACAGTTATCCAGACACCACAATGCTTATGAATCAAATTTATTTAACATTATAATATTAATGTGCTAAACTTTCATCTCCAGTTCAGTTTGGAGGGTGCTAAGGTTAGAACAGATGGACATTTCATACCATACAATACCAACTTTATTTATAAAGCACTTTAAAACAACCACAGCTGATACAAAGTGCTGTACATAAAATAAATAAAAACAAATAAAAACTCTTACAGTTTAAAAGCAGCATATGCAACAAACAAACATACATTGCATGTTTGTTGCATATGCTGCTTTGCCTGTTTGTAGTTTTAGAAACGTTTCTAAAACAACAAACAGGCAAAGCAGCATTGAGGTTAAAACAAACTAGTAACAGTTTGTTTTAACCTCAATGCTGCTTTGCCTGTCTGTCATCTACATGCATTTCAAATCTATTCATTTCACTTAAACAATTTCATTTGTTTTTTACATTACATCCAGTTATTTATGTAGCACCAGTTCATCTTGAATCCCTTAATAAAAAGTATTTTTGTCATGTACATGTAAATTTCAATTGATCTTTGTTATCAAACTGAAATTATTATGCAAATTATTTTAAAACATTTCTATCTAAGAAACACATTGCAGCGAGTCATTGACTTGGAACCTTCACTTATCCTGGACGATCGTCTAGCGACAACACAGGATGCAGACAACATATAAGCTTCCAGTGTGGGTTTTGACGTATGACACATATTGACCAGCAGAATCTGATGCAGACAACACTAAGGATGGAACACAACAACTCTGCTTGTTTTTAATGTTCTGAATTCATTTAAACATCCTGCGACACGGAGGCCAACCCACACCTCACTGACACAAATAAAACCCTGGAGTGTCTGAGAGAACAAGCTATGAAAACAGTACTATGAAACCAACCTGAGTGGGGTTCCAGAAACACACAGGAAACACAAACATGCTGCGGTGGTGAAGAGGAGAGCGCAATCCACATTTGGAGGCCTTGAATCCTCGACACGGCCGGCGCGGGTTCGACTCCTGGACCCGACAATATTTACAGAATGTCTTCCCCATCTCCTTTTCCCCTTCCTGTCAGCCTACTGTCATATAAGGGACACAAGAGCCCTTATATGACCTGGAGGGGAGAACAAAATACAAACGTATAACATTCAGGTATGGTGAAGACATATGTGGCAGTATGCCCTGGGGGCTTTGAACGCACCACACAAGTGCTAACATTTAATTGGTTATGGCGCTGTTTGTATATAAAGGGCCCTCCCTCACCTGGTCAACATGTGTTTCCGATTTAGACTTCTGTTGCTGTGCAGCGCCAGCCGCACACTAATGTGCGCTTGACTGATGCACGCTGATAGCTCCTTCTTCTGGTAAGATGCCTCTCATAGACTTGCTGTTTGTTAGCCTAGCCTTCGCTTAGCTTGAACTGTACACCAAGGCGGCCCGTGCAAATTGCTTGTGGTAAGTGAAAAGCTCATTATCTGCATGCTTTTAGATTTGATGTTTGACATTTATGTTTGCTAGACGCTGCTGTTTGTCCTTGGCCGGCTGTTTGTCTGTTGCCCTGTGGTTCCTGGTTGATGGTCCGCTGTTATTTCTGGTTGTCCGTCGTCGGCAACCCACCTGTCGCCCTGGTTGCTGGCTTTCGGCTAGCCGTCGTGGTCAGCGTGAACCTGACCCCTGCCGTTTGTCCAGCTTGGCTGGTTCGGACTGGTGACCAGCTTGAGTGGCGTTTGTGGCGTGGCATCCCAGGACGGATCCGTAATTGACAATTGCTGCTGATTGATTGTGGACTGAACGATAACTATGTTTTATCTTAACAGTGACGGCTCAAGTCGAGGGTGACAGTGCAGTTCAGGGTAGTGACCTAAATAAAAAAGAAACACAGCAAAACTAAAGAAAATTGTGCAACAAATCAAAGGAGTACCACCACCCGGAAAGTCCAACACCACGAACTGGCCTTTCCTGTAATGCAACATGTGACTCATTGCATCCATAAAGCTCCTTGAGGATACAAATAATTTTTGCCGGATCCTCTCTTTCTTGACTAGACTGATATTTAATCTCATCCCTAGCCTCTCCTTCTAAATGGTCATACAAAAAGAAAGCCTGATCTGCTACTGACAAATTTCGAGCCAGCATACACGCTTGTACTTCCTCAACCCATTCGCTCACACTAATCCCCATCCTTCCCCTAAACATAGGACACTTCCGGTCACGTGGGATAAACACCAACCTGTCAGTTACTTGGACGGTGGGGGGTGCAGAGGCTGAAGACGGCCCGGCACTAGAGCTAGATGTGGAAGGTGAATGTTCTGTACGCAGCTTTTTATTGTCAGCCTTTAATTGAGCAACCAGGTTCCTCAACTCCAGTAGCTCTTCCTCCATGGCTACAAATGACCAGCTCAAGAAAAATAAAAAATAAAAATTACCGCTCGAACATCAATGGCACAACATACAATAAAACAGTGAAAGAGTCTCAGCCTCAAAACTGTAAAAGAATCCTGCTCACAGCGCCAAAATGTGGCAGTACCGGTGTGATTCAAAAGAACTGTATTTAAGATAAAATTGTAATAATTCTTCCTAAAAAAAAGTTACTTTTAAGGCACACAGGCCCGCTACAGATGAGGCTTGAGACAATCTCACCAATTTCAATAATTTTATTTATTACACACATACAATCTGAAGGAAAAAATGCTGTTAATACCAAAAAACTATTCTTCTTATGGGACACAAGTTATGATATATTCTGTGTGATCTAATTATGACTTTCCCAGCTAATAAGTAGGCCTGTCGCGATAAACGATAAGTCAATTAATCGACTATATTGTTTCGTCCTGCCTTTTTCTCTGACTGTTGATGACACTGAATGAAAAAAGGCTCAACTCCGGTGCTCTCCACTTCCTCCCTTCCTTACTTCCTTAGTGTAATGCCCAGCGCGCGCTGCACGATCTTATGTCGCGGATTGTCGGCCCATTATCAAAACCTGAGAGACACATTAGCCGACAGAAATCCTCGGTATAACGGTTCGACCGAAATCGTGTTGTGTCCAACAATGGACACAAAATAATAAGTCCAGTTCTCTAACTTTGAAACCAGGCATTAATCGATTCCTTACTACAATCTACCAGCAATGCATGTGGCTAGTGTCAGTCTGACTGAATGAAAATCATTATAACTATTTATGTCACGTTAACGGAGAACAGCTGAAAAGTTACCGGGTTTTCTGGTAGAAATTTCGCTCCAACTCCTCCCCTCGTTATTGATATTTTCTTTGCACGAACTGTTGAATAAACATTCATGTTGTTTCCGATGTCTGCTGGACTTCGGGTTGCACCGTGTCAGCTGTTCGGGATTCCCTCCGTGTTTCCCCTCAGAAAGCAGGAGGAGAATCTGCGCTTTCTGATTGGCTACCGGTCACATTCAACAGGCTGCGTCACGCTCCCAGTCTGGGCAAATCCTTGATTTAGATCGGAGCGGCACAACGATCTACCGTAATACACAACACAAGTGACAATCTCTGAACGAAGAACGTTCTAAGATTGTCGTTCAGGGTAAAAAAATCCTGCAGTTTGAACTATTGCATCAGGCAGTGGGATGTCTTCTCTATTTAAATCTAATGATTACTGAAGGGCAATATAATACACAGACTTCATAATCTGCACTCTTTTGGTTGAATGCAGTATTTATTTCCACTTTGGTTTTATGTTGTTCAGTTTTTATTCAAGTACATTTATTGTTAATGGAGACTAAGAATCTATTTTATTTTTGGTTTTGGTTGTTTTATTTATTTTGTGTATCAGTCCCAGTGTTAAGTGTCTTTTTAAAGTAAAGTGCGATTTCTTTGGTAGGAAATCGCACGTATTATTACGTAATTTCCATTAAATCAATGTAAAAAGGTCTTCAAACAATATTATCGTTTATCGCAATAATTTTTTGAGACAATTTATCGCCCAGTAAAATCTGTTATCGTGATAGGCCTACTAATAAGAATCAAAGGTTCTGAAGAGATAACAAAGGAAATGTATGTGGGTCATTTTCGACCAACCTATGGCAGTATAGGCTGGTTACCAAACTATAAGTCTTAAACTGAACAAAAGGTAAGTTAACGTTTTGATTACAGTGATATAAATAATATTTTTAGGAACAGCTGGAATGTGAAAGACCTTACAAAGAAGTTCCTTCTCTTGGTCAGCGTTGACCCACTTATGTTTCTAAGGGTTGATCAAGCAACAGCATAATGGCAGCACAACTGCATTCAACAATCTGCATGAAATATAACCGATTTGTACAAGAAGGGAGTGATGTCCACCCTGAGGCCTCCTCCAACAGGAAACGGAGATGCTTCGCATGTGTGTGTATGATGTACCAGAAAGAGTTGGGATGAAATACTGGTAGACCATGCCTGCACTCACATTCACAAAGACCTGGCTGTTGGGAGGGGTAAATAATGCAAACTATTTTTAGAGGACTGCTCCAATTTGTGCTTCGCTCCTCTGAACCCAAACAGAGAGAGAGCTAATCAGTGCTCCCTCCCCACAGCCACAGACACAGATCCTTAGCCTGCATGAGAATACCTGCAAAATTCTGGAGATTAGCAAGATGAGGCACATATTACAGCCTCCATTTTAAAACTTTATATGTTGATGTGTTCGGGAACTGCATTTTTATATATTTTCATATAAACTCACCACTATGTTATGTATTCAAATCTAAAGCATAGTGAGGTTTTGTAGAGATGAAATGCACATTAGAAAGTTGGCAGTCTTACCTCTTATGTTTCTTGTACTTTCAGAGTGTAAGTCTTCCTGACAGAGTGAAAAAGCTAACAGAGGATATGTGATGGTGATGTTTTTTTCGGTTATCACAGGAAATAACGCAGCCTATCACACCTGGCTTTTAAACTGTAAGTAAACACAACCTGTAATGACTTCTGATATGTTTCCCTTCTCTCTCCAGGATCTAACTGCAGCTGCCACTGTGTGGTGTTTCTGGAAGTCCTTCAGTCTGCTCCTCAACAGAACCTTCCACCGTGGCTTTTTCCAGCAGTGGGCCCAGGTTGATGTTCAGCAAGTCACAAGTCCTTCAGCCCGTATTCACAAAGACTCTCAGAGTCCTCCCATGGAGCTCTTAGCTTTTAGCCTATACAACTCTTCCAAAGAGTCCTATTTTTCACATTGATTCATTAAGCTGCTGCAGATGACTCCGGTTGACGAGTGGACAGAACTCCCAATCCAAACTAAACAGTTAATGTGTGGTCGGGTTTTGCACCAGGTAGTGAGCTTTCCCATCATGCTCTCTGTGTCTCTATTGTGGGCGAGTTGTGTGTTCAACTCTGCTGATGTTTGCAGCAACACTCAGCAATGGAGAACCTCAAGACTGTACAATTCCACATTGGTGTGTGGGGGGGAGGGTTGACACAGGACAGAGGGAAAAAGGAGTAGTTTTCTGCAAATGTGAACTCCATATTTATCAGGTCAAACCATATAGTGCAATATCATATCACTGGTCAATCTATCCACCAAATTCCTATATTTTCTTTTGTGTTGCACTTATATTCCTTGTTTTGTACTTATATTCTGATAACTTTTACTGTGTTCCTTTGTATCTAATTTGTATTTTTCCGTATTCTTTTGTGTATGCTCACTGTGTGCCACTTTTTTGCACACAATGCACTTTTTTGTCTGTAAGCTGCTGGTAACTTTAATTTCCTGAGGGAGTCTTCCCAAGGGATCAATAAAGTACAAGTCTAAGGTTCTGGTTCTGAAGAAGTAAAATAAAGCCAGATATTTCAGTTTGTCTAACAGAAATTCATTGCTGGACCAAACATAAAGATAAAGACTCAGATCAGCTGATTGTTCCACTACTCATATAAATATAATTATATTCTGGCACTTTGAATTTTAAAATGAGGAACCTTTTGGATTTAGGTAATGCTGTCAAAAGACATAAACCAGTAGTCACCCTTAACCTTTATCAATAATGTTTTATCAAAATTGAAAATAAAATTCACTTCACAGGTTAATATTAAATAATTATTTCTAAAGCTTTTACATCTTTTTCATTGTTTTGTAGGATTTTGCTTTGGAGCTGCTTCCTGCTTTTTTGTCCCTCTGGGCTGCAGATTACAGTCAGTCAGTTCTCTCTCTGGCCGTAGAGTGTAATTCCAATTCCTTGTGATGTTTTGGCTTCGCTGGCTGATCTCAAAGCTCCCTACCATGCTCCCCAACTGACCCTGACCGCCTGCCTCTTTCCTCCCTCACATGCTGTTTATGTGTGTGTGTTGTTGTTGTCGCAGTTACACCCCCCCCTTCACTCTCTACTTTCTCAGTCACTACTTCCTCTTCTGAGAGGGGAGATGTGCTACCAGCTCTCCATCTAACGGGTAAATTGAGTTTCCTAAATCTGCTGGGATTTACCCTATCCAGAACTAAAGTAAACTCTGTTTAAGCTGGTTTTGAGAAAGAATTCGCCTGATTTCTATGGCCTACATCCAGATGTCCCACCCTTCTTCCCCCTGTGAATTAGCCAGACTGAGCAGCATACAGCCAACTAGTTCCACAGAGCACATCTGTTAACGGTCACTCCTTCTCTTTATTACAACTTGCACTTGTTACTGAATCAGGTTGGTTTTAGTGACTCGGGCGAGTCCCAAGGATGTTGTTTTAAATTTGGGCTAAAGCAACCTATAAAACATTACCTACTTTTCTTCCCCAGAATCAAACATCATAGCTATTTTACTACCATCAAAGAACTTTGAGGTGACTCATTAATTGAATGTCCACAACATCTTTTAGATTTTCTTAATGCTAAATATTTATTAGTAAAGCAATTTTGCAAGGGTCAGTACAGCTTAATTCAGTAGCAGAAATAATCAAATAAGTAAAATCAATAATCTAGCCTGTCTTTCCCTAACGCTGATACTAAGAACTAAAAAGGGAACCTTTGAGAGAGACGGACGGAGTTTGGTGTTTCGAACCCCAGAACTGGTCTGATGATGAAGAAGGTGTTGCAGCAGGAGAAGGAGGTTGATCGATGAAGGCAGGGATCTCTGTTGGTCTGATGAGCTGTCATCTCTGCGTCGATGGTGAAGTCACACAGGATTTGGGTCTTTATCTTTGCCTTGGTCTTTATCTTTGCCTTTGTCTTTATCTTTGTCTTTGTCTTCATCTTTTCCTTGGTCTTCATCTTTGTCTTTGGGGTCTGAACCCAGCCGATGAGAGAAGTGCGATTTGAAGCCACATGTTGGTCCCCATGCGCAGGACAGTCTTCGGCTCTGTGGCCCCGGCTCTTCTTCAGCTGCAGAGTTCTTTGTCCATCTCGATCTTGACTCGAAGCTGCCTGGAGGATCCAACCAAAGATTCCTCTTTTGCTATCCCCTTATATAGGGTTTATACCCGCTTTCGGTGCATTTTCATTGGCTAACACAGTTGCTGTGCTTGCTTTATTGGGTAACTTGTTTGGACAGATGAACTCATCTCCATTACTGTCTTAGAGACATCTTGTCCTGATGTCTTGGCTAATGTCTCAGGGTTGCTCAATGTTCCGCCCATGTCCTTCTATGTCCAAATAAGGCCTTGATCATCTCTGCTTTCCTGTTAGTCCCCATTCTACCCCTAACCTTTCACCTACTTATCCATCTCCAACACATCATCAGTGATCTTTAATAGCGGTTACATGTTTTACACCATTTCAAGTTCAATGTTAGAATCACATTCATGACCCTTTTAGTTTCTCTGATTTAGCATTCATTTATAATTTTATGATAACCACAACTTATTACTATTTTATTATTTGATACCAAAGTTAGTTACTTGTTTTACTTGTAAGTTTCCCCACAAGTGTAAGTATTGTTATAAGTAACCCAATATTAATATAAGTACTTTACTTTAAATCTTATCTAATTACTCAAAATGCTTTAGATTTCATCCTTTAAAACTTTTATGCTTTTAAACAAGGACTGGTCTCAGCTGTTTTTATACAGCTGCAAGCTGGAACCTTACTTCCTCTTTTTTCAGGAAACCTGCTCTTCCTGTCTCATCTCTCTCTCTGACTATGATTTCTTATGATTAGATAGAAAAAATAAGAAGAATTAAAGCAAAGTTTGCAGGAGACAAAAACAACACACACACCAGGTTTATTTTATTGCAGTCTGGGTCAACTATTGGATCTAGATGTGATTTGTGTGACTTATTTTAAAGTTAACTTTATTTATTGTTACTGTTAACTAAACTCTCCAGCATGGGGAAGTGGGATGATCTTGGATTTTCTTGACAGTGTGCTTGTGAGTGTGCGTGTTTGTGTGTGTGTACTGAGGCACCTAAACTAAACTCATGTCTGGTCAGAGGACAACTGGAAAATAAGCCGTACACATCCACTGGAGCACACAGTGGTGCTCCCATGTTTCACATTGTCCTCTGTCTGCTTGACTGAAAAAGAAAGAAACCAAGTCCAGAATGAAGACAGCAAATATGGGGATCATACGGTCTACAAGGAAATTCATGTAAATGTTTAGGCTGATTTTCTGGATTTGGATTCAATACATCATGAATGTGCTACACAAGCATTTTCAGTTTTCTTCTTTGCTCAGTGTAATTTTAAAACAGACCCTGCTGTACACAGAGGTCTCAGATCTGGAAAACTCACTAAGTCCTTGGGACAGAACAAGATCTACAAAAAAAATCTTTAATTACAAAAAAGTTTACTTTTCTAATATTAATCAACAAAAATATGAAGCTGCATTTCTACATTTAAAAGAATCAAATTGTGATACAGTTTCTGTATCTTGCCTCCACTTGGGGCAGGAGATGTCCTGCCTCAAGTGGAGGAGTTCAAGTATCTCGGGATCTTGTTCACAAATGAGGGAAGAAGGGAGCGTGAGATCGACAGGCGGATTGGTGCAGCGTCCGCCGTGAAACGGGCGCTGTACCGGTCCTTCGTGGTGAAGACAGAGCTGAGTCAAAAAGCAAAGCTCTCGATTTACCGGTCGATCCATGTTCCTACCCTCATCTATGGTCATGAGCTTTGGGTAATGACCGAAAAAACGAGATCGCGGATACAATGGGCTCTCCCTTAGAGATAGGGTGAGAAGCTCGGTCATCCGGGAGGGACTCAGAGTAGAGCCGCTGCTCCTCCACATGGAGAGGAGCCAGTTGAGGTGGCTCAGGCATCTGGTCAGGATGCCTCCTGGACGCCTCCCTGGTGAGGTGTTTCGGGCACTTCCCTCCAGGAGGAGGCCCCGGGGAAGACCAGGACACGCTGGAGGGACTACGTCTCTCGGCTGGCTTGGGAACGCCTCGGGATTCCCCCGGAGGAGCTGGAGGAAGTGGCTGGGGAGAGGGAAGTCTGGGCCTCCCTTCTTAAGCTGCTACCCCCGCGACCCGACCCCGGATAAGCGGCAGAAGATGGATGGATGGATGGAAATTGTGATACAGCAGAGACAATGATTTCATTTTCTTATTTCTTTCTGTTTATGGATTTTACCTTCATCATCCTCTGGTTCATTTATGCTGGAAATGAATTTACAGGAGTTGATAATTTGATTTTGCCAAATTGTTGCAGAAAGCTCATTGTAATAATTTCCAAAAGCCTTCAAAACAGAAATATCAATAAACAGCATCATCAGACAATGTCCTCCAGGAAGATGTTACAGTCTGGACTTTAATATTTCAGACAACACCGGGTGAGTTTGAAGGACACTACAGGTCAACCGAATTCCTGGAAATGGAATGAGCCTTTAGCCTTGTGACGATAAAAGAGAACTAAGTTGTGAGAACTGAGAAAACTCCATCTGCTGCCAGATGAAAACATACCAGAAGAGAATAAATATAAACATCCCTATGTGATGGAAAAAAGGAACATTGGAAAACTTCAACAAGAAAGTGTATAAAGATTTGTATTTCATAGCCTGAAGTGTTGATGTGCAGATTTATTGAGAATCAGCAATCTGTTCTGATGACTGCAATTAATAACATTCCTTGTATATTATTCTAAGTTTGGACACAGTCCAGTACTTGGGCATCCAAGTGTTATGTCTGACCCGACTACAAATTGCAAGATCACACACTAATCCTTCAAGCAGAATGCGGGTGTGTGTGTGTGTCTGTGTGTGTGAGAGAGAGATGTCTGGCTTTAATCCCCTTCAACCAGGAAATCTAACATGTGTCGTAGTAATGCTCTGCCTTATTTTCATGTCTTTTACAGTTTGGAGGAGGCAGAATGTGGGCCTTCAAACATTTCAAACTGTAATCAGATGGCTCAGTGTGTGAGTAATCCGAGAAACCCCGCCTGGGTCAACTAAAGAATTCGGTTGATGTAGCAAAGAGTGGACAATATTCTATAAATACAAACACATTTATATGACACCAGAAACTTCCTTGCGTTGTATTCGCCATGTTGGACCTTAATGTGCTTCAGATGAACACCTTCATGGCCCCTCATAGCCCCAACCAAAGTTCACTGGTAAAACCTGGGAGACGATACGTTCACCCAGCAGGGAGGTCAAAGGAGCCGAACCCTCACTATCTCCATGACCAAGGAGAAGCCACCGTGCATGGCCTGAATTCATCAGAGAAAACAGCATTTATATTTATTCTTTTTAGATATCATACCTTTGTGTCGATGAAACAATTTAAATTTATTATTATTATTATTATTATTATTATTATTATTATTATTATTATTATTATTATTATTTTAACTCATCTGTATTGCACTGTAATGAATTTTATTTATAAAAACCGGCCTTTCTTGATAACCCTAGGATATTCTGTTATGAGTGTTGTCATTTTTGAAATACAAAAGCAACAGCAACAACAATCTGGCTAATGGGATGAAAATGTTTCAGAATTCCAGTGTGAATCTGAGAAAAGCTGCTTGTGTGGGATAAATCCCAACCGAATCTCCACCCTGGTTGCTTCCAGGTAGCCGGACCGCCTACTTTCAGTTCTCTGGACTTTGACGTCAAGTGAGCAAAAAGTTCATTGAGTTGAATTCTCTTCAGTAAAAATCCTTTCTTTTGATGAGATCATATATTCTCAGAATGAGATTCGGAAAATCACGATGATCAGCAAAAACGAAAAAAACAAAAAACAAAAAAAAGAACAATGAAGTTCATTGTTTTGTTCTCCCTTTCTACCCTTTTAGGAACCATTTTTAGCCATTTTCCAAACTATTCAGATGGAGCTGAATAAATTATTAAGACGTGAGCATCAATGATTTATCTCTCTTGACATTTGTGATTATGTATTTACAACACTGATTTATTCCTTCTCGCACTGTGGTGCACCTGTGGATGGGATTTATTGTGAGCAAGCTCCCTCATATCTCCACGTGTGACATCCATATTAACAGGGAGAGGATCTGCTGCCTGTCTGATAGATAAAAGTTCATTTAAATATATGAAGTTTACACTGTGTAAAATTTGATTTGAAGAAGAAAGAAGAAGAAAGAAGAAATATTCTCCTTTACCCCTTGTCTCATTGTTTATGCAAAGTCAGCTGTGGAACAATCCTTTCACTCTGATAACGGAGATGAGTTTGCTGCTGCGGATCTGCAGTTTTCTGCCAACATCTGCACAAACTGAGGGTGGTGCACACATACTGGGCACAAAGGCATGCACACTAATACACACACGAGCACACACACACACACACACACACACACACACACACCCCCCACACACACACACACACACACCCACACACACACACACACACACACCCCACACACACACACACACACACACACACACACACAGTCTCTATAATCTGATTGTTCCAGAAAAGTGAATGTAAAATTGCAATCAGTGTAGCACAATTATTAGCCTCCTGCAATTTAATCTGCACTGCTTGCTACCTCCTCCACAGCTGGAAATCAGGGAGTTTACTGCAGAAGGAAACGAGAGAGAAAAGTGAATAAAGATGAAGGGAGATTGAAAAATGATTGAAAAGTAAAAAATCAATTGCAGTCACTTGTATTGCAGCAAGGGCAGAAGAAAGTGATTGTGAGAGCGAAGAAGAATGCACAGTGATGGAACATTAAATTGGGAAGCAAAGCAAAAGAAATATGGAGGAGGAAGACATAGATCAACAAAAACAAAAATATATATCCATCCATTTTCTTACACCCTTGTCCCTAGTGGGTTTGGGAGGGCTGCTGGTGCTGAGACATTTCAGGCAAGAGGTGGGGTCACCCTCAACACAGAGACAGACAGGACAAACAACCGCACACACATCTGTACCTAATCAATCAGTCAAATTTTATTTGTATAGCACATTTCAGCTACAAAGCATTTCAAAGTGCTTTACATCATAAACACAAAACACAAAGTCATGCAACATAGAATAAAATACCAAGTGTTTTTTTTGTTTGTTTTTTTTTGTCACATAATTTAAGCGCCTGTTTTCGCCGGACTCCGCCGTCCGTTTAACCACAGGTATTTGTCGGGCCCACAACAGGAAAAGGTGTAAAACCAAAGTTCACTCTTTGCTTCTCTACAGAGAATGTAGAGAAGCAAATTAACCTAAAAGTCATCATTTTGTACTTGGAAGGAAGTTGGATGGTACTGGAAGTACCAGTGAGGGTCTAAAATGCTGTAATAACACCACCTGTTCCTCAGGTTGGTGGTCTTCATCCTCCTGTTCTGAGTCAGACTCCAACATGGAAGGTTAGCAGGTCAGTTGGCAATAAAAAGATTTTCTGCTGGTAGATAATTGTGTTGCTTCTATAAAGCTACAAAAGTAGCTCAACAGGGCGGAGTGGAATGCTTTGTGACCTGGAGGGGGCAGGGCGTGAAATGTATCGTTCACATTTCAAAAGACAGCAGCAAAACAAGTTGCTCTAAACGCTTCAAAACACCTCAAGACAGGGTAAAGGAGGAATCTGTGAAGTTACAATAACCAGAAATTCACACCAAGACATTGCAGTTTTACTTTATATAGACCATAAATGAATGATTTACATGTGAAAAAGAAGGATTTAAAAGCATGATACTTCCACTTTAAATCAGACAGCACTAAAAGAGTTAATGAATAATGGAATTACTTTCTGTTGCTTTTCCAAAATATATCATTTCATACAAAAGTCTTCAGTTGAGCACTAAAAATCCTGCGCTGGTTACACATTTTGAAATTCTGTCCAAGTCTAACGAAAGTATGACTGTAGAGTCCATATCCACATTGGATAAGGACTGCACATTACTGTTTCTTTAGGCTCAGTGACTGTTTGACCAGCCAAGTCTAATAGAAGGACATGAAGTACAGCCCTGAATGCTTCACTGCACAGCCAATATTTTGGCCAAATTATTCCATTACTCCTTCATCTGAGCAGTGAGCCAAAGAAAGCAGGCTGTTCTACTATGTGTATTGTGTACTTGTGGGTGTGAGGGTGCGTGCTTGGTTGCTTATGCGTGTGCGTGTCCGTGTGCAGGCGTGTGTGTGTGAACATCAGAACGGGAACACAGGAACCTGAAAGAGGACCTAATTGAAACCAGCTGTTCCACTGAGACAGAGCTGGAATGAGGCCAGAGCACCACGTTCGTCTGATTTGGATGGAACTACAGACACAAAGTTTAAAGAGACTGAAAGAGCAGAGAGAGAGAGGAAGTGAAAAATAGAGGGAGAGCGAGAGGAAGAGAAAAAGAGAGGGTAGGAGAGAGGGGGGAGAAAAAGAGAGACAAAGACAGAGAAAGAGAAAGTGGGAAGCTTGTGCAGAGTGTGAGTCTTTTATCTGGTGGGGAGAGAGAGGCTTTGATTGTTTCTCTGCTGAATTTTGTGACAAATTGAAGCTTTTTTGTACTCTGAAGAACAGTCTTGAAGTGGCAGACAGCTCGCTGACGGGTGGAGCTCCCTAAAAATAAAACGATTAGTGGCAGCAGTAAGTGAAAAAAAGTCTGTTGTTAAAGGGAGGCCTGTCTTTTTATATTTATCTTTTCTTGGGTTTGCCTACAACATCCTTCATAGTTTTCACACAAACTGAAAAAGATTTGATTGTGGATTTTGTTTTCACATTCCCCCACAATCATCACAATCCCTGTACATATTTATGTATTATGTTCCTTTTTCCATATGTATGTTTCCATCTCAGCGATCTGGAAGCAAAAGTGTGCAGGGGCAGATGTTTCAGCATAACTGATGTCTGCTGATGTTCTGAGATCTCTGGAAGAAGGTTAGTAGCTGCACTAAGAGTCTTTGGGCCCAGTCGGTTGTGGACTTGGCTTCCTGTGGAGTGGACCAGCTTCCACATATATCATTACATCTCCTGAGATTAGAGTTGGATAACTCTGAAATGACACAGAACTGCCCAAATATATCCACAACCAGACAGTTGTGGATATATTTGTAGACTCAATGATTCTCAGTGACTTGAAGGCTTACCTTACTGAGGCAGGATGTGACAAATATGATTCAGATTTGTTACACCTGTTACTCTGTTTTGTGACATGGCCTGTAGGTCAAATGCTGCATGATATTGATGTTGACAACGCCACTCCTATAGTTGCCCTCCACTAAAAAGAGAACTAAAGAAAAAAAGGTAGAGTACCTTCTTGAACATAATCTGGTCAGACCAAGTAAAAGTTTCTGGAGTTCCTCTTGTCTCTAAACTCTAAAGTCTGATGGTTTTGCACTGATTTTTGCAAGGTAAGTACCATCACAATACAAGACTTATTTCCATTACCATGTACGGAAGACTGCATTGACAACATTGGACAAGCTTTAAATTAAACAAATTTAGACCTACTGAAAGGCTACCAGCAGGTCCCCCGCATCTCCAGAGACTTAGATATTTCAGCTTTTGTGATGTCGGGTCTTTTCTCACTGTACACTGAAACAGTCTTTGGAATGTGGAATTCATCATTCTTCTTCTTTGGTGTGGTTGAATGCCTTTAGTTAATTTTGGTGAGTCGCATTGGGTGACATTCCAAACTGTAATGTGTTCTATGTGTACTTGGATGATGTTGTTATAGTTGACTTGTATGCTTGACCATCTTAACACTGACTTAAGATGACAAGACTAACAATTTTTTTTAATAACTTGGACTTCATATTAAAAAAAATCATATTACTAATCAATATAATAACAAATGCAGTTTTCAGCAGTTTCTCAGTCTTCTCCACAGCAGAATGTCACCAATGGTATGACAAATGTGTTTTTAGAAAAAAAATGTCATTAGATTGGAAACTTTGTGCTTGTTTTCCATTTCACCAATTTACATCTATCAGGGTTGACGGCAGGAATAGCCCTTGAGCTTGCAGATGGTGCAGACTGAATCAGGGAAACGATGCCTCTAACGACACATCACTTCTACCTGAGTCCATGTGTGACAATCAAGGCTTGCCTTGCAGAAAGCCTGAATCAGATCTTATGCTCTTTCATTTCTGACCCAGTAAAGACTCATGGTGATTATGGATTTTAATATTTTGGGGACTAAACTGAAATAAAACATGAATAATTTCTCCAAAGACTTTGGGAAAGAAGAAAATAAGAGTTATGTTTTAAATAAATAAATAAAACCTACTGCAGCAGTCCTTCCATTTCTCCTTCATTTTGTTCTTTTCTCCTGCTTTTTTTTCTTACTTCTCTTTCTCACCAATTCTTCTTTTTCTAAGTCATGTTGAAGAGATTCTGTCTGTTCAAAGACATCATCAGCTCTCTGTTGTAATTCCTCTTCATTTCTCTATATTCCTCCTCTTGTTACTCAGATCCCTTGCTAGTGTTTTTGTTCATCTCTCCCTCTTCTCTCTTCCCTTTCCCCCTCATCCACTTTTCTTTCTTCTTGTCACCTCCCTGCCCAGTCACAAAGATGCTTTTGATCTCCTCTGCTTTGTCATTTGGGTTGACTCTATCTTTCTTCTCCTCTCTCTGAGCCCTTTGCTGATCTTCCTCTCTTTCATTGCAGAGTGCAGGCCTTGTGAGAGACAATCAGGGGGCCATTTTGCTTTTTTGCTTTTTTTTTTAAACCATTTTTCAGTCAGACAGCTTCTGATTCATGTGCCCATCATCCTGTCTGCCCGAGGGCTATGGGGCTTGGCACAAAGACGCAAGCAGTCAAGCATCTCTTTCTCTTCTCTCTGTAGTCATTTTCATTGCTCTCCTCCAACTTCTGCCTCTTTTTTCTCTCATTTGCCTGTCAAAATGAGAGAAAAAACAGTCAACTTTTCCCAGTATCCACACACCAGCAGTTCACACCTGACCAGCCTTTTTCTTCTTAATCTCTCCTTTCGTGGGCTCTATTTCTCATATGGGGCTGGCTCTCAGACATTACAGACTCTGTTCATGTTTTTTTATGTGTGTGTGAAATGTATTAAACTGGGTTGCAGTGGAGAAAACAAGAAGCTTTTTATTCAGAAGTCAACCCATGAAAACTGGGCTGCCCATCCTCTGCATCATGCTAGGAGGTTAACCGCATCTCCGTTGTCATGGAGCACATGTCACATGGCATACCAAGTACCAAACCATGACTGGAGATCAGCACTTAGAAAGCAGCACAAACTCACCAGCCACAATCGTTGATGAAGACTGGTTCGGACAGTCTGCTCGACACTCTGCCCCTTGTTCAATTACAAATCCAGTGGGACGTCTTGCAGTTGTATGCCTGCCCACCATGGTCTCCTGGTCCTCCTGCAGACTGCAGCACGGTGTTTGGTGGTAACTCTGGCTGTTGCCGTCAACTGTGATTATAAAACTCTCATTCAGAAGTTTGTGCCACATGTTAAAGAGCAGAAAGAGCAAGTAGCAGGAAATGTTTTGGTGAAAAACTACTCAGCGTTTCTTGAAGCTTTGTGAGGATGGGCCTGTTGACACAGCAGCACCAAACTGTCAGGGGGAAAAAATTAAACATGGTGGAGTCATGTTCAATTCACGCAAAAAGCCTACACTTACTGTATCTTTTTCAATCACGATAAAAATATAAATCCCTATAAATAAATACATATGTTCTGTATCTGTCTTTCTATCCGTAAAAGTGTTTATATCGTTTGATAGTAAATGGACAGATAAACCAACAAATGCAGTCAGGGAGTGTAGACTTCATTGCATCCATGCCATTCAGAACTGCTTCATTTATTTATGTCATGAATTGTGGAGTTGGTGAGGCAGAGAGACCCAGGTGTTGGGTTTATTTTGTTCCCCAACCTGCAAGAATCAACCAAAGACACAAATTACTTTTCTGCAGAAGAGGGGAGAAGAGCCTGACGCGGAGAACCGCTGCCAAACGCTGTCTGGTCTCAACTCCGCTGGCTCTCAGTCCCCAACTGCCTTTTATTGTGGTAACAAACAAAGAGGTGGCAATTCACTCAATTTACACATTCTTCCTTGGATGTGCTATTACTCTGACCTAAGGATGACCAGTATAAATTCACCCTTTTGGTCACAGATAATGAGTAACACCTCTTTAAGCAGAGGAATGTGTAAACATTTCTAACCCTTAAGGAAAAGCACCTGGATAAACAATTAAGTCAATAAAACAACACACAAGCTAATAATATGAAAACATAACCATTCAAATAAAAGTAAATGAACTTAGATAATTTTCCTAACACAGGTAAGCTGAATGAAGGAAGTTTTCATAGCAAAACAGTCCAGAAACACACATTCCAACACACCAACACATACTTAATAAATTATATTAATTCATTCACCCATTCATTCACTAATTCATTCTCTCCTGTTAGGTTTTCTCCCACTCAGGTCATCAGTAAGCCCTGGATTGTCCAGGACATCATTCTGCAGTGCCATGTGATCAGTGCCTCCACCTGTCTTGATGCATTAACATGAAGTAGCATCACTCATCTGATGAATGTCCAGAACAACAGTTTTGTTGACCAGATTCACCTTTACCTTCATGTCTGACTCTCTGGTTCTTCTTTCTTCTAAGGAGAAGAAATTAAGAGGCAAGGGCCTCTTAATCCGACATTCATCAAAGACTGAAAGTGGCACATTAAGTGGATTCACATGAGAAGTAAACAGTTACTTCAGTAGTTGTCACCGGTGAGAGCGAGTAGTGTTGCTTTTCTCTTCTCTGTCAGATGTGCGCATGTGTGTGTTTTTAAGAGGGAGAGTGTGTGTCACATCATGTTATGCATTACAAGATACTGAGCAGTCACAGTGAAGGACAGGCATTTCTCATCCATTTATGAGGCCGTCAGCATCAAAGCCAGCCAAGCATCTTAATGACCTATGACTCAACACAGACAGTCCTCTGACAGGAGACTAAACACACAAAGCTAACACACACACAGGTTCAAACGAAGCACACACAACCACATGACACGAGCATTGAAGGACCATACAGTGCCCTCATGAGGGACAGAGCAACTTGCAGATCGTCAAGAATCCCAGATATCAGTTCACCCATGTTTCCATTTGTGAAATGTTCACGTTGCAGGTTGGAGCTTCATGTTTTTCTTACTGTGGCTCGAAGATATAAGTGTCATCTTTTGAAGGTTCTTTTAGAATTCACTAATATAATTATGCACTGAACACTTAATGAGCGTAAGCAATCAGAGTGTTTTGTCAGTCCTTGTTAGCTCCCTTCTCTTTGTCACTGGGGATTTTATTGATCAGGGCTGAGAAGGAGTTTGTTTACTCCTCAGGTTTTAGGATCCGTGCTTGGAGGACTTGAGAGATTCATTTTGTAATCTTTTAATCAGTGGTGAATATTTATGATTGCGCATGTGATCTTGCTGTTACACTGAATGTCTTCTGTGCTATAGAGAAGCAATGGCCAGATTTACCTGGATTTAATTATGCATGAACTTTGTCTGCTGACCGAGTGTTGCACCCAAAGATAAAAATACAGCAGCTAATAGATTCTTACTATAGCCTGCTGTCTTGATGTGCTAACATGAAGTAGCATCAAATAAGGCATCAAGCAAAAATGCAAAGATTTATTTGTTTTCTAGGATTGGGCATTAAATCCTAAACAGGACTTAATGCCCAATTTTTCACAACTGATGATTATCTGGAGGTGAGAAGTCATGCAGCCCAAATACAATTTTCTAAACTTTTGAGTCATTTATGCCTGTATGTTGTTCCTGATCACTGGGTCTTTGTCAGAAAACACGGTAAAGTCACATTTAGAAAAAAAAGAGTGTTACCTGTTGAGACAGACTCCTTTGTTAATCTGGGTTCACATATGGGTGGTTAATCCAGCCACATATGAATGTGCTTTACTGATGTATAAAAGAGTAAATAGTTGTGGCAGAATGGTTGTGTGGTTTCCTTAAAACACTGACACTGTTTATTGTCCGTACAGCAGTCTGCAGTTCAATTCCTGCCCTGGGAACCTTTGAGCAGGTCTTCCTTTTCCTCCCTCTCTGCTCATTGCCTAACTAATTTAAACCACAAAAAAAGTCTCCACAAAATCTAAATACTGACCTGCTTAAAAATGTGAGGTAGGCTCACATGTCCGTGGTTGTTGATTTTACCGGAGAAACAGAGAAAGAAAAAAAAAGATTCTGTCCAAAAGCTGTCCAAAAGTTTTTTCTACATAGTTTTCATTCCCTAAGAGTCATTGAAAGATGTAATTAATAGAAGAGATTATGCTGAGAGGTTATCTGACTGACTTTGTTCTTCAGGCACTGTTGTGGTCATAGTAGGGGAAAATGAACTGACACTTGTTTTGTTTATAAGATGATGAGATTGGAAGGGCCAGGAAATCTTAAGATCTTGTATCTTCTACCTGCTCCATTTCAAACACATAATATAAAATTGTATTTCAATTGGGCATAATAATTTGGTTTAATTTTATTTATTTATTTTTCCTTCTTTCTTGCCTTCATTTTTGTCTATTCAAAATAAATAAATAAAATCCTGGCACCCTCTCTACCTGCTCATCCTCCGTCTCCACAGATTTGAGCTCCCGTCTTTGCGTCTTGGAATACGTTCCTTAATCGTTTCCATTTTCAAGGAGAAGCTCAGAGAACATCGTTCATTTTAACAGACTGCAGATCATCTTTACAAACAACCTCATTCTCATTTGAGATTAGCCATAAGCTTGCAGGGTGGTTTGGTAAGTAGCCATGAATCATGAGACTAAGCCTCCGTCTGTATGAGTTCACTGTCACCCTGAATGGCCACAGACCACCAGACAAAGCTTCCAACAAGAGAGTTTCTCTCAATTCCTTCCCGACAAACACCATGAATAACTACACAGCATGAACTTGAAGGGGGATCATCATTGTTCTCATAAACATGCAAATCTGTCGATACCCTAAAATAAAATGTTTCCTGTACATGAAAATATTAATATTTATCCCACAACTTTTAGAGTCTTCTGTCTGCAGAGTCCCAGATAAATATGAGTTCCCCTTATTGACTGAATATCCCCAGCTGTCATGTAGGTTAAACACAAATATGGTAACCTTGAGTGGGTGATGTATCAGTTTCACATTAGATTTTTTGTGCTTATTTAATTTGTACCGATATTGACAAGATGTAGCAGATATTAAGATTGAAAACAAAAACTTCCAATTGGTCATTCATTAATCCATTCAATCTCTTTTTTTATTTTGTTCCCTAATGTCCTCCTGGAGTTACTGGAGAACCCATTATTTGCTTCCAGCAATTATTTGGAGAAAGTCTGGGTTTACTCACTAGAGAAGTCCTCCATGCTTCATGGAGAAACCAAGAGATACACAGTGCAGACACCTTGCATAAATACACACTGTCATGCATAAAAGGTGATGTAGATTCTTCATTTGACGTAACATGAAAGTGATTGGACCCTGGGAATAGACGAGAGTACAGCAACCCTTTCAACCCAGAGCTTCTGGCTCTGCTTCCATCCTGCCTTCTTTTATGGAACTAAACTTGGCTTTGCAGGCAATGAGCAGCCAGCTCCTCAAAAGAAAGATTACGGAAGTTAAGCTTAGCCAACGTAGGCTATTTTTGCATGAGACTGCTGTCTGAAAAGTGACAGTATTTTCAGATTATGATTGGGGAAAAGTTTCATATTTGATAGCACCACCAAGACACATTGAATCTGCTGTAGTTGTCATTTTAGCCTGTTGTCAAAACCTGCATCTGCTTTTGACTTTTAACTTCCACCTTAGAAAACACTTAGAAAACAGTAATCATTTTCAGATGAACTAAGTGCTCATGTAACACATGTATTCCATATCAGAGGTTCTTAAACTGAACAGGTTAAGTAATTGAATGATAGCAGCACACACAATACAATGCTGTGCTGCTGCTATTTTTTTTTCTTTTGTTGCCATGTTTGCTTCCTGCATGGAGGTATGTAGTACCTCCATTTTCCAGAATCAGTCCCTCCAGACCTGGTTTCAGAAAGTGACAATATCAGAGACTGTTACCAGCAGTGTTGTTAACGAGTGACTAGATGGCAACAAAAATGGTCTGATTTAACTGAAAACTAGCTTAGTTTTGAGTATTATACCACTTTTTCAAATAAACAGGCATCAAATTCCAACCTTTATATGGATTCTTATTATAGCAAACATTTATGTTGGCTTCTCTGAGTCAGGCAGAAGCAGAAGCAGAGAGAATTGCAGAGCAGTTGGGTCTGACTATCAGCCGCCTTCCAGTGGACCAAACCAAGCAGATAATAAAGCACAACAAGCTCTGTGACCAGCAGCTCAGAAAGCCATCATCAGTCAGGGATCATTTTGTGTTCTGCTAAACAGCCCGGGATATTAGTATTGGAGTTATTCCGGGGTTGAGAGGAGACACTCAAATGGAAAAACACAATATTGATTTTCCTTTGCAAAAACTAACATGGAAAAACTCTGACTGATATCTGCATGGTGGAAGCTGCAGAAACAAATACAATATTGGGATACTGTTCAGTGACCAGGCAGGGGAAGTGTCTTCTTCAAGGACACAAAGCCTGAGAATCAAACCAACAACTCATCAATTAAAGGCTGAACGTCTACCTCCCAAGGTAATGAGTGGAACCTTTGATTAGTGGGCAAGAACATTCTAACTAGCTTGTGAAGTGTTGTGTCCTCTGACAACCAATCTGACCTACAGAACACATTTATTGGATGGCACCAGATGGGACATCCTGACCCCAACAACCCCAACTCCCTAATGCCCTAATACCTTAACTCTACCCCTGTCACACTCTTACTTCCTGGAAGATAGATGTTGGTCACTGCTGGCCACAAACTCCTCATCATATGTGATCATTGCTTCACCTTTCAGTGGTCATAATGTTATGCCTGATAGGTGTATGTCACTCACACTACTGATTGTGAACATCCATCTGAGGAGAATGCACTCTTACTCAGCTCTGACAGACAGGACAGAGTTTTTGAACTTTGGAGTTTTTGATGAAAACTCATCAATATCAGTCTTTCCAGCACTCTGCTCACAGTCTGCCAGTAGTTGGGTGCTCTACATCATGAGCAACCAGCAGTGCAACAGAGCCCACATAATCACTGAAGCTATTTCTTAGTGCTTGTGGGTTATTACTGCTCCACTGCTATCATCAGCCAGTCCCCTAACGGCCCCCTACAAACCCCCAGCCCCCTCAAGTGCTTACACAGGCTTCCTAGCCTTGGCAGGATATGACACACCATTAGCCGACACTCCTTGCTATAACACTTATTTAGAGACATCTGGAGCTGAAAATATTTCATGACTTCTCCCAGGACCTGCACGGATTAAAAAAATAGGGACCTGGTAAGTTTTAAATACAGAACCGGAGAGAGCGAGGTAGAGGAGAACCGAGGAGAGCGAGAATCCTGTTGAAGAGTCCAATGGTGACAGTACAGCTGTGGCTAATGTGATTCCCCTGCTGTGACTCATAGAGTAGATATATAAATATCCACACAGCCCCCTGTCACCGACATGCAAACCCTCCCTGACTTTCTATAAATCTATGACACACTGGGAGACAGAATTTAAAACGCAAAAATTCCTCTTCTCCCTGCTGAACTGTGAAACTGTGTTTACGTTTCGCTACGGAAGGTATGCATATGTTAAGCAGACAGCTGTGGCATTAAAGAAACAAGATGGAGAAAAACACTGAGGCGGAGTGTAGCCCCAAATTCCAGCTAAGCCTCAGGGGAAATTTGTTTCTCAAGAGCCTCCACCTGCAGCTGTTAACACAGTAAGCTTCCTGCTGATTGGAGAGCATCAAAGAAACGTTAAGATGGAGATGTGCGGATCTGCAGCTGCTAGGAAAAGCAGATCTTGGACACAAGATATGCTTGGCCTTTAAGCTTCAGGATCACAATTTCACCTGTTGCAAATGACTTTAGATTCTGTCTAAAGGTCTAAGCAATAGGTCACAACATTGTGGAAAAGATTCAAGAAGTCCTTTGAGGATTTCCATTTCCATTTCTGTTTATTGGGCAATGCTGCATCCTGAAGTGTTTACTAAAAATACCCCTATGATGGAGGACAGATTTACAGTACAGCACATTGGTGAAGGGAGATGGGCTCAGTCTGAACATAATGTGGACAGAATAGAGAGAGACTGTACAGATGGAAACTTTATTAAATGTCATGCAGTGTTTACATAGATTGAGAGGGGATTCTATTAAAATATCGAGTTTTACTTGGTAGAAAAAGACTGGAATTGCATAGAGTATAAGTAATAGATTTCCACATGAGCGTTACAGAATGTTCTGTCCATTTAAGAGGCATTGGTATATGAACATGACTTTAACAATAAATATCTTATGCAATAATTGGCCAGTTAAATATGTGGTCCAAGAACCTGGGAAAGATAAGTTCCTTTCAAAATAAATGTTTATAAAACTTTTATAAAAATGTCCTTTATTATGCCACAGTGGGGAAATTCACTGAAGCTGAAAAGTGACAGGTCATCGAGGCATGTAGCTTTACACAATAATAAAAATATGTAAAAAAAAAATATGTCTATAAAACTAACATTAACATAGTAAGCTGTAAGGACAATATTATTACATAGTATGTTATGCATTTATTAATAATAGAACACTCTCACCAAAAGGAATTTGCAACTGACTGGAACAATTTAGCAAAACATTACAAAATGTTTATATGTCATCTCCTATAGAAGTCCAGACTTTAGGTTCACAGAATCTCTACAGGTTTAGATAGAAACATATGTTTGGCTGACATATGTTGTCAGCCAAACAGCATTATGTTTGGCTGACAGTTATAATCCCAGCAAAACACAATGGAGTTTGTAGTTTTTATTTTGAAAACCTGTAAAATTTTAAATTGCAAATTCCAAACATATTTGTACTTTTTCAGACTACGAAGAACCCTGGTCAAATCACAGTACATAATTTGGTCAAATAAAAATATCTAGTCAATAAACTGATCAATCATCATCTTACAGAACATGGATGCTGGCATTAACAGTTTTATATATATATACTGACAGTTAGCAGTAATGATGATTTTATTAGCAAATTCTGACGTCTGACAGAGGTGAGCAGAATAAATATTAATAAATACACATTTAGCAAACTGTATGAAAAATTTACATTAGACCTTGTGAGTGCCTGTATTATATTTCCAGTGGGCTGAGCTAGTGTTATTTCAGTCTGATGCACTGGGGCATGTTCAGTCTGTGAAAGGAAACACCATCTATATGTTATCTGAAGCAAACCTTTCTCTAAATAGCACATATAGACCAACAATATGCCCACTGTATCTGATCTAATTTTAAATGTCCAACAAACCAACCACACCCATATTAATGTAGCATACAGACTACAGATTCAGCAGTCCTCTCCTGGCAAGTCTGCATCTGACCATAAAGTCCTTTATAGGTGAAGATCAATATAGCTATTGGGTCGTACTTCATCATTTTAGTACTTTGTCTCATATTTTGCAGTAATGTTGCAGTAATGCCAATTGTTTTTTTTTTTCTTTTGTATGTTTTTCATTAACGTTTCTTACAGAAGGAAATGAAACTACATTTGCATGAATCTTTCTTCAAAAGGACAACCTTGTGAAAAATAGCTTGTGACAAAATTGTGCTGAAGTTACAGTTTGACAAGATTAGCGAGAATCTTAGCTTTAACAGCCATGTAATCTACAATATGCAGCATGTTGTCTAATGTCTTCTAGTTACAGGGAGCATTACGCAAAGCTATCAGGATGTTTTCAGTCACCATGTGTGCACAGTGCTTTCCCCCGAGTTTAACTTCTGCATGTTGTTTGTTACTTAGCTTGTCTGTAGATTTTTGCCCGTCAGTCTCTCTCTCTTTCCCCCAGGTCTCAGGCCTTATGAATATTCATACTTATGATTATACCAGCTTTAATCCAGGAAGTGGGTGGGATGATAAAGAGCCCCTGGAGCACCACTGCCGCTCCTTGCACACTAAAATAGGCAAATAATCACTGCATCTTAAAATGGCCTGCACAAATACAAGCACTCTACTCTAGGAGAGCTTGGTACTCTTTCATAACTGCTGGACAAACAGCGATCGAGGTTATGGAAGACAACAAGCATGGAGTGACGCTGCATAGAGAACATTCTGTATATGCAGCTGAAAACAGTTGAGCGGAAGTGAATGAGAATTTTCTGACCTGGACCAGGCTGAAACTAACGTGACTCTCAGGATGAAGAAGGTCTCTTTCTTGTAATTGCATCAGCACTTCGTTAACATTAATTCAATTAAACAAGAGCGCTCTGGAAGGATTGCAGCTCAGAAGAGTTTCCGCCTCTTCTTACCATGCTTCTATTTTCCCACATGAGGCCGTGGTATGTTAATGTCAATTTGATTCTCCTTGTTATCTTCCAGCCACTCTAATCTGATTCTTGGGAAAGTCAAGAACAAGTTTTCAGTTGACGTAAAGAGAACTGCCTGGTGAAAGACATCTGCAATAACAATGTAATAGACTGAGCAATACTGGGAAATGTCACAGCAGTAAAGGGCAAAGAAGAGGAAGTGTTTGGTTTTATGTATCTGTCTTGTTCTCAGGTAACAATTTATAAGCTTCTGCATGCATCCTAAAACCAAATCACTGACAACCTGCAGGACCTCCTGCATTCAAGGGACAGTGGATTATTCACCAAAACCAACAAAATAAACAACTTTTTACTTTAAAAACAAATTTTGCTGCTAATCTACTGACAAAATAGATTTATGATCTCAACAACAAAAATATACATTATTTTTATTCTATCTGTTTTTCTTTCCAGTGTTTCAGGAACTCCTGGTCATTCATGGACCTTCTTATAGGCAAGCTGACATTAGCATCTTGTGCGTCTGTGCTGCTGCTACATGTTTAGCACTGAGAGGCTATTTTAGGCTTGATAACTGATAAACTAACTCCTTTTAGCACAACCTCAACACAACAGTAGTCCTTTCCAACATGCAATCAATTTTTTTTAAATCAAAAATTAGCCGTGCAATTTTTGTGTAAATGAAGTCTATTGTTGATGTCTGCTTGTGTATCAGTTTTATTTACACAAAATGAAAAATAATGACATGATAAGTCATTAATTACTAACAAACTAAACA
This sequence comes from Poeciliopsis gracilis, assembly GCA_911649635.1. NCBI lineage: Eukaryota > Metazoa > Chordata > Actinopteri > Cyprinodontiformes > Poeciliidae > Poeciliopsis > Poeciliopsis gracilis. The sequence goes on from CAJVRI010000523.1 coordinate 488,898, forward strand.
CAGAAACAGCACATTTGTATTCAAATGACAGTGAACATAATGTATATTCTGGTAAAAGACCCTCCAGAACGAGATGTTGTAAACGTCACAAGGACTTATGAATTTGGTGGAATTTTGTGTGCCACCTGAAAATGATGAAAGGAGTCACTCAAGATCATTGACAATTTTTATCAATGAATTGAGGTTCATATATTAAGTGAGGTTCTGGAAATATGTCGAATCATTCTGAGTTTAGGAATTAAATAAGCAATCCGAACGGTGGGAGCAAACAGCCATTCAGACTCATCTATCTATTTTAGCTAACTTAAAGTCTGGGATATAATTATATGTTAGCAGTTATTTATGGCCTGAAGTTTTAGAACAGACCATTACATTCGGTTCTGTTATTTCAACAACATGTGAGGTTGAGTGTGAATTCACATTTGCTAAATGTTTCTCATTGAAAGAAAATGGGGCTTTTCAGACTTCAGTTTCTCATTAGAGATCTTTAAACAAGCTTAAATGCAAACCTCATCCCTGCTAAATGAATACATTTTAAATTTCTTTTATTCTTATACAAAAAAAAAATGCAAGTAACCATTAGGTCCAGATTTTGGGTGCTTTGGGTGCCCATTTATTTTAAGTCAGAGTTAACAAATTTCACATGACTACAATGGGATACAGTCAAGCCTTTATTGGGAATTTTGTTTTCAGTTCAGCATTTAGAGTTTTACATTGCTGTTGAAGATTTATTAATTACTTGAAATCAGTATTTTTAGTAGATTTTCTCATTTAAAGTTTTCTTTTTATTTCATTCCAGGTTAGTTGCTATGTTAAATTTGCCACACACCTTGTTCTCAATCCCTGTTGTTCTTCCTCAGTGTGAATTCTGTCTGGTGTTCTTTGTTCTCTGCTGATTCAGTTTTCATACATACACACACTTCACACATTTTCCTCCCACAGGTACTTTGCAGCACCTGTTCATTCTTCACACTGTAATTAGCACATCAATGGTCGACTCAAGGGTTTAACATGCGTCTTCTGGCAGCTACAAAAGTAGTTCAGTTACACAGTCTGAACCTTATCGGTAGGTGTGATTTAGGTATGTTCTCTCACCCTAAATTGTATCCCAAAAGAGAGACAGACTCCCATGAATGCATCCATCAGGATCTCTAAGTCCTCACCAACCACAGTATTAAGGTCTAACTAAAATTCCTGAGAAAACTAAACCCAACTTCTTAAACAGTTTGAAAAATTCCGTCAAATTGGGCGGAGCCAAGACATGCCGAGGGATAAGGCCGAGTGGAGATGAGAGGAAGGGGCAGACAGGGCTGTGCTTAGGAAGGAAAATGAGATGTTTGCTTTCATATAAATGCTGTTGCTAAATTTAGTTATTCCCAGAAACCTCTAGCAACATTTTAATCAAAAAAACAATAAGTGGAAAACCTTTTTCTGTGTTGCTGGAGACTTTTATGCAGTGAGCCTCTTTTGAGTCCTGCGGTACCATCGGCATACGGTCAGCCATAGTCAAAGCCATGCCGTAAATTCCAGGAGGTCTGAAGGGGGTCCAGACCCCCCAATCTTGGAAAAGTCAAGAATTGTCCACCCCCCAAAAAAAAATAATTGAAGAAACATTTGTACTTAAATCAATCAAGATAAGCTGTCTCATTAGCAAAACTGCTACACTGCTTTCATGGACCCAAGCTTTTTTTTTTAATCAAAGGTAGAAAACATCTCATTCATATTAAACCCTTTAACTTTAGAAGAGTTTGAAACAGGAGGGAACGGGTGAGCAGGTGGACCCAGCTCAGGTTCTGCGAGCCGAGAAGCAAAGAGAGAACGGATAGACAAAAAGAAAGCTATACCTTTATTTCTCACGGTCTTCAATGAGGAGCCTTTAAAACCACAAAGTAAAAATCTGAATACTTTTCTATATAAGCCCTGTTGCGCTCAATGTTACGTTTACGCTATAATCCCCCCAGAGATTCATTTCGATCTACCTGTTGGTTTTCCATCATCCAGGACATGACAAAACTAAAAAAGGCTTAAAAATAAAGCAACTTAAAAAGTTATAATTTAAACAGCCCATAACTTGTATTAGAAACCATTTCAATAAATCATTGTTTATGAGGAATTTTATTAAGAGCAGTTACTCATTAAAGCTTTTTTATTTAGAACCTTAAATTTTTGTAAAGGTGTAGCAGAGATTAGATCAGTGAGACTGAACAAAACTCGCAAAGAAGCAACATTTGCATTTTAGTTTTATTTCTCAATAGGTTGCTTACTGAGAAAAACACGTTTGATGTGCATTACTAGTCATTTTTGGTCCTACAGCTTGAATGTGATGTAAAAAGTTTTTCAACCATATCTTAAGTTACATTTCACTGTAACTTCACCAAACCCCCCAAAATTGGTCTTTAGAAATTTTCTTGTTTATGGCCCCCCCCCCAAATAATACGATGGGTTTTATACCCTTGGTCAGAGCCGAGCAGAGCAGACCCATTCCACTGCATGTCCACAACTCTAACCTTCATAATGCTAACAATCAATACTTGCGCCTCAATGCAGAACACTTTGTTCTGCATTGAGGCGCCATCCCGTGTGAGAGAAATGTTTTTATTCTGCAGTGCTGAGTGACAAAAAGCTGCACCAGAGCCATCGCATTTAAAACAAATAAAGAGAATCCAACTGCTGAGCTCAACTTAAGGAGGCCAGCACAAGAATGTTTTAGGCAAAAAATGTCACATTTGTGAAGAAGTTCCATGAGTGATCAGCAAATCCTGATTGTTTAACAAAATATCTGTTGAACTCTTATGTTTAGTTATTTAATAATTCAGCAGCAAAAAGACTTTCTGAATTGGAAAGTGTTGCGTATTTTTCCTCAATATATTATATTTTGTTTAAAATTAATCAATCAAATTTTATTTGTATAGCACATTTCAGCAACAAGGCATCTCAAACTGCTTTCCATCATAAACACAAAATTCATGCAACATAGAATAAAAAAAATTAAAAAAAGTACATTGTTACCTATGGGACAGACTGGTGACCTGTCCAGGGTGTACCCCGCCTCTCGCCCGGAACGCAGCTGGAGAGGCACCAGCACCTCTCGACCCCAATAGGGAGAAGGGTGACGGAAAATGGATGGATGGATGGACATTGTTACATATTACATTTCAAATACAATTCTAAACAGGTGTGTTTTTAGTTGAGATTTAAAGGAAGTCAGGGTTTCCGCTGTTTTACAGTTTTCTGGAAGTTTGTTCCAAATTTTTGGTCCATAGATGCTGAAAGCTGCTTCTCCTCTTTTGGTTCTGGTTCTGGGGATGCAGAGCAGAACCAGAACCAGAAGACCTGAGAGGTCTGGCAGGTTGATACAAAAACAGTAGATCTTTAATGTATTGTGGTGCTAAACCGTTCAGTGATTTATAAACTAACAACAGTATTTTAAAGTCTATTCTTTGAGCTCCAGGGAGCCAGTGGAGGGACTTTAAACTGGTGTTATGTCTCTATCTTCCTGGTTCTAGTGAGAACATGAGCAGCAGCTTCTGCATCAGCTGCAGCTGTTTGATTGATTTGTTGGACAGACATGTGAAGACGCTGTTACAATAATCATTGTGACTAAAGATAAACGCATGAATGAGTTTCCCTAGATCTGGCTGAGGCATTAGTCCTCTAATCCTGGAGATGTTCTTCAGGTGATAGAAGACCGACTTTGTTACTGTCTTTATGTGGCTCTGAAGGTTCAGGTCTGAGTCCATCACTACTCCCAGATTTCGGGCTGATCGCTAGTTGTTAGTTGTAATAACTGAAGCTGTGCACTGACTCTAGATCTATAGCTCTAGATCTATAGCTCTAGATCTATAGCTCTAGATCGTTCCTCTTTAGGTCCAAAAATAATGACTTCAGTTTTGTTTCTGTTTCTGTTCAGTTGGAGAAAGTTTTGGCACATCCACACATTTATCTGTTCTAAGCATTTATTCAGTGATTGGATGGGGTCAAAGGTCACCTGGTGACATCGTAATGTAGAGCTGTGTGCCATCCGCATAGTTATGGTAGCTAATATTATTTCCTGTTATAACCTGAGCGAGTGGGAGAATATAAATATTGAATAAGAGGGGTCCTAGGATTGAACCTTGGGGTACCCCACATGTGACCTTTGACCTCTTTGATGAGAAGTTTCCAATTGAAACAAAGAAATCCCTGTTCTTTATATAAGATTCAAACCAGCCGAGCACCGAACCAGAGAGTCCAACCCAACTCTCCAGTCGATTCAGTAATATGTCATGATCAACAGAGTCAATAGCTGCACTGAGGTCCAACAGAACCAACGCTGTGGTTCTCCCACAGTCCGTATTTATATGGATATCATTGACTACTTTGACTAGGCCAGTCTCTGTGCTGCGGTGAGCACGAAAACCAGATTGGAAAGAGTCAAAGCAGTTGGTCATCATGAGGAAACTGTTTAATTGTTTACACAGTTTTTTTCAATAACTTTGCTGATGAATGGGAGGTCAGAGGTCAGAGGTCGGCCTGTAATTCTGCAGTAGTGATTTGTCCAGATTGTTCTTTTTTAGCAGTGGTTTGATAATTGCTGTTTTCAAAGCCTGGGGGAAAACACTTGATCTGAGTGATGAGTTACTGTTTGGATCAGATCAGTAGCAATAACAGGCAGGACTTTCTTAAAGAAATGTTCTAGAGTTATAGATCTAGAACATCCAGACAGCAGGAGCTTGAACTTAATTGACTTATAATTTCTTTTAGGGTTTTATAATTAAGTGGTTGAAAGTGGGTCATTTTTCCTGTATTAGTTTTGTTTGGGTTCAGCTGTGGTTCTGGCTTTAGAGTTGATTTGCAGATTAATCCTCTGATTTTTTTAATTTTCTCTGAAAAGAAGCTGGAAAACTTATCACAGGCAACATTAGATTGAATTCAGGTGGTAACGTCATAGGAGGGTTTGTGATCCTGTCAACTGTTGCAAATAAAGCTCCAGCATTGTTAATGTTTTTGTTTATCTGCAAAGAAAGCCTCCCTTGCATGTTTTAGTGTTCAGTGATAGTTACGTAGTCTTTCTTTATAGATGTCATGATGAACGTGTAGTTGAGTTTTACACCATTTTCGTTCTGCCCTGCGGCAGAGTTGTCTTGCAGATCGAACTGTTTGTGCATTTCTCCATGGAGATTTCTTCCTACCAGTCACAACTTTTTCTTTAATTGGGGCAATGGAATCAATGATATATGAAACTTTAGACTGAAAATTATCTACCAATTTATCTACATCATTACAGCTTAAGGGTGAGGAAGAAGAGTAGATTTGATTAAATGTTTCTGCTGTGTTTTCTGTGAAAGAACGTTTTGTGACAGTAGCTGTTTGTCCACAAGTGGGTCAAAGAATAAAGAACATTCAAAGATAACGGCAAAGTGATCCAACAGGGCGACATCAGTTACAGAGACATTGGAAATATTCACACCCTTACTGATAACCAGGTCCAGTGTGTGTCCTTGAGTGTGTGTTGCTTGTTTGACATGTTGTGTTAAACCAAAATTCTCTAAAATATTAAAAGCTTTTTTTTGTCTTGGAGTTTGTCCACATTGTAATGATATGTAATGTAATGATATGCAGCACCAGCAGGTGGTGTTGTAAGAGGATTGGGAAGTGTGTGGAGGGACACGAAGAAGACAGGAAATAGCGGACAATAAACAAGACAACTTTAAAAGTCGTGGCATCCTTTATGGAAATACATAACAAACATTACACACATGAATGTTGAAATCACCAACAATTATTAAACAATCATAATCAATGCATATGATTGATAGATCATTCAAGTCAGTAAATAAATTTTCCACGTATGTTGGAGTTTTGTATAAAGTTAGTGTCAAAGTTCGTTTAACACCTTTAATCTCAATTCCAAGATACTCAAAAGAGGTGAAATGACCCAAAGAGATTTTACTACAGTTTACGGTATTCTTAAATATAGAAGCCACGCCTCCTCCTTTTTTATGTTTTCTATTCTCACTTAAAAAATTGTAGTTAGGAGGCGCTGATTCAATTAGTACAATTTGGTCATTATTGTCATTCAACCATGTTTCTGTCAAAAACACAACATCAACATTATACTCAGTGATGAAATCATTAATTAATAGAGCTTTAGCACAGAGTGATCTGGTATTTAAAAGTGCTACTTTAAGTTACTTGGAGGCAAAAACATTTTCAGTCTGAGGTTCCTTTAGGCAGGGAATCACTCTGAGGTTTGAATTAGGACCGCTGTATTTCATATTTCTGTTTTTTGTAAATTTTCTTGTAGTGATCTGGACAGGTAATGTCCTGTTCTGCAGTATGAGGGGGCCAGATACATTCTGGAGGAAGACGGGTGTAAAGATAATATCTGGTCCCCAGCTCAGACCTCAGAAACACAGAGTGATGGATCCTCTGGAGAGTCAGAGGCAGGTGGCTTAAATGAAGTGAGGTCTGCTACATGAGTGCTAAGGAGAGACGTGCCGAGGCGAACCTGTTGATTCATTCCATCTGCAAATTTAAGAAACTCTGGTCCGGAAGACATTTCTTCATAGGATTATTGAATCCTGTGAATGATTGGAGGAGCAGAGAGGGAGGGGAGAAGGAGGGAGGGAACCAGTCGCGCCGTCTCCAGTCAATTTATCAGCTTGTTTTGGAATATTGTGTTCCTGATCCGGGGAGCGTTCCATCCTAGTCAGACATCCTTGAGCCTGTTCTTCTGAAGCGATGATCCTGTTGCTGTCCTTGTTGATAAAATAGAAAAGGTTTGCAGTGAGTAGCTTTGTCCCATGTTTATTAAGATTGCGTCCTCCTCTTCCAAAAAGGTGAAAGTGCAGCCAATAGATCCAGAGGTTATCGATGAAGGTCACTGAGCTTCATCGATAACCAATTAATCTAAAGAAGCAATCAGTTAATTTACAGGCCTTGCAACTATTGGTAATTCATTGATAACTATTCATTGGTAATTGATATCAAGATGGATGACAACAAAACCAACAGGGTCATTATCCCACCTTTTTTTTCTTGAATAAAGAACTCTCTCCTCTATCTCCAAGAGCTTTTTTTCACCCGTTAGCATTTAGAGGGATACAAAATGAAGAGAGGAGAAACAAAAGACAGACAGTCGCCCTCTCCGTCCTCCAAGGAGGCAGACGTTTGACCTAATTAGTATGCTAATGGTAGGCGGCTAGGAGACGGCATACGGGTGGTGGGTTTTGGTAATTTAAGGCGAGAGAGGAGAAAACTCTTCCTGTCTTTTAATCATTCATCCTAGCTCTTTTGAGCTTAATAGCGCTGCGTGTCGGTGGCCTACATTCATCCTGAGACAAGCTTGTGTGTGAGGCGGCTGGAGGACAATGCCGTCCGGATAAGTCCATCCATTCATAAATCAAGACACAGAAAAGTAAAGAAAGCGGGGCACAAAGCTTTACTATATTGTTTTCGCTTTCTTTTTGATGTAATATGGGAACAAAAGTTGGCAAAAAACGCTTTGTTTGTCAGCTGTGTTTTCAGCTTTTCTTCAGACAAAGAAGCATTTAGTTGAGCATTCAGCTGGTCTTGAGGCTCACAAAGACAATAGACTAAACACCTCCCGACAGCTGAATACATCATTCCCCCTGTATGAGCCAGACAGAGCTGCAGTGAAGATGACGCAAATCTAAAAACAAAAGTAGAGAGGGGAAACTGAATGAGCGTGTTGGCATTTAGTTAGAAAAGCACAGCAGGACTCCCGCTGTTTCATCTCATCTCACATCCCCGACACGCTTCTCCTCATCTCCTATGGCCTTTGGTGGAAAAGACATCTTCTCTAATTGTCTGTGATGATCTCAGTCCCGGAAATAGAACAATAAGACATAGAGGAAAAGGAGGACGAAGAACAGACATCAGGGTGAATGGGTTGAAGTGGAAGGGAGGGGAAGGTGAAGAGAAGAAAGAACAAGGAAAGGGCAAAGACAATAGTAATGTTATTTTTCATGAGAAAAACATAAAACAATATTTGTTTTAAAAATATGAATCAGGTGCACAAATTTGATGTTTTTCTTTTGTAAGACCAGGCCAGGTCAGGACTTTGGAAAGTCTTCCTCAGATTGATTCTGTTTGCATCTTTTATCCACTTCAAAACCAGCTTCAATAATTGTTTAAGGTTTTCTTTCCCATTGGAAAATCCAACTGTTTCCATTTTTCAACCATCTGTTCATCTGTGGTGACATTAAAGGATCTCCAGGTAAACCATCTGCTTTGCACAATGGACCAGTACTGCTGGCAGTGATGGTACATGCCTAGTTGGTAAAGTGTTACTAGCTGGTCCAACCTCATCATGACTCCCCCAATTCAGATTTGTTATTGTGGTCGATTAGCTCAGTGTTTCTCCAGTATGGCCATCAAATCTTCCTCAGAAAACATAAGACTCCTGTTAATAGAGAAGATCTTCAGTTCAGCTTCAATATGTCCACTGCACAGTGGCACTGTTGCCTTGCAGCAAGGAGGTCCTGGGTTCAATTCCCGACCCGGGGCCTCACTGGATGGAGTTTGTATGTTCTCCCTGTGCATGTGTGGGTTCTCTCCCGGTACTCTGGTTTCCTCCTACAGTCCAAAAACAAGACTGTCAGGTTGATTGGTCTGTCTAAATTCTCTTTACGTGTGGATGGACCAATGACCTGTCCAGCAGAACCAGAGCCTGGCTCATTTGCAAACTGCGAGTTCCAGAAAACAAATTGGAAGAGGATGTCCTGCTTATAACAAATAATTCCACTGATCAGTGATACATTGCAGAATAGATGCTGGTCAATAGCATCTATTTTTGCTATTCCACCCTTGCAACAGCACAATTGCAGTGATGGAATAGTGCAGGGTTACATGGATCCAGGGAAATGTTTACTTAGGATAGAGCCACCCATTAGGTCCAGAGTTCATAGGGAAGAGGAGCATTGTGGACAGACCCTCTACCGTGCATTGCAGCACTCTACATCAACACCCCTTTGAAAAAGACAAGAGAACGGAGAAAGAGGAGAGTGGGCATGAAGGGACTGAAAATGGCATATGGCTCTTTTATTTCTCAAAAAGCTATGCTACAATCATAGCTTTTCTTGTCACGATCCTGAGGCCATCCAGCACTGTAAAAAACATTCTCAGCACGCTGTCATCTGAACTAGCTCACAATGCCACTAACAAAGAAAATAAGAGGCAGAGACAGAACAAAAACACAGCAACTAAGTCTGATGACTTCACTGTGTCAGTGTGAGCTAAAGCTAACCATCAGTGAAGCTAAAGTTCAACTTCAGTTCTCACATAGACCAGGATCGGCATAATGTGACAGCATCTGAAATATACGTCTTATAAAACCTGAGAACGTCTACATATCAGCAGCATAGGCATCAACAAAGAACCCCCACTCCACCAAGAGAAAAGGATAACCCATTATTCAGACTGAATTGTCAACCTAATGTTGTAATTGGGTTTCCCTCTGGGATTATTTGTGATATTAGCACAATCCTTCTTTCAAAAATATTCTGACAATGAGCAATTGCAAGTATTTTTTTATTTTTTTGCACCAAAACTGTTATTACATTTTGGAGAGAGGGGATAAAATATGATGCAAAGCCATCACTCTGCATCTCTGTCAACAGTGATTCTCTTTGCACTTAGGAATCTTTTCACAGAAGGAGGCATCACGAATGTTTTCTCTCTGGAGCTTTTATCCAACCATCAAACTACATGTGGTCAAATTCCACATCAAATACATCTTAATGTATGTTATGAGAGCTGACTGAGTATCTGCTATGAAGCAATATGAATATGTTTTACGTACTATTTGAAGCAAATGAGATCAACCTTCTGTTTTTAAATTTCTCAAATGTGAGGATTTGATGGGATCATTTCATTATACAGTGACTGCATTCTTTTTTTTAAATTCTGCTATTACATCAGGCTGTGAACCCAACATTCCCAAACCTGCTGTTCAGGGTCAAGGTGATAATCCTGTGATGTGTCTGTGGCACTGGAAGCCTGGATGTTTAAAATATGTATTTTAAATGTCATTATTTTGTGTTGGTATATTGGTGAGAATGGGGTGCACTGGTGAGAGATCACCAGTCCATCCCAGGGTAACACAAAAACAAACAGCACAAATTATCATGCACACATTACCGTGAATAAGTTTCAGAGACCAATGAATTTGAAATTTAATTTATTTCTTTACAGACACTTCACATTTCTCTACATGAGTACATTAAAACAGCCTTTAAAATAGGCCAGCCAAACACACTAAAAAGAAGAAAAAAACAATTGACCTTTCAGTCATGTTTCTGGACTGTGGGGCGAAGCTAGAATACCTGGAGAGATGGAATTCAAACCCAGAGCTACAAACTGCACCACTGTGTAGCCCTGATTTGCAACATATGATTTCAAATGATTACTCATCATCATGGAAAAACAGGCATTCAAATAAATTTGTTGACCAGCTGCTTATCTATTGTACTCGACAAATACCTTTATGACCTCTTGACTAAAAAAGTTTTGGCCCCCAAAGGAATAGACTCCTGAGGGTCTATCGCAGTCCATCTGACGCAAGGGTTTTGGAACAGATCTTTGAATTGTTGTATGTCGGTTGTCCTGCACATCCAATACAACATATTAATTTGACATCTGCAGGCCAAGTCAATACACTAAACTTGTTGCAATCCTCAGATCTTTCTTGAGGAATTGTTGCAATGCGGTTGGGTAAAAATCCACTGTCACCATGGACTGTAGTATCCAAATGGTGTGAATGGTCTTTAATAATGCTGAGATATGTGGTATATGTTAAAGGAACATCCGTATGGATAACAGAGTAACATTACCCATTGCATCATAACACCTTTGTCAATTTTTCACATATCCCTAAACAAACTGAACTTTCTAAGCAAACAAACTATATTTTGATTAAAGCGAAATGAACAGGGGTTGGTTTGAATTCACCCTAAGAAAATTCAATGATCCAATTGGATACATGCATTGATGACAACTTCAGATAATTTTCAGTTATCTGAATTTGATTATAACCTAAAAAGAAATAGTGATGTCTTTTCCATTTGAACTTCTTTGTAAATAAAAGCAAATGAGTTATTTATTTACTCTACATACTCTGCACAGTAGGCTTAATTATTAAAAAAAATATGTTAACTGCACTTTTTCATAACAATATGTAATGTATTCAACATATCCACATAAAAAAATTAATTCCATCCATCTTCTGCCGCTTATCTGGGGTCGGGTCGCGGGGGTAGCAGCTTAAGAAGGGAGGCCCAGACTTCTCTCTCCCAGCCACTTCCTCCAGCTCCTCTGGGGGAATCCCGAGGCGTTCCCAAGCCAGCCGAGAGACGTAGTCCCTCCAGCGTGTCCTGGTCTTCCCCGGGGCGCCCTCCTGGTGGGAGGGGGCCCGAAACACCTCACCAGGGAGGCGTCCAGGAGGCATCCTGACCAGATGCCCGAGCCTCAACTGGCTCCTCTCGATGTGGAGGAGCAGCGGCTCTACTCTGAGCTTCTCACCCTATCTCTAAGGGAGAGCCCAGCCACCCTACGGAGAAAACCCATTTTGGCCGATTGTATCCGCGATCTTGTTCTTTCGGTCATTACCCAAAGCTCATGACCATAGATGAGGGTAGGAACGTAGATCGACCGGTAAATTGAGAGCTTCGCTTTTTGACTCAGCTCTGTCTTCACCACGATGGACCGGTACAGCGCCCGCTTCACGGCGGACGCTGCACCAATCCGCCTGTCGATCTCACGCTCCCTTCTTCCCTCATTCGTGAACAAGATCCCGAGATACTTGAACTCCTCCACTTGGGGCAGGACATCTCCCTCAACCCGGAGAAGGCACTCTACTCTTTTCCGATTCAAAGCCATGGTCTCAGACTTGGAGGCACTGATCCTCATCCCGGCTGCTTCACACTCGGCTGTGAACCGCTCCAGCGAGAGCTGCAGATCACGTCCCGATGAAGCCAATAGGATCACATCATCCGCAAAAAGCAGAGATGCAATCCTAAGGCCACCAAAACGGATACCTCAACACCCTGGCTGCGCCTAGAAATTCTGTCCATAAAAGTATTGAACAGAATCGGTGACAAAGGGCAGCCCTGGCGCAGTCCAACCCTCACCGGAAACGAGCCCGACTTACTGCCGGCAATGCGGACCAGACTCTGACACCGGTCATACAGGGACCTGACAGCCCGTATCAAAGGGCCCGGTACCCAATACTCCCGGAGAACCCCCCACAGGGCACCCCGAGGGACACGGTCGAACGCCTTCTCCAAGTCCACAAAGCACATGTAGACCGGTTGGGCGAACTCCCATGCACCCTCCAGGACCCTGCTGAGGGTGTAGAGCTGGTCCAGTGTTCCACGACCAGGACGAAAACCACACTGCTCTTCCAAAATCCAAGATTCGACTATCCAACGGACCCTCCTCTCCAGTACCCCCGAATAGACCTTGCCGGGGAGGCTTAAGAGTGCGATCCCTCTATAATTGGAGCACACTCTCCGATCCCCCTTTTTAAACAGGGGGACCACCACCCCAGTCTGCCAATCCAGGGGAACTGCCCCCGATGTCCATGCGATACTGCAGAGTCGCGTTAACCAACACAACCCTACAACATCCAGAGCCTTGAGATACTCCGGGCGAATCTCATCCACCCCCGGGGCCCGGCCACCGAGGAGCTTTATAACTACCTCGGCGACCTCGTCCCCAGAGATTGGAGAGCCCAACCCAAAGTCCTCAGGCTCAGCTTTCTCAATGGAAGGCATGTTGGTGGGATTGAGGAGGTCGTCGAAGTACTCCGCCCACCGATCCACAACGTCCCGAGTCGAGGTCAGCAGCACACCACCCCTACTGTAAACAGTGTTGGTGCTACACTGCTTCCCCCTCCTGAGACACCGGATGGTGGACCAGAATCGCCTCGAAGCCATACGGAAGTCTTTCTCCGTGGTCTCTGAACTCCTCCCACACCCGAGTTTTTGCCTCAGCAAACACCAGAGCCACTTCGCCCGCCGGTACCCATCAGCTGCTTCCGGAGTCCCACAGGCCAAAAAGGCCCCATAGGACTCCTTCTTCAGCCTGACAGCATCCCTCACCGAAGGTGTCCACCAACGGGTTCGAGGGTTGCCACCATGACAGGCACCGACAACCTTGCGACCACAGCTCCGATAAGCAGTTCAAGATTCAAGATTACAAAAAGGGGCAAGACATTCTTTGCCAATAGATCTCTCCTTTTCACCCATTATACCATTCTGGTAGGCACTTTGTGTTAAAGAACCAGCTGGGTTTTCATTACCCACTCACCCATGTGCACCAACATGCCACCATTCAGAAGTATTATGTTTACCAACTTCCAATTAAATCCCACACTGAGCCACATCCACACAGCCTCCAACAGAACTCCACATCAACCATGTGTCATTAAAGGCCTTTTGCCTCATCTGTACATGATACAAAGCACTTGTTCAAAATGTAGGATGTCACCACCAGATATTAGACCATAGAGGACTAGATGTGAATAAGGTTAAGTTATGTACTCCTAATCTTTGTTAGCCAGTTTCTTTAGGGTCATCCCATTGATACATAGAAATATGAATGGAAAATGATCTGTCAGCTGCAATCCTGGGATGGTGATGAAGTGTATTGTTGAGTAATTCATGTTGTGAAGAAGTCAAGCAGTCAGAAAAGCCAGAGGATGTAATCACAAAGTACTATATTTCATTTTTCCTCTAAATATGTTGCCTGTAAAATGATTTGTCATTTATTGGAACATTTGGAATACATACATATATACACTGCTCAAAAAAATAAAGGGAACACTCAAATAACACATCCTAGATCTGAATGAATGAAATATTCTCATTGAATACTTTGTCCTGTACAAAGATGAATGTGCTGACAACAAAATCACACAAAAATCATCAATGGAAATCAAATTCATTAACAAAGTATTCAATGAGAATATTTCATTCATTCAGATCTAGGATGTGTTATTTGAGTGTTTCCTTTATTTTTTTTAGCTATAAAAAAAAATCCCTTCTCACCCATCGCGGGTGGTTCTTATCCTCTGAGGAGCTTGGGTCCTCTACCAGAGGCCTGGGAGCTTGAGGGCCCTGCAGTATCTTGGCTGTGCCAAGGACTGCACATTTCTGGACTGAGATGTCTGATGTTGTTCCTGGGATCTGTTGTAGCCATTGATCTAGTTTGGGGGTTACTGCCCCGAGGGCCCCGATGACCACAGGCACCACTGTGGTCTTCACCTTCCAGGCCCTCTCTAGTTCCTCCCTGAGGCCCTGGTATTTCTCCAGTTCCTCATGCTCCTTTTTCCTGATGTTGCAATCGCTTTGTATTGCTACATCTATCACAACAGCTTTCCTCTGTTGTTTATCCACTACGACAATGTCTGGTTGGTTCGCCATTACCACTAACAGGAAAGCAGAGATGACCAAGGCGTTATTAGGACATAGAACATGGGAGGAACGTTGAGCAACCCTGAGACATTAGCCAAGACATCAGGACAAGATGTCTCTAAGACAGTGATGGAGATGAGCTCATCTGTCCAAACAAGTTACCCAATGAAGCAAGCACAGCAACTGTGTTAGCCAATGAAAATGCACCGAAGCGGGTATAAACCCTATATAAGGGGAGAGCAAAAGAGGAATCGTTGGTTGGATCCTCCAGGCAGCTTCGAGTCAAGACCGAGATGGACAAAGAACTCTGCAGCTGAAGAAGAGCCGGGGCCACAGAGCCGAAGACTGTCCTGCGCATGGGGACCAACCCATCAGCCACATGTTGGGGACCAACATGTGGCTTCAAATCGCACTTCTCTCATCGGCTGGGTTCAGACCCCAAAGACAAAGATGAAGACCAAGGAAAGGATGAAGACAAAGACAAAGATGAAGACCAAGGTGAGGATGAAGATCAAGACAAAGATAAAGACAAAGGCAAAGATAAAGACAAAGGCAAAGATAAAGACCAAGGCAAAGATAAAGACCCAAGTCCTGTGTGACCTCACCATCGACGCAGAGATGACAGCTCATCAGACCCACAGAGATCCCTGCATTCATCGATCAACCTCCTTCTCCTGCTGCAACACCTTCTTCATCATCAGACCAGTTCTGGGGTTCGAAACACCAAACTCTGTCCGTCTCTCAAAGGTTTCCTTTTTAGTTCTTAGTATCAGCGTTAGGGAAAGACAGGCTAGATGATTGATTTTACTTATTTGATTATTTCTGCTACTGAATTAAGCTGTACTGACCCTTGCAAAATTGCTTTACTAATAAATATTTAGCATTAAGAAAATCTAAAAGATGTTGTGGACATTCAATTAATGAGTCACCTCAAAGTTCTTTGATGGTAGTAAAATAGCTATGATGTTTGATTCTGGGGAAGAAAAGTAGGTAATGTTTTATAGGTTGCTTTAGCCCAAATTTAAAACAACATCCTTGGGATGTTTAGTCACTAAAACCAACCTGATTCAGTCACAAGTGCAAGTTGCAAAACAGAGAAGAAGCGACCGTTAACAGATGTGCTCTGTGGAACTAGTTGGCTGTATGCTGCTCAGTCTGGCTAATTCACAGGGGGAAGAAGGGTTGGACATCTGGATGTAGGCCGTAGAAATCAGGCGAATTCTTTCCCGAAACCAGCTTAAACAGAGTTTACTTTCGTTCTGGATAGGGTAAATCCCGGCAGATTTAGGAAACTCAATTTACCCGTTAGATGGAGAGCTGGTAGCACATCTCCCCTCTCAGAAGAGGAAGTAGTGACTGAGAGAGTAGAGAGTGAAGGAAGGGGGGCGACAACAACAATATATATAATTCCCTTCTCACCCACCGCGGGTGGTTCTTATCCTCTGAGCTCGGGTCCTCTACCAGAGGCCTGGGAGCTTGAGGGTCCTGCGCAGTATCTCGGCTGTGCCAAGGACTGCACATTTCTGGACTGAGATGTCTGATGTTGTTCCTGGGATCTGTTTTAGCCACTGCTCCAGTTTGGGGGTGACTGCCCCGAGGGCCCCGATGACCACAGGCACCACTGTGGTCTTCACCTTCCAGGCCCTCTCCAGTTCCTCCCTAAGGCCCTGGTATTTCTCCAGTTTCTCGTGCTCCTTTTTCCTGATGTTGCAATCACTTGGTATTGCTACATCTACCACAACGGCTTTCCTCTGTTGTTTGTCCACTACGACAATGTCTGGTTGGTTCGCCATTACCATTCTGTCTGTCTGGATCTGGAAGTCCCACAGGATCTTAGCTCTGGCATTCTCCACCACCTTTGGGGGTGTTTCCCACTTTGATCTCGGGGTTTCCAGTCCATATTCTGCACAGATGTTTCTGTACACTATGCCTGCCACTTGGTTATGTCGTTCCATGTACGCTTTTCCTGCCAGTGTCTTGCACCCTGCTGTTATGTGCTGGACTGTCTCAGGGGCCTCCTTGCACAACCTACACCTTGGGTCTTGTCTGGTGTGGTAGATCTGGGCCTCTATTGCTCTGGTGTTTAGGGCCTGTTCCTGGGCAGCCATGATGAGGGCCTCTGTGCTGTCCTTGAGTCCAGCTTTTTCCAGCCATTGGTAGGATTTACTGATATCAGCCACTTGGGTTATTTGCTGGTGGTACATCCCATGTAGGGGCTTGTCCTCCCATGATGGTATCTCTGGCAGCTCAACCTCTGTTCCCTGTTGTCTGAGACATTCACTGAGCACATTGTCTGTTGAGGCTTTGTCCCTGATGTATTTATGGATCTTAGTTGTTTCGTCCTGGACAGTGGTGCTCACACTCACTAGTCCTCTGCCTCCTTCCTTGCGGCTCGTGTACAGTCTTAGGGTGCTGGATTTGGGATGGAACCCTCCATGCATTGTTAGTAGCTTTCTAGTCTTGATATCTGTGGCTTTTATCTCCTCCTTTGGCCAGCTAATTATTCCAGCAGGGTATCTGATTACTGGCAGGGCGTAGCTGTTTATCGCACGGATTTTTGTTCTTGCCATTGAGCTGGCTTCTCAGGACTTGCCTTATTCGCTGGAGGTATTTAGCTGTGGCTCCTTTCCTTGTGGCCTCATCGAGGTTGCCATTTGCTTGTGGTATACCTAGGTACTTGTAACTGTCCTCTATGTCTGCTATTGTTCCTTCTGGGAGTGAGACCCCTTCTGTGCGGATCACCTTCCCCCTCTTTGTAATCAGCTGACCACACTTCTCTAGTCCGAATGACATCCCAATGTCTGTGCTGTAGATCCTGGTGGTATGGATCAGTGAGTCGATGTCTCGCTCACTCTTGGCGTACAGCTTGATGTCATCCATGTAGAGAAGGTGACTGATGTTGGCCCCATTTTTGAGTCGGTATCCGTAGCCAGTCTTGTTGATAATTTGGCTGAGGGGGTTCAGGCCTATGCAGAACAGTAGGGGGGACAGAGCATCTCCTTGGTATATGCCACATTTGATGGACACTTGTGCAAGTGGTTTGCAGTTGGCTTCAAGGGTGGTTTTCCATAGCCTCATCGAGTTTGCAATGAAGGCTCTCAGAGTCCTGTTGATGTTATACATCTCTAAGCATTCAATGATCCAAGTATGCGGCATTGAGTCATAGGCTTTCTTGTAATCAATCCAAGCCATGCACAGGTTGGTGTGTCGGGTTTTGCAGTCTCGGGCAACTGTGCGGTCTATGAGGAGTTGGTGTTTGGCTCCTCTGCTATTTACACCGATACCTTTCTGTGCCATGCTCATGTGTTTATCCATGTGTTTGCTTATCTTGGCCGCTATGATGCCTGACATGAGCTTCCAGTTTGTGGAGAGGCAGGTTATTGGTCGGTAGTTGGGTGGGTCTGGACCCTTTGATGGATCCTTCTGGATTAGGATTGTCCGCCCTTCAGTTAACCATTCAGGGTGAGTCCCACTTTGTAGCAGCTGGTTCATTTGGCCTGCCAGTCGCTCATGGAGGGCAGTGAGTTTCTTTAGCCAGTAGGCATGGATCATGTCAGGCCCTGGTGCTGTCCAGTTTTTCATACCTGAGACTCTTTCTTGGACATCTGTCACAGTGATGGTTACCGGGGGCTTGCTCAGGGAGGTTGCTATGGTCCTCTCGTAGAGAGATCAACCACTGTGCATTGCTGTTGTGGGACGCCTCCCTTTCCCATATGCCTTTCCAGTATTGTTCCATCTCCAGCCTTGGTGGGTCTGCTCTGTTATTATTACCCTGCCATTGAGAGTACACCTTAGCTGGTTGAGTGGAGAAGAGCCGATTAATCCTTCTGGATTCATTCTCCCTTGTGTATCTCTTTAGGCGGCTGGCCAAGGCTTGGAGCCTCTGTTTGGCAGTTTCGAGTGCTTCAGGTATGGGCATCTGTCTGTACTTTCTGGGTACTGGTCTTTTCATTGTACCCTTGTGGAGCTCTGACAGTTGGCTCACTTCCCTCCTTGTTACCTTGATTTTAGCCTCTAACCGTCTTTTCCATGGTGGGTATTGGGTCTCATGGTTGCTCTTATAGCCAAGTATCTCAAGGATCACTGATGCTGAGTTGTAGATTAGCTCATTGGTTTCTGTTATGGTATTGGTAGGGATCGTTCTCAATGCTGCATTCACATTCTCAATGAGACTTTCTGATGGTACTTCACTCAGCCGTTGTAATTGGCGCCTGGGAGGCCTGGTTGTCATTCGGGTCATGATTCTCTCTCTCAGGTCAGCAGCTGTCTCGTTCAGCTCTGATTCGCTCACTGGGGCCGTGTATCCCCTCACTGGGTGGGGACTTGTAGTTAAGTCCCCACAGTTCTGACATCCGGGTTCCTCCCATTTGCCGTAGCATTTGTGTTGTATCTCGTCAATCTCAAGTTGTGATAGCAGTTGCCGTTTGCGGATGTTGGAACACTGAGCTACTAGTTGTTTAGTGCTTAGTGTTGACTGGGAATGTCGAAGTAACCATTCCTTCCCCAGTCTTTGCATGTAACCTCTCTGACTAGGGTTACTTGAGTAGTAGCATTCCAACAGATCCACATTTTCATCTCTCGCCCATTTCCGTCTTGTTCCAGTAGCCCATTTGTCATCAAGGTGCTCTGGTTCCCCAACACCTGAAGTTAGTAGGTTTGTTTGGGATGCATGTGCTAAGGAAAAAAAAACTGGACAGTGCTTTGTGGCTTTTCGTACAAACACCACGTCCTAGGAGTCTACATACCACATGAAATCAAGTCTAGGATTTCTGTAAACATCAGCTGACTTTTGCCTTCATTACACACCAAAAGGGTCAAGAAATTTTAATAGACGTCTTTTTGATTCCCTGAGTCACAGCATATCCATGGTGGTGAAACTGATGACTCCCATGACTCGCCAGCTGGTCAATGAGAAAGATCAGCACATCTAGAGGATCGGACTGATTTCTCCCTCTGCGGTCCATTCTGTTTAGGATCCTGCACAGTGTTTGCATTCTACTGAAGCGCAGCAGCATCAGTATCACTCCATGTTGTAGACCAATCATGAAGGAACACTTTACTAAGCCATGTTAGCCACTGTACAAGTCTTCATTATGTATGTACAAAAGGCATACTATCGCCACCTTCTGGATGAAATTATCACCTTTATACAATATAATTATCATGCTACAGCAATAAGTTTCTGTAAGACAGAATAAGTCTGACAACATGAAGTCGGGTAAAAAATCTGGACACATCATCCATTCACTGTTGAAACCCTCTTGTTCTTGAAAGGGCACAGGCTGGTGTATATGCTAGGCGAGAAGGCAGGTTAAACCCTGGAGAGACACACAGAACAACCAACCATCCACAGATTATTGGATACAGTTAGACCTCGAATCAGATAATGGTACTCCAGACATTTTACATGCCTTTGCTGCTTCATATTTTTTGATAGATGACACAGATAAGAACATATTGTTTTCTCATTTCTTACTCATTCTTTTTTTTCTTAAAGAAACAATTGTCTTCTTGATTCATAAATATGTGTGTTGTATTCTGAGTTGCTTCAATTAATGGTCAACCATTTATGTTACTACATTTAACTTTGCACTTTAGTGAAACATTATCCATCTCTACAATAAAAAGTAGATCAGTGTAAAGTTTAATGTCATTAATCTAAAGTTGTATATGTCTGATTTAAGGGTGCGGCCAGAATTTGAGAGTCATTTCTGTGACGAGACTCTACACTCCTTTAGCAAAATTCCTGTTCCCTGTTTTTTCAACTGAAATTCTTCAAAGGCCTTCATGTTTTTGCAGTGACCAACAATGAAGAAACCAATAAAAGGCCATCTCCCTGCATGGCTTGTTTTATGTAGGAAGCTAAAACTACAGGGAAAAGGCAGAGCAAGTGCTAGAGAAATGGCTTTTGAGAAAAGGAGGTGACAAAATGCAGGATAACAATGAGACGGAGAGCGACAGCGAGGCGCTTCTAGGAGAGAAAAACTAGGAAAACACGAGGAGGAGGAGGGAGAGGTGGCAAAAGAATAGACGAAAGAGAAAAAGAATTAAGCCAGATTGAGAGTGTCTGCCTCGGGTGGTACTAGTCACCCTGAATTATAAATGGTCTCTCACTTTCCAAGCCAAAGCACACAACCACAATAAAATACCCATGATGCATTTCCACTGGCAAACCACTCCGCTCTCCCTTGGGTTAGCCCTCACGACTAATCTCTGTCCTCTGCTTTCCTTCCCATCCATCACTCTTCCCCTCTTTCCAATCCCTGGAGTGAAGGATTTCACAAACTTTGCCCTTTTTCTCTCCACCCATCCTCCACACTCTGGTCAGTAGATGCTTCTTCTGTGTTTTGTTTTTGAGGGTTTTTTTTTCGTCAACCTTTAACCTGGAACTTGTTGTTGCCGCTACACCCCCCCACCCCCCTTCCTTCACTCTCTACTCTCTCAGTCACTACTTCCTCTTCTGAGAGAGGAGATGTGCTACCAGCTCTCCTTCTAACGGGTCAATTGAGTTTCCTAAATCTGCTGGGATTTACCCTATCCAGTACTAAAGTAAACTCTGTTTAAGCTGGTTTCGAGAAAAAATTTGCCTGATTTCTACGGCCTACATCCAGATGTCCAACCCTTCTTCCCCCTGTGAATTAGCCAGACTGAGCAGCATACAGCCAACTAGTTCCACAGAGCACATCTGTTAACAGTCGCTTCTTCTCTGTTTTGCAACTTGCACTTGTTACTGAATCAGGTTGGTTTTAGTGACTCGGGCGAGTCCCAAGGATGTTGTTTTAAATTTGGGCTAAAGCAACCTATATAACATTACCTACTTTTCTTCCCCAGAATCAAACATCATAGCTATTTTACTACCATCAAAGAACTTTGAGGTGACTCATTAATTGAATGTCCACAACATCTTTTAGATTTTCTTAATGCTAAATATTTATTAGTAAAGCAATTTTGCAAGGGTCAGTACAGCTTAATTCAGTAGCAGAAATAATCAAATAAGTAAAATCAATCATCTAGCCTATCTTTCCCTAACGCTGATACTAAGAACTAAAAAGGAAACCTTTGAGAGACGGACAGAGTTTGGTGTTTCCAACCCCAGAACTGGTCTGATGACGAAGAAGATGTTGTAGCAGGAGGAGGAGGATGATCGATGAAGGCAGGGATCTCTGTTGGTCTGATGAGCTGTCATCTCTGCCGGGATGGTGAAGTCACACAGGACTTGGGTCTTTATCTTTGCCTTTGTCTTTATCTTCGCCTTTGTCTTTATCTTTGTCTTCATCCTTTCCTTGGTCTTCATCTTTGTCTTTGGGGTCTGAACCCAGCCGATGAGAGAAGTGCGATTTGAAGCCACATGTTGGTCCCCATGCGCAGGACAGTCTTCGGCTCTGTGGCCCCGGCTCTTCTTCAGCTGCAGAGTTCTTTGTCCATCTCGGTCTTGACTCGAAGCTGCCTGGAGGATCCAACCAAAGATTCCTCTTTTGCTCTCCCCTTATATAGGGTTTATACCCGCTTTCGGTGCATTTTCATTGGCTAACACAGTTGCTGTGCTTGCTTTATTGGGTAACTTGTTTGGACAGATGAAGTCATCTCCATCACTGTCTTAGAGACATCTTGTCCTGATGTCTTGGCTAATGTCTCAGGGTTGCTCAATGTTCCTCCCATGTCCTTCTATAATATAGGCCTTGATCATCTCTGCTTTCCGTTAGTCCCCATTTTTCCCCTAACCTTTCACCTACTTATCCATCTCCAACACATCATCAGTGATCTTTAATAGCATTTACATGTTTTACACCATTTCAAGTTTAATGTTAGAATCACATTCATAACCCTTTTAGTTTCTCTAATTTCGCATTCATTTATAATTTTATGATAACCACAACTTATTACTCTTTTATTATTATTTGATACCAAAGTTAGTTACTTGTTTTTCTTGTAAGTTTTCTCACGAGTGTAAGTAAGTACTGTTATAAGTAACCCAATATTAATATAAGTACTTTACTTTAAATCTTATCTAATTGCTCAAAATGTTTTAGATTTCATCCTTTAAAACTTTTATGCTTTTAAACAAGGACTGGTCTCAGCTATTTTTATACAGCTGCAAGCTGGAACCTTACTTCCTCTTTTTTCAGGAAACCTGCTCTTCCTGACTCATCTCTCTCTCTGACTATGATTTCTTATGATTAGATAGAAAAAATAAGTTTAATGAAAGCAAAGTTTGCAGGAGACAAAAACAACACATACAACCAGATTTATTTTATTGCAGTCTGGGTCAACTGTTGGGTCTAGATGTGATTTGTGTGACTTATTTTAAAGGTAACTTTATTTATTGTTACTGTTAACTAAAATCTCCAGCATGGGGAAGTGGGATGATCTTGGATTTTCTTGACAGTGTCACTGCATGCTGCAGAGATGTCCCTTAAGCCCCCACTTCCCTTTATCGCTTTCCCCCATTTTCTGTAAGACAGGAATGCATTGCATTGACAATCCCTAAACTCCTTCCACACTCAGCTGGCCCAGTTTCCTCTTCCAGCCAGCGTCACATTTTATTCCTTCCCATTTTGATTGCTGAAACTTTCATCCTTCTAATCATCTTTTCCCTGTGCGTTTATCCATCCTCACCAAGAGATCCACTAACGTTAGCAGTAGGCTTTCTTGATGAGCAGCTTTCTTCTCTAAATGTGATGTGACAAACCAGGATTAAGTCCTGCAAAAAGAAAACACATGCGACAATGTAAACCCGACAGCTATATATGGTTGGAGGATCAAATACAGTAGTAGTGGAAAGAATAGGAGAATCTTTTGACAATGTCCAGAACGTATGTAGTAAGGTTGCTGGGATTGTTTTGATGGTGGAATCCAGCAGGATGCATAGCAGACCTGCAGGAAGGCCTTCCATGAAAACATGCATTGCAGCAAACCTCTACTCATTCAGAATAAAGACAGCAGCAGCGTAATTAATGTGCTCACATTTAAGAAGATTTTTTCCAAATAAGCAATCATTTTATGAGTACTAGAGAGCATAGATGATATTTGTTCCATGATGAAGTACTTTCTAAAATTTTATGACCAGCCTTTAGCGAATGGACTTCAGGTTCATCAGAATTCCAACTGCATCAAAGGAAAAATCAGTTTCAAGATCAGCTACAATGGAGCCACAGTGTTTATGGGATTAGGTAACCATGTTGCCTGTGACCAGCTGAAATTGGCAAATACTTGAGAGTCCATCTGACACTCCTAATAACTGCTAAAAAAAACTGCTCCCACACCAGTATATCTTAATATGCATGAATACACCCATCCTTAGCACTAACACAGAAGTTAACATCTTCAGTATTTCTTAATTCTGTTCTTTGGGGTTCAGCCAATCACAGTTAAAGAAAATAAATGGTGACCGTGGCAGCCAATAGCAAAATATCTGGGCAGACTAGAAATCTGTCCAGATATTTCAGTTTTCTAAGCTACATTTCTTTTGACGAATTTGGATGTACTCAACAGAAACACTGTAAACAGAGTGGTTTTCTATATATCTTGGAGTTACGTTCCTCAAGAAAATCCACAAACCTGATTTTGAGGAGGTCTTCTCTGAAGGGCAGAAATGTCCTGGAAGGTCCTGGAAGACGCACACGCCACGAGAAACAGGATGCATTTCCTGTTTGATGTCTGTGACTCTCTTGACTTCTCACAAGAAAACTTAGTCCAGAACAAACATGGACAGAAGATTTCTGTTAAAAAGTATATTATGCTAAGACAGACTGTTTTTACAGCACATGATAACTGAGAGTGGTGAGTAAAAATGAAGCAGAGGTAATTCTCTAAAATTATATGCATGAAGTGCAGGAAATGTTTTAATTGAAACTCACTGTCAAGCTATAGTTATCACAAAATTATGAAAAAACAAGGACAATCAATAAAATGCAAAATTTTCTATTTATCTTTAATCTTATTTTCTGACTGGAAAATAAACTGATGTATGTAAGTCCATGTAAACAAAATTTATGGCCATTAAATACATTTTGTCTGCTGAAATTAATTTTTAGCCCAGAAAAAGTTCTGTTTGTTGAGTTTCAGCTTTCACACCACCCACAACATCTGGGAGCTGATGCCGCAAAATGAGGAGTTTGTCTGACAAGCAGCTCATGATGGATGCATGTTATTGTTCTGGTATTGCTAATCGCAGCATATGCAATGTACTATGAACTGTGGAGTCCTGTGCAGTGATTGAGAATCTTCCACCTGTGTCCAGAGTAAAACTAACAGAAGGAGACTGAGACTCCAAGCACATCTGTCCCTCTGTCATTACCATCTGCCTGATAATTAGAAGGATTTCAGATGAGAGGACTGTAACACATGATGCCAGCAGACCACTGGAAAGACTCAAATGTTTCCTTTCGACATAACACAGCCATTAAGGTTATTTAAAATGAATTTATATCAAAATAATTAATAGAATAGAATAGAACATCCTTTATAACCTCAGATAGGTGAAGTCTAGGTGTCAGAGCCGCAAAGTGGCAAGACATAGAAATATGTACATTCACACCAAGACAAAAATATTAAAATACTTTAAAATATACAAATAAGTACAAGTCAAAAGTGATATATGACACAATAGACTGAAAAAACTGTAGCCGCAAAAGTTGCTGAACTCAAAGTTGCTGAACTCATTTCTGTCACTGATAAAGATTTTTGACCACAACTAAAAGGTAAAGCAAATTACAACAACTAGCAACAATTTACTGTATAAAGGTAAAGTATTATAAGTCTTAAAGATTATTTTATTATTAGACACTCAGTTATCTCTTTACATAACCGATGAGTTTCAAATGAGTGTAAAAAAAACCTTTAAGAGTAATGACTGTCATTAATACATCAATAAGCTGTTTATTGTGTCTAATTAATTATCTAAAGCTGATGTTAGAATAAAAGAAAGAATTGCCATATCTTTTGATATAAATATGAAAATTTCAAAGTTCTGTATCAATGCAAAGACTTGATGATCCTTAAAATGATGCCATGCTGACGACATCATGATGTCCGTGGCACAGATTGTTGGGGTGCAGAGGCAGCAGGACGACCTCCAGCCTGAACTTGCAGACAGGGCTGTATGTGTGTGTGTGTGTGTGTGTGTGTGTGTGTGTGTGTGTGTGTGTGTGTGTGTGTGTGTGTGTGTGTGTGTGTGTAGGCGTGTGGGTTTCATGCGGGTGTGTGTTGGGAGTGAGGGGGTATGAAATGTGTGTGCGCTGCATGGATCTGCCTTGGTGGAGCCTACGCTCTCTCCAAATGTCAGAAGAATATTGGACCCCAGGGGTGTGTTGGAGAACAAACAGTGTGAAACACACAGAGTTCACCTAGCCTTTAAATGTGTAGCTTTCACAGCGCGGAGCATGCTAGGAGCCCTGGCTCATTAGCATCCTTTGCCCATTGACAACAGCCTAAAGGTGGCAGAGCGTGCCGCACATCCTCTGTGTTTTTGTTCAGTCTGAGGGAGCAAGCTTGTGTGTTCTTTGTCTGTTTGTTATTTTGGAAGTGAGTCCTATTTTCCTCTTGGTCTGGGGGACATGCTCTGTTATTCCACAGCAATAAAATAAACATTTCTCCTCCTGTGGTTTGTTTGTCAGTAGGCTGCTCTATTACTGTTTTCATTAGGAAACATCTTCCACATGTGTGCTTTATATTATCAACTCATTTTATCATCTAAAAGTTATGAGCCTTTATTCGTGATTTTGAAAAATTGAGCTCCAGCATTGTCCTGTATTTAATAGGAGAATATTATGAAAGTTAGATTTTATTGGTCCCAGTAACTGAGACTCTACATATTTTGCATAAATTACAGTGCTGTGGTGTGTGCAATTTAATTGCATTCCATTTTAAATTCAGTTATTGTTTTATAACTCAGAGGTTTGAATGAAACTTTGAGCTTGTTCAGAAAAAATAGTGTCCATAGTTAACTTTCACTGAAACCAAGATCTGCAGAGAAACAGAAACTTCTATTGATTCTACTGGATTAAGTCATAATCAGATCAGGGACAACTTCTACAGCAGGCCCAGCCCAAGGCAAAGCAAACTAAGCAGTTACTTATGGCCACAGGGCTTCCAAGGGGCCCCTCAGTGGAGCTGATTTATTTATTTATTTATTTATGTAATTTCTATGTCATTGTTATATAAAAAAACAAACAATTTCACTATGAAGTGATGTGTTTTTACAATAATATATATTTGATCATGTATATAGAAATAATTTTATTGACAAAAAGAAAAAAGAAAAATTTCTTGGGTGCCCCTGGTGCCGCGGTAGGTACTATATGCTTCACTGGTAACATGAACTGCCATGCAATGTGTAGAGCATCCAAAGCTCTGGTCAGAAGTTAAATAAGCAAAAAAATGTCTCAAAAAAGAAACTTATACTTCAGGTGGGAGAAAAGAAAGAGGAAGGAAAGAAAAAGATAAAGGTTTGTTTTAATGTGCCTTGGTAATGTAATATAAAAGATTTGTAAAGCTGCTAATAGAAAATTATCGTAATAGCGACCCGGAAAGGTCCAGTTCAACAGTCTAACATTTATGCTCGGGTCTTTGTGTTTGTATGAAACTGAGTTTAACCTTTAAAGTTGTTGATTCTCAAGGTTGGCTCTGTATGTTTCGGAGGTATTTTTGGCTTCAAAATGGCATGTTTGATAACGTTTGATAACAATAATGAAAACTTCTCAATGTTTGACATTGTCTAGCAAAATATTTTTACATCAGGCTACATAACTGCTCCATTGATGAGCTGCTCTGTGCTGTTGTTGGGGATTTG
This sequence comes from Poeciliopsis gracilis, assembly GCA_911649635.1. Lineage (NCBI taxonomy): Eukaryota > Metazoa > Chordata > Actinopteri > Cyprinodontiformes > Poeciliidae > Poeciliopsis > Poeciliopsis gracilis. The sequence continues at coordinate 516,105 of CAJVRI010000523.1, forward strand.
TTGTTTGCTGCTGAGCATAATCATTTTGTGGCTAAAACAAACATTATTTGTACATCAATTTCTAAGTTATGTGAAAATCATTTGAAGGTTCAGAATCAGTCCAGTATCAATCCTCTTTCTCAGGGGAGAAAAGCTCACCTGGTATAAATTATATTTTTAGCTATTGGAGTAACGCTTAAGAGAAATTACTTTAATCATAGAATGTCATCAATATGTGTGTAGAGCTGCACGATTGCGGTTTTTGGCCTGGATACCGATCATTAAAAAGCCTAACTTGCCAATTTTGATTTTGGCTGTTATAATTGATTTATTTTATTTTATTTTTTTTGTCTGAAATGTTGCTAAATATAGCAAGAAAGTCACTGAGTTGGCAAAAATAGGGTGAATATTGTTAGTCAAGAGTTGCAAACGTGCAGACCTGAGCTGGTGGGCCGGTCTGTCAGTCAAACCTCTCACTGTAGAGCAGAAGAGGAAAGAGGCTGATTTTTAAACCTTTGCTGACAAAGGCAAGATTATGGGATAAGATGGGCTTCACATGTCAGCATCGACAGATCACAATCCCCCAAAATTAAAGAAATCGGCGCCCAGAAATCAACTAATCAACTATTAATATGTTAAAGATCTGCTGTTGTTTCAACCTTCCAGCCCTCTCAGGTATTCTGGATCTGGTCCTGCTCTGCTTTCCCGGCAGAATTTCAGCTTTCAAAGACGCTCAAACACTGAGTTCCTTTAAATCAAGACTAAAAGCTTTCCTATTAGTGCTGGGCTTGATTAACAGCAACTGCAACATTGATGTAAATGTGGCAAGCTCTCACTTAAAAAAATGAGGTCTTGAATCCAACGGTCATCTCTAAGTTTTTACTGAGGTAAAAAGGAAATAAAAATAACAAACAGATTCAAAACAAATCGAAAGTGATGGTCAAAAGACTGTGTTACTCTCAAGATGCCAGACTTCTCCAATGAACAAAACTAATTAGTCAACAACCAATCAAAAGGCACCACGTAATAAGCTTAAGCACAATACAATTACAGATGCTCATCCCTTTCAAATAGGAGAGTAAAAAATTTAATTTGCGTAAACACAAAATAAAATTTTGTATCAAGTTACAAAACATTCATATATTGCTCCTACAATTGATTATTAAAATATCATTTATTTCAGGATTTTTATCACCAAGTAAAACACAGATATATGTTTTATTGCTATTAGCTCTGATGAAAACATGACATGTAAAATGAGAACATTACTTCCGGCCAATAACATTAAATCACTTTTTTATTCTAAAAGCAAAAATGTGGTTTTAAGGAAATGTATTTTTAATACCTGCAAATTGTTTTAATCTGACAAACACTGTAATGTATCTTTTTATTTGCTGAATCAGACTGTAGTTCCAACATTTATTCAATTTCTAACTGATATATTAATGCAACAATTCTTAAATTATGTAACTAAAAGAGGGTGAAAGTGAAATGTGCTAAATTTTAGGGAAATGTTAGTCTGGTTCCCTGCTCGACGCCTCTCACCGTGGGCAACTCCAGAGTGGAAATACATCCAGCCCCTCTCAAGGAGACTGGTTCCAGAACCAGAGCCATGCGTCGAGGTGAGACCGACTATTTCTAGCCGGAACCTCTCAGCCTCACACACCAGCTCCGGCTCCTTCCCCACCAGAGAGGTGACATTCCACGTCCCAAGAGCCAGTTTCTGCAACCGAGGATCGGACCGCCAGGACCCCCTCCCTCGGCCACAACCCATCTCACATTGCACCCGACCCCTATGGCCCTTCCTACAGGTGGTGAGCCCATTGGAAGAGGGACCCATGTTTCCTCTTCGGGCTGAGCCCGGCCGGGCTCCATGGGTAAAAGCCCGGCCACCAGGCGCTCGCCAACGTGCCCCACCTCCAGGCCTGGCTCCAGAGTGGGGCCCCGGTGACCCGCGTCCGGGCGAGGGAACACTAAATCCAAAGGTTTTGTAGTCATCATAGGGGTCTTCGGGCTGCGCTTTGTCTGGTCCCTCCCCGAGCAGGGGTGGGCATACTTGTTGCTCCCCATCTTGGCGCCTGTACGTTGGGGTTCACCCCGGTGAACGAGAGGGTAGCCTCCCTCCGCCTACGGGTGGGGGGACGGATTCTGACTGTTGTTTGTGCTTACGGGCCGAATGACAGTTCAGCTTACCCACCCTTTTTGGAGTCCTTGGAGGGGGTACTGGAGAGTGCCCCTCCTGGGGACTCCCTCGTTTTGCTGGGGGACTTCAACGCTCACGTGGGCAATGACAGTGAGACCTGGAGGGGCGTGGTTGGGAGGAGTGCTCCCTCCGATCTGAACTCGAGTGGTGTTCTGTTGCTGGACTTCTGTGCTCGCCATGGATTGTCCATAACGAACACCATGTTCAGGCATAAGGGTGTCCATATGTGCACTTGGCACCCTAGGACACCCTAGGCCGCAGTTCGATGATGGATTTTGTCATCGTTTCGTCGGATCTGCGGCCGTATGTCCTGGACACTCGGGTGAAGAGAGGTGCGGAGTTGTCCACTGACCACTACCTGGTGGTGAGTTGGCTCCGGTGGTGGGGGGAGGATGCCGGTCAGACCTGGCAGGCCCAAGCGTATTGTGAGGGTCTGCTGGGAACGTCTGGCGGAGTCCCCTGTGAGACGGAGCTTTAACTCCCATCTCCGGCAGAGCTTCAAACACGTCCCGGGGAGGCGGGGGACATTGAGTCCGAGTGGACCATGTTCCGTGCCTCCATTGTCGAGGCGGCTCATCGGAGCTGCGGTCGCAAGGTTGTCGGTGCCTGTCGTGGTGGCAACCCTCGAACCCGTTGGTGGACACCTTCGGTGAGGGATGCTGTCAGGCTGAAGAAGGAGTCCTATCGGGCCTTTTTGGCCTGTGGGACTCCGGAGCGGCTGATGGGTACCGGCGGGCGAAGCGGCGTGCGGCTCAGGTGGTTGCTGAGGCAAAAACTCGGGCGTGGGAGGAGTTCGGAGAGACCATGGAGAAAGACTTCCGTATGGCTTCGAGGCGATTCTGGTCCACCATCCGGCGTCTCAGGAGGGGGAAGCAGTGTAGCACCAACACTGTTTACAGTGGGGGTGGTGTGCTGCTGACTTCGACTCGGGACGTTGTGGGACGGTGGGCGGAGTACTTCGAGACCTCCTCAATCCCACCAACATGCCTTCCATTGAGGAAGCTGAGCCTGAGGACTTTGGGTTGGGCTCTCAATCTCTGGGGGACGAGGTCGCCGAGGTAGTTAAAAAGCTCCTCGGTGGCCGGGCCCCGGGGGTGGATGAGATTCGCCCGGAGTATCTCAAGGCTCTGGATGTTGTAGGGTTGTGTTGGTTAACGCGACTCTGCAGTATCGCATGGACATCGGGGGCAGTTCCCCTGGATTGGCAGACTGGGGTGGTGGTCCCCCTTGTTTAAAAAGGGGGATCGGAGAGTGTGCTCCAACTATAGAGGGATCACACTCTTAAGCCTCCCTGGCAAGGTCTATTCAGGGGTACTGGAGAGGAGGGTCCGTCGGATAGTCGAACCTCGGATTTTGGAAGAGCAGTGTGGTTTTCGTCCTGGTCGTGGAACACTGGACCAGCTCTACACCCTCAGCAGGGTCCTAGAGGGTGCATGGGAGTTCGCCCAACCGGTCTACATGTGCTTTGTGGACTTGGAGAAGGCGTTCGACCGTGTCCCTCGGGGTGCCCTGTGGGGGGGGTTCTCCGGGAGTATGGGGTACCGGGCCCTTTGATACGGGCTGTCAGGTCCCTGTATGACCGGTGTCAGAGTCTGGTCCGCATTGCCGGCAATAAGTCGGGCTCGTTCCCAGTGAGGGTTGGACTCCGCCAGGGCTGCCCTTTGTCACCGATTCTGTTCATTACTTTTATGGACAGAATTTCTAGAGCGCAGCCAGGGTGTTGAGGGATCCGTTTTGGTGGCCTTAGGATTGCATCTCTGCTTTTTGCGGATGATGTGGTCCTATTGGCTTCATCGGGGACGTGATCTTCAGCTCTCGCTGGAGCGGTTCGCAGCCGAGTGTGAAGCGGTCGGGATGAGGATCAGTGCCTCCAAGTCTGAGACCATGGTCTTGAGTCGGAAAAAGGGTAGAGTGCCTTCTCCGGGTCGAGGAGATGTCCTGCCCCAAGTGGAGGAGTTCAAGTATCTCGGGATCTTGTTCACGAATGAGGGAAGAAGGGAGCGTGAGATCGACAGGCGGATTGGTGCAGCGTCCGCCGTGAAGCAGGGCGCTCTACCGGTCCGTCGTGGTGAAGAGAGAGCTGAGTCAAAAAGCGAAGCTCTCAATTTACCGGTCGATCTACGTTCCTACCCTCATCTATGGTCATGAGCTTTGGGTAATGACCGAAAAGAACGAGATCGCGAATACAAGCGGCCGAAATGAGTTTTTCTCCGTAGGGGTGGCTGGGCTCTCCCTTAGAGATAGGGTGAGAAGCTCGGTCATCCGGGAGGGACTCAGAGTAGAGCCGCTGCTCCTCCACATCGAGAGGAGCCAGTTGAGGTGGCTCGGGCATCTGGTCAGGATGCCTCCTGGACGCCTCCCTGGTGAGGTGTTTCGGGCACGTCCCACCGGGAGGAGGCCCCGGGGAAGACCCAGGAGACGCTGGAGTGACTATGTCTCTCGGCTGGCTTGGGAACGCCTCGGGATTCCCCCGGAGGAGCTGGAGGAAGTGGCTGGGGAGAGGGAAGTCTGGGCCTCCCTTCTTAAGCTGCTTCCCCCGCGACCCGACCCCGGATAAGCGGCAGAAGATGGATGGATGGATGGATGGTTAGTCTGGTTTGAATTTGTGGATTGGATTGAATTGGACATAAATTAACAGCATGAAATCTAATATTAGATGTTTAATTTTTGGGCAAGGCAACCACTGACAACTTTTGCTTCAAACAGAATCAAAGATTGTGGACCTAAATTATTTAAAAAACAAAATAAAGGCAAAATCTACATTTTATGTATTATATTTCCAATTTTCAAAACTCCAAAAATGAAGCATGTTCACCTCAAACAATCATGGTTTACAGAACTGAGAAAGTCACACACATGATAGAAAACTGAAATATTTGCCAGATGATCCTCAGTGGTGTTTTGGACAGAAATTGAACTGTTCTCCATCACTTGTCTTTTTTGCTCTGCAGATGTCGACCATGTTCTACCACACTAAGCACATGGTGCATTGTGTTCAGTGGGAGGTAATAACCGTAGTTAACTCCAAAACAGAAATACGCTGAATGGTGTCCTAATTTCAAAATTTGGAAAATTTGAGCATTTTGGTATTTCATCATGTTATGACAGCATGTGTGTTGTAACAGGGAGCTGATGAAACACCATAAAACAAGGGAAAGTTCGGATTAAGTAGCCGCAGAACTCTGAGGCTCATTTTCCTCTGAAAGCCGGAGCAGAGCGAGCAAACACACACATACACAGCAGACTCTGTGTTTAATTATCTTGGAATGAAATGAACTGTGAGAGATGGCTGTGAGGAATGTGTGTGCGCTTGCGTGTGGGTGTGTGTGTGTATGGATATGGGTGCATCTGTGCGCAGTGAACCTTTTCCCTGCATCTGGCCCTGTGTTTGTGTGTAGTCGTTATTAGAGAACACGAGAGAGCAGTTGGTTATGGGAAAACAGAAGGAGAACTGAGCGGTAATTCCTCTCATCATGAATTATTTATGAGCATTTGTATTTGGGTGAACTTACGTGTGTGTGTTTTATAGTGGCCCATCAAAGGATCTGCTCCTGTTCCAAGCAGATTACAAGATGTCCCTTTTTCTAGTCACCAACCCTGCTATGTCCTTCTGCCAAATCAAATAGTGATTATAGAAGCCATTTTTAATGTAACCTAACACTTCTTTGCTATAAAGTGATGCCACAGATCACTCTAATCTTCCAAACCCTCTTTAGACTATATTATAAAACTGAAATTGCACAGTTAGGTCAGGGACTAGTGTACATTGGTACAAAACTCACAGAAATGTAGAGTAATTTAAATTGATCCCACCATAATTTAGTCATGTGTGTTAGAGTAAAAGTGGGTGACTGAAAGTGTATGCCAAAATTTCTGAGTTTTATTTTCTCATATAAAAACTACCATGCTATAATCAATCTCTCAGATAAAATCCCAATAAAGAGCTCATGAGTTTTTGTTAGTAATTTGACAAAATGGGATTCAGTTAAAAGTATAGGCGTACTTTTACAGAATATTTTTAAAATAACACAAATATGTGAGTAATAAACCAGTCATGTTTATGACTCATGTTTGTCACAACACTCACAATAATATCTATGGAAATTTACTTTCTTCCATTTTCTATACCTATTTTATCCTTTCAGGGTTGCTGGTGTTCTTCTCCAGCCTCAGTTGTCATTTCAAGTGCATTCACGCCAGCTCTATTTAGTTTACTTTAATCAAACTCTAGTTTGTTTGTTTGGCAGGTCCGGTTGGTTTCTGGAGGTGTGAATGTGTAATCAAACTCTGATGAAGACAAAAAAGTGAACTCTGGTCTGCTTGAAACCCTCAGTCTTGGTTTGGTTGAGGTGAATTCTGGAGCGGTTTGAATGCATATGTGAATGGTGAGCAGACCAGAAACTCCAACAACCAGAAGCAGACTACAGCTCAGAGTCTTCTGGGTCAATGCAGACAAAACAAATATGTGTTTCAGGTTCTAGCAGGAGAAATGGCTCATGGTCTTTTACCAAGGAGAAAAGAGAAAACTTCCAACTGCTAAAATCTGACTTATTGTTGTTTACATTTTAAGAAGAATTAAGTTGCGCTCTGTGTCTTCTTCAGAGGTTTATGTGTCGTTTCCTTCAGTGGTTCTTGGTGCAGCGCCATCACAGGCGAGGACGGGAACAGGTTCATACCACACTGTTTCACACAGTGTAGTATGAAAATAAACTGCACCAACTCAAAATGGAACAAATGTTGTGATTTTAGTCCCTAGATCTGAATCCTCCCTAAAATCATCCTTAGCGTCACCGATTACCAATTCTGTGTGAGGAAGCCACACAGCCTGGTGTCCCATGCAGTATTGAAATAGCAGTGGTGCTAGCATCTGTTCCACTTTGCAGTTCAAGAAAACTTCCTCTGCCGACTCGTCTTCTGTTGCTGTCTGTGTTATTTTAAGGCTTGATACAGCAGGTTATTTTTACACTATCATATTACTTCCGTTTGAACCAGTAAAGACATGATAAGAACTTCTCAGAGGATCTTTTACTGACAGATCTCTAATCCCAATGGTTTGTATAATATTATTCAGTAAAGTTTTACTTTTTAAATGATAGTTTGAACAGGCACTACTAGTCTGTGTGTGACTTGTGCCACTTTTAAACCTTACTTCAGAAGGAACAGCTGGGGGTATTAAACAGACGTAGAACAGTTTCAGTGTGTTCAAACACTCAGATAGTCACGCTAAAAACATGATTTGAAGATTATTTTTTGCAGTCTGTTTAGATGAGGATTTACTGCTAACAGGCTGTTTGTCTCCATCTATATTTAACATCTATATCATCTTTGAGCGCCATGGTGATTCATCCGGAGGTAGTGGTGGCCGGAAGACAGAACATTTTCAATTAACCTACTTTGATCAACCTCCTAAGTGTTTTCTTTTTGTTCTGGAGGAGATGTGGAGTCCCTCTGGGCGTAACACTGCGTGTCTTTTTTAATTTGGCGTTCTGTTATCATGCAGGATCATCTCACGCCCACGCCTTCTCACTGTGCTGGGATTAAGACAGCATATTCCTCGCCACTGTCAACCTACACACTCCATTAACAGCAAGGTAAACTCCAGGTATTTGCTCTGGTTTTCTCTTCTCTTGAGTTCCCGCCTCATTCTAAAGCTGACTTTTTCTCCAGTAAATGAACAGTTTGGGAGGATTAGCCCAGTTTATGGACAAAAATGATCATTTTGGCAAGTCGAGCCATCTGTTGGATATCACTGTGTGCAACACAGAGCTTTTAATCCTGAACTGACATTTTACTGAGTCTTTCGTAATTATTCACACCCTTTCGACTATCCATATGTTGCCCTATTTTGTGATAGACCAAACAAATCTGTGCAAAAAAGCAAGACACACACTCGGTTTAGGTTTTTTAATCCGGAAAGTGTTGAAAGCATGCCTTATGAAACGCTTCTAAGTCATTTCTGGCACTTTAAGTCTTTATGTCTACTGGGATGAGTCTCTCCAGCTTTCCACATCTGAATAAAATCGTTTCTACAACTTCTTCTTTTCAGAATTGCCCAAACCTAAGCAAATTGTATGGAAAACATCTGTTGTCAGCAATTTTGACATCTTGCAGCAGATATATATATATATATATATATATATATATAAACTTGGACTATGCCAATCCATAATCTATAAACTAAAGTATTCCATTGTAGCTCTGGCTGTATGTTTGGGTGGTTGTCCTGTTAGACGGTGAACCTCCACCCCAGTCTCCACCCTGCTGCTGTCTCTAACAGGTTTCCTTGCAGTTTTGTCTCATATTTACCTCTACCCATCTTCCCATCGACTCTGACTAACCGTCCTGCCTGTGCTGCATGAAAATCCACCGAGTACGGACAGTTTGTTCAGGGTGAATTTTGGAGTTCTATTTATGGTATTTGTGCCCCATAAATAGTTATTTTTAGTCCCTTCTGTCTAGAGCACCTTCTTCAATGTTTCTGCTGTGTCCCCTCTGACTTATGGCAAACTGCAAACACAATATTTTTTAGCTGTGCCTCACTAGTGGTTTTCCTGATGCCACTGTTCCATGAAACCCAGATTTTTATGCCTGAGCTGTAGATCTCTGTAGCTCCTCCAGAAATAGGGCCTTTTTCCTGCTTTTCTGATTAATGCTGTCCCTGCCCAGCCTGCAGATTTAGGCAGATATTCATCTGCTAAAGGCTTGAGGATAAGTCACGCTCTTCTGATGTCAGATAATGAATTAAGAAAAGCTGTGTAAGATGTTCAAAGCTTGGAAAACAGATTCAAACTTCTCCATAACTTTATCCCTGACCTGTCTGGTGAGAAAACATGTTTTTAATTTTTATCAGCAAAAAAAAAAAAGAATAGACAATGTAACATTTTCTTTCCATTTTCACTGCTTCCTGCTGGTCTCATGTTAAATCTTGACAAAATACATCAAGGTTTGTGATTCTTCCGAGATGAAGAGAAAATGATTGTTGTGCAAGGTGCTGCATGAACATTTTACTTAATGTTTGGAAAATGCCTTGCCATATTCGATCAAAGACACCCCAAGGATTTAACTTTAATATAAAGGTAAGTTCTTCCTTAAGTGCCTGGACACTGCTAGTGAGGTACTACATGATGATGTACTTCATTTATACAATTAGGGTACAGAGGTGTTACTGTGTCAAACATGGTTTGGCAGCATTTGGTTAGCAGTCAAATGTAAGACTTAATTTACAGAGGCTCTCTGCTTACTGCAAGAGCAATCAATACAAAGCACATCAGCACCTGAAGCAGAATGAAAGGCCAGCCAGAGGCAGCATTTTTACCATCAGGCATATTTACTGTAAGGCTATGGCAGACAATTACCTAGCTCCTGACCTTAATCAACTTTAAGCCTATTAAGGCTGACTGGCAGGAGACAGACCAAACCAGAGGTCATCAAGCAACTTTTAAATGACTGCAGTGAGGTGTACTGTAGGGGAGATTCAATGCAGCCTCCTAATGATGAGATGAGGAGTTAGCTTATAACTGGTCGATAAATGCTCTTTGTGGAAGACCATTTCTGTTCGCTATAGAAGGAGACAGCTGAGATAAAGTGATGATGTGGTTAGCTCACAGTCACAGGGAGAAACTACAGATCAAATGTCAGAAAATAAAAGATGTCATTTAGTTCTAAACTGGACATACTGGACATGACTTAGCTGGTATTACGTTAGGTTTAGTTTGGGCCTGCTGTTGCCTTCAGAATCTGTGTGTTTCTTCCCTCTAGCATCCTGGACTGTTGATAGAAGGCAGAATGGATCTATGCATTCTTGTTGTTCTCACCAAGTCATGATGTTGTAGCTGAAATCAACACCCACCAGACCAGGTGGTATTTTGTTCTGATGTTGCAGAGTTTTTGAAACAAGTCTGTGTGTTGCCAGGTTCCCTATTCTGAACTAACAGCAGTGACCAATCAGCTTTAGAGTACAGCAAATCCACTTTTGGATGGAAAAATTAAAGACTAGTCAAGGTCTGTTCTCACTAAAAACCGCTCTAATATTCAGTTTTTTTTAAGAAGGCTAAAAATTGACCACAGTGAGGGTGATGGCTCACTGCCAATTATTGCAAATCACTGATGGCAAAACTAGGTGTAAGGTTAAAGTTACAAATGACTTTTTTACATAAAGAGAGGTTGGTTTGGATAACTTTATCTCTAAGTAAATGAAATGTGTATTTCAGAATTTCAGTTTTTATTTGTACAAAACTATAAAAGATTTTTTTTATAACTGCAATATAATTGTACATTGTATTTAACCCAAATAACAACAATTTTTATTCATAAATTGACTAAGGAATAAAGCAAAATAAATCCTACATGTGACTTGCCAAATAACAACCCATTGATTATTGATTCAGAGGAAGCAGATGTTCCATTGCTCTGTTTATGTTGAGGATTTATATGTGTAATTACTGCTGAACGAGTAAGTTTTGGATTTCTCTCCCAGTCGGGTAAACAGCAGCTCGTCTCTGCTGCATAAATATTCATGCTTGCTGTGTAGCAGCGCTGTCTGGGAATACGGTTAAATTGGAAGTCACTTGTGATCAACACACCTCAGTAAACATGCTTTACACACTGTTTTTACCTCCACTCTGCGTGCCTTTGGGCCTGTCTCCCCCTCCTCAATCTCACTCCTCTCCACCTCCCCTCTGCGGCGCTCCCCACCTCTCATGGAGGCTCAGTGTCAATTACGACAAACGGTGACTCCGCTCCCCCTTCAGCAGGAGAAACAAGAGCTCCTTGTTTTCTTTGAGAGACAAGCCACAAAAGGCTCACTCCCATACAAACTGCGGAGCAAAGAGGTTCACACTTAGATAATTGGCTGTCGCAGTAGATGCTCAAAACTTTGCCTGTTCTCCTCAAATTGAAGGCAATAAACAATATGGCATGAATAAAATATAAAACCCAATTATTCATGTCAGGCATATAAACAAATGATTGCCTATTGTAAATATTTCATTTGTGGAGTCTTTTTGCTGTGTTGCTTTGTGTGGCCCTGAGTGGGGTTGAATGGGATCAGAGGAAGGGGAGATGATCTTTTCCAAGCTCAGACATTTTGTTAAACATTAATGGGGCCAACGCTGTATGGAGGAGGCTTTAATCTTCTCAGTGATTGAGCCACTATCTCCTTCTTCCACCTCCCTCTCTCTTCATCTTCGCTTTCCATCCTTGCCACTCACCTCTGCAGACTCCCCGCCCTCCTCATCCTGATCCCTTTTCCTCCTTTCATCTCTTTGCCCTATTCTCTCCTCTTTAACCCTCCTTCCCTTCCTTTCAGTGACGGATTGGGCTATCACTTCCCTGTGCTCTGCAGTATATCATCTCAGATCTGGGTTATTCAAATCAGGTTAAAATCTCATCAACCCTTGCAACCCAGTTAGAACCTATTTGTCATTTTTAGCTTTCTCAGAAAAAAAAGAGCCATGGTTGCACCAGAACAGTGTGTTGATTGAGGTTTAATAGGATTTTTTAACAACAAGGTTGATCTGAATCCAGTCCTTATGTTACCAAAGCAGGAGCTCTGCTTTCTCAGGACATAGATGATCTGGTTCCCAGTGGACTGTGGAGTCCAGTGGGACTGGCTCATGTTTGTGGTGTTCATAAACAGAATCTCAGAGTTTAGTTGAGGTGAGAAAGCTCTAGTTTTCTATCTTTGATAGCTGCACAAAATGTGCTTCTCCCAGGTAATTTAAATAACTACCTTGGGTTTCCACCAGGAACCTCACTAACTGCAGTGGTAGGAGCACCAGGCAGTCATCCATCAGCTTTCAGTTAAAAAACCATCAAAGTTGACTGGAAATATAAATATATCACTAGGCAATCATGTGTTATTCTAAAACATTATTAACAAAAAACTGACATAAATAAACAAACAATGATAAGCAAACAAATAAAGCCAGACTGATATTTGTTATCAGCCTGGGAAACCTGGGTTACCTTCATTAGCCGTTCTTCCATCAAGATTTGCATGCATGCATTTTGAAGCATCGCATTAGTAAAGGTTGATGGAAACAGTAAAATTCAAAATAACTTCCTTGTTTTCACAAAGAAGTTTTAACCCTCGCTTGCCTGAAGTGGTTTTAGCTTTTCTGAAAGAGTCAGTGTGTTAAAGGAGAGATGGGAACACATTTGTTCTGACCTAGTGAACAATGGATGGGAAAGCCAAATTTAACATCAGCATCCAATGATATTACACTTTGTAATATTGGCTCCTAATAGAGAAAATAGGTTGTTTTTACTGAAATCTATGCAAATAAATTGCTTCAAAAGAATCAATTATTGAAACTTATAAAAACAAGTGAAGTCACATTGTGCAATTCAAGTATTGAAAACCTAAAATAATTTGATCAATTTTGCGCCCTTGATGTCCCATAATGACATTTTCCAATACTTGAAATCAAAGCTTGAGCCACGGTTTACAGCAGGACGTCCCTCCAGACTGCACTTGTCATGTTCTGTGTTTTTCTGTTATGTTTATTTGAGTTTTCTGTGTCCCAAGTCTCCTCGTTGTCCTGTCTTCCCCTTGATTGTTCCCAGGTTTGTCTTGTTCCCTTGATTACCCTCAGTGTATTTAGTTCCTCCTTTGTTCATTGTCGTAAGTTGTTTCTGTCGTAGTCTGTCGCTTGTTTGTGTTTGCCGCCTGTATGACCAGATGCTACCGGTGTGAGCCCTGGCTTCCGCTCAGCCGTGCTGCCTGGCCGCGGACTGTTGTGTTTTGGACTACTTTTTGTTAATAAAATAACTCATCATTCATCTTACCTGGGCCTCCAGCGTTTGCCTCACCGCCTCAACACTACCACTTCATGACAGAAGGACCCGACCACAAGGAACAAGGTGAGGTTGCTACCATTCTGGCCCAGATGGACCAAGAGGACTGGATCCAGCAGCACTTGGAGTTGGCACAGCGGGATCTCTACAGGGATGTAGAGATCCTGCCTTCTCCGCTGTTGCTGGAGGAAATGGGACTAAAGTCAGACTTTGAACTGGCAAAATCGCAGACGCACACCTCGACAGCTACCACCGAATTATCTCCGCCACATCCGTTCAACTGTTTTCAAATAACCTCCGAAGAGGACTTCACACACCTCTTCAAACTGTTTCAAAGGGACTCTTTCATGCTGGAGATTGTTTTTGAACTGTATGATGAGTTCGTACAGAAGAAAAGATCCGCTCCAGTCGGCTCTCCGTTCGCCGCTCCAGTCAGTTGTCTGTCTTATCCGAACACAATGAAACAAGGAATGATGAGTTCACTGACTCATATTGCATTTTGAGAGATGAATTAAGAATTCTGACAAAATAACTGACTTTTGTGGGTAATCCAGGCCTAATTGTTGTTTTGAATTTTTTTGAGAAATGCACCTACTGTTTCATGCATTCTCTATCTCAAATCCTCTGGATTTGCTCCTTCTCCTGGTTCCAATGTTTCCGAGACAAAAGTCATCTCTCTCTCACTGGATGAGCAGGATCAAGCCCCTGCCACATCACCAGGTAATGCTTTAAAACATGGGATTGGCTTCTCTTTTAATATAACCTATTTTCATATTTTAGCATGAACATGTTCTAATTTCCTGTCTTCTCCACACAGTGAATATTTAGACTCTGTTAACGGATTACTGTGTTCCCTTCTGGCAGCCCCCTTAAGCGTTTCTTTTTACATCACTACTCTTCTTGATCTTTTCTGCTCTCTTGAAGTGTCTGAATTTTGTGTTGCATATTTATTCCTGCAAAATTAGCATCACAGATGCTCTTCCTGAGCTCTTTGTTATGCTTCGGGGGGAGGGGAGAGAGAAAAAGTAGATTACGCTGTGCATTTCTCAAAGTCACACTCAAAGCAGGCTTTCTAGGCTTCCTAAAGCTTTTGAGAAGTTCTTGAAGCTTATGAAGATGAATTCCATATACTTTAGAAAAAAAACAACTTGGACTTAAAATATTGTTTCTTCCACATTACTGCTAAACGTTTCTTTTCTGCTAATTTTGTTTTTATTTGTCTGCCCAATTTTTTTTGATCTAGCTTTCCTACTTTCTAAAAACAGGAAAAATCAGTTTAGACTTAATTTTACCAAAACTGTTTGTAACCTCCTGCTGTCTCAGGAGATGGTGTCAGTACGCTTAAGCTTTCTACCTTTTCAACCAATACATCACCAGTCAGACAAAGTCATTAACACTGGTCAACAGACAAAAGTTGTCTTGGGTTGGTCGACTATTTTAGGGTCATTTTGATGAGCTGAATCCAAATATCATATTGGTTTTGCTCAAAGTCAACTTTCTGAACTATGGATGCAACTTGAACATCAAAATGCAGGACTTATTCTTACATCTGGATCGGTTTCCTGAGAATCTGGATCAGTTAGTGATGGAGAGGTAATGTTCAATTCACATGTACTTACCCTTTATCAGTTTATTATTGAACTTACAGAAATCTTATATTAAGTAAGATTTACTTTTTTGGTGAGACATTAACAGAAATAAACTGATAATGTCACAAATGTCAATTTAGTCAGAAGATCAGATTTCTCCTGATCAAATTAGAATAAAAACCTGACCTGATCCATCTATTACATCACATCCCAGTCCCACCACCATCTATTTCTGATGATTTTTAAAAAATTGTTTGTTTTTATTATTATTACTACTATAGTTTTGAACTTTAAAAAAAAAAAAAAAACTTGATTCAGGAAAAATCAACTTCCATTCATAACTTTGACATAACTGAAACAGGAGAGAGCAAAAGAAAATGAAAGTTTGACAGAACTATTTTAGAAGCGCACAGTGAACATGACTTTAGGTCAATGTGCAGATCGGGGGCAAGTGAGGATAGGGAGACGAGGAAGGATGGAGGTATAGTCGGGGCCAGAGATGAGCGCTTGCCAAAGGCACATTGATTAAACACAGGAGGAATGGAGGGAGGTGAATCCCAGGTCTGACACAGCAGGGAGAGGCCTGAGGCAATACGCCACCATATATGTGTGTGGGGGAGTGGATAAATATGTGGACCTTTACATGTGTGTCTGTGTTTCTTGGAAGAGACTTGGTTGACCTGGAGTCCGCTGAGCTGTCAGGAGCATTTAGCCTGGATTGGCTTCAAGCTCTGCCCTGTGGTTTTCATTAGACCCATGGGGACAGGCTTCTGTCGGACAGACACGGCGGACACCAGCAGACACCATGCCTTCCAATGCTGACAAACGGCAAAGAAAACAGTCAGGTCCAATACATACTTCTCTCATTTAGATGCTGCTCCATTTTTATAGAAGGACTTTGAAAGAATTGATGAGACCTGAATCCCTGTTGAAGCACAGAGGTCCTTACTCTATTATCATGAGAACATCACATATTTACAGAAATTCAGCCATGATGTAGTTGATGCAAAGCTCAAACATTCTAATTCGCTGCACTGCTGAGTGTTTTGAGGTTCATTAAATCTTCAGTGTACTTTCAACTAGATAAATCCTGATTGGACCGAGTCAAGATATTCAATCACAATTGCTCAAAATTAAACCAAACAGGAAAGAATAGAAAGTAATACAAAGTATCAGATAGATTTTTTTTCTTGCAAGGCACCTGTTCATTAGGTTGGATCACTGCTGACATGATGAAATTATGTCATCACAATTAGGATTGTTTGTAAGCACTATGCAAATTACAGAGAGTGAATTATGTTGTTTTGTTTTGAATCATTGGACATAATCATCAGAGGAGCTCATTCTGTCGGTCAAACTAAACCGTTCTCCCACAGTGGTTGTGGGATGACATGACAGAACACTCAGTTTGTTTGAAACAGTGAACCAGTTGTAGTCCTCCAGATCTGGCAGCTTCAACTGTAATTTCCCCTGTGGGGGTTTAATAAAGTTATCTTATCATATTCTAATGTATTGTTTTGTCCTTAATTTGTAGTTTATGGTATTGTAACGTGTTTTGGGTGAAAACTGAAGCCTACTCCAGCTCACTTCCCTGCTGCTTGGATTACATCCATGACAGAACAGTCTGATCTTTTCTTTACGTCTTTGCATGATGCTGTCAGGCTTCCGGTGTGAGAGTGTGCATGTGAGTGTTACATCTTCCTTCAGCGAGGATCTTTGTGAGGAGTCTGTGGAGCCAGCTCAGGTGAAGCTGATCTGCCTCATCAGCGTGCTGGAATATAGGAGCGGCAGAATCCTCCAGTCTTCGCTAGATGGTTAATGCATACCGGTAGTCACTCTGGCCTCACCTGTTGAACTTGTTTCTGGAACCTTGTTGTGCTCTCTGTTCTCTCAGCTGAGAGAACTGCTCTCTGTGTCCTGTTTGTTTTTTAGGAACTTTTTGTCTTCACGTTTCAAGAACCTTCCGAGAATACCTGCCTGCTCCGCCGTTTCCACCGACTCTATCTCGCTCCTACCATCCGTGATCCCGCCTTGCACTCACCCTCGGCACCGTTGCACACCCTCACGCCGGACCCTGGCACCTCATCCCCACGCTCTGGAAGATCCGCGCCAAATGACAACCTGGTCGAGCGACCCTCCTGCCGAAGTCCAGAGAACTGAATATAATTTGTCCTGTTGTAAATAAATCACTTACCTTTTCCATCCAGTGTGTGGTTTCTGCATGTGGGTCCGCAAACTGAATCAAACCATGACAGATGCAGGAATATCTGCATGTATATATTATAGTGAGAAAATAATGTCTTGTTAGAATAGCCAGGTTGCTGTTATGTTACGGCCTCAGTCTTTCTGTTGGTTTGGCATTTTAATTTTCATAAATTTGTTGAGACATTAAAGACATTTGAAATGAAATAATGCCTGACCACCATGTTAACAATGTGAATAGCGTATGCCACTATCTGACATTAAGAAATGGATAGAAACTGCAGCAGAAGCAGAGGAGGCTGAAGACACGGTCAATATTTGTATCCCAAAGATTCTCAGTGGGGTCAAGAGAGTTCCTTTCACACTTTGTGTGTGGAAATGTTCTTACTTTCACTATTAAGCATAGCTCTGAGTTCTGCGCTTGATTTTCTTCAATTTATGTTTATATAATCTCTGATCACGAGCCTTCCAATTTTTTTCTGATCAAATTTCTTGAAGATAATTCCTCCCTTTCCTTCCAAATATTAATAATCCATTGGACCGTTCTTAATTTTAGTAGCTTCTTGTATATTTCCTCTGATTGGACCCTCTGTACAAGACTAATATATTTTTCACAACTGAAAACAGTTGTTTAGTTTATAAATACTGAATGATTTAAAGTTTGAAATAAAGAACCTTTTCATTTCACTTTTCATTGGGAAGATGATAAATAATTTGTAAATAGTTCTTAGCAGAAAACTTGCAGTTCACAAGGAGTCTCCTCTGCTGGCATTTGCCTGCATTTTGTTTGGAAAACAAATATTTATCATTAGGAGTACATGCAAAAATTATGGAAAGCAGCTGGCTGTAAACAGGAATGAGACACAAGAAGAACTGAAAATCAGATCTGACACAAAAAAGCAAGTTTTCTTTCTTTAATGTGTAGCTACATGAAATTACACCAGTTACAGTTTTCAAGTTGGTTTTTGTTGTCTTGTTAGATTAATGTCTTTGCACAATCATCAGATTTTCAGTTTAAAATGTCATTAAAAATGTCTGGTAGGTTTTCATCCAAAAGAACGCCTCTACAGGGTTCTTTTTCATAAAATGACTTAAAACATTCAATAAGTGAACAGTCAGCATTCTGTTTCTGAACAGGGAAATTATGCTTCCATACAATTTGACTGTGTGGATGCTTTGAGAGTGAGAGCTCTGTAAACAAAGTCAAATTGAAGCAGAGCCTATGTCTTTGTGCGTATGCAAACACAGAGACGAGAGTCTTAATGTAGCATAAAGCCTCTTGGCTTTCCTTCTCTAAGGTCACCAAACATAAGGTAAAGCTGTTTCCTTCTCCCAATAAGCGTCTTCTCTCAAAATTAGACATTTCAGGATGTAAATGAACACTACGAAAACTCGACACACCAAACCCTCTGCTTCCTCAAATATACTGAACCTGTTTACTACCAACTGTGAGATTCTTCTCAAATCTTTGACAGTTCATTTCTTTTTTTCCTCAACACATTTCTTGAGACCGTGTTGACTATTTGTAGCAAAACATTTGATGGTTCTGTGATCATGACCCAATATCTTAGCAATTACAACAGTGCTGCATCAGACTTTTTACAATTTTGGATTTTTCAAAGTCACTTGGATCTATTTTTTGGTCTATTATGCCTGAGGAAAAGAAGTTGCCTAATAATAATGCACATCTCCATATAGGATGTTGATCTCCTTGGCCCCGCCCTCCCTCATTAAATAAATACACATCAGCTGACATATTCAATTAGCATTCAAGTTTATGCAGCTTTATCGTCAAAAAAGATTATATGGTCAAACTGAAATTTTGTCTTTTTGAAGAAATACAACAAAAAAAACAAGTTTATTGAAGCACCAATGTTGCTTTCAATGAAAGGCTTAGGACATTGTGTGTGTCTTTGCATGTGTAAATGTGTCCAGGACTGTTGACATTCATGGCATTCAGGAGGAATAGAGAAAATAAGTTTATCTTCATAACTAGAGCACACTTAGCGTGATGGCAATCCCAGCTCTCTCTCTCTCTTCCCATCTCCTGCTGTCAGTTATTTTCTCTTCATTTTTCTCCAACTTTCAATCACTTCCCCTTCTCCCTCCTTCTGTGTTCGCTGCATCTCTGCATCTCTTCCTTCCCTCTCTCTACCTCTAATGAGGTACAGTGGGGGGAAAGCATATGCTCAATTAGCAGTGGAAGCTCGACAGAAGGGAACGAGGTGTTAGCAGATTCTTGTTTTCTTGGTTTAGAATGACATCAGTATCGGAAATAAACCCCAGAATCCAGGACTGATATTTTAAGTCTAGAAAAACTGTTGAAATGCACCTGTGCAGGTGTGTTTTCAAGCATGTTTTGGCACCACAGCACTGAAGGAAAGCTTAATTTGTAGAGACATTGGTGCTATCCTGACTATTGGTTTTAGCAACTCAGCAGAAAGTGATTTCTGCTGCCTTCAAGCAGAGCAGTAGGAGAGAAAAACCTCATGAGATGAGGTGACAGGCCACAGAGAGGAGAGGCAGTGATGTGACAGATCCTGGTTACCTTACTGTCAACTGAGTCACTCTGCAGTTCTATAGCTGGTGTGGAGGAAAAGAAACCTAGCAGTGTGCATGATCCCCACAGCACAGACCCAAATTAAAGGGAAAAAAGCAAACATAAAGAAGAAGGCTGACACCATTCAGTGCATCAAAACTATTTGAACAGTACTGAAACTGGAGTGTATAATTCTTATTTTCAAAATGTATTTAAAATTATACTTAGCAGCAAAAAATGAAGGTCCACCAGGCAGGATGATACAACCATCACTGTGATGGCCCTGACTCAGCAGTTTAACTCAGACAAAGTTAAACTGTTGGTATGTCTCCAGTGTCTGATGAATGTTTACATACGGATATATTGCTATGGTATCAATCTGTCAGTCTGTCTGTCTACCAAATAAGACTTAAACGACATTTGACTTTGTAACTTAGCACCTTGAAATTGGACATCTGTCTGTTTAAAAACTCCACCTTCAGGAAGTCATCACAACATGGCTCCTTTATTAACCCTTTAACAACGTTCTCATGTCACTGTGAGCTCAGTAGATGTCCGGCTCCACCAGATGTTTGCTGATTGCTGTTGGTTAATTTGAAGGAGCTAACCAGTGGAATCATGGGGAGAGATGATCTTAGGATATTACTAAGATTTTATAGAACAGGTCATGAGGAAAACTAATGCCGTTCCTGCTGACAGTTCTCACTCTTTACATTCTGAGTTCCAGTTTCTGCCTTCTGGTCTCTGGCTCAGACAAGCTCTTTTTTGTTCCTACAGCAATTTCTCTTTTTAATGCAGGACAAGGTGGGGGGACTCACGTCTGATTGTTGATGTATTTCTGTTACATACATCACTTTTGTAGCAACTGTCAGTTGATGATGATATACGTTTTCATTATTTATATGATTTATATGGGATGTTTTGTTTGGATGGGATGTTTTATTGTTTTGTATTTTTTAATTTTGATACCTTGTCTTTTAGTTTTTATACTCTCTGTAACATTAATTGCCCATAGGGACACAGATAAATAAATCTGGATTTGAACTTGAAGATCCTCCTTCTCTTTGTCCTCCAATCCCCTGGCGCCTCCTCAGGCCATATAAATGTTGTGGATTTTGTCCAATTCTAACTTGTGTGCAAACCAATGCAATACAATACATCCTTAAAGTTGATTTACATGTGATATGCAAACCAGAGGATTTAGTACTTTGGCCTTTTTGCCAAATCAGGAGACAGCAGGGAATGGGGACAAGAGGAGCAAATAAAGTTCATTTTGCAAATAATTCTCACATACCTCCACTTTTTATCTATCTATCTTTTTTAAGGAAACTATCCTCAGCTTGCTGGAGGGATGTGGTAACTCTTTTGACCTTTTCTACCTGAGAAGTTTTAGGATCAGCTTTGCTCCTTGGAACGTTTCCCAGCCCATGTTCTTTTGATATTTTGTTGCTTTTATTTTCCCAGATTAAACTTGGCAAAGATCCTCCAAAATATCTTCATTTTGGAGGATATTTATTGAAAGAATCAAATCATTCTTTGATTCCTTGAGCAGTTGCTTCTTAAAGAGACAGAGGTCAATTTCATTTTTTTTTTTTTTTTTTTTTTTGAAGGATTTTTTGGCTCCGGTTATTAGGAAAGTGGTTTGTGAAAGAGGGGAGGAGACATGTGGCAAAGATCAACAGGCCTGGACTGTTGACTGTTGATGTCAACACAAATAGCAATGTTCAAGGGTTTGACCTCTAGGAAGTGCCATTCCATCAATTAGACCGGAATTGGGCTTTCAGCTGCGTCGAGGACTGGGGTCTCTGTATATGTGTCTCACACTCACACCAGGCCATTTTCTAATTGTCAGATATGACTGTCTGGACCCTGGTCCCTGTTTCAGAAATCAGGGTTAACAAACTCTGAGTAAAAGACAGATACTCTGAATGAACTTACCTTGTTCTGCGACACTCAGGGTTCTCAGCTTCAGAACAGGACATATCAGTGAGATGACTCAATTCTAAGTCAAGTTACCCAAGAGTAAGCGTGAAGAAGCCCTTGTCGATGGAACCCAGATAATGTAATTCACCACGGCAACAGAAAAAAAAAAAGAAATCTGAAAGTCTGCTTTTTGCATTGATAGAATTAGACATTTAGTCACAGTGTAAGGAGAATATCAAAACATATTAAACAACAACTACAAAAAATAGAACCCTCTGCAAAAATAGCCTTATTGTTGCTGCTACTAGATACTAAGTCAATGTGTGAGTGTGAGTTAGCAGAGAATAAGTAATATTCTTGACACTTATTTACTGAAGGAGTTTAGTTTATTTGTCTGAACAAAATATTCATATTTACTGCACTTTGGACACCCAAAAATATATGGGTGGGTTATGATTGAAGTGTCAAAATGTGATACTGACTACAGTTTTGCTTTCACTGATACCTGCAGTTCTGTGCAGTTTTTAGTCCTGTGGGTCAGTGACTATAGAGGACTTCAGTAAACTGTTCAGGCTGCATGCAGTTTTCAGACAGTGTGAACTACAGTTCAATAGTCTTGTCTAAAACTCTCCGTTATATCAAATAAAACTTGTCCATTAGCATAAAAGAGAGAAAGACTGTCTATGAGTGAGGTTTTTTTTTTTTTTCCATTACCTGACTAACTTTTACATGAACTCACCAAATACAAATTGAAAACCTTTTCCACATAGTGACAAGCCTTCCCAGCACTGCAGACATGACTGAACTGATAAAAATCTAATGTTTTCTTCCTGCCTCCTGCTTCTCTTCCTTCTTTTTTCTTCCTGACCACCAGATCATGTTTCCTCTGGAATGTATTTTTTTCCTCCTCTTTCTTTTCCCTGCACATTTAAAATAAACATGAAATGTGAGGTCTGTTCCAAGCATGTACATGCGATTGGATTGCTGAGGAGGTGGAATGGGGTTCGTTTGGCTGCGGGTTTGGAGTGGAGGGGGAAGATAGAGAACAGCTGTGACCTATTTTTTTTCTCTCTCCCCTCTTTCAATGAGCTTCCCCCCTTTTCCTCCCCTCCTGTAGTTCTTGATGAGCACAAAACTTAGTGAAGGGCTGACCACCTCTTGGCTTTGCTGAGTCGTCACAACCTTCCACGAACACATGAAAAGTCCTGCTGAAGTCCTGCAGCCCTAAGCAGAATCCAAATCCACTTTGGCAAACTGATTGTGCGTGCTGCTTTCTGTTCACGAAGCTGCTGCAGCCCTGTTGGAAATGGGTTTTCTTCATTTTTCTGATTTTGCATCACTTCAAAGGTCATTAGATTGGTTGTCTGCCTGACGCTGCACCTTATACAGATATGGATATTTTCATCATATACATCTGGACTTATGGTCATTATAGAAAATTGCATAAAATGGTGCTGATCACATTCCTCACAACAGGAGTCAGAACTCAACCAATTCAAACACTGAAGAAATGCTTTTAAAGCCTGTCTTTGTCTTCAGCCCACAAACACATCTGGATTTGCTAAAGCCTCACAGTAGAAGGAATTTGCAATGGGTGTGTGTGTGTGTGTGTGTGTGTGTGTGTGTGGGGGTGTGTGTGTGTGTGTGTGTGTGTGTGTGTGTGTGTGTGGTGTGTGTGTGTGTGTGTGTGTGTGGGTGTGTGTGTGTGTGTGTGTGTGTGTGTGTGTGTGTGTGTGGGCTCTGGAGGTAATTTTCTCAGAATGGTCAATCCACTAGCAGCCTGTTCATTCCTGGGTTTAGCATGTTAAAGCTGCTCCAACTTTTTCCTATAGCAGTTTCCTTCTGTTTCAAACACAATAAAAGGACAGCAGTCATTT
The DNA here is from genome assembly GCA_911649635.1 of Poeciliopsis gracilis. Taxonomy (NCBI): domain Eukaryota; kingdom Metazoa; phylum Chordata; class Actinopteri; order Cyprinodontiformes; family Poeciliidae; genus Poeciliopsis; species Poeciliopsis gracilis. Next base: position 539,214 of record CAJVRI010000523.1, read on the forward strand.
ATCACTCGTTTTCAGTGGAGTCTGAATCCTTATGAAATCTGTACTATCAAAGGACATATTTTGTCTTTAAAACCTGAACCTGTATGTGTTTTCCATTCCAGACAGGTGCTAAAGCATTACATTCACAACAGGTTTAGAAAATGAGGTACTGATTGGGATCATAGCTATCCAAGCTTTTTCCTCTTTGGAAGTAGTTACTTATGGGTGTTATGATGTATTCATACCAAACAAATCAAGTACAGTCCCGTTGGTTTGGCATGCATGCAGCGCTGTTTTTGCAACAACACATTAATTTTGTCCTGCTGTGTCCCTCCTGACCAGAAGGGATTTCCCGGCTGTTATGATGCATCCAAGTGCTCAGATGCTGGATTGACTAATTATCAATACAAATTCAAAGTTACATTTTTTTTTCTCAAATCTGTGAATTGATATATTTTTTAAAAAAATCCTAAACAACCGAATGCCTTACTGACTAGGATTTTTTGGTGTGCTGTCTTGTGTAGAACGGTTTACAACCCCACAGCGACCCACAGGCACAGAAGGAAAACATAGATCACACAGCAGTGCTCTGTTTACTGATGTGAAAATGGATGCCGGCATCAATAGATGAATACAATCCAAAATGGGCGGGGAGAAAGATGGAGGTGGAAAACTGGAACACACTTTGCACTCAAATCCTTCAGCATGAACGCACAGTTGAAGGACACAAGGCTGGAAGTACAAGTATTGAGACCAGGACTCTGAGTATAACGCAATACTCACACTTCCACCTTAGTTCTGCCCTTGTGTCCTTCAACTGAAAAGTCTGAGTGCATAAATTGTCCCAGTGCTCCAACACCCCTGCCCCTGGATCCACACTGTGGATGAGCTTGCATCCAGGTGGAATTAAGCTAAGTATATTACCCACAATTTATTGCTGCTTGTAATGTTTTAATTGACAAAAATATATCTTTTTTTTTGTCATTATTTAAAATTCAAAGAAAAAGTTTGACAAGGCATACATGAATAATAATAAAAAAAAGTTTTATATGATGACCAAAGCAAAAAAAAAAGATAAAAAACAATGAATAAAAGAATAGTCACACAAACCAACAGTGTGAGGAAATCAAAACAGAAGATGTAACATACAAATACAAGGGAAATTTCAAAACTTAAATTAAGGAAGTAATTAATTACTTATATTTGTATAAAATGGAACCAGCGAGGAGTGAGGACGGGAGAAGTGTTTAAATACATTGAGGGTGAATGCTGGAACCAAAGACCATGAGAAAAGTTGGCAGGTTGCAGGTGTGAGGGAGGCAGACTGAGGAGAGAGAGTGACAGCAGGGGGCAAGAGAGAGTGAAAAAAATAAACTATGAAATGAATCTAAGCAATAACCAGAAACTTTCAGAAGAAATTTAAAAGGTGCCTGCCAAAGAGTGCACGTCAGTGTGAGTCCAGCATTCTCATCTGACCCAAATCATTATTGTCTCGAGTCTTGAATTACTCCATTCAGTATGCTAACATTAGCCAAAATAAACCCAATATTAGCAAAATGTCATCAGTAGCACATGTGATATCATCAGCATGTCAGTTTAAATTAACTTAATTCATCCAGTATGATAAATATAAAATCTAAAATTTGCTAAATGCTTATCTTGGGTACAAGACCAATGTTGTGTTAATGTTTCACAAGCCAATGCACTTCTCTCCTATGCATTGCTATGGCAGACCCCAACTAGACACAAGAACGAAATAAACATAATCCCTAAGATAAACTGAATAAGGGTAAAATACAAATAAGGCTGATCCAATCAAAGAAAGAGACTACAAGCATTAGAAATCTGAACACAAAGATTTGTGAGAGCACAGAAAATATTTGAAAGAGAGCTAAAGTCTTGAATGTAAACATTACAAGTTTTAAGAATAAAGAAATTAATCCTTTCAAATTCAAAATGTGTGCTCTTGACTATGTCAATAAAATTCCCTCATAGTAAACAAGAAAAGTGTCTGAGCGCTGAGTGGCTTAACAACTACACTCAAACTAAAGTCTTCAGCTAAACTTGGCCATATCCACAACAAAGATTGAAAGAAAAATTATACTAGTACCAAACAACAGAACTGAACCATTCTAACTACAGTAAAAAAAAAGATGGATATGTATCACGTTTAGGAAAAGAAGTTTGGGACTTCTTTTCCTAAATGTGATACATATCCATCACTAGTATAATTAGTACCAAACGTAGCCAGAAATCAAAACAAGAAAAGTCTTTCAGAAAGTTGGTTAGGGTTGGTTAGGGTTTCCCAAACTTCTTTTCCCAAAAGAAGTTTGGGAAAAGAAGTCCCAAACTTCTTTTCCTACAGAAGTTTAGGAGATACAAATGAGTCACTTTTGTCTGTTGTGTGAACGTAGCCTAAGAGTTAAGACCTGCCAATATTTTTATTGAAAAATGCCAGAACTAATGACCACTAAATGGTGGACTTGCTCTGCTAGACCACACTAACCTCACATCCATACTCACTCATTGGGGTTGAAAAAATGAAACTGGGGCAGCATTCTTTGCTCCCCTTCACTGTGGAGGCAGAAAAACACCAACTTAACTTGGGGAATTTTGGTGAAAGAGAAAATCCAACCACACTCATCTGATCCCTGGGGGGACAGGACACCAACACACACTCACTCATGGTGACACCAGCCAGCCTAGGCGTTTCAGAGCTTGCGCAGTGTTTTTGGTGTCATTTGTGTCCCGGTGGGCAGGGGGCTGATGGAGGGTGAGCAGTGAGCAGAAGGTGTTAAACTGAACCAGAAATAAACACAGGAGCTGTTAGACCTTTATTAGATAGGAATGCCTATGGCTCACACTTCTCACTCCCCAGGGCCAGGACTGATCCATCTGTAGACTTGTATGTGTTCACAATGTACTTATGCGTCGGTGTGTGTGTGGTTGAACCTCTCATTCTGGCTGTGAAGTGTGAGAACAGGGTCCAAGGACAGAGCAGAAAGTCTGCCTCTGGGATAGACAAACAGAGAAAAACCCAGCTCTACTAAACGGAGTCAATAGAATTAAAGCAGTTATGTGACCTTCACTGATGACTGTTGCCACTGAAAGGGTTTTGTGTTTTTTTGTGAGTTTTTATCCAGAGTCGACATAAAGGTCAGATAAATGGAGGACAGAGGCTCCGACACCAACAGGAATTCTGCTTTTCCTCCAGGTTTCTGCACTGAGGCTGGAGAGATGAGGCTCTCGTTGAACTGGTTTTAGTCTGACACACCTGGGCTGCCTGAATCCAGCTGACCAAGTTATGCAATATGTCTGTGAAGTTGCCTTCCATACATGGGTAGTAGTTACCCATTCAGTTACATTTATCTGAGTAACTTTTTGAATAGAAAACACACCCGGCTTTGAATCCAGAGTGAGAGTCAGGCTTTCATTCTCATGAAGAGGATGTTCAGGATTATCCATAATTTTCTTGATTTTATGAAGAATCCTTCTTTGTATTGTCATTTCCAGAGGTTCCACAGTTGACCCCAGAACTGTACAGAGCAGAACCAGAACAAAACCAGCCTTCTTTAGGCTGCTGAGTCTTTAGTTCCCTGCATGGCTCGGATGTTGTATCAAGTTGCTTCTTCTGTGATCCACAAGTAGGCTAAAAGACATCTTTTATAAGCCCATTTAAAATGTTCTGTAAATATATAAAGATTAGTTTTGTAGGCTATTGTATAACTTAAATGTGTAATTTTCAGTTTTATATTAGCGTTGATTTGCAACAGACTGGCGACCTGTCCAGGATGACCCCGCCTCTCGCCCGGAACGCAGCTGGAAAGGCACCAGCACCTCCCGACCCCGTTAGGGAGAAGGGTGACCAGAAAATGGATGGATGGATGGATGGATGGATGGATGGATGGATGGATGGATGGATGGATGGATGGATGGATGGATGGATGGATGGATGGATGGATGGATGGATGGATGGATGGATGGATTAGCGTTGATTTGTCAGCATATGGCTTGCTTTTTGTTGTTGGAGCCTTGGGATTTTGAATATTTTTAAATTGCTTGATTAGTCAATGTTGTGTTTGTATTTTGGTAGCGTTGTTGTATTTTTATTTCTCCTGAAAGTGCATTTATGTGTTGTAGGCTTGACCTCCTTTGTAACCACTGTAACGGTTATAACTAACAAAGATTAATGACTAACGTTTAATCGTGTTGTGTGAACTGGGCTTTACAACAAGAAAACAGTTGTAACTGACAAATGGTGTTTACTGTGTGTTGTAGATTGAATGTTTTGTTCAGTTTGGTTATGCTAATTTAGGATTGGATTTTCTTCATTTATGTGCATTTTGTTTTATTTTATTTGTGGAAACTGCATGTTGTTGACTGAATTTGAATTGCATTGTAATTGTATTTTTATTTATTTATTTATTTGTTTTTCTTCAATTGAAAATGTGTGTCAGAATAAACGAGCTCTTGCCAGAGTAACATTCTATCAACGTGTTTCCTCTGTGATCCACAGATCTTGGTTCCACAGGATTCATCTGCCTGTGCATCACTTCATACTGGCTCAGATTCCCCTAGATCACGTGCTGGTAACATTTACATGTATACATTGTGTTGACTGGTGTCAGAAATTTGAACAATCAGACAGATTAGGCCTGAATGTTCTGCATTTTACCATTAAACACTGACTGTGAAAATGGGTGGGTGAAAGGCTCTCGGACCTCTGATCTAGACATTCTACAAACTGAACACCCAAACTTGGAAGCCAGTAGGTTGTCATATCCCCTGTGAGTTTTGGTCATGCTGTAGTTTGCTTTTGATCCTGTATGTAAACAAACTCAAATATTCTTATCAGAGTGATGGTGTTTACACCATTAGAGCAGAGGAGTGGTGAGGACGTGCCTGCTGCTGTCTGCCTGTACAGCTGCCCGTGTGACACACAGACCTCTCTGGCAGCACTGGGAACCTCAAAGCCCAATCCAAAACAGATGCTACGATTCCTTTGACACTTAATGAAACAGTTGGAAGTTTTTCAGTGGAGCTGGAGATACTTTGCCCTGTAACAACACACCTGCCATGGACAGTGGTAGGCTCAGAGAAGTTCAGACATTCATTGCACAGTGCGTGATGCTCTAGAACAATCCTCTTTGAAGAGTATCAGCAGCTGGAGAGCAAAGACTTGGATTTCTGAGAAACATGTAACGAGTGATGGAAGGAAGACATTGTACAACTGTCTGATACAATTTTAACATTATCTGTTAACAAATCAGCAAGTAGGCCATGCAGTCCACCAGAAGTCATTGCCACACTGTTTGGATGAAAACATACACAACATCCCCCTGTTCTAAGCAACAAGTCCTGAAGCCTGTGTATGTCCTTCACCAGGATGCTTTGAACCCTGATGAACCCTTCAAGATCATTCAAGATCAAGGTAATTTCCACTTCTTGACCACAATGTCACAAAGAGTCAAGCTACATAAAAATATACTCATTAGCAAATTTATAGCTTCTTCAATTGCTTCTTTAATCCATCCATGATTAGTGGAAACAATAGACTGAGAAACATGTATTTCTAAAGTGAAAACAACACAGTAAAAATACTGCAGGCTGTTTAGTTTTTATAAATTCAAATAAAATATTGCCAGACGGACATCAACATGATGGTTATGCTGTAACACACCCTGGTTAGATGACGCATTCTAGATGCCTGCTTCATCCAGCTAGAACAATAATTATGACAAAATGTACAATACATATGTTACAATAAGTGACAATTACAACAAATTTCAGACTTTCTAAAGAACATTTCAGTCAGTGAATATGGCCACCTGTCTTTCCAACAGCAGTCGTCAGTTTCCATCCATGGAGTCTGTAAGTTTCTTCATCAGTTGACCAACTTGTGCAGCAGCCACCACTCTGACTGGAAATCTAACATTCTCAGTTGGGTTCAGGTCAGCTGAGCTCCATGTCATTTTCTTTTTTTTGTTGTTGTTTTTTTCAAAATCTTTCTTGTGACTGTTGAGTATTTGCATCAAAACATTTGATGGATCTGTGATCATGCCCCAATATCAAGTTTCTTAAATACCAAATTGCTCTGCATGACCTTTGGTCAATTTAGACTTTTGAGAGTCAGTTAAATCTCTTATTTAAGGAAAAGAAGCTGTCTAATAATTATGCATGCCTTTATACAGGATGATGACCTCTTTGGGCCACAACACTGCTATGATTAAATCCATTAAGCATTTAAGTTAATCCAGTTTGGAGCTAGAAAATGTGCCTGAAAATGATGCATTTTGAATAAAAGCACATTTAATACCTGCTTAAAGGTCAGTATTTTCGAAGTGTATGCTGGATATAACAAATAAGCCACATCAGAATAAATAAAAGTCACTAAAAATGACTATATCTTAGAATTTCAAGCAGCAACGTTATATGCAGAAACAAGTGACAACCCGGGTATGTTTCTTTCATAAAAGCTCATGCCTGTCCTCCAAAGAGTTTTTCATTCTTTGTTTGTTTGAAAAGGTCATATTTAGATGAGCAAAATAGGCAGCTGGTAAATTAAAGATGATGCTCTGGCAAATTATATATCCATGATTGTTTGATTTTATTTTGCAGCTGAAGAACATGTTGACATCAGTCAAGAATCTGAGCAGCTGTCCAAATCTCTCAGAACAAACAAGTGTTTATGTCTCTAAGTCTGAGTGGGTAAACATTTGGTTTAAAAACTATAGGCTTGAAAAATTCTGCATAAGGTTTCAGATATATCATAGGCTCAAAAAGATGAAGAGCAAAGAAAATGCAGTATAAATGCCGTAAGCTGAGTTATTATGTACATAGTCAGTATTTTTTTACTTCATTCCAAATGGTCGCCATGAACTCTGTTAATGGACTCTGAAAATTTAAAATGGATGGATGGATGGATGGATGGATGGATGGATGGATGGATGGATGGATGGATGGATGGATGGATGGATGGATGGATGGATGGATGGATGGATGGATGGATGGATGGATATGTTTGAACACTATTCTTTCCATGTACCTGCCTACATTAACAATAATTCAGAATGGGAAAGACTGAAGAGCATATTTAAGGTTCTTTCAAATGGTTGAAAAATATTTTCTGAGGTTAAATTGCTAGTAAATCCTGTTATCTAGTAAATGCTTTAAGTGTTGAAAATAATCAAAAGAAACTCTTCTATGAAAACAACGTGCAGTTTGTGTGACATAGCTGGAAGAGAACGACTGAGCTGAGTCACTACTTTCTGTTTTTCACAGTTTTCAGCGGCACAACTTGGTACAACTTCATCACAGCCTGGTTCAAGTATGAAAACGCATCACTACCTACCTCTGTTACACCACCCGCCCAGTGGCTAGTTGGAATTTGGAGTAGAGGGGGTTTCCATGCCTACTGGCGAGCATTGATCATTAGCGTTACTCAGCTTTACAAATGTGTGATTTATTTGCAATGTGGACAGAGTGTAACAGTTCATGTTTCAAGCACCACAGTGCTGTGGGACACGTTGCTGTTCTTTTGCGCATGCAGGTCAGTTTGGAACCATGAACAGTTCAGTTTGAAGTTAGATATGTAGGAAACATTTTAAAAGTCATGTGACCCCTTCCCTAACATGCATCACTGGATGGTGAGAGAAAAACAGAAAGAAAAGTTTTGTAATCAAAAACACACTTTTGTTAACATCTGAACATCTGGTAATTATCCTATGAGCACCAACTGGTGGCCAAGAAGCACAAATGCATTTTATTAATGATTGAAAATCATTATGCTGTTTTGGTTTTCTGCTGAAGATATTTAGATATAATACAAACTGTAATCATGAATATTTTTGTAAGTATCTTATTTTTTTTCTCTCAGAAACTGTACTGTATTACAGTTTTTACTTTGTAATTAGATGTTGCATTTCTGCTACATGTAACCCCCGGCAAGCAAAGCTGTTGCAAAGGCAGCTTTGCTTGCCTTTGCATTCTGTTCAACATTTATTGTCACAAATGGATTGCTGCTTTACCTTTAAAAAAAAAAGAAATGCTAAAACGGCTTACCAGAAAGTCACTTCTGTCAATAAAACATAGTGGATTATTTAAAAGAAACAGGAAAAGGTACAAAAACACAGAAGTGTGAATGTAGCTTTCTGATGCCTTTAATAATACTTAATACTCCAAACTGAGATGTATGCTGAGCTTGTTGACAGAGTTGCTTTTGCACATGGCTATAAAAAAAAAAACAAATGTGTGGCTTTTTGTTTTGACTCAGATGTATTTAAAAAAAAAAAAAAAGCTGTTTCCTAAACTTCCTGGGGCCACTGGCAAGCTGACTTCTTCAGAAAGGATCAAGCTCAAGAAAGAGAAAAGGAGTTTGCATCATTTCTTTAGTCTGAATGTTAGTAGGCGGTTTGAAAGCAGGAATGAAGAGATGGTGGTGAGAGCAGGGGATAACGGGGGGAAGCCAGAGACAAAGAAAAATATAACAGAGGGAAGTTAAAAGGAGGGGAGACAAAGAAGAGAATAGCTAAAGAGGAGGCCATGCTTCACAGATGTTAGCTGTGCACAAACAGTAAGAGTATCCATCTTTACTCAGAATACAGATATTTAGAGAACACACAACACACATGTCTTCGATTTGTTTTCTCACCTATATGATTTCTTTTTTTGCTGCTCTTCTACTTCTCAATAAATTGAAAGAAGCTGCAGTTTTTATAGGATTCCAATGCCCCAAACGGTCTGAGTTACCCCTCCTCCACCTCTTCCTCAGTGTCTCCCCCTGTCTTTTTGTCTCTGGGGCAGCAGAATATTGATTCTTGCTGTGAAACTCTCAGTTCAGATCAGAGAAGCCTCTGACAGGCTCCAGCAGCAATCAATCTTTCGGAGTCAAAGTTGACATATAAACAACTTCCGGTCAGCGAGAGACAAAAAGCAGTGAGCCATGTCCACTCTGGGGTTTTGGAGCATTTTGTCAGAGATGGCTACACATTTACATCCAGGGACGACCACACACAGCCGTCGCTGGAACGCTTCCAAACAGTTTGGTGTGGTTTCTGCCCCTGTTCAAGCTAATAGCTTTCATTTTATAAAGAATTATTCTTTCAATATATTTTATAAAATCAGCTCTTTTTCAGATAAAATCCATGCAGTTGTCTGTAGTTTGGGTTTCAAGCAGCAGAATAGGCCACTGCAGGGGTAGGCCCTTACAGCATTGTTTATTGTTATATATTATTTTCTTAAAATAATTTTGATTTATCATTGCCACAAAAATTAATGTGGTTTAAAATCCCCCAAAACTGCTTGAATTATCAGATCGTCATTTTTACTATTTTCCTCACTGTTTGTCCAATGGAAGAATCAATAAATAAAGATACATTTGAAAATATGATTAAATAGAGTTTAGTTTAGTGATATAAATCACACTTTTATGTTCTGAGGAAGCATATTACATATGGTTTTTGTCTGTCAAGAGCAATATTTGTGTTTGTGAGATTTTGATTCCTGTTCCATACAGTTACAACAGTTACCTAAAAAAATAAATAATAAATAGTTCTTATTGTCACTGTTATTATTAAACCACTGAATATTGTGATAAGACTGTTGCATCAGGTGCCAGGTTAGATGTTAGTGCACTAAAATTACTGAAACCATAAACTGAAAAACTCTAATCGGCATTGAAAATGGTTTGAATATAATGTTGACATGAATAAACACTAGTTTATTCGACGAGCCACTGACTTCAGTTATAAAGCCACTGACTTTAGTTATAAAGTCAGTGGCTCGTCTCATCACCGGTGGGTTGACGGTTCAAACACCAGCTCTGTCTGTTTGAGTCCTTGGGAAAAGACTTCATGGTGGTCAGAGGGCCCAACGGGTGGCGCTGCTGCATGGTAGCCGTCCCTCTGTCAGCCTGACCCAGGACATCATGGCTACATCATGGCTTACCACCACTGGAGTGTGAATGTGTGTGTGAATGACTGAATGTGTAGCACTTTGGACCTGATAAAGTGCCATACAAGCACAAGCCACTTATCATACTTTTACAAGCATTACATTAAACAATGACAATGAGTAATTATTTTTATTAATTGTCATGATGTGAACACAAGTTTGGCTCTGACATAGTCAGCTACCCTACATTTTTAAAATCCCTGCACATTGATTTCTCTGAATGTTATTAAACTAATTGAAGATGTAATTTTCACATTGGTTAATTTATTAGTATTTCAGTCTTTGACTCCAGTTTGGTTCATCATAACAACAAAATAGAGATTTTATCTCCCACAAGAAAAACAGGTTTTAATGTATGAAATCAAATATATTTATCTGTCATTAACATTAAATACTGACTAAGGCACCAGTTCATCCCTTAAACACCTTATTTATATATTTATATCTTAATGTTTTTGTTAAACATTAAGAAACATAAATCACAAATGTACAATGAATATACTTACATTCATATTCTCAATATTTTAATATAAATTTTACCGGTGTTATTTTGGCAACTGCTCACATTCCACCAGCAGCTGCAGCAGATAATGTCATCAGCTCAGGTGCTGCTTCACTGCAGACGTCTCAGCCTGGACCCTTCTTGGAATATCTGGTGATTTTAATCATAGTTACACTTCCAACATTTCAACAGTCTGGCAGCTTCTCCACCAGGAAGCACAACGTGTTGAATTTATTTCATACAAATGACTAGAATTTATACAAGCAACACCTCATCTGGGAAAATGAATGAATATGAATTAAATTAATTTACTGTGGTGTCACTATACACATGTACAATGAGATTAAAGCCAAGCCAAAAGAGCAAACAAAAACAGAAATCTGATCAACTGTTTGAAGAACCTGGCTTATTTATATTCTCTCTGGGATTAATGAAGTATTGATGAATTCAATTTGACTATGCTTCTAATGTCTTTGGTGTGGTGAGCAAAGACATTAGAGAGATACATGGAAAGATAAAAAACAGAAGTGAGGGTATAGAAGAAGAAGAAAATGTCAAAAAAAAATCAATGAACGAGTGAAGAAGATGGAGTATAGTAAATCAGTTCACTTAAATTCGCAGAAACAAGTGAAAGTAGGAAAAATCAAATATGTTAAGCTACTAAGAGATGGAAATCAACTCTGTAACATAAAATCAGATGGGTAAGTGTGGAAATGTGTGGATGTACAAACCTAAGCTCAAAACAACTGTAAGAGTTGAAGAAAGATGAATAATAGAAAGAAGTCAGTGTAGGAGTGCCATCAAATGTAAAGATGAAAGAACTCGTTGAGAACTTAAAGGTAAGAAATTCAGAAGCTAAGGGAGCAAGAAGACTGACTGGAGGTCAAGTGAAACCTGAAATGGAATATGTGCTGGTGGAATTTGAAACAAAAGAAAGCAGATTTTCTTTGGTTTCAAAAGGTTTACTTTTGGGAGATTGCACCAAAACCAGAGATTTGGTTCAATTGTCAGGAAGATGAATGTGTTACTAAAATATGTAAAAGAAAGAGGAGATGTGTTTGATGTTTTGGATAGGAGAGTTGAAGTATGCAGGAATTGCAGCATGCAAAGAAAGAATGAGTTAAAGCTAGAGTTTAACACAGTGTGAGTGTGAAAAACAGTTGATGTAACAAGAAGTAGGGGGATTTCTTGTTGAAAGGCACTCGTTTAAAAAAAGAATTGGTTTATGGTTGAACATGTTTTAGTTGCTGTGGGAAGCATGAGAACCAGAGAAGAACACTTGGTCTGGAGATGGGTGATAATGAGGAACTGAGGATGGAAAATAGTTGCTCAACTAAATCAAGTTGTTCATAAACAGACCCTCTGTTCCAAGATGGCGCCGGTGTGTGTGGCTGCTCGTCTGGCATTCTTACGTTTGCTTATGTTTATACTGCTTTTGATTTGTATCATACATGGAACTGAATCTCTGGTGGCGTATGATCGCAACACACTACTAGACCTCCAACCTTTAGTCCAGGATGTGGTGTTATTTGATGTTGCTGACCAACAATCCTTGCCCCCGGTTCTGTCGGAGATTCCGGGTCACCTGCTTCGGGTTCCTGCGCTGCTTACACGGCGGAGACGTCATCGTCGAAGCGGTAGACGAAGCGGCCGGCTGGTGAAGCTGAAGTTTCTTCTGACGCACTGTTATCTTTTTACCCGATCATCGCATGGACTATTTCTAGACTCTCGGGTGCCCCTGCGTTTTTTGGATCCCGTTGATGTCTGTTTGGTGCCCGTGACTGATGTTGAAGCCCCTCTGCACCACCGCCATTGAACCTCCCGGCTCTATATGCACCGGTGGTGTCTTCAAAACCTGAGACCGCTGTGCAAGTTCTCCCAACCTGTTGAAGCCCATGCTCCAGTTCCTGTCAAGTTTGGCCTAATAAACGCCAGGTCGCTTACGAATAAAACTTTCATTCTTCTGGACTTTTTCATTCACCAAAACCTGGATTTCCTATGTGTGACTGAGACGTGGCTGAGTGTTGGTGAGTCCCGTGCTCTATCTGAGCTTCTACCAGCGAACTGTTCTTACTTTAATTCACCACGGACTTCAGGGAGAGGTGGAGGCACAGCGACTGTTTACAAACAGGATTATAAATGTAAGCAGTGTTTTCTACAGACGCCATTCCCCAGCTTTGAGTTCATGTCATTTGAGATGAGACATGTAAAGCCAGTCTTCTGTGCTGTGGTTTACCGGCCCCCCAAATATAATAAGGATTTTATTAGTGACTTCTCTGACTTTTTAGCTGGGATCATAACTAACTATGATCATGTTCTTATTGTTGGAGATCTCAATATACATGTGTGTTGTCCTGATAAGCCTCTGGTAAAGGACTTTTTAAACCTTCTGGACTCTTTTAACCTGGCACAGGCCGTATCTGGCCCGACACATGAACACGGACACACACTGGACCTGGTTATGTCCTGCGGTCTGCCTGTGGATCACCTGGAAATCTATGACTCTGTATTCTCAGATCACCTGCCTGTTTTATTCAGTGTTAGTTTGACACCTACTGCAATTAAAACCCTCGCTGCGGCTCGGCATTGTCGGATTATTAACCCTACCACGGCCACTCAGTTCTCTACTGCTTTTCTTCAACTTCATGGATCATCTGACTTTCTCCACTTTGATACTGAAGAGCTCTGGTCCTGGTTCTATTCCTCCTGTCAAACAATCCTGGACTCGGTTGCTCCATTAAAAACTTGGCAGCCAAAGATTAAACCTGAGCCTTGGTTTAATGACAGAAGTCGTGCTGTAAGGAAGGAATGTCGCCGTGTTGAACGCAGGTGGAAAAAGGATAAACTGCAGATTACTTTTCAAATCTTAAAAGACTGTTGGCGACTCTACCAGAACACAGTTAAAGAGGCAAAAAGGGAATATTTGGCAAATATCATCTCTTCAAATAGCCATAACCCACGTGTCTTATTTAACACCATTGACTCTATGCTTAATACTCCACAGAATGCCTGTTTGGAAGCTTCTCCTGGCTTGTGTGATAATTTTCTGAATTTCTTTATTGAGAAGGTTGGTAGTGCCAGGGCTTTTACCATAGCTCCTGACTCTGACCTTTCTGTTTCGATCCCTTGCTCTGCTGCTTTCACTCAGTTTGAGCCTGTGACTGTCTCACTTTTAGAGGATGTGGTTGGCCACATTAAGCCAGCAGGTTCTCCCCGTGATCCTGTCCCTCCACAACTTTTCAAAGATGTGTTATCTAGCATAGTGCAGCCTGTTTGTGCAATTATAAATAGCAGTCTGTCCTCAGGTGTGGTCCCTGCTAGTTTTAAACATGCAGTAGTGCAGCCATTGCTTAAAAAACCTGACATTGATCCTAATGTTCTGGCAAATTATCAGCCTATTTCAAAGCTGCCTTTTCTTTCCAAGGTTTTAGAAAAAATTGTATACCATCAGCTGAAACAGTTTTTAGATGAGAATGGTATTCTGGAGGCCCCTCCTCGGGCTGCCACCTTATCGTGGTGGAGGGGTTTGAGTGCCCCAATGATCCTAAGAGCTATGCTGTCGGGGGCTTCATGCCCCTGGTAGGGTCACCCAAGGCAGACAGGTCTTAGGGGAGGGACCAGACAAAGCGCAGCCCAAAGACCACTATGATGAACAAAAACTTTGGATTTAGTGTTCCCTCGCCCGGACGCGGGTCACCGGAGCCCCACTCTGGAGCCAGGCCTGGAGGTGGGGCACATTGGCGAGCGCCTGGTGGCCGGGCTTTTACCCATGGAGCCCGGCCGGGCTCAGCCCGAAGAGGAAACATGGGTCCCTCTTCCAATGGGCTCACCACCTGTAGGAAGGGCCATAGGGGTCGGGTGCAATGTGAAATGGGTTGTGGCCGAGGGAGGGGGTCCTGGCGGTCCGATCCTCGGTTGCAGAAACTGGCTCTTGGGACGTGGAATGTCACCTCTCTGGTGGGGAAGGAGCTGGAGCTGGTGTGTGAGGCTGAGAGGTTCCGGCTAGAAATAGTCGGTCTCACCTCGACGCATGGCTCTGGTTCTGGAACCAGTCTCCTTGAGAGGGGCTGGATGTACTTCCACTCTGGAGTTGCCCACGGTGAGAGGCGTCGAGCAGGGGTGGGCATACTTGTTGCTCCCCATCTTGGCGCCTGTACGTTGGGGTTCACCCTGGTGAACGAGAGGGTAGCCTCCCTCCGCCTACGGGTGGGGGACGGGTTCTGACTGTTGTTTGTGCTTACGGGCCGAATGACAGTTCAGCTTACCCACCCTTTTTGGAGTCCTTGGAGGGGGTACTGGAGAGTGCCCCTCCTGGGGACTCCCTCGTTTTGCTGGGGGACTTCAACGCTCACGTGGGCAATGACAGTGAGACCTGGAGGGGCGTGGTTGGGAGGAGTGCTCCCTCCGATCTGAACTCGAGTGGTGTTCTGTTGTTGGACTTCTGTGCTCATCACGGATTGTCCATAACGAACACCATGTTCAGGCATAAGGGTGTCCATATGTGCACTTGGCACCAGGACACCCTAGGCCGCAGTTTGATGATCGATTTTGTCATTGTTTCGTCGGATCTGCGGCCGTATGTCTTGGACACTCGGGTGAAGAGAGGTGCTGAGCTGTCCACTGACCACTACCTGGTGGTGAGTGGGCTCCGGTGGTGGGGGAGGATGCCGGTCAGACCTGGCAGGCCCAAACGTGTTGTGAGGGTCTGCTGGGAACGTCTGGCGGAGTCCCCTGTGAGAAAGGGAGCTTTAACTCCCATCTCCGGCAGAGCTTCAAACATGTCCCGGGGGAGGCGGGGGGACATTGAGTCGAGTGGACCATGTTCCGTGCCTCCATTGTCGAGCGGCTCATCGGAGCTGTGGTCGCAAGGTTGTCGGTGCCTGTCGTGGTGGCAACCCTCGAACCCGTTGGTAGACACCTTCGGTGAGGGATGGTGTCAGGCTGAAGAAGGAGTCCTATCGGGCCTTTTTGGCCTGTGGGACTCCGGAAGCAGCTGATGGGTACCGGCGGGCGAAGCGGCGTGCGGCTCAGGTGGTTGCTGAGGCAAAAACTCGGGCGTGGGAGGAGTTCGGAGAGACCACGGAGAAAGACTTCCGTATGGCTTCGAGGCGATTCTGGTCCACCATCCGGCGTCTCAGGAGGGGGAAGCAGTGTAGCACCAACACTGTTTACAGTGGGGGTGGTGTGCTGCTGACTTCCACTTGGGACATTGTGGGTCGGTGGGCGGAGTACTTCGAAGACCTCCTCAATCCCACCAACATGCCTTCTATTGAGGAAGCTGAGCCTGAGGACTTTGGGTTGGGCTCTCCAATCTCTGGGGACGAGGTCGCCGAGGTAGTTAAAAAGCTCCTCGGTGGCCGGGCCCCGGGGGTGGATGAGATTCGCCCGGATTATCTCAAGGCTCTGGATGTTGTAGGGTTGTGTTGGTTAACGCGACTCTGCAGTATCGCATGGACATCGGGGGCAGTTCCCCTGGATTGGCAGACTGGGGTGGTGGTCCCCCCCTGTTTAAAAAGGGGGATCGGAGAGTGTGCTCCATCTATAGAGGGATCACACTCTTAAGCCTCCCTGGCAAGGTCTATTCAGGGGTACTGGAGAGGAGGGTCCGTCGGATAGTCGAACCTCGGATTTTGGAAGAGCAGTGTGGTTTTCGTCCTGGTCGTGGAACACTGGACCAGCTGTACACCCTCAGCAGGGTCCTGGAGGGTGCATGGGAGTTCGCCCAACCGGTCTACATGTGCTTTGTGGACTTGGAGAAGGCGTTCGACCGTGTCCCTCGGGGTGCCCTGTGGGGGTTCTCCGGGAGTATGGGGTACTGGGCCCTTTGATACGGGCTGTCAGGTCCCTGTATGACCGGTGTCAGAGTCTGGTCCGCATTGCCGGCAATAAGTCGGGCTCGTTCCCAGTGAGGGTTGGACTCCGCCAGGGCTGCCCTTTGTCACCGATTCTGTTCATTACTTTTATGGACAGAATTTCTAGGCGCAGCCAGGGTGTTGAGGGGATCCGTTTTGGTGGCCTTAGGATTGCATCTCTGCTTTTTGCGGATGATGTGGTCCTATTGGCTTCATCGGGACGTGATCTTCAGCTCTCGCTGGAGCGGTTCGCAGCCGAGTGTGAAGCGGTCGGGATGAGGATCAGTGCCTCCAAGTCTGAGACCATGGTCTTGAGTCGGAAAAGGGTAGAGTGCCTTCTCCGGGTCGAGGGAGATGTCCTGCCCCAAGTGGAGGAGTTCAAGTATCTCGGGATCTTGTTCACGAATGAGGGAAGAAGGGAGCGTGAGATCGACAGGCGGATTGGTGCAGCGTCCGCCGTGAAACGGGCGCTCTACCGGTCCGTTGTGGTGAAGAGGGAGCTGAGTCAAAAAGCGAAGCTCTCAATTTACCGGTCGATTTACGTTCCTACCCTCATCTATGGTCATGAGCTTTGGGTAATGACCGAAAGAACGAGATCGCGAATACAAGCGGCCGAAATGAGTTTTCTCCGTAGGATGGCTGGGCTCTCCCTAAGAGATAGGGTGAGAAGCTCGGTCATCCGGGAGGGACTCAGAGTAGAGCCGCTGCTCCTCCACATCGAGAGGAGCCAGTTGAGGTGGCTCGGGCATCTGGTCAGGATGCCTCCTGGACGCCTCCCTGGTGAGGTGTTTCGGGCACGTCCCACCGGGAGGAGGCCCCGGGGAAGACCCAGGACACGCTGGAGGGACTACGTCTCTCGGGGAACGCCTTGGGATTCCCCCGGAGGACCTGGAGGAAGTGGCTGGGGAAAGGGAAGTCTGGGCCTCCCTTCTTAAGCTGCTGCCCCCGCGACCCGACCCCGGATAAGCGGCAGAAGATGGATGGATGGATGGATGGATGGATGGATGGATGGATGGATGGATGGATGGATGGATGGATGGATGGATGGATGGATGGATGGATGGTATTCTGGAGGTTTTTCAATCAGGTTTTAAAACTCTTCATAGCACAGAATCTGCTTTAATAAGAGTTTTTAATGACATCCTTCTGGCATGTGATTCTGGGAATCATGTTGTTCTGATTTTACTTGACCTCACTGCTGCCTTTGATACAGTCGACCACGACATTTTAATATCGCGATTACAGCACATTGTAGGCATTGGTGACACTGTTCTTAATTAGTTCAGGTCCTACCTGGAGGATAGAACATTTTCAGTAAACATTAGAGACTCTGAATCATCTACTGCTTCAATGCCATATTGTGTACCACAAGGCTCAATTCTGGGCCCACTCCTTTTTTGTCTTTATTTACTGCATCTGGGTTCTATCCTTAGGAAACATGGGATTTCATTTCACTGTTATGCTGACGATTGCCAGATTTATTTGCCCCTGAAGCAGAAAGATGTCCAGTCCATCAAACATCTCCTGGCATGTCTAGGTGATATTAAAGCTTGGTTGGCCTTGAACTTTTTAAATTTTAACGAAAAGAAAACAGAGGTGATGGTGTTCGGACCCAGTGGCTCCTCTGTTGACCTGGGACCCTTGGAGGTGTATTTTAAACCTGTTATTACAGACCTTGGTTTTAAGGTGGACAGTGATTTTAAATTGGACAACCAAATTAGAGCTGTGATTAAGTCCAGTTTTTATCATTTGAGGCGATTGGCATCAGTGAAATCTTTTCTTTCCAGGCAGCATTTTGAAACAGTGATCCACGCTTTTATTTCAACTCGACTGGATTACTGTAACTCTCTATATCTGGGGAGTCAGTCAGTCACTGCTCTCACGTCTGCAACTGGTTCAAAAATGCGGCTGCACGAGCTTTTTAACAGGAACTTCGAGCGAGAACATGTAACTCCTGTCCTGGCCTCACTTCACTGGCTGCCTGTATATTTTAGGATCCGTTTTAAAATTCTTATGTTTGTTTTTAAATCACTACATAATCTTGCCCCAGTTTACCTCACTGAGCTTCTTCACCCTTACATACCTTATCTGTCTCTCAGGTCTGCAGATCAGTTGCTCCTGGAGAAACCGAGATCTAGAAGGAAGCTCAGAGGGGACAGAGCTTTCTCTGTCGTGGGTCCTAAGTTATGGAATGACCTGCCTTTGCAGGTTAGAGACGCCCCTTCACTGTCCACTTTTAAAGCTCGTCTTAAAACACATCTGTTTTACTTGGCTTTCAACTCAAGCGAGATCTAGTTTTATATTGTATGTTTGTTTTAAACTGTAAGAGTTTTTATTTGTTTTTATTGTGTACAGCACTTTGTATCAGCTGCGGTTGTTTTAAAGTGCTTTATAAATAAAGTTGGTATGGTATGGTATGGTATCTTTTGAAAGATGCTGGACTCATTTAGAGAGTATAGGAAAAGGAATGACATAGGCAGGAGTGCAACGTTTTGGATGCAAGCTGCTGTTAAAGATGATACCAGAAGTGATGCTAAGTGAATCAGGCTTCTCTTCCTTCTGTTGTCCTGACGCTAACTCCCCCGTTTCTCTCTCCTCAAAGCGCTGAGAGGTTAAAGTCTAGCTTCAGTTCTGCTCCCTGCCCTGCTTGTCTGCACAGAGCTCTCCATCCTGGACTCCTCCCTCTCACAACATTGCTACTCTCATGAAAGCTCCAGAGTTGTGTGTTCAGGCCCACTGCTCATGAAGCCAGCTTCCATCAGCTTCTACCTGGAAAAAGGTAACATAAGTTGTTAAACATCCAGCTCCATACACACATTTTAAAGAGGCAGTGTTAGGTCATTTGCAGGCACATAGTGCCATTTTAGAGTAGAATCATGTAACTATGTTATCTTGAGTTGCTAAAAGAAATTGTACTTTGCAATTTGACACGTTGAAATAATTGAGCCTCTGTTTGAGAAATTATCTTGTTTTCATATTATTCTGTGTGTTGTTTTCTTGACTCCTTTCTTTTGTAATATACTCTTAACTGTTTATCCAGGTGCTTTTCCTTAGAGGTTAGAAATGTTTACACATTCCTCTGCTAAAAGTTGTGTTAATCATTATCTGTGTCCGGAGGGGTGAATTTATAGAGGTCATCCTTAGACGTAAGAGCACGTCCAAGGAAGAATGAGTAACTATGTGAAATAGCCAACCTCTTTGTGTATTAACGTAATGAAAGGCAGTTGGGGACTGAGAGCCGGCGGAGTTGATCTCAGACGGCGTTTGGCAGCGGTTCTCCGCGTCGGGCTCTTCTCCCCTCTTCTGGAGAAAAGTAATTTGTGTCTTTGGTTGATTCTTGCAGGTTGGAGAACAAAATAAACCCAACAGCCTCTGACTCTTTAAAAAGCTAGTAGTCTTTCCAACTCTCCTGCTTCAATGATAGGAGTGTTGTAGTTGGTATGATGAGCTCAGCAGATGTTTAGTTCCAGCAGGTGTTTGATAATTGCTGCTGCTAGTCTGCAGGGGCTGAATCAGGGAGATGAGATTGGAGGGATCATTGGTTAGACTGAACCTCCAAGGAGGAGCTTTGGGTAAATAGGCGCCGTCTTCTGAGAACAAGCCTCTGGGCTCCTCTGAATGATTGCCTGGAGATTCAAGAATTTCTCAAACAGGCATGAAAGAATCAAGGCATCGCTCCATTTTAGATGAAAAAATAACATTCTGACAAAATATAAACCTAAAAATGTAATTTTCTCATGATACTGTGCCTTTCAAACTTACTGTATGTTTAACTGGTGCCTGCTCTAGTACCAAAACTCAATCATAACAGGTTAAGTTTTACATTAAAAAGCATACACCTAAATTAAAATGTTAGACATTTTTATATTCTGCTTTCATTCTCTTTGAGAGATGTTTTATTGTCTTATCTATTGCGACTGAAAGCTACAGATTTTTTCTTATTTGTGGTGGAAGTAGATGTTATAACTTGGTGAGTGGTAATTTGTGATATTTTACCACAAGTTGAAGGGACAGTTGGCTTCAGTGAGCAAATTTAGAGCTGTCCTCTGATGCTGCAGACCTTGTTATAAGCCTTCAGCGATTCATCCAGTCAGTCACTTGATCAGCCTGTTTGACTTTCAACCTGTCAACGCTGCGGTTGGCAGTGGCTCTGTGAAGCAGACCAGATAAAACCAGTCTCTGCAGATGAGCAGAAAAACACAGCTGTCACTGCAATCATTCCAGCCGCGTGAACTTGGCTTCAACAACTGCAGCCTGGCCACAGGGACCCAGCGAGATGGGTGTTTGTGTGGAAGCAAAGGGGAAAGGGGAAGTTCTGAGAGGAAGTGTTGTGTGCCATAGGAGATGCCATTCTGGGTGCAGCTGGTGTCCTGGCAAGATTAGACGCAGAGGAAAAGCCAGGATGACAGAGAAAGATGGAGGGCATCAAACGCCCATGCAGTCAGCAGCCGTTCCTCTCAGGGTAAACAGTTCAATAAGAGCGGTGCCAGAGATAGCTGTGATGCCTGCTATGATGCCAGGCCCAGGGCTCTTCAACCATCTGATATTGACAAAACATCCAGCGCATGCTGCGGAGCCGATTTCACAGACATGCTCAGTGGCTAGCTCTGTGATGCTAATCAATCGGAATCCTCACTGTGATTGAGGTTGCAGCAGTTGCAGAACTGAAGTATTCGTCAACTGTTTTCAGCAACAGTTTTTGTAGGTTTAATTTCTGTGGTTCTACGATGTGAGGAAATAAAACACAACAGCAAGTGCGGCTATAGTCTTCCTGGCTAACAGGAAAAATGACTAACTGACTTCAGAAGGTGAGATGAAGCAGCACGGAGGACTCAACACACATCACATGTAATCAGACAAAAAATAAATCAGGTACAGATGATTCTTGTTCTCATGCACACCTGTGTGTTGTTGCTTTTTCTTAAGTAGCATGACACAAAATGACTTCAGAATAATGCAATCGAAACTCTCCACAGCACAGCAATGCCAGAAAGGCTGGTAATGATGAAACCATTAGCTTAAAGAGTTTTTGATTGTTTGTAATAAACAGTGTGAAAACATTTATTCAGAGTGATTTAACATTGACATGCAAATGTGTTCCTACAGTCTGGTAAAGTATGCAATTCTATTTACATCTTTTCTACAGTAACAATGGGAAAACAAAAGGGAGTGTGTGAATTTTTTTTAGCATTTCCAGACTTTGTCACATCCTACTGTCTAGAGTTTGTGTCTCCCTTCCTATCTTTATTTCAATCATGACGCCTTCATATATGAGCTTACCAACCTGTTTCCTACAAAGTTTAACTGTTAAGCATTGTCACTGCAGATTAGATCACCCTGATCATGATCATCTTGGTTTTTATGTTTTAGGATTTAAAAAACATAAAAACCAAGATGTCTAGAAGCTATGCTAAGTTTCTAGACATAGAAGATCTAGAAATGAGATCTTCTAATCTAGAAATTAGATCTTCTATGTCTGCGACAGACTGGCGGCCTGTCCAGGGTGTAACCCTGCCTCTTGCTAGAAACGTTGGCTGGAGATGGGCACCAGCACCTCCTGACCCCACGAGGGACAAGGGTGTTAGAAAATGGATGGATGAATATTACAGCAGTGCATTCAAAGCTGGGACAGTGAAGCAAAGACTTAATAAGACGATCATTGCTGAGCAACTTTAAACACTGAAATAGATTTATGGTGTTTGGGAGCTTTGAAGACCAATAAATACTTCATTGAGAGATTCATTTATGCACGGTACTATGTCGACATAATACGGTACGGTGTTAATTTTTTGTGTAAGATTACAATTTGTTTTACAACATAATGTGAGAGTGAATTAGGATGTTGTTCAGTCTTCAGCTGATGTCCATGCTTTTTTATTATTATTATTATTATTATTATTATTATTATTATTATTATTATTATTATTATTATTATTTTATTGTAATCATATTATCTGAAATAAAATTAATATATATTCATTAAAAACATAAATGTGATCTACTGAAGAGAGATCTCAGAGAAGATGACATATTCTGTCGTTTTTAATGAAGAAAGATGGATTTTCAACAGAACCCGTGTTTTCAGGGCTAATGGGCTTACACACACACACACACGCACACACACACACACACACACACACACCCGCACACGCACATGCACACCCACTGCAGGGTGTGATGGTGTTTATGACAGCCGGGTCAGCTGCCTGTTTCTACTGACAGAACATTCTTATCACCAAACAGAAACCTGAACCTGAACCTGCTTTAATGCATTAAAAGATTTAAACAAAATTTTAAATTGAAATGTATAACATGCTCTATTTGCTTTTAGTTAAAACAAAGAAAATCAACACACACTGAATAAAGCTGCTTAACATTAAATAATAGATTTCTAGATATAATTTTGCCTGAAAAAATCTTGCTTATTGCTTTTATTTTAATAAACAGATTTACAACACATGTCTGTTGAAAGTCACTCTGAAATGAGAATCAGCTGTTTCACATGTGGCAAAGTGACCTTGTGTTTCTTTTAAGGGTTAGATTTTGATTGAATTGTGTATTTTGAAGTTATTTTCTTAGATTGTTTTGAGTTAAATGTTTTGCTTTTTTTTTGCATGTTGATTGGTTGATGGTCACGTGCCACATGCGCCCCACTGCAGCGCCACAGCTGATCGGCATCTTCATTAGTTGCGTACAGATCAGGAAGAGTAAAAAAAAAAGGCCAGTGGAACCGTGATGGCAGAGAGCGCGACAGACGGATCGGACTGGCTTCAGGCGTTACACAGGAGGAACTGGCCCTGAGAAGGACTGCGGGACTGGCTGCGGCAGAGGAGCGGCGACCGGCTAAGGGGTGGAAATTGCTGGCTTACCGCAGAGGACCGGTCGGACCAAGCTGGAGGCACGGAACTAGACAGGATCGTGTCCCCCTAGACCGGGGGTCGGCAACCCGCGGCTCCGGAGCCGCATGCGGCTCTTTAGCGCCGCCCTGGTGGCTCCCTGGAGCTTTTTCAAAAATGTTTGAAAATGGAAAAAGATGGTGTAGGGAAATATATTTTTTGTTTTAATATGGTTTCTGTAGGAGGACAAACATGACACAAACATTCTTAACGTTTTCCAATGCTGTAAAAATGTGTAGATTAAATATTAAATTTAAAAATTTCTGTCAACGAAGATTTGCGTCATAGCCTGCGACACACGTTTCTAACAGCAGGGCGGGATGCCAGGCAGGTGGCTGGTGTAAACAAATCGGCGGCTGTGTGATGGGCCATGGATCCCAAAGGGAAAAAAGAGAAAAATAACAGAGGAGAACAGAGGTTTCAACGTTTCTTGGACCGAATCATTTGCATTCATTGCTAATGTGGAAGGATTGCCTGAATGTTTGCTATGTAGCGAGAAGTTGTCAAATAACAAAAAGAGTAATGTGGAAAGACATTTCCAGGGAAGGCATGCTACATTTGCAAAGGCTGCGGTTTTATTTGTATAAATTCAGGCTGCGTTTTGTTGCACTCTGTTTGTTGCCCACATAAGGGGCACGTTATGCACGTTCCATTTTGTTGTTGTTTTTTTTCGAATCCTCACCATTAAAACGACATCAAAAATCTGATTTCTTTATTACATTTCTTTAATTTCATCAAAGCAATGAAACATAATTCATTAATATTGTAATGAAGTTAAACTTGAGGCGGCATCGTACAACAGAGTAGTCACGTGGTGCGTCATTCTCTAGGATGCACTGCGGGAAAAAAACATTTAATTGTGAAGGCTCATTATGTATTTGTAGCCAACTTAGTCATTTTGATAGTAGGCTAATATTGCTAATATAGATACATACAGCATGTGTTTCCTTCATTATAAAGCTTATATAAGGCTTTTAATTTTTTGCGGCTCCAGACATATTTGTTTTTTGTTTTTTTGGTCCAATATGGCTCTTTCAACATTTTGGGTTGCCGACCCCTGCCCTAGACGGAGCCGTGGGGCTGGCGCTCGCTGAAGTTCGTGAGGACCGAGTGGACCGGATTGGACTTGTTGGGGCAGCAGAGGACTGCGCCCCTCTTTCCCCTTCTCACTGAGGGCCAGTTAAGACTCCTTTTTATAGACTCATTCAGTAACGCCTCCTTTTTTAACTAGTTGTTTTTAAATAAATTATTTTATCCCTTTTATCAGTTTGTTGCGCCTCTGTCCACAATCCTGCAGGTTACTTTGTAGAAGGAAGAGAGTAAGCCTTTCGGCATCACAATTGGCGCTGTGAGCAGGAGCTGCGGGATTGTGAACAGTGTTTTAATAGATTTTTTAAAAAAATAAAAAAAAAAAGGGAAAAGATGATGATGCCCATTTATCCTGGTGCCCCATGGATTCCCAAATTTGAAGGGCAAAATGATAAGTATAATGAATGGAAGGAGCAAATACAAGGTCTTTTTAGATGCAAACGACCTGCCTGAATCGTATAAAGTGAAGATTTTTGATTGGTGCCTTGTCTGGGTTGCCCAGACGCCAAATTAATGTGCTCTGTGATGATGAACGTGATAGGGTGATAAAAATATTCTTAGTTCTGGATGATTTGTATATAAGGAAGGTTCCTGTTTCGGCTTTACGGTCACAATTTTTTGGTTGTGTGCAGAAACCAGGTGAATCCGTTCAGGCATACGGACTCCGGTTGAGAGAGCTGTACCGTAAACTACAGAAACACGATGCAACTGAAGCACCCACTGATACCCACCTTAGGGACCAATTCCTGCTTGGCCTAGAGGATGGCGCCATGCTTCAGCTGTTAAAGCGAGTTGTGCGCCTAGACCCTGATGCGACCTTCAGTGCTGTCCAACGGGAGGCTCTTCTGTTAGAAGAGGAACAAAATCCAAGATGGCCTGAAGTGACATGTAGCTGCGGTAAGGGACCCTAACATTGTTCGACCCCATCAACAGAATGATGTGTGGAAACAGGAGCTGAAAAAAGGAACTTATGGAGGAGGTAAAGGCCCAGATGAAGGACCTGGCCTGTGAATTGATCCAGGAAAAGAGAATAAAGGGTCCCATGCCAAGATCAGCGTACCCCAGGACTGTTCCCCCACGTCACCGAGGGAAATGGCACCCGGACCGCGATACCAGTTACCAATGGGGACGAGAGTGGTAGGCCTATTTGTAGGGTGTGTAAAAAATCTGGACATATAGCCAGATTTTGCAGAGAATCCTCTGTAGATCAGCCTGCTTTAAACTAGCACACCCTACTGTAGCGGCCTATACAGTGGGGTCAGGTCAGCAAGATCAAAAGGCCACGACTGATTTAGTGGGGATTGCCCCTATGTAGAGGTGTTTGTGGGAGGAGTCAGATTGGAGGGACTTTTGGACACTGGCTCACAAGTGACACTTATGCAGCAGAGCCTGTTCCTCAAACATTTTCCTGACTGTGATGTTAGTAATGCACCTACCTATATCCAGCTTAAGGCGGCAAATGGCCTTAAGATCCCCTGTATAGGCTACGCCCTGATGGACTTTAAGATTGAGGGTGTTGATGTTAGCCAGAAGGGTGTTTTTGTAGTGACTGATGAATGTTCTACTAACCCCTTTGTCATTGGCATGAATGTAATTAGACCCTGTTGGAATGTAGTCTTCTGCAACCCTGGGAAGCCTTTGTCTTTTTGCTGCCAGAGCCCGAGGTCCCAGCAGGCATGGCAGGAGGCTTTTTTCCCTTTGCCGGAGGATAACTGTTGCCACAGAGGACGACTTCAAAGGGATATGTCTGGCCAGCTCGGCGACAAGGAGTCAAGATTCCGGCAAGAAGCGAGGTGGTGATCTGGGGACGGGCTCGAGCAGGACCAGCTGGGAGAGACTATTGTGGCCTGGTGGAAAATTTGAAGGAGCCTGATACTGTTTCAGTGGCCCGCACCCTTGCTGTCGTCAGAAATGGTAGGCTTCCGGTCCGACTGAAAAATTTGAATAACTTTCCAGTTATTTTAGGGCGCTACCGGAAAATTGGCCGCCTCTACCAGGTTGATGACGTGGATGTTCATGGGGGTCGGGACGTCGACCTCACTGTTGATGACAGCGGTGTGGTGCAAGTTGGACTGGTGGAAGCTGTGAATTCCTTGGAGGAGAACCGAAGCTTCAGCTTACAGAGGCTGGTGGAACAACCAGTTTTAACGCCTGCTGAAGCCAGTAAGTTGGCCGCTTTACTACAAAAATGGGAGAAAGTGTTTTCCAAACATGATGAGGACTTCGGGTCGGACGGATGCCGTCAAGCACACCATTCCGACGGGAGATGCATGCCCCACAAGGGAGAGATTCAGACCACTGCCACCACTCATGTATAAAGAAATGAGGTCATTACTAGCGGACATGTTGGACAAAGGTGTGATAACTGAAAGTTCCAGCCCTTGGGCCGCACCTATTGTCATGGTCAAAAAAAAAGATGGGAGTTGGAGGTTCTGTGTTGATTACAGAAAACTGAACTCTGTTACTCATAAAGATGCCTTCCCTCTCCCTAGGATTGAAGAGACTCTAACCTCCCTCTCCAAGGCAGAGTGGTTTTCCACCTTAGATCTGGCCAGTGGATATTGGCAAGTCGAGGTTGATCCTAAGGATAGAGAAAAGACTGCCTTTACTACACCTTTGGGCCTTTTTGAATTTCAGCGCATGCCATTCGGCCTCTGCAATGCACCTGCAACATTCCAGAGATTGATGCAACAATGCTTAAGTGGTCAGATCACTGAGTCTCTGCTTGTATACCTGGACGATATAATCGTATATTCACCTGATTTCGATACCCACCTGCAGCATTTGGAAGAAGTCTTCATGCGTTTGTGGAAGCATGGCCTGAAGTTGAGACCTGACAAATGCAACCTGCTTCAGAAAGAGGTGAAGTTCTTGGGTCATGTGGTCAATCAGAGGGAGTTATGCCTGATCCAGAGAAGGTGACTGCAGTTACAGAGTGGAATGCCCCAAAGACTGTTAAAGAAGTACGGGCGTTTTTGGGCCTGGCAGGCTACTATAGACGTTTCATCTCGGGGTTTTCTAAGATCGCATACCCCCTTAATTCTCTGTTAACAGGCATTCCTACTGACAAGAAGCATGGTGCAAAATTAATTGATTGGACATTAGAATGTCAAACTGCATTTGACAAACTGAAGGAGGCATTAACTCAAGCACCAATATTGGCCTATG
The DNA here is from genome assembly GCA_911649635.1 of Poeciliopsis gracilis. Lineage (NCBI taxonomy): Eukaryota > Metazoa > Chordata > Actinopteri > Cyprinodontiformes > Poeciliidae > Poeciliopsis > Poeciliopsis gracilis. The sequence continues at coordinate 566,651 of CAJVRI010000523.1, forward strand.
CAGACTACACCCAGCCTTTTAGGTTGTACACTGATGCCAGCAATTATGGACTGGGTGCAGTACTGGCACAAAATCAAGAAGGAGAAGAGCGAGTAATCGCTTATGCTAGTCGTAGTTTACACCCTACTGAGCGAAATGATGCAAATTATAGCTCATTTAAATTGGAGCTTTTGGCACTGAAATGGGCAATTACTGAAAAATTTAAGGATTATTTAACTGGTGCCAAGTTCACAGTGTTTACGGACAATAACCCAGTTGCCCACCTTCAAACTGCCAACTTGGGGGCGGTGGAACAAAGATGGGTTGCTCAGCTGGCCTCATTTGATTTTTGAGGTGAAGTACCGAGCGGGAAAAGAGAATGTTAACGCAGATGCATTGTCTAGATTCCCCAAAACTACCGCCAACATTGGCTGTGCTGTGGCGGCTGTAACAGAGGCGGATACAGAAGACGTGGCTTCGCTGGAGTGGGGGTGAAGACTGGCAGGCCCTACAAGAAGCGGACCCAGACATACATCAGGTACGAGTGTATGTGGAACAGGGGAGAACCCCCAAATAAGACTGAGCAGGCAACCTTAAGTGAACCGGCAAAAAAGCTGTTTAAACACTGGAAAAGACTCTGTATACATAAAAGGATCCTCTGTAGACGTGTGTTTGACTCATATGTATGTGAGCCCCGTTTCCAGATTGTGTGCCCGGATTTTAAGCGTCAGGGAGGTCTGGGAGAAATGCCATGAAGCTACTGCCCATGCAGGAGTGGGAGAAGACCCTCGCTCGCCTAAGGCGCCATTTCTTTTGGCCAAGCATGGAGAAGGGGGTACAGTGTTTCCAGAATGGTTGTGTTGTCTGTAGTTTACAAAAAGATCGTGTAGAACCTCGAGCACCTCTTAAGCCAATAGAAGTGTCCTATCCGTTAGAGGTGGTAGCCCTTGATTTCCTTTCTTTGCGTCGGCCGAACGACGCTTATCAAAGTATTCTAGTAATGACTGATATGTTCACTCGTTATTCATGGGCTGTTCCTACACGTGATCAAACTGCACAAACTACTGTTCGCGCAATTTGGTCTCATGTTATCCAACTGTTTGGTTGCCCAGTGCGTTTCCATTCGGATCAGGGACCAAATTTTGAATCGGAACTGATGAAAAATCTATGCAGTTTGTATGGCATTTCAAAAAGTCGCACTACCCCCTATCATCCAGCAGGTAATGGGAGAGTAGAAAGGATGAACCAGACATTATTAAACATGCTTCGCACACTTGAGGTTGAAAAACAGAGTAGGTGGCCAGAGCATTTGCCAGAGTTATTACATGCTTATAACAATGTCATCCACAGCGCTACAGGGTTTACGCCATCTTACCTTATGTTTGGGCGTCATCTGAGGCTCCCCAGTTGACCTGAGTTTGGGGGTGTTGGAGACACAACCCCGTAGAGATCTGCAGGGATGGGTCTTAGAACACCATCAGAAGTTATCTTATGCTTATAAGGTAGCTCGGAATAAGATGAGTAGTGCTGCAAATAACGAAAAACGCCGATATGATAAAAAAGCCAAGGCTAGTGCGCTTCTCCCGGGGGAACGCGTGTGGGTCCGTGATAGGAACCGGCAAGGACAAGGGAAACTACATAGTTGGTGGGATCCAGAGCCATATGTAGTTGTGGGGGTTGTTGGAGATACAGGGCTGGTTTATAGAGTTAGGCCAGAGAAAGGTGGGAAGGAACGAACTTTGCATAGGAATGCTTTGAAGATTTGTATTGCTCCTTCCATTGAGGTGTCGAGAGAACAACTTCCTGCTGAGATACACGAACTGCCGTTAATGCTCTATTACCCTGTGGTTAATGAAGAACAGGAACAAGGATTACGCCGTTCAACACGTGTTACGAGAGGACAATGTCCCTCTCGTTATAGAGACTAAACATCGGCCGGGACGGGCCTCATTAAAGTGTGGGGGGGTGTGGCAAAGTGACCTTGTGTTTCTTTTAAGGGTTAGATTTTGATTGAATTGTGTATTTTGAAGTTATTTTCTTAGATTGTTTTGAGTTAAATGTTTTGCTTTTTTTGCATGTTGATTGGTTGATGGTCACGTGCCACATGCGCCCCACTGCAGCGCCACAGCTGATCGGCATCTTCATTAGTTGCGTACAGATCAGGAAGAGTAAAAAAAAAAGGCCAGTGGAACCGTGATGGCAGAGCGCAGGGGGCGGCGCGCTAAGGAGGTGGAAATTGCTGGCTTACCGCAGAGGACCGGTCGGACCAAGCTGGAGGCACGGAACTAGACAGGATCGTGTCCCCCTAGACGGAGCCGTGGGGCTGGCGCTCGCTGAAGTTCGTGAGGACCGAGTGGACCGGATTGGACTTGTTGGGGCAGCAGAGGACTGCGCCCCTCTTTCCCCTTCTCACTGAGGGCCAGTTAAGACTCCTTTTTATAGACTCATTCAGTAACGCCTCCTTTTTTAACTAGTTGTTTTTAAATAAATTATCTTATCCCTTTTATCAGTTTGTTGCGCCTCTGTCCACAATCCTGCAGGTTACTTTGTAGAAGGAAGAGAGTAAGCCTTTCGGCATCACACACATACTTGTGATTAGTGATATTCAGAGAATATTCATAAAAGTAAAATAAATAAAAACTAGTGTGACCTGAAACATTAGGACATGTGAACGAAGAAAATGCTGACTGCTGAATATAACTTAAATAAATGAATAAACATGACAATGAATGAATAAAAATGAATAAACTAAATCCAGCCCTTGTAGTTAAATGTAGCAAAATGCTACATTTTGCTACATTTAACTACACTGTAGAAAGTGTAGAATTTACCCTAAAAAGGTGAGGTAACAATTTGCACTGTCCCCGTTAGGGTATATTCAGTTAAATATATTGAGTAATAAGTAACTAACTTAGACATGTAAGAAATACCTTAAAAAGTTGGGTAAAATGTACCTCATATTTATGGGTAAATTTAGTCAGTTAAAATAGGTAAAAAATGGTCTTGTTTGCTAGTAAATCTTAGCTGAAAATTAAGAGTTAAAGTTAACTGAAATCACTGAGTTACCTTTACTTATTCAAGTAAGCCCCCAATAATAGATCGAGATTATACACTTTTACAATTATTTTATTCAAAGAAGTCACAACACAGAATTAAATACAACACAGCAGTGTCAAGCAAAATTTCAAATACTTAAACCTGTAACATCTTCAAATATTTTTGTCAGTAATGTAGGACTATAAAACATGTCAGACATCCAAGGAGTACATCAGAGAAAAGGACAATTTAGGAGAACAGAGAAGGAGAAGTGAGGTGCAAGGGATAACTTTCCTCAAGCCTCACACAACAGTGACTGAGCAAATCTTCAGATGTGCAGGTGTATTTAAACACAACAAATAACAGAACTGCCAGCTATAACACGACATTAACAATAAATGAACAATGAACAAAGTGCAGTACAACAGCTTTAGACATTTCAAAACACATTTTATATCACACTGAGCTAACGGCTACATGTTGTCTCTGGATAAGTATTTGGATAAGTATTTAATGCAAACAAAACTTTAAGAGTTGAAGCAAAGTGTGTGGAGCAGAGGACAGAACAGAACATAAATAAAAAAAAGCCATACTCCAGTCCAGACAAAAGATCCTCTTGGAACAAGACGGAAACTATTGCATGAGTTTGTTCTTGAGGCCGTGGACCTTCTTCAGTAGTTTTGCCCCATCAATTTCCAAAAAAAGTTTTTGAAAAGCTTCAAATGTGTTCTTGAGCTGCTTTGGATAGTCCAGGTTGAGGGCATATATGAGTCCCATCAGCAGTACACATGCCTTTGTTCGGCTTCCACATCCTTCCATCACTTGGTTTCCCTCAATCACAATCGACACATCTGATGGATCCTCCTCAGCCATGATACTGTGCATCACGATCACCTTCATTGTTTTGTCTGTGTAGTCCTCACATTCCTATATGTTAAAAATAAGGAAACAAAAGATACACTTTTAAAATTTAATTGAAGATCCTGTTTCCATACATTTCAACGTATCTAAAGGAGAGCAGAGGGTACAGAGTAGTTAAATGTAGCAACTACTGATAGACTGATAATCTGTAGATTATCAGTCTACAGATCTGATAATCTGTAGACTGTGAGGCAGGGAGAGATTTATTGGGATTTAGAGGGCAGTTATTGCTCATAATTTCGTTTTTCAGAACATGCTTAATAATATTAATGTAGCTCTGGTAGAACCAAACAACCCTTGCGACATGTAAAACCTGAAGTTCTTTATTAATCCCAAATCTCCTTAGTCTAGCCACCAGATCTCCATGAACTTCGTGTTTGCATTTGCAAACTTAAAGGGATCATGAAGAGTTTTCTTAATATTTGAAATAATGTGAGGCAGAGCTCTGTCTGGAAGCCATCTATGTGCTGCCCTTTCTGTTGATTAACACAATTTCACAGTTCATGTGAAAGTCATCTAAACCTAATTAAAAGTGGTTCATGGTACATTCCTCCTCATTTCCACAGATCACAGCAACTGCCAGAAGAATTAAAATGTAAGATCTGGTAATTACCTCCAAACCAGCCCAGAAAATTCTGATCTATTATGGGATTTCTGCAGCAGGCTTATCAAGGCCTTATCAGACAGCTGCATGATTACCTAGACCAAACTCCTGGGATGGAAAATGAGGATGAAATAGCCAGTGTAAAATCTAAAATGACAGGAAACAGCAGTGACACGCTGCTGAGGTGATTGTGGAGTTTCGATAAAATCTGCGTATTTTGCACAGAGATGAAAGGACAAATGGAAGAGTGGTGTGTGTGGGGGGAGGGGATTAACAAAGAGGATGTTGAGTGAGATCACAGCTAATTCACTTTTACTGTGTTATGGCATCATTGCACTGTGTGATTGGTGTTTATTAGAGCTGCAGCCATAAGAAATGTCATGTCATTAATTTAAGGCTAGTCCACATATAAATAATGTTGTCCACACCTGATCAGTTTAAGGGAAGTGTTCATCCTCATGAACCTACTGAATTTCACCAGAGCTTTGTTTTAAACATGCCACACATGTAGAGGAAAGATGAAACCTGTCCGCCAATCACAATCCTTCAAAACATCCACCACTTCAGGGGGAGCAGGAGACATAAAGGGAGTCGTAAACATTGTAGAGACTAAGAAATAAAATAAATAACACAGCTAGAGAGAGCTAAGCAAATTCAAGCACAAGAAACAAAAATATCAAAAAAATATCAAAAATATCAAAAATGCTTGATAATCCACTGCTAAAGGGTTGTATGGTTGTTTGCTGCTGAATCCACACAGAATTAGTCTAAAGAAAGTTTCCTCGTGGCTCTGTGAGAATCCAGTTCAGTACATCACCAAAACACTCATGTCCCATGTTTTATTTTGTTATAGGACCTCCAGTTAAAGCAGCAAGCTACAGGCTGAGCAAGTTCTTCTTTGCAGGAGTTGTCCTCCAATAATGATCAAGACAAGAACTGAGCCGTGTCTTTACACATCTGCTTCCTGTTTTCCACTAAAAAGTCATGGTCAGGTGTAAGGCTGCCCTGTCCTTCTACAGCCATCATACAACATCAATTCATTTATTTTTTGGGATTACAAAAATATTTTTCAACTGAACTGGATAAACCTCTATTTGAATATAGCTAAACAAAAAAATGGATTTTGATAAGTAGAACATGACACTGTTGTAATGGTCTGGTCCTGCTCTGTGAAACACCAGATAAATTCCAGTTTCTTGTTCTAAAAGGAAGCAAAAAACATGGCGATCAGAAGAATTTTCAAAAGTTCTGATACTTCAAGAACTTAATGCATTTTCCAAATGCATCAAATCATGAACTAACTGCTCAGAAATAGTTCCAACTTGCCCACAAAAAATATAATGGGACAGCAAAATGCCATGAAGATAATACTGTCTGCTCAAAATCTGTCAGGCCTCATCATTAGTTCTCTTCTGTTTGTTTAAAGAGACATACGTTTGTGTCACTTTACATATTTGTGTTTCAACTCATAGTTTCATAAATAACATGGAATAAATGAGAATAAGAATAAGAATAGAGGATTGTTGCTTGCAGGAATCACTGTCAATGAGACAGATAATGAAATGTTTAAGTGATATAATACATCTGTTAGTTCTTCAATGCTGATCAGAACAGATTCACTAAAAACCTTTCGTCAGAATGTTTCTCTTCTTTTCAACATGAGCTGCAAACAGCAGACCTGCATGTAGTCAGAGAGGTAAACTGCAGTGAGCAGTGGAATGAGAAACAGCCTTCCAGTCAGGGACACAAGACAAACTGTGCCAACACAGCCTCTGGGGTGAGGGGCATCTGAAATCAATATGTCAGCTCTCTGGCCCTCACCATGATGGTTCCCAGAGGTATGATAATGAAGCTCAGTTTCTGAGAAAGAGAAAAAAAAAAACAAAGAAAGGATGGCGTAGAAAAAAGAGCTCATGTGTCCAACAGCCAGCCTGGTCCAACCTTTCAAAGTAACTTCCTAAAGGAAACTGAAATTTAAAACATCTTTTACATGCATAATATGTTCCTGCTGGTTTTTGTTAATTCAGCCCCATAAATCATTGACTTCACTGAACAGCAGCTTGGCGAGGTTGGATGCTTTTGGAACTTTTTCTCATTTTGTGGGATCCATGAGTTTCATTTGGTTTTTATGTTACGGTCCAATACAAAGCACTGCATACAGGCACATAAATCTAAAAACAATTGAATTTTGTAAAAAGAAAAAAAAAGTTCAATATTTCTTGCCACTCATTTGAGAAAGAGAAACCCACATATAGAATTACTACACATAGAGGGAAATAATTCAAGTCTATGTTTGTTGGAGTTTTTATGATAATGCCTTAGAAGTAAAAACAAATTCAGTGTCTCAGAAAATTAAAACATTACATACATTTCTATGCAGTCAATACTTGGTTGGGCTCCTCTTGCATGAGTTACTGCATCAGTGATGTGTGGCATGGAGCACTGATGAAGACAGACTCTGTGATGTCTGGAGGGACATGGCATTCGTTGCCTGAATGTAGGATCTGTCTGGTTGTAGCCGCTCTGACTTCAGCCCTGACTTCAGCCCTGTTTCACTACTTGTGTATCTCCCCCAAATTCTTAAAAGATTTCACTTGACAATCCTCTCAAGGTTGTTCTCCATGTTGCCGGTGCATTGTTTCCTTCCACTCTTTACCTTCCACTTCATTTTCCATTAATTTGCTTGATTACAGGACTGTGAACAACCAGCTACTTCAGCAATGACCTGTTACAGATTTCCCCTTTTGTGGAGAGCATCAATGAGCATCTTCTGGACATCTGTCCAATCAGCAGTCTTACTTGTGGTTCTCGAGGACACAATATTACCATTATATAACATTTGCACATTGAAAAAGATTAAAACAAAAGACCGTTGTCAAATTCTAATTCAATCTGAAGAGACTCAGACAGAGAGAAGGGAAGACAATTCGAAGAGTTTATTGAGGACATCTATTATCGCAAAATTCTTTGTGATAATAGATCCGTGTTGATAATAGAAGAAGCTCTGACTGCAGGGACCCAGCACTGGTGGTGGAGGTTGGTGAGGAATGCGGCCGAATGGCCAGGCGAGTGGAGGTGAAGGGGTGATGGTGGGATGAACTCTGCTGGAAAGCAGAAGACTGGGACTTGGACGGTGAGTGGATGTGACGTGTCTTGGACCAACGTTGATTGGATGTTGGTCCAATCAAAGTTCATCCTGTTGGCCGGCATTAGCCAAGGGGACGCACCGGTTGGCTGATGCAGGTGGGCTAGGAAGAGTTTTCCCGTTTGAATTTGCGCCTAAGCTTCATTTTCAGGACACTGAATTTTGGGTTTTCATTATCTACTGCCATAGCCATCAAAATTACAAGAAACAAAGGCATAAAATATTTCACTCTGTGGATAATACATTTCACTTTCTGAAGCTGTACAAAAAATCAGTGTTGTATAGCAACGAAGTAAAAATACTTCACTACTTTACTTAAGTATATTTTGTAGTACTTCATACTTTCCTCGAGTATGAAAATTTTTGATAACTTTCACTTTTACTTCACTATATTTCCGAACTTAATTGCATACTTTTACTCCGATACATTTTCAATGTGTGGTTTAGTTACTCGTTACTGTGACGGAGGAGCGTCACGAGTTACGACCTAATTAAAGAGTCGCGTTAACGCACACAAACATACACAATCGCTAACTTACGTTTTGTTGCAGTTTAAACTGGCGCGGTTCATCGAGGGTCACACGCGGTGTTCCCGCTTCAGTTCACATTAATCCTTATCTGTCATTTTCAAACATTTTCCCGGCTTTATTTTCAATTAGCTTTATTGTTTCCGGATCGGGCTGCACAGTGGCGCAGTGGGTAGCGCTGTTGCCTTGCAGCAAGAAGGTCCTGGGTTCGAATCCCGGCCCGGGGTCTTTCTGCACGGAGTTTGCATGTTCTCCCTGTGCATGCGTGGGTTCTCTCCGGGTTCTCCGGCTTCCTCCCACAGTCCAAAAACATGACTGTCAAGTTAATTGGCCTTCCCAAATTCTCCCTAGGTGTGAGTGTGTGTGTGCATGGTTGTTTGTCCTGTTTGTCTCTCTGTGTTGCCCTGCGACAGACTGGCGACCTGTCCAGGTTGTACCCCGCCTCTCGCCCGGAACGCAGCTGGAGATAGGCACCAGCACCTCCCGACCCCGTTAGGGAGAAGGGTGACGGAAAATGGATGGATGGATGGATGGTTTCCGGATCGTGACGCACCGAGAGAGAGTTGCGCGATGTGGTGACGTCATCAGAACGTACTGAGTGTTGGGTGTTTCATGGATTATTGTATTTTTTGGATTACAAGTTCATTTTTTTTTCTCTTATTAATTATTTAAACCTTGTGGTTTTGGTAAAGCTCCTAATATTCTTAACTAAATGATGCCTGCAGGTTTATCTATTAGCATGTTTAATTTTGCCTGCACTTGGTTGTGTACATTATTTTAAGTGTATTTTACAAGTTTACCAAAATATAAAAAATGTCATTCAAACTGCGTTTGCCTTGTTTTACTTTTTACTTATACTTTTCATTACATTACTTGAGTACATTCATTTTTACAGTAATTTCCATACTTAAGTACAAGACATTTCAGATACTTTAAGACTTTAACTCAAGTAACATTTCAGTCAGTGACTTTTACTTTTACCAAAGTCATATTTTGGAGCAGTACCTATACTTTTACTTAACTCCGAGATTTCAGTACTTTATACAACACTGCAAAAAAATATTGAACTTCTGTAGAACTTATAATACCTATTTAATATGCACTTTTCAGAATTCTTAGAAAGAATGTTTTGAAAATAAATTCTGTAGATGCTTCTGTGTGACGATCAATCTGAAGGGAAAGTGACAGATAGTCCTAAAAGGCCTCATTTTTTTTCTCCATATTGTAAATTTTAAGACTTTGTGTTTTTATACCAGGCAAATCATCAGTTTGTATTCATGTGGCATGCTTACATGTTTTTGGCATTTCTGTAGCGAAAGCATTTGTCATTGGGTGCGGTGCATGCTACAGCAAAGTGTCAGCAGAAGAGAAATGCTTGGAAGTCTCTGGAAACACTGTAGGCAACAAGTGTAGCTTGATCACAGCAGAAAAGAGTCCTTCATTTCCACAGCCTGCATGTTCCACAGACATGAGGAAAGAAGCAATGTCACCTGACACACCGGCTGAAAATGGCTGTATCATTTTGACATACTGCATATATACAAACACCGGACCTGTCATTGTGGACACAGGGCCTGGAGAAAGGTCTATTTTCTATATTCTATTTTGTACCATCTTCCCTCTAAATTCAGTCAATTCGGACGGTTGCTCTTGGAACACATTTTGATTGCACTACTGTGAGTAAGCCCATTATAGCGATGGATGATATCAGAATCCATTACTGTGCAGGACAGAGGACTCAAGCTTTGCACATCGTATTTTGTTTCTACAGAAAAAGATACTTTCTTGACATCCAAAGAGCTGGAAGGGAGATTCATCTGAGAAAAAAGATTCATACTCATCTTCGTCTTCTGTCCATCGTGGTTCTTCCAGCAGATTGTCAGTTTGTCCTCGACAGAATGTAGCTTCTCAGACTGTAGAGTTTTATCAGCATCTACTTCATATTTTCCATCAGTGGTTTCAGCCTCCTGCTGTAAAATAATACACATAATTTCATAATGCATGCTGGATTACCTGTGGTAATCCAACAGTCTCAGTGTCTGACAGCCATGGTGAAGCTTTGAGGAGCAGTGTCTCCAGTCTGCTGTAATTGGTTTTTTCATCAGAGCAAATCTCTTAATAAATTTGGCTTGAAAACCACAAAAACAATACAGGTGGGTTCTGCAGAAAAAAATGAAGGATCCCATGCAAATATGTTGGTTCAATAATTTGGTTGCATTGAATAAAAAATAATAATAATAATATAAAAAAAAAAACTATTTTTGAAAGATACACTATAAGTTGTGTAAGAGTTGTGTCAGAAAATGCATCTATCATAAAACCCAAACTGAATGAAATAAGACAGAAGCAAGCGGCCTGTGATGGACTGGTGGACTCTGAAAGGGTGACCCCGGCTCTCACACGCTGACCGCCGGACACAGGCACCAGCATGACTCACGAAGGATGAGGATGTTAGAAAAAGGATGTATGGATGGATGGATTCACAATGGTGACCCCTGAAGAGAAAAGCTTAAAGAGAAGAAGATGATGTTGGAATTTAACTATAACTAAAGAGTACATGGAACATAGTTTATAAACTGAATAAGTTTAAATTGTTTAGTTTGAATGACATCAACATTTTCAAAAAGTCTGTCTCTTTTCTCTGTCTATGCTACAGCTGAATGTGGATTTGTGGATAAGACGTTAAGGCTTAACAATGCAAATCATCATATTGAACTCTTTTTTATCCGTCAGGAAGAGCTTATTTTCTCTTGTACCTGTCATAAGTTGTTCAGTATAATAAAAGCTGAGTGTCTACAATGTAAATGGAGCCTTAAATCAAAAAGTGCTTTGCTCTGTGATGCACTTTCCCCTTTTATTTTCTTTATCATCAAATATCATGTCAAGTCCATGTTGTTATATTCTTTCACTTCCCTCTCTGCCTCCTCCTTCCTCTTCTGATTCTGGTGAAACAACAAACCCAGTGAGTGGTGGTGACAGGTGATGCTGTGGATGAAAGCCTCTGACTGCAGCAGCTGTCACAGAGCTCAGCAGAGAGGTGAAACAAGCAAATGAGGAAAGAGTTTGGTTGGAGGGGGAATGAACTAGGCGGAGATGTTAAGCAAAGCTGTGGACTGTCGCCTCCACTGCTGTGAGCTTCCAACTGTAGCAGCTGAGGAATAAAACGTGCATTCTGTGACAGATACACAGAAGAAATGCTGCCCACAAAGCCAATCATTCTATCGTTAACACACACTCTAATAATCAATCAAGTTTATTTGTATCACATATTTAATCAACAATGCAGTGCAAAGTGCTTTACATCATAAAAGTACAAAGTCAAACACCATGCAGCAGAAGTCGCACTAGACTTTTTGTTGTTCATCATTTTGACTGATGGTGTCAAAAAAAATCCACCATATTCTATTTTTGCCAGTCAGTTTTTAAATGATTTTGACATAGGCTACTCAATTGCATTTCATTCTTATGTGGTTTAATTAACAATCAGCCGGCTGAACCACAAATCCAGAGTCAGTGTCAGTCAGTGTTTGTTTCTCTGATATGACAAAAACCATGGAGTGAGGCCCCAAAAACTTATGATAAATAAAATTAAAAGACTCTAATTATGAGGGCTTCACCTGTTGGGGCCTGAAAGCACATCCTCACAACGCCCTGCTAGTCCACATCTAGAGGAGAAACATGTGCTAGTTCACAGGTGGGCAAACCTGGTCCTCAGTGGCCAGTGTCCTGCAACTCTTAGGCATCTCTCTGGTCCAACACACTTGAGCCAACAGCTGAATCACCTCCCAAGTGCAGTCAGGTTTTCAAGAGTCCTGCCAATGACTTCATGATTTGATTCAGGTGTGTTGAAGTAGAGGTACATCTAAAAGTTGCAGGAGGCCGGCCCTCGATGCCTGGAGATGCCCACTCATGCGTTAGGTAGTCAGTCCAGTTGGATCTGTCTCGTTCACTCCAACTGATTGACTTTAATCAGTTGGAGAGACTAAATTAAACGTAAAATATTATTTTAATGTTGATTTCACTGCTTTTGTCCACCATTTTAGAAAGCAATGCAACTTCTGTTTAGAGATTTTGTTCTCCCTCTTGCAGTCAATTGGACCCAGCAACATTTTAGCCTGTGCATGGTGTCCAGGTGTGCGATTTTACAGGTTTATTTTTCCTATAGTTTCCCTTCCCCCGCTGTCTGACCGTGACATCTGCTGCACTAATCCTGATCTTTGCTCTAAGACCATTTGGTCGCTTGTCGAAACCAGAAGATGAGTCAAGAGCCGCATGCATATTTACTTGTGCAGTGCACTGCGCTTGTTAAAAATTTTGCACCTTTATCTATTTCCTCCAGATAAACTGCATGTTCCTCTATTTAGGCTATGAATGGATTAACACAGCACAGCTCTCTTTAGCTTTCTCCGCTCTGTATGTACCGCTACACTGGAGAGTAGAATTATACTTGCCACAACAGTCAAAATTTGGAATCTCAACCTGATGCACTCCAAAATGTTCTGTCCATAGCTCTTCAATCAGCTTCCTGTCAGCAAGATGCATTTAATCAGTATCCATGTCAGAAATGATATTCAGAAAACATTTTTTCTTGATTTATTTTCGTTGCCTCTGCTATGTACTCATGTCCACCAATAAGAGGTGTGAAATGTAAAAATGATGGATGGGCTTCAAATATTTTACCGTTTTTGTTTTTTTTTAATAGTCAAATATGGAAAATGTTCCAGAAAGATGATCCCTGCCATACAGTAAACAATTACAGAAAACCAGTTTCAGTTTTGTAAAAGTATACAAAATACTTAAAAATCACAGAAGAGAAACGGAAGTGGAAAATAAACAGGAAATATGGAAATAGTTGTTAGATCTTTTCAGAGCAGGTAAGAAGCTATTCACACAAGTAACATCCACTATTTGCTTTCACACTGAGCTAGTTATATTTTCACATTTCTTAAAACTAAAGAAAATGATCAAATTTATGTTTGTTTTTCATGTTTTTCAGAATTATTTCTGTTTTTAGTTCTGCTCAAAACTGGTCTAATGTCAGATACAAAACACAGAACGAAAAAGCCTGAGCCAATAAATCTGTCCACATAAAATTACATGACGGACACACATGCAAAATCCCTTGTGACGGTTGGACATATTCCAACATGTTACACATTTTCACAACCACAAGGCTACTGTAGTTAGAAAAATGGTGACAGATGGACCAAACAGGACTTAAAGCCTTTTTTCCCAGCAAAGCTCTGCTGGGATTCAAAGCGAAGGACCACTCTGACAAAAACATGTTGATAACAGCCCGGTCCCATGGAGCTGGGACAGGGTTAAGGCAGAGACATTAGGACAGCGAGATGGGACACATGCGCGAGTGGCTTGATGGAAAAGTAGTTAGGTTTCTGTGGCTCGGGAGAGCAGGAGATGTCTGCTGAGATCCCCAGAGGTGTGGTCATGGCCAGATGGTGTTTGTGAATTTGTGACCCGACCGTGTCATCAGAGAAAAAACAAACATGCCTGACTGAAAAAGAAACTTCAATTTGGTCAGAATACCATGTGTTTGGATAAGGTTGGATTGGAATGGAACACCGGCTGCTCTGACATTTTATAACTAACTGGGTTTTAAGTAGTTTAGACATTTAGAAAATTACATTTCAATTAACTAATTAGACAAATTACAATGTCAACAAAAATTTATAATTTTTTTTACATACAAAAGTTCCACCAGTAACCTTTGTACTGACTCGTTTCTTGTACGCCTGTAAATCTGAGACACATTAAGCTGTTCAAAACTAAAATAGCATCTCCGTGATAAACTTGTGGCTGCAGCACAGACGCTAAGGTCGGCAACTACACTCCACATTTCTAAAGTAGTTCCATAGATAATCAGGAGTTCCTCAAACATTGGAAATATGAGTGGATGTAATAAGACTTTGATCGAATCTGATGGTAAAATCACCTGAATAAGAGATTTGAAAATAAGAACCACTGTCACCTTCCAAAAACAATCGGCAAAATTATTTTGTGCCAAAAGTTATTTGGTAAAAAAAAAAAAATAAATAAATTACTTCATTGTTTTAGGAATAATGAATAATTGCAGTTCCTGCAGTTAACATGATTAAAGTTTTAATTGAGTCCCACCTCTAATAATTATACACAATCTCTCCCCAAAATTGCTCAGTTATGAGGATTAAAACAATTGCTTACAATATTAAGAACCAAACTCAGTTGCTTTGATGAAGGTCTGTGAATTCAACCAAAACTTTTATTGAGTCAATTGAATTAACAGAATCTCAGCCTGGTACATCACATCCCAGTGATACTTGAATGGTCAAGCTATAAAAAGGTATGAAGTTTTTTGAGTGCATGCTGAGCTGATCCTGACAGGCACCAGTGCTTTGGCATCATACCTGCTTCATGGCTGCCTTGGCAACTCTGGAAACTTTTCAAGAAAAAAAGGAAAAAGCTGTGGACTCTTACTTTCTGGAGTCACCAGCAAAGATTACGTACTGCTTCTTTAAAAGTGCTGCTCCATGCTGCTCACAAGCTCTGATAAATAAATCAGTGCTCCCACACACACACACATGCACACACACCGCAGACACACTGTCAACATCCTTCTTCCATTGCCCTCTGCAGTGATTTCACTCTTGTGAATAATGCATTAACTAAATGCTTATGTTGAATTATTAGGATGTTTTATTCAGGAGCGGGCCAGGGCTACCTCTTCTCTCCACATTAAGGACAGCTTTGGGGTGGGGTTGATGGGGGTAAGGCTCCTAAGCGTTTCAGCACAGTGGAACATGATTTGGATTAATTAGTAATGGCAAGTGTAAGGTGCTGGAAATGTTACATTAATGCAGACATGGTGGTTGAGGCCTGTGGAGCTTCCAGTGGTTCTGTCTTATCTACAGCAGGAGAGCAGGTGTATAGTTCAATCCTCAGGCCACCGGATTGACAAGCAACTCCTCAGCACCAGACTCTTTCAGATGCACTGCAGACTGACGTCCTCGGATTCCACACTGCTTCAGAGAACCTCCATTACTGCAATGCTGTTTTCACAGGACTATCAAAAACAGTCAAAGACAGCTTCAGCTTCTTCAGAATGTCACTGAAAGAGTCCTTACTGAAACAAAAAGAGATCAGTTCTCAGGTCCTTCGCTGACTTCCTGTTGATCAAAGAAGAGTATTTCAAATCTCACTAATGGTTTTCAAAGCATGAACTTCAGCTCTGATCTTCTCCAACACCATAAACCATGAAGACCTTCAAAGTCATCTGAATCAAACCTGATAATCATTCCAAGAGTCAGAACTAAAAACGCTGAAGCAGCTTTATGTTTTCATGCTGTTCACAGTGACAGTGCTCCCACCCTGAGCTCTCTTACAATGAGGTTAAGAACATTTTTATTTGCTGCTGCTTATTCCAACATAACAACGGGATAGAATACCATCACATCTGAATATTAGCCACACCCACTTACTTTGAAAAATTTCACATGTATAAGATGTGAAGTTTTCCTTTGATGTTTTAAAAACATATTTTACCATAATTTGACTTTTATTTCCCCCTTCCTTCTTGATTATTAACAAAATTATGTGAAAAAATATATTATGTGTCAAAAGATTTTTTATGTACATCTGTGTGCCTCTGCACAGTATACACTGACCTCAAGAGGAAAGGCTCACAGTAGCAGCTCTGTTCCTAATTTCCACCTGTACTCCAGACACTCTGGGTCCTCTTAAAGAACCCAAGACAAAACTAAATGCTGCTGTTAGGTCAACTGGAGTTGAAGCTAATGTCCTGGTTTCAGTAAATTAATGTGATGGCCATAAACTATTTGCTCACATGTTGCATGGTAAAGAATGTAGAGAAGTCATTTCTTTGACTCCTGACTTACACTGTGAAATTGAAATGTTCAAAGAAGATTTGGTAATTATTGCCACAATATGAAATAGTTAAACGGGGGTACAGGGTACAGACAGCCATGAAAAATAATGAACGTCATTCAACCAAAATGGAGCATGGCGGTGATGTATGTGAGACCTTCAGGGGTCTGTTTCTCAGGTTGCACTACTTTCCCATTGGAGTAAAAGCTACAGTTAGCAAAAATGTGACCCCACATGAGCTTTCAGACAGGAACACAATCTGCTGGATGTCTGATGGCCCGGGAACATGGCCGCTCCCTGTCAAGCAGCACCGAGCATCGAGACATCCAAAAAGGTTGTTGGTACCACCAGGGAGAGAACTAAAACGTGCAGGAAGCCGGACATCAAGGATCAACTTTGGGCACCCTTGCCCTGGGTTATCTAACATAATATGAGAAATCTACCAGTTGGCTACAAGGCCACGTCCTCTGTCACAATCCGGGTTATTCCCCCGTGTTATACTTGAAGACATAAGGACATTTATAGCAAATATAAGCTTTAAATAGTGAAAAATTAACAAGTTTCCCCCCAAAAAAAGTTTTTTATGATACTTTTCTTGTCCTTTAAGAGATCAAATGAATAATTAAAGGAGCTCTTACTTTCTGCTGAACTGTTATTTAGAACCTTATGGCTTCTGAACTTTATCAAGCATATGAGGTTAGAGCCTCTAGTGTACAACTGTCCAAATACAGGCAGGAAATGGTGTTCGAACCCACAAAAGCAAAAGGAGGTGGTGTCCTGTTGTAGTTGATTAAAACAGACAGTTACCTGATCAGCTTTTTTCTGCTGAGGGCTAACACTTTCATACTTTCTTGTTCATCATTTTACGTTTTGCCGACATAAGCAGCACTACAAGGACGTTGTATCATGTATATCACATGAGCAGAGGGGGAGCGATCATAACCTCTCCTTTCTGGCCTTAATAAGAATGTGCACATTTTCCGTAACAATTATTCTCAATTGAAGGGAGACGTACGTGACTTTGTTCAAATTTACTTTTTAACATGATACACCTGCCCGATTATCTGATTTATAAACACTCCTCTCGATTTGAAAGTAGAACCAAAGCTTTAAGATATACTTACACATATAAATATAAACCCAAAAATAACATTCTAAATTATGCACACCCAACATAATCTTAGAAAAAACATCTAAATAATCAAATTTACTGCTGAGACAGACAGTCCACACAGGAAGCAGAAACCAGAATAGTCCAAAAACACTGCTGGCAAAACAAACAACATCACAGGAAATCACAGTGTAGAAGAGAAGGAGGTTTACTCACTAAATCACATCCATGGAAGTTTGTTCGACAAATCTGCTCTGTGCTGTTGAACTCAACTGACCCTAAATGTCCCCTCAGATAATAAGTACTCTGTGGTTGTGGATGTTTCTTTTCAAGTCATTTTTTTTTTCCAATTCAAGTCTCAGTTTTTCTTCTTTATTTTCAAATGTCTTTGTTCAATTGAGAATCAATTTATTCCTTCTTGTGCTCCTTTTTATCCATCTTGCAGGGGGTCAAACAGTCACACAGAATAAAGACACAAACCTGACAGCGAACAGCAAAAGTTAACCTGAGGATGAAAGACGATTCAATCCGAAATGTTTTATGTTTCTGTCAGCTGATTTCCAAACCCTGATTTTGTGAATTTATCTGACAACAGAGATTGTTCCAATAAATTAGTGATATAGATTTTTTATTGCCACGATTGTGGTAAAATAAAATAGTTTTTATTATTATTATTATTATTATTATTATTATTATTATTATTTTGATTTCTCAGTGAGAATGTACATTTTAAAAATGCATGGTACAAATTTCCCACTTTGATTTGAACTTGGTTTCTTCATGAACCTCTTGACTTCCACCACAGAACCTTCAGGACAGACAACATGTGGGTCCTACAGGCCCTCCATTTTTGGAAAGTTTCTTTATTGTCTGTTTAAAATTAAGGATAAATCACAATATGTTGATGTGCAGAGAATCCTGCATTGAGCTCAGTGTATCTGCTTTTCTTGACCTCTCTTGATCTGTGCATTGTGCACCAACACAGAAATGAGTTTTAGAGCTGAATGGTTTTACTCCACAGGCTGCGTTTTTCTTTCATCCACTGATTCCTCCTTCAGTTTTTCTGTTAGCTGTCAGCCCTCTGTCCTTTCATGTGTCTGAAAGCCTGTTTGTTTGCTGTGCTGCTGCTGTGTTTGTGTGCATGATGTTGGTGTCACTGAGGACTCTGAAGAGACCCAAATCTTTCAAGGGCCCACAGCACCTCTGTTCAAAGGTTTCCATTACCTTCTTTCTGAGCTTTGGTTTCTATCGTTTGAAGTTTTTCATCTTCCTCCCCCCTTTCTTAGCTTGGCTTCTCTCCTGGGCTCCCTGTGCCCTTTTCCCTCCATCCCTCACCTATCAGCTACACCAAGACTGAACCACAGCCACCTCCATCTCCCACAGGCATACACTTCAAGTACATCATGACTCTGACAGGCTGCAGTAAGGAAGCTTCTGCTGCTTCTGCTTTTGCTGCTGCTGCTGCTTCTGTTGCTGCTGCTGCTGCTGCTTCTGCTTCTGCTGCTTCTGCTGCTGCTGCTGCTGCTGCTGCTTCTGCTGCTGCTGCTGCTGCTGCTGCTGCTGCTGCTGCTGCTGCTGCTGCTGCTGCTGCTGCCGCTGCTGCTTCTGCTGCTGCTGCTGCTGCTGCTGACCACCAGCAAAACCTGATTACATGGACCCGGATCAGACTTAGCTATAAATGAGAGCTGAGGGCCCCACTTCACTGCTCTAATTGAAGTTAAAATAGATCATTGAATGCTGATTGTTTGTTTGTATCTGAAAATACAACATTTATTTCTGTATTTAAAAGTTTTATTTAAACCCTTTTTTGTTTTATTATTTGAATAAAAAAGCTGAACTATTACAGTTTAATATATAATAGTTAAACATGATTTGTCTGGCATGGATGCTGTTACAGTTTGGACTTGGCATTGAGCTGAATAAAGCTTGTCTGGTCAAAATTTACCAGTGTGAACATTTAGTGAATATTTATCTTTTTTTGAGAGAATTCATAAATGAATTTTCATTCTGTTGGTGAAATCTTCCCATCATGCATCATGAGTTTAAGTGACTTTAAATTAAATCAGGGATCACAGCACAGTTATGACTAAACTTTGCCAGACTCTTACAGCTTGCTGTTTCACACTGCTTGAAAGAGAAACCATTCATTTATGAAGATGCTGAGGAAACGGAAAGCAGCAGAGAGGGGAGGGAACAGAATGGGGATTTTGAGATGAAGGGGTAAAAAATGTGGGGAAGTTTTCTCAATCAGCATCTTTTTCAGTTCTTGAAAACTAGGGCAGAACATTAATTGTCCCAAAATACCCCAAACAACACCCACCTAAACAGACACACACCTACATATCATCCTGGAGGTGCTTTGTAATCTACAGGGACACACTGGATCAAGGGGTGGCGGATTGTTGGGGGGTTTGGGATTTACACCTCCTGGGATTATGTGAGGATGAATAAAAACATCTCATCTTTTACAACTGATGTCCCATTACATATTGATGATTATGCCGAAAAAGTTTGGTAAATAAAATTTATTTATGCAGCATTTTTTAGACATGTTGGACTTTTGCAAATGCAGTTTTGCATTAATAACCTGATTTCCTGGTTAAAAAGCAGAACCTGATTAGATCGTCCCAAAGCTGAGAATGAACAATATAACTGGAAATTATTGGAAACGTTTCCAATAGTTTATCAATTAATCACATATATATCTATTTTGATTATATGTAAGTTATCTCTGTGCTTTTATTTGTATTTTTATTTAGACCAACAGTTCTCAGTCATGATTTTTTTCTGTAATCTTGTAAATCTCTTCTGCGTTTTTATAGGAAGTAAATTTCTTGCTATTTGGTTTTTCCAAGCCCTTCATATATATATATATATATATATATATATATATATATATATATATATATATCCATCCATCCAATTTCCGTCACCCTTCTCCCCTAATGGGGTCGGGAGGTGCTGGTGCCTATCTCCAGCTGCGTTCCGGGCGAGAGGCGGGGTACACCCTGGACAGGTCGCCAGTCTGTCGCAGGGCAACACAAAGACAAACAGGACAAACAACCACGCACACACACACTCACACCTAGGGAGAATTTGGAAAGCCCAATTAACCTGACAGTCATGTTTTTTGGACTGTGGGAGGAAGCCGGAGAACCCGGAGAGAACCCACGCATGCACAGGGAGAACATGCAAACTCCGTGCAGAAAGACCCCGGGCCGGGAATCAAACCCAGGACCTTCTTGCTGCAAGGCAACAGCGCTACCCACTGCGCCACTGTGCATATATATATATATATATATATATATATATATATATATATATATATATATATATATATATATATATATATATATATATTGTTGTGTCCAGACATATATATATATATATATATATATAGAATGCCTCCCAGACCAAATTCTTGATGTGTACAATGTAAATCACAAGATATCTGCACATAAGATATGTGTCCAAAACATGTAAGTATTAACAGCATGCATAAATGTGGAGTTGAGCTTCAGCATTGATGTCTCCAACCCACTGAATGCCGGGTTATTGATCATGTTGATTTATTGCTTGCATCTGTAATGCAATGTCAGTATTCAGTGCTACTGACAGAGCTTCCTTCCTTTTGTTGTGTCCAGACATTTTCTCAAACATCAACTCAAAGAAAAGAGGTTTGCTATAAAATTCATAAACTGTAGACCTACTCTGACAAAACATCTGGAGAAAACTCAGGTCTCCCCTGCAATGCTTTGGCATTTCTCAAAAAATCCCTTGTAGTGGAAAAACAATGAACTTTTTTGGATTTAAAAATTGTGACTTTTTAAATCCTTTTATCTTGGTACCAGAAATTGACACTGTGGAGCTACAGAAGGCCTGAAGGTGGAATATTTTGAGTACTTGAGTTTTTCAAGTACTCAGCGCTTATTCAACTTATATACATTTTACCCTGATTGGCAGAAAGCCATCAATTACAGCAAACTATGTCTGCATGACTTTCTCTTGTATAGTTGAGATTCCTTGTTACCAGAGATTCATTTCCCATCGTCAGATTATCTGACTGATCTAATACACTTTGTTGACTAATTTCCCTTGCAAACTCAGCACAACACAGAAAATAGAGGGAGAGGTGGCTGCTCAGTTTCTCACTATTCTGCTCCAGGTGACTTCCTGAATTCCTCTAATGAGATCTGTGTGAGTGTGTGAGGAAGCTGGAGGAAAGGTCATGTCCCCCTTAAGGCCGGCAGAGTAATCAGACTGTTTCCAATAGATAAGAAGCCAATGGCAGTACAGAGGCAGGAACTGCCAGCCGGTATGGACTGAAAACCCCAGAGCTTATCCATGATTGGCGCTTTCAACTGCACAGGTCTATGGTGAACTTCAGTTTGACAATTTTTAGGAATTGTTTGCTTCCTACTAACAGTTATATATATATTTTTTTATCTAATTCAGAGCAGTTTTCAGAGGAGTTTATGAGACTTCATGGTTGCTAAAAGTTTTTATGTGTGTGTGTCTGAGTGTGTTACCTGCAGGAGGAAAAAAGTGATTTGGTTTTATCGTTTCAGGTTAATCATAAAAAGAAGTCAGATTTTTTTCTTTCATGTTAATAATTAAATGTGACCAACAATCACACTTCTGTTTGAAAGGTTTCTGATCCCATCGCAGGTGAAGAATGTAGACAGCACACAGCAGCGCTCTATTTGTGTAAGTAACGGTCACCACCATCTATGAATACATATTAAAGTTATTCAGTGGAGGCACTAGTATCAGCACAAGGTCGCAACAAGACAGAGGGAGCTGATAAAAAAGGAAGCAGACCTAACTGCAGCAGTCTTTAGTGGAACACTGACTGTAGCTTCTGGAGAGAAGACAGTTTGGATGTGGAGTCAGAGGTCAGAGTGGAGGAACTGGGATCTGATGTCATTTTAGTCAACAATCTCAACAATTTTAGCTGTTGGCAGAAAATTGTCACAATTAAGTGAAATCAATGTGTTAAAACCTCTTTATATTGTGTTTTACTTGGTGATAAAGTTATTACAATTTACAATATTTTCAGAATTCTAACTTATTAATTGGTTTGTCAGGAGCTTTAATTTCTTTATTTTGTGAATTAGCTGCTAAATCATTATATAAATAAACTAAATTCAACTGCATTGAACTAAAGCCATAAAAATGCATATGGAAAAACTGTTGACATCTGATTTTATTGTTTTAATCATTTCAGTGAGCTGGGGGCTGAACTACACATTAGCAATGCTGTTTATGGAATGAATTGACTTATTCAGGAGATTCAGTGAATGCTACTTAATGTTGTCCTCGGTGGTTTGTGTTTAGAGTGCTAAGCTAATCTTAAAAATAGCCTTAAAGTCTTGAATGACCTCTGAAGGTGATCTGAGTCAAGCTGTCCTTAGCCTATTTATACTGTCTTCACACATGTGTTTAACATTAGCAGAAAGAGATCAGATCACCTAGGAGTGACTGTGAGACAATGTAGAGATTAGTCAGTTGTTCCCTTTAGAGTAAATCTGTAGAGATCACCAGCTGTGTGCTTTCAGAACAGGCTGCTGGTACAGCAGAACCAAATGGGTGTGGCTTCTACCTCTGTAGGATTCCACTGAGCAACAACAGCACAATGCTCTGTGCTGTCTGATCCATTACAGTCAATATGCTGCTATTTAGATCAGAATCTGTCAAGTATTTATTTGATGAAGCAGAAACGGGTGTATAATATTATTATACTAATAATATTAATATTATTATAGGAATAATAATACTAATGATAGTATTATTATTCAAATAATACTATTTGAATATTAATGTTTAATGCAGAGACAGTTTTGTTCCACTTTAGAAATGATAATGAAAACTTTTCTGATTCCACAGACTTTTCTATGAAGCATTTAGAATCTCTAGACTTTACTGCTGTTCATCAAAATCACAAAAACACAATGCCAATGTGGAGTTATGATGGTAAAATTACTCTCAATGCCACATTCACACATACACACGCATGCCATGCACACACAAATAAATAAATAAAATGACAATAAAATGATAGAAAAACCTCACTCAAATGTAAAGAGTAACTTATTTATTAAAGTAACTGTGTATCGGTTTGTGCACTGAAGCACAGGAAATGCCTGTTATCTGCTGGGTCAAATTAACTCCAGATAGGTCAGGTTTGCTGATTTTTAATGTGTACAAAAATAGCTGTGGAAATAGTGGAACAATTTCAGCTTTGGGTCTGCTGGAGAACATCGCCATTGGAAGGATTCAGAGGGAGTCTGTGTTTAGAGATCACATTGATCTGCTTGAAGTGATAATCCTGGATCTCTGCTCAGAAAAAGCCCGAGCTTTAAAGAAGGAGCTCGGTGTTAACGGTGAGGCTGGAGATGCTGACAGACGTCCCTCGGTCCAGTCATGCCACTCCAGGCATGAATGTGTCTTTATGAATAGAGAGTGAATCTGTTGAGTAAATTTGGGACTTATAAAAGTGCTTATTGACTGCATAGTGGCACGTTGGCCTAGTACAACACATGATTACTCTATGTGGAATAAATATCCACATTTCTCACTCACCACATGCTGTCTGTCTTTAAATCCTAGCTCTGCTGTTCAACAAGCATGTCCACTTAGATTAATCAACACTCTCTTTCTTATTTTCTTTTATTCTAATTATACTTTTTTCTATAAAATTATTGTTTCTGTTTGTTTTGAGGTGACCTTGTAATCCTTGAAGGGCAGCTTTTAAATAAGATATATAAAGTATTACTATAAGAACTACTTAAATTTCTACAAGCAGGAACCCTTTTCATGGTTATTGGGACGCTTGGTGGTAGCCTTCCAACTATGCTAATGTAGATATGTATTTATGGGTGCTGACAGAGCGGACCAGCAGTTGTGCTCTATTTCACTCAGATTGGGCTTTCTAAAGGAAAGCTGCGCAGCCACATGCCTGCACACGGTTTTATACGTCTGAATTTTTAGTAAGACTTTATTTGACAAGGTGTGCATAAGACTGACATAAAACCCGTCATGAAGATGAAGGAGTTTTTATGAATGTTTATGACTGCTGTCATGAAGTGTCATTTGGTAAATAATGACACTTTCAATGCAACGTTGGATTAAAACTTCTATTAAAAGTGTCATTATGTACTGAATGATACATCATGGACAACAGTGGTAATCACTCATAAACACTCCTTCATCTTCATAACAGGTGTTATGTCATGTTTATGACAGTGTCAGGTCAGTCTTATGGACACCCTGACAAATAAAGTGTTACAAATTTTTTTATGTGTGCCACAACTTTCTAAATTTGTTAGTGTGAAAGAAGACATTGCTTAGCTGTAATTGTGCATAAGCTGGAACTCACCATTTAGCTGAGGGAGCGCTGGGTGGCATGTTGAGCTTTACTGATTGCAAAACAAACAGCAGAGCTCTTCATAGCATCACTCACATTTTCTTAATTATTTTCACTGTTTCAATAACATGTTTGAAATGAATTAGTGTCAGAATTTTTTTAGTTTTTCTGTGTTTGTGTTAAAATGAAAAGCCAATAAAAACATGTCATACATTTTAAAGGCTTATATTAGCCGAGACCATAACACAACCAGGCCTTGTTAAGTGCAATAGCAACCAATCTAATTAGAGTCTTTCACAGCTTCACAGTTCTGGCCTTCACTGTATTCAGAGAGACTGTTCATTCATGTTATTATAACTTGTTTGCTTTAATCTTTCAGACACTAAAGAAATTCAGGAATCATTTTGGAGAGTAGAATATGATACCTGACTAAGTCAAAGAAAAATGCTTTCATGTTTCAGGCGAAGGCGTCTGCGCCCCTGTACATATTGAACTGTGACCCAGTCTTTGTAAATGTTAAATAAAAATCCCAGAGTGTGAAAAATACTCTTTTATCAGTAGAGCTCAGTGCCTCTCTTGGGGTCCCAGCTGTTCCACTCCAGTAAAACTACAGCTGTGTGGAGCCTTTCTGTTTAATCTATGGCAAAGTCAGTGTAGTCAGTCATCAAATTTATGCTAAGCCACATGAGAAGGCTGCATTAACCAACTGTCCAGTGTCTGCCAATGAATTAAACACTCACACACACACTAAATCTGCACACTGACACAATCATTTCTGAACTCATCTAAAGCAGTCTCCCTCTTTTGTAGAAAATACCATCAATCTCTGTCTGTGATGGTTTAATAAACAAACTGAATGAGTTTGTGAAGCCATTTATCAGCAAAGCAAAATACATTGAATATTGCTGAAGATATTGTCAATCAATGTGCAGATGTCAAATTGGACCGAGCTAGCAGCTTGCTCCCATTAGTCAGCAAATGTGAATATCAGGTGATAGGATTATTGGGCCATGAACCAACAATAGCAACACTAACATCACCCACTATGAACGATAGATGACCTCTGATGCAGTTTATTAAATTTATGTACAAGAAAATTGACGAGTTTAAAGAACTTAATCAAACTCAAGGAATATAATATTGTCCAATTTTGGAATTATTGAAAGACTTTCTCATCCTCAATCAAATCATAAATTCCCCACATAACTGCTTCCAGCCAGCAAGAGTGACTTAAGGAGATTGAAAGTAATACTTTACAACTTGATGGAGAGCTTTCATGCTCTACATCAGCTGACTTAAAGAATAACTATCTCTCCAGACAGATTTGAAATTATCTACAATTATGATTGAGAAACTATTGAATAAATCCAGACACAAGACACATGAACATAGTAAAACAAATATGGAAAATCTTGGCCCACCAATTACTATAACAAATCAGTTTGTCAGAAATTACTAATGGATTTTACCAAAAAATACACTGAACCCCAGTGTATTTTATGTATTTATTTTTTTGGTTTATTTCACCACAAAACATTTTTGGAACATATATGGGTGTACAGAGTTCTAATGTTTGTTTAGTTCCATGGAAATAGAGAACAAAACTGACCATATGTTGGTCTTTTACTTCCTGATTACATCATCTGAAGCCTTTAGTACCAACATCTTATTTTCTTCTCCCTTTGGATTTTGACAAATGTTATAAGCAGCCCTCCTTTGGCTGCTTATAACTTTAACACACATTTTCCCAACTGTGCAACCATCCAACATGTGTGAAAAGATAAAACCCTTCAAAACAGACTGAAATGAAACCCATCTGATAGTCTTCACAACTCAATGCAGAGTCCAAAATCTGAAACTACCAAATTTTTTACACATTTACAAATCTGAGCTCGAGCATTATGAAGGTGAAACATCATTTCTGCTGCCTCCTGATTTGGTCCAGTGCAGTAACAATAATTTGTGGTTCACCAATGGAGCATGCACAATAAGAGTTTCAATAATATTATGTGGGACATATAATATTATTGTCCCACATAATATGTAACCAGAGATTATCTAACCAATCTCTGATTGGTTAGATAAGAAGTCTGTTTACATGAAGTTACAATAAGAAGTATAAAAGAAAGGGAGAGCTGAAGTTTGAGCAAAAGCCTCAAACGGACATGAAGTGTGACATAATTACAGTGTGGCAGTGAGGTAATATAGCCAATAAATCACTTCCTCCCACCTTTAATAAAATATATCTTGTGTTGCTGTCTGTCTTTCCTCTCAGCTGATATTTATTGAGGTCATGTGCTCCAGACACTTACCGTTAAAATGCATAGAATAAAAAATTCCATTATGCTGTAATGAGTTTTATTGCTTTAGAGAAAATGAAACGATAAATTAGCTTAAATTGTCTTTAAATAATCAACATTTTAGCATCATTGACACAAATCCATCCATTTCTTTCCTTGATGAAATCTCTTGGCTCCTCACTGAGGAACCCAAAGCATTCCTCACACCCCTTGTGCTCAGCTACAAACACATAATCACTATCAGCCACAGTGCAGCAGCAGGGGAGTGATTTTACTTCTTTAAACTATATACTTACAAAGTCTAAAGTTTTTGCTGCCAAAGTCAAATAACTGCTCTTGGACATCTATTGTGTATGTGCCCGTATCATTAAGTGCCAAATGGAAACACTGACTGTGAACTGTTCAGCAAAACATAATTTTTATACTGAACACACAAAGTGCAATGAAAGTGATACCATAACGGGGTAATAAGCCCCAGAATTGTATTTAATGGCACGAACATAGAAAATGACGCAACACGAAACTCAATGGCATTTTAGTGACAGCAGAGATTTGCAAAATTAATCAAATTAAATAACCATTTAATGAACAATATCAAATACATAAACTACATATACCCTTTCGACTGCTACCTTTGATATATTCAGAAAATATTTTGAATGACAATTATTTTAAAATATGAGTAAAAATCCTGTACAGAAAGCAGCACATCTTTTTCACAGCCTGGGTCATGGCCTCGCTGCTGCCTCTGCTCTAATGTCTCTTCTCTGAGTTTCTATTGTGACAAACATGTTGTCTTTTAAATATGAGAAAAGCAACAGTGCATGGAAATTAGAGAGGATTGACTTTATTCCTGGCATAAAACAATGTCACATAGGTAACAACATTACTACTCTTATTAACTGCTTTGACATGATATACTGGCATAGATTAACTAGTCATCATTTAGCTACATTATCTGCATGCAGCAACATTTTTAAGCTTGCACAGTTCGTTTGAAAGAAAACGCTACAAAGTTTGTTTGTTTTTCTTTTTTTGCCTTTTGGGTCTGGCTAATTGCTGAACATGACGCTGACCATGCAACCCGATTTAGCAGCAGCTCATCAGATCCACAGGTGTGATCAGCATCAGTTTGGATGTGTTCATGGACCATTCAGAGACTGCAGGGAAAATCACATTACCACATCTTAACAACAGATTAAACAGTTGGGAAGGCACAGTTACAGCCATCCCAGTGGGCAGCTCTAAGGGTCACAGCTTATGTCCCATGATTACTATATTAGTAGGAACTCTAAAATCACACCGACAAGACTGAATGGCTGTAAAGGTGTACTTGTGTGTGCAAGTGCATCCAGTAATGCCAGAGTGGAATCTGCTGACATTTACTCTGTGCTTGTATGTGTCTGGATGTTATTTTCCAACAGTGTTTGGATCCCTGCTGCTTCCGCCCCTGTGATAGAGCTGATGATGAAGATAGAGGTTGCCTGGTTTGCTGCTGCGTCTGCCCTTAGCTACGCCCGCCATTGTTTGTGTAAACATGCAGGTAGTGTCCCTCACTGGACAGTTTCATTGGCTTGCACACAGTCCATGTTAGGACTGCTGCATGTTATTATACATGTGCCCCAGCTCAAAGAAGACACACATACACACACACACACACACACACACACACACACACACACACACACACACATGCAGTGACACCGACACACACCTCTTCCTCATGCTCATTCAAAACCTAAACGTTTGTGAAGGAAAACTAATGTGTTTTGTTAATGTGTCGAGCTCTGTCTCAGTCCTCCCAGGTCTCTGAGTGAGTATGAGCTGGTGAGGTGACAGGTAGACACAGGAAATGTTCTTTTCCTCTATTGTATGGGTTAGTTTTTCTGCCTTAATCAAAGAGCACACATTTTCAGTCTGAAAGCAGGATTTCATGTCTTTTGCTCTGAAAACTTTTAATACTTTTGCTTTCATTTTTATTTTGAAAGGAGAATTTTATGTCTTTCAACTCAAAACTTGTAATGATTCTACTCAAAACTTTTCACGCTGTTTACATGACAATGACTCATCAAAAACTGAATTTTTGTTCTATTTCTGTTAACACATTTAATGAAGATATTCCAATTACAATCTTTGTTTACACTAATGCAGGAGTGGGCGATCCTGGTCCTCGAGGGCCGGTGCCTGCAACTCTTGGATGTCTCCCTGATCCAACACAGCTGAATCAAATCGCTGAATCACCTACGAAGTGCAGTCAAATTCTCCAGAGTTATGCTAATGACCTCATTATTTGACTCAGGTGTGTTGAATTAGAGACACATCTAAAAGTTGCAGGAGACCTGCCCTTGAGGCCTGGAGTTGCCCACCCCTGCATTAATGCTACACATCGAAAAGGTGTAATGCCTTTGCCACACCACTTGCTGGTGCTAGGCTCTTTGAAACTAAGTGCACATGTATTCTAATTGAAGGCACATGGATTTGCATTTCCCCATCAGATACTGTTCCACTCAGATACT
This sequence comes from Poeciliopsis gracilis, assembly GCA_911649635.1. NCBI lineage: Eukaryota > Metazoa > Chordata > Actinopteri > Cyprinodontiformes > Poeciliidae > Poeciliopsis > Poeciliopsis gracilis. The sequence continues at coordinate 596,034 of CAJVRI010000523.1, forward strand.
GTTCCGTTACCGTTCAGTGTCTGGATCGTTCCCCAATATCTTCGGTATCTATGTGTGTCTGACTCGGGGGCAGTTGGTGAAAAGTGGGCTAACTTTGCTGAAACATGCTGTTTGAGCTTTCACAGTGTCTGTAGTTCTCTAGATAAGAGCGCTGAACATGTGTATTTTGCCAGCTGGGAGGTGCGCGACAGTGACGAGACGCTGGGAGAAACACAAATTGCAGTAACACCAGCATTGTCAGTAGATTCTGCTTCTGTGGATTGTAGGAAGCAGCTATGTTTTGTGTCATATGAGCAAGGGATTCCCTGAAAGAAAAGTTCCACTTATTCTGTTTACAATACAATGAACACCTGTAGGTTTTAGAACCATTGCACTCTGGAACCCATTCTCACTCTGTGCCGTTGTCAGAGAAAACATTTGGTGGTTTCATGTAAATGTACACTGCAAACCCGACAAAACTCTTCCATTTTCACCAGAAATTGTTGTCTAAACAGGGCTTAAGTCTTCTCAGACTTGAAAACCCCTTTGGCACAGTCGCCTGGCAACCTCTCAGTCAATAAAATGAAAATGTTGTGCGGGGTGCGTTCGTTTCCTTCTAGTGGGTGTGCCTGTGTGGCTACTATTGATTGTAGCAACCTGCGCCATCCTCTGGATGTAGGGAGAAACAATGGTGTAAGCTTCCTTCTCTGTGTCACATTAAACATCTACCAGCAGTCCTACTGATAACTAACAGTAGTTTTTGACAAAAGATATAACAAAAAGGAATCGAGGAAGTAAATGAGGAGTGTACCACACTATCAGAACCTATAAAAACAACAGATGTGTCTCCTGTGTGTCCACAAATCAGCTTTTAGAGCAGCTTGTTCAAGCCATGTATATATAAATTTATGGACAATTGTATTGTTTTAAATCAGAAAGTCTGCCATGTATCATCAAGCCTGATTGTTCTAAAAAGAATCCACTTCTTTCTAAAGAAGTGGATGGACACCTATCTCTTATTCTGAAGTGGATTGCATTTGATACATTTTCTAAATAATGCAAATTATCCATTAGAATGTTTTAATGGTAAATCAACTGTTAAAAAGACAAATGTTTTTAAGTATAAAAAGAATGAAATAAAATGACCAAACATTAATTTGATCTTTAAGATCTGTGTTTTTTGTAACATTTTGAGATTTTTGATGCCCATCTTGAAAGAGAGTAACTCAGTGAGTCATTCCTGATTAAACTCGTTTTGTTACATCAGTTCAATTTCTTCCAAAGTACATAAATGAACCTCAGTTATGGCTCAAGTGTGCAGTGGTATTCTCACTGGTGACATTTACGCTGGTCTTTACTGCAATGACTGCAGCCCAGCAGTCAAGAGGGTAAAATGTTCACTTATGGAAAGTACAGCTTTGTGGAATATCTTCATCCAGTAAGATTTTTTTTATTTGTGTCAGATAAGAACATGTTACATTTTCACATCACTGGATGTAGTTAATGCTGCCCAGGACTTTGTGAAGCTGCCTGTTGCCTGGCAAAACAGAGTTTTTGTACAAAGACCTTCTGACTGGGCTCTCCATTGGCTACATCAGTCCCATAAAGGGACTTCACTGTTGCCATAGTGGTTTTTTTTTTCTCTCATGCAGACAAGAGAGGATGCAGGGGACAGAGAACATGAGCGAGAAGTAAGAGAGAGATGAACAGAAAGATGGTGAGTAAGAGAACACATCACTTGCTTTGGCAGCGTCAAGCTGTTCATGAAGTCTGACATAAATGATTCATTGAACATCTCAATTTCAGCACTAAGTAAAACGAAGGTGGAGGAATTTGCAGGGATGTGACAAAGGTCAAATTAATGCAAGAGAAATCTCTTAGATACAACTGCAGGTAAGAAGATTCAATATCCAGATTATGCTTTTTTTCCTGTAACTAATTAGTAGAAGAATAATACAAAATCAGCCTGCTCTTGATTGGTTTCTAGCATTACAATCATCCTAGAATATATTCATCTTGATTATTAAAATCATATTTTCTTTCACCTCACTTCTTTTTAATCACTACAAAGAAAAACAGATGAGCTTGTGGTGCCAGTCTCCAGAGGTAATTAGACTGGAGGCGGGGTTCAAAGGTCGCCCGTCCACCTCAGAGCTAAAAATATAAACAAAAGCAATCTAAAACACAATATTAATGCAGTTAAATACCAAAATTTCCAAACCATAAGCAGCTACTTTTTTCACACTGTGCGAACATTTTTGCCAACACTTTTCAAAATGTTGGACTGTTGCAAGATGAAGAATGGTACAAGCTCAAACAAATTTGCCTCAAGATGTGACAATGAAAGAAAGTCTGAAAAAGCGTCTGAAGCTTCTTTACACACTTCTTCATTTTTGTGTTGTAAATGCAAGATTTACAATACAAAAGAAGAAACTTTAGTGCTTTAAGCGTGCAGCAAGATCAAGGACTTTTCCTTCCCCCCCCCTCCAGGGAAATTTTGTGGGCTCTAGAGTTCCTTAAATGAAAGTAGTTTGACAGGAAGGAGGGAAAGGGGAGGCGGAAGACATGTGGCAAATGTTGTTGGGTCCAGGAATCGAACCTGTGATGGCCGCATCGAGGGCTCACGGCCTCCAAACATGGGTCACCTTATCCCCTACGCCACTACAGCACGCCCTCTTTCCTTTTTTAAAGCAGTCGTGTTCCAGACACTGTTAGCAAAAAACAATTATAGCACATATTTTTATGCTACTGATATTTCATTTAAAGTTAAACATCTGTTTAAATGTTCTAATGTTACAATGTAGGCACCTGCAGCTTATAGACAAATGTGGCCTATACATGTACTTTTTTTAAGTTGTGGTGAGGCTTATATTCAGGTGCAGTCAGTAGTCTGAAACTGACTTTTTTTGACAGTGTTCGTTCCTTTTGACCTTGATAGACTCGGCAGTAATGTTGGTAGGACTTGGTTTAAGGTTGGTCATGGTGAAATGAATAATTTCAAATCATTTAACCATTTTTAACATAAAATGATTCATTTTTAGTTTATTATAGTACCTATTATCATAGGTCATATAGAAACATCATAGATAACTATGATTATTTATAATTGGAAAATATAATCATAATTTTTTTAAAGGTGGAAACCCTCATCCTTTCAAATCTGACAAATATAATGTTCAATTGCTGGTATTGGCATTATGTTTAGGAGGTGCTGAGTAATGTTCTGCTGTTTCAGAGGGAAAGCTTTGGCCCTGCCTTCAAGCTTTGTTTGAGAAATACATTTGAAAGAACAAAATCAGTTTAAGTACCAGAGGAAATCAATATTACCTCTTCTAACACAAAAAGATTTAGAAATAACTCAGGAAATTATCTGATATCTTTCTTGTACCATAAATTTATGTCACCATGACAACGACAGGTGGAAATATGAGCCAATTGTTGGAGCTGGCAGGAGGCAATACGCCCTGCCTTTCATTCCGAATATTGCGTGGGGAATTTGTGGCATGAACAATGAATGATGTAAGGATGTTTTCTCAGCTAACATCACTTTCACTTTGTGGCCTGCTGCTTGTTGAACAGGTGATCTGCTTCACCACTACGTAACACACAGACCGATCTGGTTTGGATTGGTTGATTGGATTCCTTTTCGAGACAAATGCACTGCTGGGGAAACAGGCGTGTTATAAAGTTTTGATGTGATCCCCTGATTTCAATATGCACCAGATGACTTCTGTCGCTTTTCTCTCCTGAACGCCACTGAGCAAAGCAAGCTCTCATTTTAGTTTAATTCCTTCCGAAATCAAAGCACACACAGAGAAAAAGATGAGGTTGACAAAGGTTTGAGGAACATTGTTTCTAATCCTGGGTATGTGGCTTTTTTAGACCTTTTTTGCTAGTAAAAAAAGAAATAAAGAAGCTCCCAGAGTTATGTTTTATTTTTTGAGAAATCTACAAAGGTGCTGATGGGATTTCTTTGCAGTTTTTTTCT